>CM056953.1:30099183-30751480 GCA_029856935.1 Cyclocarya paliurus
GTCGTAGTTGATTGCCCAAGAAAGACGCTTTAACTCCCTGCTTTTCTAAAAACTTGATTTGGTTTCAAGCGAGTGGCTCGTCTCAATCTCAATGAGTAGTGCTTTAAATTGGTCTTCACATCCTCCATGTGAGAGTCTCACGATATGCTGAATCTTGTTAACCTTATGCAGAACCCAATCTGATGGTGAACCCGCTATATTGTTTATAATAGGGAGAGAAACTAGGGGAACAACATTATCCCTAGACACAGTACCCAACTACGCTTCTGACCCTAGACATTCCTCATCATAAGGCACCAACGACAATCCCATAATTTCCTCATTGCCATATCCTGCATTCAAATCCCGAACCTCCTCAATAGACACAGTACCTTAGACATTCCGCCTCACAAGACATCAAGGACATTGCTTGTATGTGCTCCACCCCTTGACGATCCTTTTTGTGCCACTTTGTTAGACCCTACTACTCCCTTAGGAAGCATGGAACAAGTAGGGGAAGTACTATCTTCTATTACCCCATTTTCATCTTCTAAAAGAGGCTTGTAAGTTTCTTCCAAAGTACTCAAGACCCTAGAAAGACCCTCATCTTCAACTGACAGTGAACCCTGGAAAAAAGTATCAACCCCATTAGCAACTGGTGGCTGAGGGCAGTCAGACGACAAGCTACCGATGTCTTGAGTGACATCGGCGTGAACAATGATGTCAGCGTCTAACAACCCTATTTGTGACGGTGTTGAAATTCCCTTTGCCGGTAGAGGCCTTCAAACTCGTAGGATCTACTCCTCACCCCCCTAGTCCGTTTTCGACCCACCACGCAAACTCACTACTAGGTCCAGCCCCTTATCCACTTTAATCATGAGATCACTCACATACTCCATAACTCCCTTCAATTGAGTTTTGATAGCCCAAAAGACCCCCTCCACTTCTCCTAATGTCACCTGACAGCCTTTGTCTCCTACAAGTGTCTTACCCTTTTCTTTTGCCGTGGAGCTATTCTCAGTTGGACTACCTGCCAATGACCTCAACACCGAATTGTACGAGGCACCTTTGACCGAGGAAGGCCCTCCCACTATCTTTCCATCAACAAACTCCCCTCTGTTTGCGTGCTTCAGAATAGCGGCTTTGCTAGTAACGCTTCGAATGGACGGCAGAAAACCTTTCCATTCAATGCTATTTGTGCCTTTCGGAATCACCAACAAACCTTTCCTCATTCCATTCCGGAATTCTGAGAGTTACAGAAAGCTGCCCCTTGCGTTAATATGATGTTGAATGATGAGAACTCCATTACCCATCCTTAGCTCCCTGAAGAATCCTTGATGACAATTGAGTTTTAAACAATCCTCTATCCCCTTAGCAACCCACAAAGCTGCTATCCCACCTAGACACATGAACTTAGCCATCCTTTTACTACGTTCAAAGATGTGAAAGCTATTTCCTTCCTCTTTCATAAAAACGAAAATTTTTTATTCCACTTTCAACCACCTCTCACCTTCCATCTGAGTCGAATCCACGTCGCGCGTCATCATCGCCTGATCCCAATCACAAGATCATCTCCCAGGATAATCTTGCTTAGTCATCTCAAGGATTATACGAAAATAAAAAGTAGATCAGAAACACCAGATCTGTGCCGACGAAAATGTAGATCAAAATCCCTGTCGCCAGAGGGGATCGACTTCGGAGGGCCCCCAAAGGAGTCGTTGGAGCTTATCGGTCTTGTTTGTGGCGGTGGCAGTGGTGGAGGCACAAGTTCAACAGTCGATGTTGCCTCCGAGAAAGACAGAGAGAGAATCTTGCGAAAATCCAGGTCGCCAGAGCCAGGACCTATGCCGGATGACCCTTAGCGAAGTTGGTGGGGCCTGTTGGCCTTGTCTGTGCCAGTGTTGAGGTGTCACTCGCTGGTCTAGGGTGGGTGAAGGGTGGCGGCGGGTTTTCTCTCTCCGTAGGGTTTTTCTAAGAGGAATACACGGCAGCTCACAAATTGTAGTATGTAAAATGGTCCTAACTGTCTAGTGTATTTGGAGGGAAGGAATGATAGAAACTATATGGACATCAGGCAGATGATGGAGGAGCTTAAAATTTTCTTTTTCAATACTCTATTCCTTTGGGTAGCTTCCATATATATTTTAATGGGCCTAGTTTTCATTAGTTTCTTGCTGCCTTTTCTATTTTTTAGATATTCTTGTATGGGTCCTGTGCACTTACGTTTTCTTTTGCATGTGTCTCATCGTACACCTCTTGATTTTTTAGAGAAGATTTTGGTATCCACATGCAGAACTTTTTTCATTACAAATGTAGTGCACATGGCCTGCAGTTGGTACGGAGGTAGGATGGTTGATTGGTCTACTAAAGAGTTCCACATGGGCTATAAGATGTTGCTCCTAAATTTGTAACCTAAAAGATTTCCTGAAATATTCCTTTGAATGTTGAATCTTACACAGCTGTATCACAATGGATGCGCTGATAATCCTACTTGCACTCAAATTTTGAGTCTGAAAATGAATGTTGGATGCTCTCTTTTGGTAATTTGTGGCCATGTAACGTAGACTGATTATGAGCATATTTATAACTCACTTGTATAAAAAAAGTCAACTGTGAACTTTCAGATCTTTTCTTTCTACTATCTCTGGGCGTTTTTACTAGTACTTTTGTTTGTACTTTTAGTCTTTTAGATGCTTTGCCAGGTATATCCAAGCGTATTCCTATGCTGCAGATGTCTTGACTTATAATTTGTCAACCTCCCGATATTCCAAAAATACGTGATATATTTTCTAATACCCTTTCATGTAGGAGCTCTTGCAAAGTACACTGGAGGTCAGGTGTATTATTATCCAAGCTTCCAATCTGCCACTCATGGAGAGAAGTTGAGACATGAGTTATCCAGAGACCTTACAAGGGAAACTGCCTGGGAAGCTGTCATGCGGATAAGATGTGGAAAAGGTCAGCCCATTCATTTGTTCCATTGCAGTTTTTATCCTATACATACTGCATGCTTAAGTACATACCAATGTACATTGGGAAATCAAGACACGAGCACCTTTTGGTTTTTGCTTTTTTGACATCAAGACCCTAGCTTTTAATTTCATAGATTTGAGACCTGAGTTCTTTCTGAAGGTAAATTCAAGATCCCTAGCACTCTGTAGATTCTTTAAATGGAAACTGCTACCTCTGCTGACAGTTATCTGATGTGGGCCATCGTTCCACGTAAGATCTAATCTCCCACCAATTTGTTGATAATTCCTAGGGGTGTCAATTCATGTCGAGCCATTTGGGTTTGGCTTATCAATTAGTTGACTCTAACTCAACCCTAATAACAAGACGTGGTAGTTGAATTTGGGTCATTTGGGTTTGTATTGAGTCATAGGTTTGTGTCAGGTAACACATCTTTTTGCCGCTTTTCATTATTGTTGAAATATTTTGTAATGGATTTACTTTAATCATATAATTATTATTTGCTGTCATTTATCTGCAGCATACATCGACTATATCAATAGGATTAAGAATATATTATAAATTTGAAATGTTTAGATTGTCCTGATATATTAGGTACTAAAATAAACCAATTATTTTATAAATTTGAAAAACCAACAAATTTCTACAAAAACTCAGAAAGGAAACAAATCATATGTCAACTCTTGAGGTCCTTGTCAATAGAGGTGACACGGACTGGAGTGAGCTTAAACTATCATCATACAGTAGTCAATAACAAAACACCAGAATGGTGGTTTCATGATTTTTTAGAGTTTCAATTTTTGATATTTCAATTTTGGAGGATCTTGGTATAATATTTCTTGCAATACAAAGTCAAGGGATTAATCAATTGTGAATTTGTTGAACTCACCCAAGGCATTAATCACTTGTGAATTTGTTGAACTCACCCAAGTAGATATTTTTTTCATTTTATTAATATTTAGAGTTAAACAGTTAATTAAAATTTATTCATGAATCGTGTATCATCACGGGTTGTCCTAAAATAACCCAATTGATAATTGGGTCAATTTGGTTCATGTCAAATTTGACTCGAGTCAAATTAAGTTCAAACCTGACTCTATTATTCGTGTCGGGTTCGTGGGTGGTGCCAAAGATTGCAAGCTCTAATAATTTCCCCATTTGGCACGCATTTGAAGGCACATGACTGCTTTAAGCTAAAGTTTAGCAAAAATGATCTCATTCTAACTTCCCTTAGGCTTGAAGACCATCTTCCTCATCCATATCAAAGCCCCAAAGGGAGAGATCTTCAATAGAGAGCTTGGAAGTTGGGTGGCCAGAGAAGGATACGATCACGCTGGTTTAGGGAGGAGAAGAGTCAAAGGAGAGTATATCTGCCAGAAAGAAGGCAGCAGCCGGCAATTGGATGGGAGAAGACAGTATCTATATGTTCTCTGCAATGTTCAACGATGCTAGCAGCGAATTTGACGTTCTTGTGGCTTGTAATGCCATTGTCTGGGTCTTTATCTGAATATTTCCAGGATCATATCTTCAACCATGAAGAAACTTGATGGTTTTGAAATGTGGGTTCTTACTGTTCTGAAATTATTCAGATTACAGGTAGCTAACCAGCAATTATTACCTAGGGTACCACAGAATTGTCCTCATGCTGATTGTTCACTTCAACAGAGCCACCGATTTTATATTCACATACAAAAATGTTCTAATACCCAAATGCAGCAATGCCCCATGTGCATGAGTAAATGTTTTGCAGTAACTGGATTTACCTCTGACAAATAGACCCACTGAATCTCCACAAAGGACATGCCAAAAGATTGATGTATCAAGTGAATGTTTGGGAACAGACTAAGCAAGAGCCCTATCATGCGCCTTCGATTAGGGATTGAGATATCAGTCTACTGAGCCCTGGTTTTAGATTTCCCCTTTCATATTTCTGGGATTACATATCCTTCAGCAGTTTTTTTTTCCACTCCTCTTGGACACGCCAGCTTTTTTTAGTAATTGAGATGACACGACTGCTTTTTAATTGAACTGTGTGACACTTAGGCTAACTACAACTCCATGCTGGCAAGTTCCATTTGTAATATGATGGAAAACATATGGGTGGTCGTGAATTTACCTCAACAACAACAACAACAAAAAACTCAGGGCTTAAGTCTATGAGATTAAAGCTGTGTCGTTGATGTCAAAAAAACAAAAATCAAGGGAAGCATGTGTCTTGATCTCCGTAATGCATTCATACATGCAGACATGTCAAGAATGATACACCCCATAACTCTAGGTGTCAAATGGTTATTCTTTAATCTGATTTAAAACTAGTAGTAGCTCATGGACCTATTAAGTGAATAATAATAAAGGAAAAATGTGTGAATTGATGCTTTCTTTGCAGAGAGAAGTGAATGTACTTTCTCTTATCTTGCTTTTAATGCATATTGTGTTGTCTTAAAGTCAAGATACGTGCCTTTTTGCAAAAGTGTAGGTCTATTCTAATGGTTTTGGTTATTTTATAATATTATAATTCAATGTCCATAGGGCAAGGCCCTAATCGAGCACTTCCCTAGCATGAATAATCTATACCTATGGGTTTATTGCTATGTGCTTAATATGCTGATTATGTTTGTTTATACTTCTAGGGGTCCGCTTTACATCTTATCATGGAAACTTTATGCTAAGATCTACGGATTTAATGGCGCTTCCTGCTGTAGATTGTGATAAAGCATATGCAGCACAATTATCTCTTGAAGATTCATTACTGACAACTCAGACAGTATATTTCCAAGTTGTTTTGCTGTATCCTTTTATTGAAAATTCTTGATATGTTTTCTGATGTGTACATGTAGACATGCATATAAGATGTTACTATGTTTGATGAGTCATATAAACCAAAAATCACAGATGATGTTGGACAGTTGTAGCCATGAATTAATGAGCTCTCTCTCTCCCCCCCCCCCCCCCAAAAAAAAACTATTTTGCATAAAGGACACTTTAGAATAAGAAACTGATTTGATGATTCTTATGCTGATATTCATGTTCCTGGATTTTAGGGGATTGTTTTAGTCAGAATTATCATCATAATCTTGCTTATTCAGCAAACCATGATGTTGCATGGTCTCTATAATGTGAAAGCCGCATTCCATGATATTTAAGGGCCTTTTGTAGTCTACGTTTCTTCTGATAGGCATGACAATAAATTTCCATACTGATTTTGTGTTGGACATTATCTTCCCTGTCACACTAAATGTCGTTTGGGACATTTTTTCTTGTTATGGCCTTTTTTTCCTGGACTCTTTGACTTTCTACATTGTAAGGATACCATTTAAGTACTAACCCCTAGTTGGCTCAAGTGGTAAAGGCAGGTGCAAACAATCTCTACGGCCATCGGGCTGGGAGATTTTCTTCTTGAATTACCCAAGGTGCACTTGCGGGAAACTCCTTGCCGAGGGCCTGTGTACCCCCGGGATTAGTCGGGATGTTGTTCCTAGACACCCGGTGCCAATCAAAAAGAAAAAATAGGATTCCATTTAAGAACTGTTGGTTTGGACACCTTGATGAAGTTTTAAAGTGATGGAATTGGCCTTAACCATATATAGATATACTGCATCTTGTGGAGAAAGGCGTATTAGACTACACACAGCAGCTGCACCAGTGGTTGCAGATCTGGGAGAGATGTATCGCCAGGCTGATTCTGGTGCCATTGTTTCCTTGCTTAGCAGGCTAGGTACAGTTACCTCAGCTGATGGCAGTCGTATGGTATTTTTCATTTCTATTTTTTTAATATTAATTATCATAACCTGCAGCAATTGAAAAAACATTGTCCCATAAGCTGGAAGATGCTCGAAACTCTCTGCAGCTAAGAATCATTAAAGCTCTTAAAGAATATCGAAATCTCTATGCTGTGCAACATCGTTTGGGAGGCAGGATGATATTTCCGGAGTCTCTGACGTTTTTGCCTTTGTATGGATTAGCAATTTGTAGATCAAAGCCTCTTCGTGGAGGGTATGCTGATGCTCCTCTAGATGAGCGTTGTTCAGCAGGTTACACAATGATGTCTCTACCGGTTAAGAAATTGTTGAAGGTTCTATATCCTAGATTGGTTAGACTTGATGAGTATCTTCTGAAGGTAATTATAACTGGACTCAAGTATGCACTCATGATGAAATTAATCTGAAAATTCCCGGAATTTCTTCAGCTTCTTCTCATATTTGCAGGCATCTACTCAAGCTGATATCAAAGATCTCGAGAAAACATTACCTCTGGCTGCTGAGAACTTAGATGCTAGAGGTCTTTATTTATACGATGATGGGTTTGGCTTTTTTCTATGGTTTGGT
Source organism: Cyclocarya paliurus (assembly GCA_029856935.1). NCBI lineage: Eukaryota > Viridiplantae > Streptophyta > Magnoliopsida > Fagales > Juglandaceae > Cyclocarya > Cyclocarya paliurus. Next base: position 30,106,458 of record CM056953.1, read on the forward strand.
AGAGCTCTCTCACCTGATGTAGCTATGAACTTACTTGGGGCAGACTTCGCAGCAGAATTATCCAAGGTATGCCGGATCACCACAAATAACATAACATTTTAAAAAAAAAAATTACAGTATCCGCCCTCCATCAGGAACAAAACAAAAGACTACAATGATCTTCATTACCATTTTTGTCTCCAGGTGGCTTGACAATTATCTTAGCTAATTTGATAGTTTATATTTATGCAGGAAACCATTGATCTGGCTTTTCTTTTTCTTTTAAAAAAATTGTCATGGTGTTTGTCAAATATCCTCACTGGCGGAGGAAAATCATGTGTGTTACAACCAGAGCACATTGGTGGTTAAATGATATACCAAAAAGCCCAAAACCAAGGTGCTAAAATAAAAACCAAACCAATAAGAACTACCATCAAACACAATCAATCCTTTATCTAGCTTGTGAACTTCTTTTCTTTTGCTTTTGTGGTGGACATTAATCTGCCTATGCATGTCCTTGGGGACTGGGCTGTTTTGGGAAATTCCTTTTGTATGACCTTGGGTTCAATCTTGATGCCTTCTATTGATAAAAAGTTTTGTAGTTTTGTTTATCTTGAGAATCTGGAGACCAAGCTTTTTTTTGGTCCAAGCCTCTGCAGCAATAGTGGAATGAATTTTCACACGTCTGAACCTTTATGCAACATTAATCTCAACCTCACCAACTCAAGGTATAATTGACTTCTCCTGTTGTTGCCTTCTTGTGTTGATTTTGAGAATCAGGTTAACCTTTATGAACATGATAATGAAATGTCGAGGAAGCTGATGAGGATACTTAAGAAATTTAGAGACAGCGACCATTCGTATTATCAGCTGTGTCATCTTGTAAGACAGGGGGAACAGCCCAGGGAAAGCTTCCTTCTTCTTTCCTATCTTTTGGAGGACCAGATAGGGGGTGCTAATGGTTATGTCGATTGGATTCTACAAATACACCGGCAAGTTCAGCAAAATGCATGATATGATAAGTTCAGTAAAATCTGTTAATATACAGGTAATAACTTCAAATGTCGAGTTTGGCATTCTACAAGTCAATTACAGATTTTCTTTTTGCATAGTAGAACAAAACCTTGATACTCAAGGTTAAAATTCCGTAGATAAAAGCGATAAACAGCCATGTTTTTTTTAAATGATCTTCTTTCTGATGCCTTCCTTTAATTGAATTCTGCAGGATCCTAGCAGGCACGTTCTGCACCTCATATACACAAGTTGATGGAGCATATTCTTTTTATCAAAATCATGATCAATTTGAGTGATGGTTAACTTGATGAACTGGTCACTAGATATATTGCAAGATTTGTTTGTCCCTCACGGGATGTAAAAATTAGGGAAGATGTAGTCTTAAAATTGAGAAGAAAAACAAACTGAGTGAATTTTTTGTCTGCCATTTTTTTAACTATTTTTAGCGATTTTCCTCATCTGTGTTGTATTTGATTTATTTTTCCCAACATGCCACGATTGTTTTGGAACAACAGTTTTTCTTACTAAATTATTTGATTTTCTTCACTTACAAATTATAAAGTATTTTTCCTTTTCATATATCTGTGTTAACATGAACAAAAAAAAAAAAACACAGGTAAGTAGGGCTCGATAATATGATACTCATAATTTTGGAGGGGTTAACTTATAACTTATATTTCAATATGTGGAAGTATGTAATATTTTTTAAATAGTTTGATGGTTATATTGCAAAAATGCTAGTCGAATCCAGCACCATTGATGGAGGTATTAGATTCAGATCGGTTGATTTTTGGTGATCGAGACCTTGGGTTAGGTGTTGAAATTCAATGATAACCGACCAACCCGTTTTGTCTCCATTAGGAGTGTTCATCCGGATCCGGATCCAGATATCCGGCCATAACCGGATCCGGATCCGGATCCGGATTTTAAAACCCGGGCGGTTATCCGCTCGGATTAATCCGGATTTCCGGTTATAACCGGAAATCCGGGTTAAATCAGGATATTCGGGTTATAACCGGATTTAATTCGGTTTTTTATTTTAAAACATTTAAAACAAATTTATAGCAGAATTTTTTTTAAAAAATTCTGATATCAAGCTTAAATTATCCAGATTTTAAAAAAATAATAGTAATTTAAATACTTTCTAAAATTAATTTATAAAAAAATAAATAAAAATGCAAAATAGATAATATTGTTGTTACATTACAATGCAAAACATAAATTTACAAAAAAATAAATAAATAATAATACATTACAACTAATTAAACTAATACATAACAATGTAAAATAAATAACATTGTTTCTTTTGCTGTAAGCCTATCCTGATGATCATATCGAAGGAGCTTATCTAGGAGATCAATGGCATGCATGTCACAAATAAAGACAAAAAAATAAGACTAGTGTGGAGAAAGATAAACAAACTTGGTCAATCTTATGTTTTTAGACATTTTAACAAAATTACCTCGGGGGAAACTAGATGCTAATTGTCTGCATTTATAAATCTGGGCCATGGCTTCCTGATGTGTCTGCAGTAGGGCAAAATAAGATGGTATACCTTATATGAGTACCAAGGCCAAAGAAATATCATCTTATTCATTCAAGAAGTTTTGTTTAAAACAGGAAAATGATGCAAGTAGATGATCTTTAATCAGGAATAGTATATAACAACTATCTATGACTTTTACATGTCTTGTGCTTTAAGTTGCGTTTAGATAGTGAAATGATTCGATTCTAATTAATTTTGTTTAATTATGAGTTGTAAAATAATTATAAAAGTTGCAGATACATAAACAGCAAAGTACGGCATTGAGTACTCATACTTGAAGCCTGTCGGTGATAAACAGCAAAGCATGGAGAATTCAGAAAATAAATAAACAAGAAGAAGCAAAAACATAAAATGGAAATGGAAAAGAAGAAAATTTTATAATCCCTGAAATTCAGTGAAATAAATAACTACCTATGAAACCTCAACAGTCAACATTGCAGTAAAGTAAGAGGATTCTACACCCTTAATATCAATGGTTGACATTCTTGGAAACTTGCATGCAAGCTTGCCAAATGGTGTTTCCAGCGCAAGACTTCATCTGCATACAAAAGATAAAGCAAAATAAACACATTTTCTTAGATATAAACCTTGAACATACTCCAATGTCAATACCTTTGTATGTGGCAGTATAATCCCAGTAAACTAGCTAGAAGGGGGAAATATTCTCAAAGTAAGAATCAGTGATATATTTTAAACAAATGCTTCATGCTTTCCAAAAATAATTGGCATAAATTAATAGGTGTCATCTTTATCCCAGATTGCTAAATGATAATGGCAAAGCATTCATCATGTCAAGTCCAGCTGCATGATGGATCTTGTCATGATAGCACTCTGTTTGCAGACAGAATACATGGATTAAAGACTAGAAGTTCTTCTATGAGGACCTATGGTATGGTAATGGGCCCTAAAAATCTAAAGGAACCCTCTCAAAGATTTTAGTGATTAATAGTCGAGTAAGGTGTTCTAATTCTTTTTGACTTCATCACTAATGATTCTTGCAATTCTTCTTTTTGGATGTTTTTTAATTGCAGGTATGGTAGTTTTTTCAAGTCCCACATAAAACGTTCTACACCCCTACACATAGCTAGTCAGCTCCCTTTCATATATATATATATATATATATATGGTAAGCAAGCTTAAACAATCCAATCAAACCAGGAAAGCTACACCAAAACTGAGAATAGGTAAGTCGTTGCTGTAAATCATTGACATGAATACCCATTTGACTCTAAAGAAGGATCAACGAGGATAAGACTGCATAGAATACAAGAGCAGAACACTACAATACAAAGCATGAAATACCATAGACAAAGATTCAAACCCAGTAACACAGAATAATTTGTAGATAAAACTTTTTATCCTCTTTAGAAACATAGAGAGATAAAACTTGTAGATATACAAACATACGTTTTTGCTGGAAGATTTAAAAAAAAAAAACCCAAAAAGCAGATCTATAAACATCGAAACTTAGATCTACGAGCATAGAAACTCATATCTACAAATACATAAACTTAGATCTAGCCAAAGTGGGAAACAGAGGAAATACCCACTAAATCTGACGGTACAAACAAAACCTCGACAAGAAATTAGAGGCCCGAGATAAAGAAATCAAATAAGATGGGGAAAAGAAATGAGAGAAGACAGACTTTTCTTGTTGTGCTCTAGGACGGCGAAGCGTGCAAGGCTGTCGGTCTCGGCGCTATTCTGAGAACCCTTGCAAGATGGGTCTGTGCAGATGACTCTAAAGAGAGGGAGAGATGATCGAGACTGAAGATCAGTGGAGAAAATGGCTTAGGGTTTTGTTTCGGCCAGAGAGAGCACGGGAGAGAGTGAGGAATTGAGGATATCACCTGGACTTAGAGGCTGGGAGTCTCTTCCTCTGGGATAACCTAATCAAAATTTTGTTTAAATACTGCGGTTACGGATAACCGCATGGCCAAACTGGATTCGTGTCCGGATCCGAGCGGTTTCAAATTTTTTTTAACCGCATACTAATAATCCGGGCGGTTAACCGCCCGGATCTACCAGATATCCGGTTTTCGGACCGGACCGGACCGGATAAAAATCCGGTCCGCATGCACAGTACTAGTCTCCATCAATCAATACTCTTCAAGACATGGGAGAAGGGGAGGCAGGTAGAGAAATCATTCTTCAACTGCCTCAATTATTTTCTCAGCATGATTCTCACTTGAAGCCAAGCCACTCTTGACATGAAATTCAGTCATATGAATATAGCTAAGAGTATTTAGATATGAATATAGCTGGGGACAAAAATAGAATGCCATGATTTAGGCCTCATTTGTTTACAGAGATGAAACACAAAGCTTTAAAAACTTTTCTAAATTTTGTAGCTCTGAAAACAAACATTCATTTTTTATCTCATCTCATTAACTTATTTACTATTTATAAATTGTACTATACTGCAAAGAAACTGTACTATACTGCAAAGAAAAAAAAAAGCAAACCTGATGTGGTTAGGAAAGAAGCTGGTCTGTCGTTTACTGTTTTGTACGGATAGATTATACGGACACGCAGCCTTCAACGTTTTTAGCAATATTTTATTATAAAAATTAATATAATTAAAGGTGGGTCTCACGCACGTATTAAAAAAGGATGCAGAACAAAAAAAAAAACAAAACGCAAGGTAGTCCAAAAAAGGTCGAAATGTTAGGAAAAAATATTTGTATTGTTGTGCGTCCCACAACCATAAATACTTTAAAAAAAAATCAAACTAATCTCATCTCATCTCTATAAACAAACACATATTTTATCTTATCTCATTTATACTCAACATATCTCAATACTATTTACACATATCTCAAAAATCTCATCTTATTTCATCTCATCTCTGAAAACAAACAAGTAGTTTCAGCAGCTTGGAATGCAAACCTTACCACTGAAAAGACAATTGCAGAAGTATCTCATAATTTGATCAGGTGTAAGGTTAAACTTAGTGATTGGAGTAAGGGTCAGGAACAGGAAAATAAAAGAGTGGTTGAAGCAAGCCTAGCTAGAATGCATCACCTACAAGAGAGAAACACATGATCAGATTTAGAAGAGATAAAAAGGGCTTCAAAAAGAGGTGAACATGAAATTAGAGGAAGAGGAAGTCAAATGGAGACAAAGAGCTAAACAGAGATGGCTTAAAGAGGAGGATAAAAATACAAAATATTTTTACACTTGTGCTTCACAAAGGCGTAAATCAAACTCTATTAGAAGCATTTGTGGGGAGAATGGCCAAATTCACAACTCTTCTCAAGGGATCAATCAAACATTTTAGGATTATTCACCAAGATGTATACTTCATCAAATCCTACTGCACAGACAGAATGCTTGTAAGCTTTGAATCCATTGATTTCAAAAGAGATGAACAACAAACTTACTAGGACTTTTTCTTTCTCTGAAGTGAAAGAAGCAGTTTTCAATATGAACCCTATGAGTTCACCAGGTCCAGATGGTTTTTTAGCAACATTGGCAAATATTAGGTAATGACCTTAGTGAAGCATCGACTTTGGCTTTGAACACAAATAATTGGGATAGCACAATCAATGATACATATATTGTTCTAATTCCCAAAATAAAAAAACCCCACATAAGTTTCAGAATTTCGTTCAATCGGCTTGTGTAATGTTACATACAAGAGTATTGCAAGGTCCAAGCAAACATATTGAAGACTATGTTGCTTGAAATCATATCTCTAACTCAAAGTGCTTTTATTCATGGAAGACAAATTTCTGACAATATTAGAGTAGCTTATGAAGCAATGTATTCGATGCATTGTAGAATGAAAGGAATAGATGGCTATATGGCATTAAAGATGGACATAAGCAAAGCGTATGACAGATTGGAATGGAGCTTTATAGAGGCAGTCATGAGAAGTTGGGATTTGACAAAAAATGGATAGATCTTATTCTGAGTTGTGTTAAAACAGTTTCTTACTCCCTCTTAATTAATGGAACTCCTCAACTTGAATTCTTGCCCTTAAGAGGAATTAGACAGGGTGATCATTTATCACCCTATCTATTCATAATCTGCTTTGAAGCACTCAACCAATTACTCTACAAAGCAAAAAGTGAAAATGTAATTTCTGGACTACCTATGGCAAGAGGACATTTCACAATAATTCATCTCTTATTTGCAGATGATTGCTTCTTATTTTGTCAAGTCTCATTAATACAATGGAGTAGAATGCTACATTTGATAGGTCTATATGAATCAGCTTGTGGTCAAATAATGAACAAAGAAAAATCTGTTATATTCTTCACAAAGGACTCAACAAGAAATAGTATTCTCAGTGTTGCAAGGGTGAGATCTACAACTTCTTATGAGACCTATCTAGGATTACCAGCTTTGGTAGGTAGATCCATAATTAAAGCATTCAAGAACATTTTGGATAATGTGAGAGGCAAACTTAGCAATTGAAAACTGAAATTTTTATCAAAGGCAGGCAATGAAGTGTTGCTTAAATTAGTGATACAAGCAATTCCTACCTACTCTATAGGAGTCTTCAAATTACCTAAAGGATTGCTACAAAAACTTAACAAGTTGATGAAAGGTTACTAGTGGGGTCAGATTAATCAAGAAATGAAGCTTAGCTAGGTTAATTGGCAGCAAATGGGAAGATCAAAAGCTACAGGGGGATTGGGGTTTAGAAACTATGAAAACTTTAATCTTGCTTTGTTAGCCAAGCAAGGTTGGAGGATTCTCAAAAACCGTAATTCTTTAGCAGCAACTGTATTAAAAAATAAATACTTTTCCAATACCAATTTTTTCAATGTCAAGTTGGGAAGCAACCCCTCGTATTTTTGGAAAAGTATCCTATCAGCTAGGCCACTGCTTTAAGAAGGGATTTCATGGGGAATTGGGAATGGCAAGTCAGTTAGAATATGGAAGAATAAATGGCTACCACAACCCACTTCATTCAAACCTTAAACTGGTATTAATATCTTGGGGATAGAAGCAAAAGTTGAGGCTCTTATCAAAGAAGAAACAATGGCCTGGGATCTTAACCTAATCCAGGCAACATTTTCACAAAAAGAAGATGATCTTATAACTCAGATCCCCCATATAAATTGTAACGAAAAGGACACTCTAAGATGGAGATGTACATTCAATGGTATATTCACAGTAAGGAGTGCATATTATCTTCAAGGGGAAATTTAAGATAGGCAAAAGGGCGAGTGTTCTCAAACAACTCAAAATCAAGAAGAATGGACCAAGATTCGGAAGCTACCAATCACCCCAGCAACTAAGAATTTCATGTGGAGAGCTTGCCTCAACATTTTACCTACTAAAGCTAATCCATGCAAGGAGAAAATTTTGGAAGATCCAACCTGTCCAATCTACTTAAGGGAACCATAAACAATTGAGCATATATTATGGGAGTGTCCCTCAGCTGCAGATATCTTGGGGCACTATTCAAGGAAAATTCAAAAAATCAAGATACATTACAACAACTTCAAGAAACTAGTGGAAGACATGTTTAGGAAGCTTAATCAAGAGGAAATGGCAGAATTTTCTATGATCCTATGCAGCATGTGGTGGAGAAGGAATCAATATGTCTTTAAAAACATTATGATTGATCCTAACTTTGTAATACACAAGAACCAGCAGATGATACAAGATTTAGCCTTACCAATACACATGGCTTGCATTCAGCCAACAATATCTACTACAACAGATGCCGGGTTTTTGTAAAATCAACTAGAATGTAACAGTTGATAAACAGCATTGCAAGATAAGAATTGGCATAATGGTGAGAGATGAACAAGGAAACTTCCTGGCTACTATGAGGAAGAACCAAGTTTCATCTCCTGAGCCACAACTAGCAAAAGCAATCAGGGCTCTCACATCTATCAGGTTTGGCATTGATCTGGGAATGAGGAAGGTTGTAATGGAAGGTGACTCAAAAACAGTAGCAGAGGCAACTCAGCAACAACTGGGAGATAGTTATTTTGGCTTGATCATTTCTGAAAATCAAAGCTAAGTTCACTTGTTTTGATGATTGTAAAATTAGGCATACATATCAAGCTGCAAATGTACTAGCTCATACACTAGGCAAGAATGCTTTGTTGATATCAAACTGTATAGTGGATATGGAGGACCCTCCTCTGTGTATTTATTCTATTTTGTTTAACAGTTAATCTATGAATTGGTCGTTATTCCAAAAAAAAAAAAATCCCTTTTTTCTCAAGGTGTCTTGCATTTTGTCAAATGATTAGGACTTTAAGATAAGATTCACTTTTAAAAAAAAAAAAATTATAAGGGGGTTGGAGGTTTCCAACCCATATTTTTTTTATCTAGAAAATCAGATCATATGTCATCAAGTTATATATATGTCATCAAGTCATTAGGTATTTAGCAGATAAGATTTAATTTGATACCAAACTTTAGAGCTATTAATAGTTGGAATGTAAAATTTATCTTTCAAATCTTGTAATGTCATATAAATATTTTATTAAATCTGTTATACATGGTTTATAAATAGAGTTATATAAATATTTTGTTAAATATATCATCCTCGTTGGCTTATAAATAAAATTTTCCAAATAATTATATGATAACCACTACTTGTTATGAAGTTGGACATTTAGTCATTAATCATTATTAGGGGCTGATTGTTCCACCGCCAGTGTCATTAGGAGCGTTGATCCTCCAACAACAGCCCGTTCAAGGCCATTTTTTCTTTTATCAGGCTCTAAGTGGGGTTGGGGGGATTTTTTTTTTTTTCCTTTTAATTTTGACTGGTTATTGTTGTTTACCGTTTTCTACCCATCCCACTTCTTTAATCATTACCTAATTTTCTATCATTTTCATAACTCTATGGGAAATTATAAGAATATATACTAATGATGTTTAATGGAAAAACTTTATTAATAAATTAATAAATATATATCAATCAACATAAAACCTTACCTCAATTTTTATTTTTTTAATACATAAAAATTAAAAAATAGATTTTACAAGATCCAGAAGAGTAGTTAGTGCCTCGTTTGTTTTTATAAATGAGATGAGATGAACTGAAATAAAAGTTAAAAATTAAATAAAATATTGTTAGAATATATTTTTTTAATATTATTTTTTATTTGAAATTTAAAAAAGTTGAATTATTTATTTTATTTTGTATAAGAATTTGAAAAAATTATAATGATTAGATAAGATGTAATGAGATCAGATGATATGATATGATATGAGATGAAAATAGTTGTAAAAATAAATTTGAGAAATCTACTAACTCCCAAACAATTACCATACAAAAAACAAGTTAGTAACTCTTGTAAAAACAATTATACTTCTGTTCACAAAGGAAACAATTATACACTTCAGAGCTAGTTTGAATCATAAACTCATCTCAATTTATATTACAATTTTTTCAAATTTCAATACAAATATAATAAATAATTCAACTTTTTCAAATCTTAAAATAATAATAATATTAAAAAATAATATTCTAATAATATTTTATCATCTCAACTCAACTCAGTTCAACATTCAAACGCAACCTACTCTTTTACAACTATTTAATAACCTATTTTACAGTCATCGAATGCAGTCATTTTTTTAAAAATGAATTTCAATTTTGTAAAACTGCTCTCAATTTTATATAGAGTTATAAAATATTTATAAGTGAATAGTTTTAATTTTTTTTTTCTTTCTATATATGCTCTTTCTTTTTCCAATTTTGAAGTGATAGATGGACATACATTTTTGTAAGAAAATAATAAATAAATAGAAAAGAAAAAAAGAAAGAAAGGCATGTTCTCTAATTGTTATGGTTTATCCAGAGGCAGCCTGCCTAATTTTTCTACATCATACCATTGACTTAAATAATAAATCATGTCTGCTTAAGGTACAGAGCTGGTAGCATTGGACGCTCCTTGACGAAAGAGGCGCCCGTTGCGAAAAGACCATGTTAGCCTCATAAGGGACATGCCTGTTAAATTTTTTAAAAGCTATAATTGCAAAAAGAATGTTTCCAAGCAATTATGTCGATAAATGATTATATGAACAATAATTAAAGGAGATTTCATATAATTTAAGGGATTATATGATTGGACCAAAAAGTTCCCTCTCTTAAAATAAAAAATAAAAAATAAAATTGTAAGCATAAACTCCAAAAAAATCTACACAATCTCCACACACCACACTTTTTTTTAATTTTTATTATTTTTTTCATTTATCAAAATTTAATATATGAATAATGAATAAAAGAATTGAATTATTTAAAAAAAAAAACTCAAAAAAAAATTTAAAAATTTAAAAATTTTAAAAAATATGATGTGTGGAAGTTGGAGAGATTGTATAGTATTGCTCTAAACTCAACATATATTTATTTAAATGCTCCATTCACAATAAAAATAAAAATGTATGGATACAAAAGTATAAACACCACATATATCTTAAAAGTAAGAAATGAGTCATATTTCATCTCGGTTACAACTTTATTGGTGAAGTATTATGTAATTTTTTGTGCATATCAAAACTTACTTGTCAATAAGGCAAAAAAGAAGTAATCTATGTTTATTTGAAATAGGAGCCGATAACAAGCGTTGCCATATGATGGATTCAATAGAATTATTGTTCGAATTCTAGGGTTTAGAATGGAAGAGATAGACACAAAATAAGTATTGTAAAATATATGTTATACGAGTAAATTTCTCGAATAGTATTAAATGTTTAATAAATACTGTGAGACTCATTTTATCGGTCTATATCTGCCTAACTCTAATTCGAATAAAATTTTTATTTTATCATTTTCTTTTAAGAGCGTACTAGATATACATACATACATATATATATATATATATATACATACATACATACATATATATATATACATACATACATATATATATATACATACATACATATATGTATATATATATATATTATATAAGTAGTCATTAGGATTAGTTGAGAAAAGTTGATAATTATTGATAACTTCAACTTTTAAGTTTAAATTAAAATGATATAGACAAATAAGATAAATTAATATATTTAAATATTGTGTAGGATATTCTTCTTTTTTTTTTTTTTTTAAGAAAAATAAGAGGCGGGGGTTACCAACATAATAAACCTTACTAGGCGTGACTATAGGAACTCTTCCTCACTACAGAATATTCAGTTTGAGTCATAGTTATTACCTCAAGAGCAAGCTTGTCACCACATCACTCCCAAATTATCCAGTTAGTTTAAAGTCCATTTCATGGTCCAAAAGCCATCTCATAGTCTAAAAGCCAGGCTTTATTATCACAAATGATTTTAACTTATATTTTAACTCAAACTCTTGATCTCGAAATCATGAACTATCACCTTTTGTGGTATAGGATATTCATACTCACTATATATATTTTTTTTACTTTAAATTTTAAAAAATGAAATAAAGATTGAAATGTAGAGGACGAAAACAAATTACAGAATTTTCATTAATGATTTTGGTTTCCCACCCCAATCCAGCATTGCTTCTTTTTTTGGGGGAGTGGGTGCCCAATAAGGAATTTCTTATAGCTGTCAAAATCAATATACTTTATGCATTTATTAAATCTCCCACCTTTTTAGAAATCCTTAGCCAAAAAAGAAAAAAAGAAAGAAAGTAAGGTTTGAAACTTTGAACGGTCAAAAAGAAACACAGCTTAGAGCAGTAATATTGGCTTGATCAAATGCATCTTTAAATTTTAGTCAATATTTATCTTTTTTTATATTTGCCTATTCTATTTACATTCAATCTCTACATTGGATTAGCCATTTACCCTCTATATAATAATAAAATATTATTAAATTAATAATTTTTTATTTAATTTATTTGTATCACATTTTATAATTCTACCAATTGAATATTAATAATAATTATATTCTAATTAAATTAATATTAAAAAATTTATATTTAGTCATTTAATGTTAATAATATAAAATATTAATTAAACTCATCTAAATTTCTTAATTACAAACCAAAGAGTATTTTAATTGAAGTGATAAATTAATATTTTAATATTTTCTTGAAGTGAGAAATTAATATTTTAATATTTGGTGAATCAATAGTGATTCTCCATTTTTGGCCAATCACTATAGCAAAAGTCTATTTTATTTTAGACTTGACCAATCTAATGTGGAGTGTTTCTAATATATATTATCTAAATTTTAGCCAATTTTTAATTTTGGTCAAGCCAATACTAGTGCCCTTATTACAAAGTTTTTCCATATTTTAATTTACTAAAATTTTCAATGTTTATAAAAAACTAATTTATTTATAATTTAAAAAAAAGGGAGAAAGCACCAGTAATATTAATTTTTAGGGTTCTAACTTTGACTGTTACCAGCGCATTATAGCACGCACCACATAAAAAAGCAAACCATTCATCTCTCTATGACAACACCAGTCCAGAAGAGGAAAACCAACTCATACACATCTAAACCTATGGATCTAGGCCTCTGATTCTCCTAAACATCGTTGTTCAAAAGGATCTCGTTGATGCCTGGAAATTTCTGGTTCCATCGGTATGGTTCTCTTCCTCTATTCCTTATTTTCAGCAACTTGAGGAAGAAAGAAACTTTTTTGGCATATTTGGTGGGTTTTTATTTTTATTTTTTTATTTTTTTAATTTGGTTTTCTGATTGTGTTAGAGCTTTGGTTGGTATGGATCTATGGGTCTTTGACTAGTCTTCTTTCTTTGTCCATTTTTTTTAGTTTCTGATTAGGAAGTTTGGGTTGGATCTGGTTGCTTTGGTGATTAGATTTCTGGATTTTCTTCCTTTAATTATCTGTGGGTATTTATGAAACATTAACGATTTTGTGTTTTATTTTTTGGGTCAATTAGTGTTCTCCGTATGGCAAATGAAAATTTCCGTTTTGGGTTCATCGTCTCATGCCCATTTCTCCCTCTCTCTCTCTCTAGTCCCCCATCTCTAACCTATGTGACACTTCATTTTTTTTTTTTTTGTGTCAGAAATGGAATTTTTCTTGATGGGCTTCTACGGTTTTATTTCCGTGTGGAAGTCACCAGTTTTGAGCAAAACAAAAGGCTATATGTACTTTGACTATGTTAAATAAATGTTTTTGGGATTTTCTTACTTATAAAAAATAATAAATAAATGTTGTTGGGTTTTTCTTGTTTGCTTTAATGGGTTAAACTTAGAAATTTAGTGAAGGTTGATTTTTTTTTTTTTTTTTTAAAAGGTGGCATAAAAACTTTAGGTTGTGTTGATTACTTAAAAAAAAAAAGAACTTTTGATTATTAAAAAAAAATTAGGTTGTTGAACTAGGAGGTTTTTTTTTTTTTTTTTGTCTTCAGCTCAAATTTTTGAGTGATTCTTGTATGATTGGGAGTTTGGTGGGTTCTGGGTCTCATTATGTTTCCTTTTATTTTACTTTATGATGAATTTTCTGTGGATTTTGGAGGATGGGAGAGGATGTGTTGTTCTCTATTGTTTATAGTAGTCTTCTGTAACTGAATCTGTTAGTGCCTTTTGATTTGAACAGGTAAATGATTTTTTTAATCACGGTGAAAATAGAACATAAGTAGGATCTAAGGAAAATTTTTAAACCAATGGCTTCGGTGGGCGTAGCTCCAATTTCTGGTTTGAGAGAACCCAGTGGTCATACTATCGGTGTTGATCGGTTGCCCGAGGAGATGAATGATATGAAAATCAAGGATGACAAAGTAAGGACAGCATTGATTTGTAATTTCTATTTCTTCTTCTAATTGTTCTTCCTCTTTTACTAGTGTTTATCTGATTTATGAATTTCATATGCTAGTTTCTCATATGATTCATTAATATGTAGGAAATGGAAGCCACGGTTGTTGATGGTAATGGGACAGAGACAGGTCACATAATTGTGACGACTATTGGTGGTAGAAATGGCCAACCGAAGCAGGTATTTCTTTGGCTTACCAGATATCCTCCAATATTTCTGTAATAGTTGGAATTAATTATGAGCGTTGCTTCAAATGAAAAAGCTGAAGTTAATTATTGGAATTGTTCTATTTATTAATTTTATTTTTGTGCTCTTCAACATGCTCAAATAGCCATCCAACTAGACCTGGTTTTGAACTACTGCCAAAAACATCAATGATTGTAAATTTGTTCGCTGGATATGTGTGCATATTTATTGGTTTGAAATTTTGAATTCATGTTTTCATCATTTAGCTTATAAAATACATTGGGGCTTCAATCGATGCAGAAATTCTATCTATTTCCTATATTGCAATCTCATATCTTCATGCTTGCAGACAATAAGCTATATGGCTGAGCGTGTTGTTGGACATGGATCATTTGGAGTTGTGTTCCAAGTGAGGTTTTATATCATTCAAACTATGAATTATTGCAATATTTGTTACTTTAGCCTTTTTTTAGTTCATATGAACTGTTCGTGTCGATATAACTGGTTTCTATGTTCATGTAGGCAAAGTGCTTAGAGACTGGTGAAACTGTGGCTATAAAGAAGGTGCTTCAAGACAAGAGATATAAAAACCGAGAGCTGCAAACTATGCGCCTTCTTGACCACCCTAATGTTGTCTCTTTGAAGCATTGTTTCTTTTCAACAACTGAAAAGGATGAACTGTACCTTAATTTGGTACTTGAATATGTCCCTGAAACTGTTCATCGCGTGATCAAACACTACAACAAATTGAACCAAAGGATGCCGTTGATATATGTGAAACTCTATACGTACCAGGTAATTTTACTTGAGATTTGCTTTCACTATGTTTTTCTGGTCTGCAATTTGTGTTTCGAGAATGTTCAAATGTTCATAAGATTGGAAAAAGTGAAATTTTTGTTGTGGGTTGTAGCCAGCTCTAAGTTCATTGACATTTGTTGTTTCCACGGTTCAATCAATTTATTTTGTTCCTTCTGAGATTTCACTATGATCTTTATTTTTTGCAGATCTTTAGGGCACTATCATATATTCATCGCTGCATTGGAGTGTGTCATAGGGACATTAAACCTCAAAATCTTTTGGTATGCTTACTACTAAAATTGCATATATGCTTCTGAAAGGGTGGTTTGGGGACTGGCGAGGATCACCTGAGACAGAAATGCAATTTAACTACTTGTTCTTAGTAAAAACTTGTGCTTTGTGCAGGTGAATCCACATACACACCAGGTTAAATTATGTGACTTCGGAAGTGCGAAAGTCTTGGTATGTTTATATTTTTATTATCCATGCTATTTTTCCTGCAGTTATAGTTGTCTTGATTTCTGTAGGATTATTCTGTCTTTATTTTTCTTTGATGTTTGACAGATAAAAGGGGAACCAAATATTTCTTACATCTGCTCTAGATATTATCGAGCACCAGAGCTTATATTTGGAGCAACTGAGTATACTACAGCTATTGACATATGGTCTGCTGGCTGTGTTCTTGCTGAGCTACTGCTTGGACAGGTTGGTGATTATACATTTAAGCTCTTTCAAGCTATCGGTCATGTAATTATATTTACATAGCTTAAAATGAGTTTTCATTCTGTCAGCCTCTGTTTCCTGGGGAGAGTGGAGTTGACCAGCTGGTGGAGATAATAAAGGTAACTGTAACATTGTCAGCTTTCTTGTAATACTCTAATATTGCTGATTTGTGTGAGTGATGCCTGAATATTTTTGTGAGTTGAATCTATCTGATAAGTGTATTGAGAATTTTTAATTGTAATTCTTTCAGTGGGCTGACAATAACCCAAAAGATGCGTTAGCTTTTAACCTCTTAGGCCGAGCAGTAGTTGGCCTCATGCTTCTTTACTTTTTTTTTAATCTCCCTTCCCTCCATGCTGTATCGTGACTTTTTCTTTGTTATAGATTCTGGGCACTCCGACAAGGGAGGAAATCAAATGCATGAACCCTAACTATACAGAGTTCAAATTCCCTCAGATTAAAGCTCATCCATGGCATAAGGTATTCATAATGTAAATGTCAAGATCTCATGTATTTATCTTTATCAGAACGCCTTACCATAATGCTTGCACGTTGTCTTTTATTAGATATTCCACAAGCGTATGCCTCCAGAAGCTGTTGATCTGGTTTCAAGACTACTGCAGTACTCCCCGAACCTACGATGCGCAGCTGTGAGTACATTATATCTTAATTTTCTATTATCTGATTCAGGCATTTTACCTTCAATCTTAAGGGACATTCATCACTAGGTATAATGCCTGTATTTATTAGTTAATAGTATCTTAAATTTCTATTATCTTATTCAGGCATTCAACGTAGAAATCTGGTCAGTCAATCTTGGTAATTGTTCAATATAGTTGCAAGATGGAAGAGATTGTATATAAACTAAAGATCCTTTGTTAACTATAGATCCTTTGTTTTTCCCCCTTTTTTCTGGGATGGGTGGGTTTGGAAAGGGCATAAATGACAGAGTCCACCAAAAATGTCTGATTATACAGGACATGGTCTTAAATGGCGGATTTTGCTAAATTCTCTCTTCTGGTTGGTTAAATTCACCTAACACGATTGTAGACAGCAACACATGATTCTAATTCATTAAAGAAAAAAAGGTGGTGAGTCAGCTTGATAAAGTTTCCATAACTGGGGGCCAGTTGGGAATGTGTCTCAGAAGTTGTGGAAATTGTACAATGATGCTGTTCCTGGACACCTGGTGACAATAAAAAAAAAAAAAAAACTTGGCTCGCAGCTCATCTTGTTACCATGTCACCACTGAGTGTTTTTCCTAGAAGCATGTTTTGCATTGGCACCATACTAAACTTTCCAGGGCCCCCAAACTTATTAGGGTCGGCTCAATGGATCCATTTTCCAACTAACTGGGGTTGTGCTGCTGGACAATCAGAATTGTTTTTGAACAGAAACATCGTCTTTTGTGACATTTTGTTCTATTTTGCCTTCTCGTTCCTCTGTTTTGTAAGCTTTGGGGTTGCTAATTATGCTCCAATTGGAATGCAGCTGGATGCCTTGATACATCCCTTTTTTGATGAGCTTCGTGATCCAAACAGTCGCTTGCCAAATGGGCGTTTCCTCCCACCTTTATTCAACTTTAAATCACATGGTATGATTACATTTTATGGTTACATTTTAAACATTTAAACAATTTAAGCTGTCATTACCATGCAAAAGTCTTACAAGATCTTCTTGCCATTTGCTGCTGCTGCTGCTTGTCAACTAGAATTGAAGGGGGTACCGGTTGAGATTTTGGTGAGATTGATCCCAGAGCATGCAAGAAAGCAATGCCCCTTTGTTGGTTTGTGATTTGATGTGAATTGTAATGAACCCGCAATAGTGTTGTCCCTATATGGAAGCAATGAATGAATGTAATGTGTTCCTTCTATTTATGCCATTTGTTCTCCTTTCCTTCAATGTATCTCTTGTTTTATCACCTTGTTTTGTAACAGCCAGATCTAGAGATATGCCACGCATCTTGCCCAAACCCCGCGATGGGTCATGTTCTGATTACCCTGTTCCTGTATCGTCCGTCTCAGCTTGTAAACTCACATAGAAGACAAACATCAGCACTATCTAAATGTCTTTATCTGTATTGGTATTTCTAGAACACATCTGCATATGTCTAGTGGCTTCTTTCTGTGTTGGTATTTCTACACCCCTCATTTGTCAGTCTTTCTCAGGAGAACCACCTTTTTGTCTGTTTGGATTGGATGAGCTCGAGCACATTTGTCATGTTCTGCGTATGGTATTTAGTTGAATAATGCCATCCCTGACGTGTTCCATTCAATACTTGGATTAATAGTTGAAACTTTCAACTTAAACACAGCTCTGTTCTATCTATTAGGCATGCTTGGTCTTTGTACTCTCATAATATAGCATGTGAATAATTTGTAGTCCATGGTTGCGGGCCCCTACCAAGGAATAGTCAGCGTGAAACCTGCCATATTGAACTCGTTTTTCTGCTGGCACTTATCCAAGAAGCTGTTGACTATTTTAGTTTCACATTTGTGGACGATCATTGAGAGTGAAAGATGTTTTCCCCCACCTTTCTGTATATATCCCACCTTATAGATTAAAAAAAAAAAAAATCTCCCTCCATGAAACATGAGATTGCAGAAAATTACAGAAATAAATTTGAGATTAAAGTTTGAAGTGAAATATGTTGAGGTGATGAGTTTTGTTTGGTTGGGAAGAAAAACTTCTGCTGTAGACAAACATTATAGTAGACCAAAGTATGCTCTATAAACAAAAGAGAGAGTTTTGTTTTTTTATTTTAAATTTTATCATTTCGAATTCACAATGTTGATGTGACATTTTGAATATATGTCTATTTAAAAAGTTAAATAAGAAATTACTTAAAATGTATTATTACGATTGAAATTGATAAAATCTAAAGCTGAGAATTATTCCGATTACGACTGTTGGGGAAAAGCACACAGCTTAGACGAGGAAAGGAATAGAAGGCGAGGAAAAGAAAGCAAGTGAGAAGGCACGTGTTGACTATTTTATCAAGATGCCAAGGTTTTTAAGCACCATCTCCTGGCTGAAATGTAAATATTATAGACGAAAGTTTCAGATATATAAGTCTCATATAAGTCATTGTGAAAAAATAGACCCGACCTAAAAAAGTGTAAAAAAATTATTCATTATTAGCGAGATCCACTTTTTTACAAAGGACTTGTATTTAACATTACATTTCACAACATCGTCAGAAACTTGAGAACTAACCAAAGACATAAATTTCCGAAAAATGTTATTTATTTGTGAAAGTTTCATTCTTGAACTTGGCTGAAATCTGTAGAGAGAGACTCATGAATAATATTGCACGTAGAGATAAAGCAGGTATCAATGCCAAGCTCGCAAACTTGCTAAGCAACCAACTTATCAACGAAAAAAGCTATTCGCAAGCCTATATTTTGACACATCAAAACACACCAATAAGGTTCTTCCTCTGTTCTTTACGTCGTTTAGAGCGTTGTCAGCGCTTTCCGTAATTTTCTTCTCCACTTGAATATCTTTTATTAGTTCAATCATTTTGAGTTGTTATTATTAACTTGCCGTCAAAATAACTCTAATTCTACTATGCATCACGTCACTACTTCGGAATGGAGTAAGGCATAGTTTGTTTTCACAACTATTTTTATCTCATCTCATCTTATTTAATCATTACAACTTTTTTAAATTTGTAGAGAACAAGTACGGAATCATACTCAAGAAGAAGCCAAAAAGAGTTGTCTGTTGTCAATCTACCCAAGAAAATTAGGGTAAGTGGAAGTTGTTAGCAAGTGATAACAAGGATACTCGCAACATAGAACTGTAATGTGTTTCTCAAAAAGGCTTAAGAAAAAGCATTAGCCTCCAACTACAACCATGCATTGAAATTGATAATTACATCGAATATGTTCTTATTGTATATACAGAATGAAAATGTTAAGTGCAAGCAATCCAGATATAAACCATCCAGGAGAAAACTAAACCATAAAAAGCAAGCTTCAGAGTTAAGAGGCATAGAGAATTAAATGGGCAAACAATAGCTAAGCAAACTAGCATTTCACTCATAAATTGCCATATAAGATTTCAGCAAGTTGCCAAAAGCATTCACCACAATGCATCAAGTACATGTGCAGTAGATTCTTTAACCATTAAAACACATTTTCTTTATTTCTTATTTTTAAACATGTCAAACACACTTGATTTTTTTTCACTTAAGCATATTAATAGAAATGCATCCAGCCACCTTTACAGAAAAACAGCCAACATCAGGAGGACAGAGCTGTTGGACATGAAGTTGTGGGTGGATTGTATCAATTTAAAGAAGCTAGTACCTCCAACAATGCGGCAGCAAACTGCATTTGGGTCTCCTCGTCTATCGTTGAGAAGAGAGGCACATGCACAAATAACGATTTGGTCCCATTTTGTTCTGCAAACCGAAGGGAATGATAGTAAACATAATTGCACACAAAGCGGCCTGCATCATCTGAGGTCATCACTTCATAACCCATCTTTGCTAAGGCCTTGGTGACCTCCTCAACTGGAAGAGAAGTCTGTGCAGTTGGAGCAAAGATAACCATTTAGGAATGGTGAAACAGAAAAAATATAGAATAGTCATGAATAAATCACAAAACCATGCCAAAGAAAAGCAATTGTCCAAACAATCCACTAGCAACAATATTGACAATGACATACAATCTACTTCTGGACAACTGTGACATGCAGTCTTGTATAAACAGGTACCTCCACACAAACATCAAGACAACAAGAAAAGAAGATAAAGAGCATCATCATGTGCTGAGATTTTGGTCATTAGCTTTTGAGGAAATCAGTGCACGTCTAACTGTCCTCTACTCAAATCTTAATAGAAATTTTATTTGAGTGGGGGAATAAAAAAAATAATGTATCCATGACGTCGAAACAAAGAATACTAGACTGCAGCTCTGTTTTACAAAAGTATAAAACTATAATCTTTCGCATGTAAACCCCTCTATTTTGATTGAAGTTGGACATAATCTCTTCCACTCGCATAAAAACAGGAACCAGCAGGACGGCTCAAATAACTTAGACAGGTTAGACACAAAAAGAGAGTGACCTGCTTCCCATAAAGTTGACTTTTGTATCACTCGCAATACAAAAATATATTTCTTTCTACAATCACATCCTTCCCCATGAAAACAACAAATCCTTAAACCAAAGCAAAAAATTAAATGCTCAAACAGAGAATTGGCCATAGATTTGTTGAAATTTTAAGTGAACAAGAAAGAAAGCGCACATAAGAAAAGTGACCGCAAATTGGCATAAATACCATTTAAATTTAGTTTCATCCATCATAGTGACAACTGCTGCAGTTCATCAAGCGAAATTATAATCAAATAATACCTATCTATCTACACGTATGCAAGTGTGAAAATATATATAGCACTAAACAAATGGTCTATTATAACTCAACAAAACTATATGAAGACAAGAAAAAAAAAATACTCCTTTTCAGGAAAGTAATGAAAAACACATTTTACCTTTCGTATGCATGAAATTCCACCATCTGCAGGAATGATGGGAGCTTTCTACATAACATAAAAAGAGGTAAGCTCAAATAAATTACATTTAAAATGTGCAATGAAATAAAATCTACATGTGCACAAGAAGCCTTAGCAACTTCATCTAACCTGGGGCTTCCATCCCATCTCATCAGGACAACGAAAAGTAGCTTCATTGACAGCTTGATGCTCAAGGGCAAACCTTGTTGCACCACTATTAACTCCAAAGTGTACCTGAAGAAATGTAGTTACAAATGTACGGTACATAACTCATATAAAGACAGTATACAATGAATTCAGCAGCAAGGAATTGTCATTGGCTTGATGTAGATACTGTTCTGGTTCTAGGTTAAGGTTTTGAAAGACAATTTTAGTGAAACCACAGTAAGAGGTTAAGAGGTTTCATTAACATTTTACAATCCTCCAGTTTCATCTTCTCTCTCAAGGTGTAGAGAAACCATTATTACTTGCAAGTGTGCAATAGGATTTGCAGAGGATCAAACTGACACAAGCCAATCTTAATCACTATAATATTAAGCAGGGGTTTGATAAGTTTCTAGACCTGTATAATGTTCCTGTATGAACTTAATAGAGCCACTAATCACATGAATTCAAAATTATTCTCAGTCTTGCATTATCTCTCATTTCTTGTCTCCTCTTTTGTGTGCCAGAGGGGGGATCAGAAGGGTTGAGAATTAGCTAAATGGTAAAGCCAGAATGTTCAGCAGACCCTAGAGAGAGTTTTTATCACCCAAAGTACTCTTAATGCTGTGCTGCTATTACAAGAGTAAGAAGCGTTTCCAATAAGTATCCAATATGCATTTCGTCAATGTTTCCAGCTATATAATGAAACTTAAATATTTTGGCTCATGCTCTGCTGATTAGAGATTGGGATTTCTAATCACAGTCTGATTTTAATAGATCTCCCTACCAGGTCGGGATCTCTGTTGGAAGAATAGAAAATGGGAAAACAAAATTTGTAATTTTTCTAAAAATAACCTTGGAAAAGGAGTAATTGGGGAAAAACAT
Organism: Cyclocarya paliurus; assembly: GCA_029856935.1. Classification (NCBI taxonomy): domain Eukaryota; kingdom Viridiplantae; phylum Streptophyta; class Magnoliopsida; order Fagales; family Juglandaceae; genus Cyclocarya; species Cyclocarya paliurus. Next base: position 30,128,944 of record CM056953.1, read on the forward strand.
ACAACAAAACAGAAGAGATTAGATGACCGAAACTGACCCAAATAATTCTTCCAGAATTTGAAGTTTTGGTGTCCACCCCACTAATGGCAGATTGCAATGTCTGGTATAAGTGAGCAAGCGCTCCCTGTCCTGCAGTATCAAGAATGCTGCAACTCCCAAGAGTTAGACCTTTAGGCAATCCCTTCTTCTTCACATACTCTTTGAGATTACCAACAATTGTCTCAGTTGGATTCTCTGAAACTCCATGAAATTTCTTGAAACCCGTCACATAAATTGTTACTGCAGGAGGCCCTTCAGACCCCATACCAATTATTGAGATATATTTAAAAATGTGCTATAGTGCCTAAATCAAAAGCAATATCTGAGTACCTGCTGAGAGGAAATGGGTTAGGCAATCAGGAAGCTGCGAACACAAAATCATGGTGAACTAGGAAAGCTATAATATCTACCATCAACGTAGTTTACAAATTTCATGGACTACTTTCAAACCAATAATCTCCATGCCCTAGAAAACCATAATCATCTGTTTCTTTTATAATTATATCAGAGGGTCCTGGACTCTTCAAGCACCAAGTAATTTCCCAGGAATGTGGCAGTTCCCCCCTCCTACATGTACAGAGCAATTACAGAGAGAGAAACCCCAAGGCATAGCCGCCAAAGGGATTGGGGGTAGAATTCGTCAACCTTCCAAAGGTGGCTTAACTCAAGATAGAGCCACTCAACAAATTTTTAGCGCTAATGAAAGCCATTATCTAACAATTTTACCAATAGAAAGTAAATTGATGGTTTATCAGGCTATAATTTTTACACTTTTGTATCTCTGTCCTACCGTTACTTCAAACCATAACATACGGCTATTCTTTAGCAATCATAACAATAGATGTTGACGAATCATTTACATGCTGACACCAATGAATTTCCATTCCTGTAGATAACTATACAGCTTAGTATGAGATTTCCCATAAAACGAAACAATTGGAGGAGAAAGAGACTCCTGCAGTTCATTCGGAAAGCTCCAAGGCAGTATGAAAATCGGATAGGCTCGGTAGTCTCAGTAACAGGCAAGAATATGGCAATGCGGGGGAATGAGTGTATATAACCATGGAAATCAAAGTTGGTGAGAAAACAAAAATCAGTGGAATTAATTGACAACCAAATTTCGAAAATCAATATCGCATTAAATTAAATAAATAATCCGATCCGGAGTCAAAGGTGCACATATAAAAGAGTAGATTGACCCCTTCAGAGAACTATGAAGGTGAGGAATCCCAACGAACGACTGTATTAAAGAAAAACCAATCAGAACCGAAATACCAAAAACTAGAATCCAAGCAGAAAGCTTGATCAGACAGAGATTCTCACAACTATAAAAAACCCAAAACAAAGCGAGGAAACGAAAACTATAGCAAGTTGGTTGAGAAAAACTCTAGGATAAAGAACGAACATGGCTTTCCTTCCTTACCTCTTTTAATCTTCACAAAAGATCATTAAACAAAATGGACACACCACCAGCCTTATCAGCTCGAAGATCATTAACTGGTGAAGATTCCGATCATATTATAAAAGAGAATTCTAAATGAACAGCAAATATATATATATATATATATATATTTATATATAGACACACAGATATATACGTATTTAAATTTTCCTTTGAAAAAAGAAAAAGTTATTAGGAAAGGTGGTAGTGGAGGGTCATTTTCAAACATCATGAAAATGCAAGCGCATGTGTAATTGAGTAGCATCTGTCATTATTATTATTATTATTATTATTGGTATATGACTGTTCATGGTAGACTTCTTAAACAACCTTGACACTAAACATTACCCGCCGTCTGCGTAGGAATTTGCAACAGTAAAGTTTATCTGTTCCTTTTGGTTGTTGGAGTCTATCTAATGATGTGTCGTTTATTGGCCAATGTGTTTGGGCCCCTTGTTTTGCTTTTATGATATAGATAGAATTCTGTTGAAAACAGTTATTTTTATAGATTTTTTATATATTTTATGATTAATAAAAATAATTATTTTATATTAAAAAAATACTCAATCAATCATATTAGTAGAGACGGTAGAGTGTGCAAATGAATGTGACTACATATGAAATTTTTGTCTTAAATAAATATATCTAATATGAAAAGTATTTATATTGATATAAGTGTGCAAATTTTGTGGAGACAAATTAATTTAAAAGTTAATAGTTTTATGATAAATTTTATTTTTTTAAATAATTAAGAGCATTGGCATTGGTTTAATCAAATTTGCCTCTAACATTTGATGAAAGGTGCAAGTTTTTCACAAATCAAAAACCTCCTTAGCCATAACCCTACATTGAATTAGTCATTGAAATAGTCAAAATAATAATATAATATTATTTTTTAATAATAATATTTTTAATTTATTTTTTTCATATTTTACAATTACACTAATTATATATTAATTAATAATTTAATTTGATATTTAAATTATTATTTTTCAACTTAAATATATTGTGGCTTAAAATTAAAAAATAATAATTTAAATAAATAAAATAATAGTTATAGAGTCTGTACAATGAGTCTTCAAATATAGAAATGAACTTAAATATATTGTAAATCAAAATTAGAGATTTATTTATATACCGAATCCAATACAATGATTTGAAAGATAAACCTTTCAAATTTTGATAAAAAACAGCATTTGAAGAGGTTGATGTCAGTGCTCTCTAAGTGAGATCTATCCAAGATAGATTTGTCTGGTAGGTGGCGGAGTCCCTACAAGGAAAACAAATATTCTCATAAAAACACCTTACTCGAAAAGTAAAAGAAACTAATTGACTCATGACAGTCTGCATCTTTTGCTTTTCTTTAGGTTCAAAGCAGTGAAGATCTAGAGGAATAAATGTAATAGTGCATATATAATTAACTGCCTTTATTCAGTACTGTTTATAACTTTAAGTACAGTGCAGTAGCTAGCTAAAATGTTTAGGTTGCGTTTGGATAATTAAATAATTTTAGATATTTTATGAATAATAATAAAAAAATAATGAAACAGTAATGATAAAATACTTAATAGTAATAAAAAAAAATAAAAAATTAGATAAAAAGTAATGATAAAATAATAAATAGTAATTGAGTTTCTTAAAATACTACACTACCCAAACGGAGCCTTAGACACTTTGTGACTCAATAATGCCTAATGGGTAGTCTAAATAAATTTGAAACAAAACCTATAAAATATGGAGTGGCTCAAAGTTTGAATTAAATCAGATTGTTATGATGCATTTTGTCATTAATCATGACTAAAGGCATGGCTACTAATTATTAAACTACTTAAAAATATGCAGTGCTAGATATGATAGACTTCAAAGATAGAGCATTGGCACGTAATTATGGGCAATTCTGATATGCAGCATCAGATGTCAATGCAAATCGATGCATGAGTCATTGGTTGTCCTTGTCCTTGGACTACTATTTATATCTACAGCCGACCATTTGACTCTATGGCCTTTTGTTAGCGATGTTCTTGTTTGTAAGGCTGCATCTTTCCTTTTTGCATTATTATTAATCAAGGTGGTTTTGAATCTTGATAACAGCTACTTTCTTGATCAGAGACATCGAGTCGACTCAGACAAGTTTTCCAGCCTCATATCCCATGATTCCCATCCTTCTTTCTTCCTAGTAGTTGGGTTCTATCAGATTTCATGCACCTGCAATTTTTCTGCCCCACATTATTTAAATATGCAGTCCCAACAGCTCTAGATCTAGTGCATGCATTCTTGAATTCTATGATTATTTTTATTTTATTTTTTGCTTTTCTCCTTAGATCCGATATTTCTGGTGCGATTTTGAGATTTAGGGTTTCAGATTTAGGAACTTGTGAATGTTTATGTTGAATATCTACGATTTTTTTAAAAAGGAATTATATCTTTTAGAAGTAGAAAATGGATTTTTCTTTTAGAAGAAAACATATTTCATTCAAATAAACTAATCCAATACATAATATCAAGCATGAATACAATAAACCTACAGATAAACGACATATCATAATACACCAGTTACATCCACTGCAAGACTGCCCACAATAAAATCTAGAGGTTCATGCCACCACTGAAGAACATCATTCACAAAAAGTGCATGTCGAGCTAAAAAGGGGCTACCTCATTTCCATGCCTACCAACATGGAGTATTAACCATGAGCAAGACACTGCTCCACTCAAAAAGGGAATACAACAGACCACACCTCAGCAGCAGCTCCAGTAGTGCAGCAGCGCTAGAAAGTTCTGCATGTTTTTTGTCATTTAGCATTTCTGTTGTAACCGACTGTCCTTATTATTCCCTTTTATTCTCCTTTATTCTCTTCCATAGTATTACGTAGTGCACCACCTATCTATATAAAGACAACAGTTCCTCTGTAATCATTAAGTTTTTGATACAATGAATATTTGCCAAGGCATTACTGTCTTTATTCTTTTATGGTATCGAGAGCCAGTAGACTAGCAGTCTTTTTTTTTTTACCATGGCTACTACCCCTCCCTCTTCGTCTACATCTGTTCCTTCCTCTTTTACTCATCTAGTTTCCATTAAACTTAGTTCAGAAAATTATATGCTATGGAAAGGCCAGATTACTGCCTATTTACGAGGCCAGGATCTTTTCTCATATGTGGATGGCACTCAACCACCACCTCCCAAAATGCTTCCTGCTGAAAACAATAATACTCCCAAACCGAATCCAGCATTTCTTGCTTGGCAACGAACAGACCAACTCATTTTGAGTATACTGTTCTCTTCACTAACAGAATCTGTGGTTACCCATGTGATCTCTGCAGGTACCTCACGCGAGCTCTGGTTCACTCTCCAATCTATGTACAGCTCTCACTCACAAGCCAAGGAATTTCAAGTCAGATTTCAGCTCACTAATCTGTCTAAGGGTGAACAATCCATTTCTGATTATTACAGCAAAGTTAAGATGCTTGTTGATTCCCTTACTGCCACTGGGAGCTCAATATCAGACAAAGAGTTTGTTACATATCTTCTCAATGGTCTTGATTCAAACTATGAATCCTTCATCACTTCCATTACAACACGCACCGAACCCATTTCCTCATATGAGTTATACCATCTTCTTCTCATTCATGAGAGCAGAATGGCCCACAACACCCGTTCCCTTCCCACTTCACCCTTTGAACCATCTGCCCACCTAAGTACCAACAGCCCCAGAGATCAAAGAGGCAGAGGTTTTTATCGAGGAGCTCGAATGGGAGAGGCCGTGGACGTTTTTCTTCCAACAGAGGACGATCCTCTTCCCAGCATTTTTCCTCCCATCCCACAAATCAATCCAGACCCACTTGCCAGGTATGTAACAAACCTGGCCATGTTGCATTACAGTGCCATTTCAGATTCGACCACGCCTACCAATATGACCCTCCCCGATCCTTTTCAGCCAACCATACCACTCCATCAGCCAACTATACCTCTCCATCAGCCAACTCAGGCCACAATTGGTATCCAGATAGCGCTGCAACTCATCACATAACTCATGATCTTTCCCACCTCAACATCACATCTGAACCATACAATGGACAGGAGCAAATTCGAGTTGGCAACGGAACAGGTCTTCCGATTCATAACATTGGTGAATCTTCTTTCTCTTTTAACTCTACTCATTTTAAACTTTCTAACCTCCTTCATGTTCCCACTATCACCAAAAATCTTGTTTCCGTTTTCCAATTCTGCACTGATAATGCGTGTTTCTTTGAATTCCATGATACTCACTTCTTGGTGAAGGACAAAGTGACTGGGAGGCCCCTCATCAGCGGACCAGCTCTTAATGGCCTTTATCAATTTCCTACTTCCTTGGCGTCGTCTTCTCCTTCAATAAATCTTGGTGAAAAAGCTTTCATCAGCTCTTGGCACAAAAGATTCGGCCATCCATCACTTGCTGTTGTCTCCAGAATTTTGCACACTCATCATTTGCCTTATTTCCCCAGTCCGTCTCCATATGCTTGCCCCGAATGTCCTTTAGCCAAGGCTCATCAGTTGCCTTTTGTTTTAAGTTCAGTTTCTTCTGTAAAGCCCTTGGATCTATTATGGGCCGATGTATGGGGCCCTGCTCCAATTGTCTCAAGAAATGGATTCAAATACTATCTCTCCATTGTTGATCATTTTACAAGATTTACTTGGTGTTTTCCTCTTAAAAATAAATCGGACGTCCTACATATTTTTACTTCCTTTATTCAATTTGCTGAACGATTCTTTAATACCAAAATTATTTCATTGCAAACGGATGCCGGCGGTGAATTTATTTCTCTTAACAAACTTTGCAAAAATCTTGGCATAAATCACCGCTTCTCTTGTCCTCATACACATCAACAAAATGGTCTTGTAGAACGAAAACATCGCCATATTGTGGAAACTGGGCTTACGCTCTTAGCCCAAGCTTCTCTTCCATTCTCTTTTTGGGCCGATGCCTTTGAAACCGCCACATATCTCATAAATTTACTTCCCACTCCAGTTTTGCAAAATAGATCACCTCACTTCTTGGTTTATCATAAGCATCCCGATTACTCTTTCCTAAAAATTTTTGAGTGTGAGTGTTGGCCAAATCTCCGACCTTATAATCAACACAAATTAAGCTTTCGATCTACCTCATGTCTATTTCTTGGATATAGCACATCTCACAAGGGGTACAAGTGTTTTGATTATAAAAAAAATCGTCTCTATATTTCTCGGGATGTAACTTTTCATGAAACAAGCTTTCCCTATAAAAAGCCCGTTCAAGCCCAAACTGAAAGTCAGCCTCACTCTGTGACTCTCCCAATTTTCCCAAATTCCATTCTGGGCCCAATCCCACTTGAACCCGAGTCAATTCGCCCTCACTTCTCTTCATCTAATTCTCGCTCTGGCCCAAACCCACATCCAACTAACCCAAACTTCACTCCTCTTTCATCCACTCGGCCCAACTCACTACCACTTGTCTCTACATCACCTTCGTCTTCCCCAGCTCACTCTATCGAAATCCCTAATCTCTCAAATCCAATCCCATCTCTCACTACGTCTTCTCCATTGCTTCAACTCCCCACTCAATTCATTCCACCACGATCTCCGATTATAACCCGTTCTCACACAAACTCCTCCAAACCCCGAGCTTTCACGGACGGAACTGTTCCGTATCCAACTCGAAATTGTCTCCTCTCTACTGCAGTGGTTCCGGATGAACCATCTTCATTCACCTTAGCTTCGAAATTCCCTGAGTGGAAATCTGCAATGACTCAAGAGTATCAAGCCCTTATGGATACCAACACCTGGATCTTGGTACCACCCTCCTCTGCCTCTAATCTCGTTGGGTGCCGTTGGGTTTTTCGCACTAAAATGCGATCGGATGGGTCTATTGAAAGAAGAAAAGCCAGACTTGTGGCTAAGGGATTTCATCAACAAATCGGTATAGATTATACCGAAACATTTAGTCCAGTGGTAAAAGCTTCTACTATTCGGTTGGTGTTGTCAATCGCTATTGCTCGAGGATGGTGCCTTCGTCAAATAGACATCCAGAATGCATTTCTTCATGGTAAGCTTTCTGAGACTGTATTTATGCAACAACCGCAAGGATTTGTTGATCAGTTGAGACCAAACTTTGTCTGTAAACTCAATAAGGCCATTTATGGCCTAAAGCAAGCTCCACGTGCTTGGTTCTCTGAATTAAGTTATTGGTTGATCAGTTATGGATTCTCAGCATCTAAGGGTGATCCCTCTCTGTTTATCATGCATACGAGTACTCTCTGTATGTTCATTCTAGTGTATGTCGATGACATGGTCATCACTTCTTCATCTTCAACTGCCGTAGATGATTTACTTTCAGCTCTTGGCAAGGTGTTTCCAGTAAAAGACTTGGGTCCATTATCCTACTTTCTTGGTTTAGAAGTTGAAAATCTTGCTGATGGTGTTATGATTACTCAAAAAAAATACATCTCGGATTTATTGTACAAAACCAATATGTCTGGCTGTAATCCCATTTCTTCACCCATGTCAGCCTCCACAAAACTTTCCAGGTTTGATTCACCATCTTTCGATGATACTACTCTATTTAGAAGCACCGTTGGTAGTCTGCAATATCTTTCATTAACTAGGCCCGATGTGTCTTTTGCTGTCAATAGAGTCTGTCAGTTTATGCATGACCCTAAACTTCCTCACTGGACAGCAGTAAAAAGGATCCTACGTTATCTCAAATCCACCATCAATTATGGCCTTTTTTTCTCTAAATCATCATCATTCACACTGCATGCATACTCTGATTCTGATTGGGCTGGGTGCCCGGATGATAGAAGATCTACAGGAGGTTTTTGCATTTTTCTGGGCAACCATCTCATTTCATGGAGTTCAAAAAAACAACATACTGTTGCTCGCTCTAGTACCGAGGCTGAATACAAGTCCTTAGCCAACACAAGTGCTGAACTTATATGGTTGCAAACTCTGATCAAAGAGCTCGGTTTCTCTCTTCCAAAACCTCCTATCTTGTGGTGTGATAATCTAGGGGCGACATATTTGACATCTAATCCAGTGTATCATTCACGCACCAAACACATGGATATAGACTTTCATTTTGTGCGTGACAGAGTGGCTGCCAAGACATTGCAAGTTCAGTTTTGCAGCAGTAAAGATCAGTTAGCTGATGTTTTTACAAAATCGTTGGTAACCGATCGTTTCTCCGTGCTCAGATCGAGTCTAACTGTGCGAGACACCCCGTTAGCCTCGAGGGGGCGTATTAACCATGAGCAAGACACTGCTCCACTCAAAAAGGGAATACAACAGACCACACCTCAGCAGCAGCTCCAGTAGTGCAGCAGCGCTAGAAAGTTCTGCATGTTTTTTGTCATTTAGCATTTCTGTTGTAACCGACTGTCCTTATTATTCCCTTTTATTCTCCTTTATTCTCTTCCGTAGTATTACGTAGTGCACCACCTATCTATATAAAGACAACAGTTCCTCTGTAATCATTAAGTTTTTGATACAATGAATATTTGCCAAGGCATTACTGTCTTTATTCTTTTATGGAGAATCTCATTAGAGAGGAAAGTAGACAACAATATTTTGATTTCCTGAATCAAATGACTACAACTGTTCAAGTCATCTCCCCTCAAGCAAATAGCCTCCACCACAGTAAGTGAATTCCCTTCAAAAATAAAATGAGATATGCACATATGAGAAACTAATTGTAAGCCCTTTAAAGCAGCAAGGGGTTCAATATCTTTCACCTCATAAATACTCACCTCTCTTCTGGACATTTCCATGACCATACACCCTTTTTCATCTCGCAACACTATACCCACCCGAGAAGAATGTGTGGAACTATACACAGTCCCATCAACATTCAGTTTTAAGGTCCCACATGGCGGAGGATACCAACGGAGGGCAAATAAATGCTTGTGAACGTGTAAATTCTCAACATAATCAAAACAATTCCCAACCACAACACTAGATTAGTCTGCAGGAATATCTTCAGATTATGGAATTTCCACACCACCCAGGAAATCAAGAATTAGGACAAAGTAAGAGGGCTATGTATCTTCATAATTGCTTTTATAGCATTATCAAAACTATAATGGCCATATGGAAACACTAGATCTCTTCCAAAATATATCTCCCACACTTCATGAAAGTATGGACATTTACATAAAATGTGAAAAATGTCTTCATCTGCTTCATGACAAAAATCACAAATACTTGAGCCAAGAATTTGCCTATGAGATAAGAGTTTCTTGGTAGGCAAACTGTCATTAGAAACCCTACATATAAAATCTTTTATCTTGTTTGGAAGCTACTGGTTCCATAAAGTCTTCTAAAAAGAAGAAATGACAATTCTTGATTACTAGTGCCAGCCTCCCAAGCATGCTTTAAATTAAGAGCAAGGCTGATTTCACATTAAAAATATCATTCCGATTACAACCTCATACTAACTTATCAACACCCCAATGTAGAAATAAAGGAGTATTAAGAATTGCATTTTCCTCAAAGGAAAGAAAGACCTACTTCACCAAAGTCTTGTTCCACCCACTAGAAGAAGAGGCATCTAGTAAATCAGCAACACAAGCATCAACAGTAAGAGTATTATGAGTAATAATTGATTGAGCTGCATTATTGCATATTTTATACATTTAAAACCAATATATTTTTAATTGTTTTATTATTGATTTTAGATAGAAAAATTAATTAAGAGGCATAAATCCAAGTTGTGATTTACATTGATTAAAAGCATAGTTTATGCTTAATTTTATAACTTGCGACTTAATTTTGTAATATTTCTTCCATGCACAACACATTTTTAATATTTAGTCTAGTTTTATTTTATTTGTTTATTTTATTTTATTTATCTAATTTTATTTTCTTTGATTATATATTATATATTATTTATTTTGCTTTTTTAAGTTTTACTTTTATTTTTATTTATTCTTATTTTTTTTTATTTATTTTTTTTTACAGGTCCTAAACGACATGTCGTTTTTCACAGGAAGACAAAATATTCGTTGCCTAAACGACATGTCATTTTGTCTTTTGACAAAAACGATATGTCGTTCACGTTATCTTCAACCTTCGGCCTCGCCTGCAGCACTACTCCAGGTCCAGCAGCAACCATGCACACGTCCAACTGCCTCTCCGCCCAGCCACCATTTGAAGCCAACCTGCATCACCAAGAACCACCGTTTAGGTCGTTCATCTTCAACCTCCAGTGTAACCTCACCGTGTTCCATCTCCACCATGCACGGCCTCTGCATCACAGCTCCGCATGCACAGCAGCACCTCCATGCTGCAGTGCCCCTCCGCACGTCCACTGCACGCATACAACCGTGTGCCACTGCCCAGCATGCACGACCATGCGAATCAACCTTCACCGAGAAGCTTCTGTTCTGCACGCTCGAAACAGAGCACCTCCACCTCGCTGCCAACGTCCCTCCACAGCAGTGCCCACGTCGTCACCATCTGAAGCTCCATGCACGCTGCAGCAGCACTACCATTTACGACAGTTATCGGTCCTCACATTGGATTGCATTTCGGTTAGTATGCATGCAAGAATCATGCACGGAAGAGAAGAAAGAAAAAAAAAATGATGAAAAGCTTCAGACAGCATATACACAGAGAAAGCAAAAAGAAAAGAAAAGAAAGAGAGAGAAGGAGTGGGACTGAAAACAAAGAATAAAATGGAAGAAGAAAGAAGAAAAGAAAATGAAGAAGACGCGCACACGCACTGCAACAAAAAGAAAACAAAAGGAAAATAAAACGGCAAAGGACTCACGGACGACTCTGGGCAGTGAGCAGGAAGAATAAATGATCTGGAAAGAGGCGATTCTTCTGCATGTGGGAAACAAGACAGACGCACATGGGGACACGGGTGTATGCAAACGCAGAGGCTTTTGAAGCCTATATAAGAGGGTGTAAATGGATGGAGAAACTTGTCAAGAGTTAGAGGAGATTTTAGTGTTAAGTTAGAGTTAGATGTTAGAGTGAGAGTCTAGAGTTCTCAGAAAAAAACAGTCAGTGAGTTTGTAGTCAGTCTTTATTTTTTGTTCAGTTTTTAGTTACGTGTAATTCATTCATCAGTTTTAGTCCATTTTAGTTTATGGCTCAGTCAACTTTATTTTTGTAAGTCTTCATTTCCATTTTTGAGTTTGTTTAGTGAGTAAATTTTCAGTTTTTTTTAATAAATGTTGAGAGTCCATTTTATTTTTGAGAGTTTATTTTAATTGGAAGTTCAGATTTTTGGGTTGGAGAACGCAGTCTCCATTCCCAAACATCAAGTTTATTCCTTACAATTCTTATTTTTATTTAATTTCGAATTTATGTCATTTAATTTTCTCGCACTTTTAATTTCATGCAATTTAAATTAATGTCATTTAATTTTCTCGCACCTTTAATTTCCTGCAATTTAAATTAATGTCATTTAATTTTCTCGCAATTTTAATTTCTTGCAATTTAAATTACTGTCATTTAATTTTCTCGCACTTTTAATTTTCTGCAATTTAAATTTATGTCATTTAATTTTCTCGCACTTTTAATTTCTTGCAATTTAAATTTATGTCATTTAATTTTCTTGCACCTTTAATTTTTGAAATTTACTTTTATGTCATTTAAATTTTATTGTCCATTTACATTTCAGTTATTTAATTTTCAGCAATTTTAATTTACTGTCTTACATTTTAATTTCTTACCTTTCATCATCCACTTAAAACCAACAAACATGAATCTAGTCCATGACTAGTAAATTTTCATTTCCATTGCACTCCCACATTCATTGTACATATCATCAATTTTATTTTTATTCTCTTATTGTAACTATTTCCACAATTTTACACGAGTTTGATTTTTAAGCACTTTCCCTGAGGAGACGATCTAGGGAATTTATTCCTAATTATTACACGACATGCTCCTGCACTTGGGATAGCCTTTGTGCTGCTCAATTTTGAGTGAGTCAATAACTCTCCTATTATTGGAATTAGACAACCAATTTTCCTCCCATATCTTAATCTGGTCACCTTTACTAATCCTCCATAAACTTCCAGATTTGATTACATTTTTAGCTTCATATATACTACGCCAAGCATAAGATGGCTTTGAGCCCAACACAAAAGATAAAAAAAAATCATAGTTCAGAAAGTACTTAGCTTTAAAAAATGATGTAAAGAGAAAGCCCTGTGATTGAAGTAGACGCCAACCTTGTTTTGCCAATAGTGTCAAATTGAAAACTTCCAAATCCCGAAAGCCCAACCCAACAGAAAATTTGGACTTGCACATGTGACGCCGATTAAGTCAATGAAGCCTTCTCTCTTGGCCCCTTGAAGCAACTCATTGTGTAAGTGGGGATAGCCTGGACTACAACTTTAATCAACACTTCTTGACCAGCTTGCGACAGTAAGTTTTCTTTCAAGCCTTGTAGTTTTGCCCATACTCGATCCTTTATAGCTCTAAAAGTTTGAAACTGTGACCTACCCATAAAAGAGGGTAGGCCAAGACTTTCGTCATGATGGTGCATATCATGAACACCCCACACTTCTTTAATATCATGCATAACTGCTGGATCTGTGTTACGACTAAAGAGGAGTTCAGTTTTTTCCATATTCAATTGCTGACCCGATGCTGCTTCATATCTCAATAGCAGACATTGCATGTGTAGATTTTATAAAACAGATGTTTGACAAAAAATAATGCTGTCATCAGCAAAAAATAAATGACTAACCCAGGGAGCATTATGACACACATTAATACCCTTCAAATGATGCTGCAATTTAGCTCGCTTCAACAATGATGACAGGACCTCATCACATTAAGCAAATAAATAGGCTGGGAAAAGAGGACATCCTTGTCGTAAGCCACGGGTAGGCTGAATAGACTTGGTAGCAATACCATTTACAAGAACTTTGTATGAAACTGAAGTAATTCACATTAAGATAAGATGAATAAAATGATTATTAAAGCCCATACAACATTAGTTTTTCTAGAAAAATCTATTCAACCCTATCATAAGCTTTACTCATGTATAATTTAATAGACATACAACCCTTCTTTCTTCGTTTCATCCACCTAATTGCATCCACAATTTCAAATGCCACCAAAATATTGTTCGAAATCAGCCTTCTAGAAACAAAATTTGATTGAGTTTCAGAAATCACTCCAGGTAAAATTAACTTCAACCAAAACATTGTTCACATGACCTTTGTTTCCACATTAGCTCATCTTTTTCCAATAAATAATTGATCTCACGCTTAACACAACTAATTTCATAAGATGGAAAAGAAGAGTGATGCACACTCTAGAACAACTCAAGTCCCCTCCTCTTTATAGACAATTTTCGTTTGACATTTCCAAAATGATCCTTACTCCAAACAGTAAGACTATTTTGGTAGTGTTTTATTTTGTCAACCAGGGAGCCAGTTGAATTTAATGTCCATGCATTTTCAATAGCTTCCTCACAACCTCGTTCTCCCACCCACATGGACTCAAACTTAAACAAACGTGGTTGCTTGAGAGTATTATGCCCCAAGCCATCCATTTTCAAAACCAAGCAATTATGGTTTGAGACTGAAGTAACAAGATTTTGAACTCTATAAGAAAAATATAATGCAAGTCATTCAAAGGTACTAGCAAATCTATCCAATCTTCTTGTACAAAAGCTAACCCCTCCCTCAAATTACTCCATGTGAACAAAGGCCCGACAACATGAATACTACGGAGTTGGCAATAATCTAAAGCATTTCGAAAATCTCTCATCTATCTAATAGGTCTCTCCCTACCCCCAATGTCAGATTTATCCAAAATTTCATTGAAATTAGCGAAGCATAACCACGGCCCAACACACTAGTCTTTCAACAAACATAACAGTGCCCAAGTATCATGTCTGAGATGAGTCTCAGGATTTTCATAAATTGCAAACAAACGCCAAGAATTGCCAGAAATTGAGTTGGATACAAGCATATCAAAATGGAATTTAGAGTAAGAATTTAAAACAAGATTTACCTCCCATCACTAGAAGAGGCAAATCCCACCACTCTTGCCAATATTTCCCACTACAAGAAAGCAAGAAAAACCCAATTGAACCTTCGACACCTCTATACAATAGTGATAAGAATGAGTCTCCATGATAAAGACAATATCGGGATCTTCTCTTCGAAGCAGATCACGAAGGGCTCAAACTCCTTAAGGGTTCCCAAGCCCTCGGGAGTTCCAGCTCATGATTTTCATGGCAATCGGCGGGGCTGAGCGTCAACCTCCGTTGATAAAATGGGAACATCCACCATAGGGTCATCATCAACAAACTTTTGCTTCTTCAATTGAATAAGATGAGATGATTCCTTCGAGAGCTTCTCCCTTGACTGGCGCTTTGATGGAACCACCGGCAAATGGGATGAAACTGCACGTCGAGAACGACCCAATCTATTAAACCCCTATTTACCCCCATGGGAGGAAGAAGATACAGAAGAGGGATGGGCATCATGGGCTTTCAATGTAGACGGCAGGCTAGACTCTTAAATGGACACCAAGGCCATACTAAGCACACCTACTTTAGGAGAATGTAGAATACAGTTATCAATTCCTTAAATGTATTTCTCAACTGGTCCTTGCTTTCAACCATCAACAATTAAGGGGAAGGATCAATAACAACCATTGGATCAATTACCCGCGATTCACTCCGACTATAAGCCATAGGTGTATAAGAGCCCTTGTTCCAATCAATTGAGATACCCAAACGATTACGAGTTCTCATAGAAGTACCCCCCGCCCTCAATCCTGGACCCTAGGGAAGGTCAAAATTGCCAAAAGTTTCTTTGTTACTAATCCATTGCAAACAGTCACGATCACCATGCCTTAGTATTCCACAATAGTAGCAGAATTAAGGTAATCATTCAAATTTAAAACGTACCCATACATAATCTAAACCATCGACAGCAACACGTTTACCACATGGTAGTGGTTTGCTGATGTACATGGAAATACACACACGAACATATTCCCCCAACTAGGCCTCGTCTCATTGAGATCAACATCTTCAACATCTCCCAGGGTTGTTACAATTTTCCTAATTGCCCATGCATTCATCCCATCCAAAGGTAAGTCATAAATTCTAACCTAGAAAGAAGCAAACATCATAAGAACTTTCGATATTTGTAGAGTTCCAAAAGTCCAGGGGTCATTTGATAAGATCCTCATCAATTTAAACACCTCCTTTTGTAAAATTTCATAGTCAAAAGATTAAATAGACAGCACTTCTCAGTATCAAAAGCTTGATTCGAATCCCTATGGCCAGACAAACGTATAGTAGATTTCTTAGTTGCTGATAATGAGAGGGACTTCCAACATTCGGAAAGATCATCAACCATTATAGATTGCCTCAAGGAACCAAACAAATACGGGATGATAAGGGCAAAAACCAAATCTAGGATGTAGAAATAGAGAAAGAGAGGACTTGCACTTCTGTTGTAGTTTGCTTTGAATTATTGTTTTTTTTCCTCTTTAACATTCATGACAAGATTGGCGAAACCAACTTGATAAGAAATTAAGGTTAATTGTCATCCAATTGCAAGCCTGATTGTGTGTTTTGAGTTTTATTTATGTCATTCTGCCCAGGCTCTAATTGAGAGGCCATTGTTAACTTGGATGTATGTACTGTTTTTTATGAATTCTCTTTGTTTAGGAGTCCTTTCCAAGGACAACCTTTCTAGATCCAAGATTTTTCAAACTAATTATAGATGAACCAAGAAGATGGAATGAACTCCTTCTACATGCCCTGTTTTCCCCCAACTCTATAGCAGAAATTCTCAAAATCCCTTTGTTGTAATATAATTTCTCTAACATAGTTATCTTTGCTAACTTCTCTATTGTTGGAATGAATGTTAGTATGTTGTGGATAACTTAAATAATCCAAGCAATGAGTGAAAGTTGCAACTGAAGGAAATTAATTGATCTGGATTCAAAAAGTGTTAGATCAATGACTGTTAATTCAGTGCGTGCTAGAAGATAAGTTTTCCATAAAATCATGGACAAATCATATTTTATTTTATTTTTCATTAAAAGGGTCCTTGAATTTAGCAGAATTGAAGTACCAGATGCCACATGACATAATTTGTTGTTAGCACACTTATAAAAAAATAAAAATAAAATTTGTTGTTGGCACACTTATTCGCAGAAAGGTAAAAGTGTCACAAATCTGGTATAATGCTACACCATGCAATCACATTTTTATGAGGATGTGACTTTTCTTTTCTTTCTTTCATGCTACACCACCTTTTCTTGTTCATAAGTTGTGATTTTCTATTACATTTCAACTTTAACTGCCACTGACTTTGTTTTTTCTGTGAAGGGTTCAGAATTCTTCTAAATGTGATTTAAATTCTTTGAGATTAACAACGGAAGAAATTTGAAGATGGTTGTACTCATGGATATAAGTTATTGTGATGAGAAACTCATAGATTTGTTCATTGTAAAATTGATGTTTTGCATTGTGATGTAAATAATGTAATATGTAGTATATTGTGTGTGTTGATGTTTATTTTTATTTATTTTATTTTATAAAAATTTTGAATGGGCAATAAAAAGTTAAAAAAAAATGGATATAAAGATATTTATTATGTCAAAAGTAACAAACATAAAGGCCTATAAAAAATTCTTTTAAAAAGTGTTAAAAAAGACTAAAAAAAGCAAAAAAATC
Source organism: Cyclocarya paliurus (assembly GCA_029856935.1). NCBI lineage: Eukaryota > Viridiplantae > Streptophyta > Magnoliopsida > Fagales > Juglandaceae > Cyclocarya > Cyclocarya paliurus. The sequence continues at coordinate 30,146,110 of CM056953.1, forward strand.
CTGGTTTATTGATGAAGAATATATATATATATAAAAGCAAAAATTCGGGATTTATTGAAGAATTTTTAAAAAAAACACAAAAAAATCAGCTAATCAACTCGAATATCTCCGGGTTTCAATCTAGATATCCACTTGGATTTTTACTAGGTTTATCTAGGCAGATATCCACCCGCTTTTAAATATCCAAATCTGGATCTGATATCCCTGGATTTGGATCCAAATCAATGGCTTTATGGCTAAGTTGGAATAATATTCAAACTTTGCACTGACCATCGAGCTAAAAAATGCTTGCAAACAAAACGGTGGGGACAAAATGGATGGTTTTCTCAATAGATCAACATACTACCAGCTTAATGGAGGTTATGACAATAGACAATCATGTCAATGCTGAGTGCAATGATGGATGGAGCAGACTGAGATAAAGTTGAAGTGGCAAAGTTGACGAGCATCTCTCTACTTAAATGGCTACATTTTGTTAAAGAGAAAGATACGATTAACACATAAATCTTTGCACAAGAAAATTGAAAATAGATAATTTTGCTCTTTTCATCAAAGCTAGCATGTGACTCATCAAGTACAAGTAAGACCTATTGCTATAGTTCTATTGCATGGCATATTAGCATGCAAAATCATGATCAATACTGATCAAATTTTTAAAGTGATCAACTGCCTGACTACACCAATTTCTACATTCTTCTGCATGATCGAAAGTTTAGTTTGCTGCTTTGAATGTTGAGATGAGTTGAGTTAAATTGTAAATAGTAGTACTTTGTAGGTTTCATTGAGGTAGGTTTAACTTTTTTAGATTAAGATGGGTTTAATGTTTTAAGTTGAAATGTATGAAGTAGGTTGAGATGAGTTTAACTTTTTTATGAAAAATTAGAAAAGTACTGAATCCCATCAATTATTAGTTTGAGATGACTTGAATTTGGTTAAACAACTAAACATAGTTGAAATTACCAAAGTACCCCTATATTTTGATTTCATGCTTCACCACATAATCAATCAAATTGATTAGTCAAATTAAAAGTTTCACGTGTTTATATCAAGATTGTGATCAAGCGCAAATGTTCCTCCTCTCTTGGTATAGGCTTCTTTCTTGTCTTAGTACAAGTTATTTCTCATCTGTTTTGTCTCGTTTGCTGTCTCGACGGTAGAGGACCTAGAATTTCTGTGCCAACATTTGTCTTTATCTGAGAAGGAAAAGGGTGAGATTCATGTGGAATCTACACTCTTAGAATCTAATATATCACGTGAGGAACATTGTTTGGTGATGTCCTTGTTAATTGATCATTATTATAATCGAGAGGCTCTCAAGAACACGATGAGGAAAGTGTGGCAACCTGCATGCAAGGTGAGCTTTAAGGATCTGAGCTCAAAATTATTTCTGGTGGAATTTGAAGATGATTGTGGCAAACAATGTGTTCTTTGGGAGGGGCCTTGGTCTTTTGATCGTAATCTTGTTCTTTTGAAGCATCTGGAGGGGGACTTACAAGTAACGAAAATAAGACTTCATTAGGCTTCTTTCTGGATTAGGCTATATGAAATGCCCTTAAATGCTATGAATGAGAAAGTAGGGAGACTCATTGGTAATAAGATTGGCATTGTGGAGAAAGTTGATGGGGAGCAGGGTGAGGTTGCATGGGGTGAGTATCTGAGGATCCGAGTAAAGCTTGATATCTCTCAGCTTCTTCTGCGTGGCATCACTGTGAATCTTGGTCAGTTTGGTTTAGGCTAGATTCGTTTTGCTTATGAACGTTTGCCAAACTTTTGTTATATGTGTGGTAAACTTAGTCATCAATAGAAAGACTGTGAGGTCAGTGGGAATTAGGATGTACGAGATACTGATAAGCTAGCTTTTGGTCCATGGCTATGTGTTGGAACTACTGTTGGAAGAGTGAAGGAAAATTCTGGTATGAAGCCCACGCCTCATCAGGATTTCTCGCAGGTTACTTCATCGGAGTCAGAATGACAACCAGCTAGAGTTAAGGCTGGAAATTAGGAAATTGCTGGGAATGACTCCTTTATTAGTGCTTCGGTTATGCATGATTCAAAGGAGGCCGTTATGGAGGATATTAATGCAGGAGGTAGTAATGGGATGTTGCCCTCTGGGGTTGATATTGGGAGGGATTCTGATCCCTTAATTGCCGCTCAGAAGATTCTTCCTAGTAATGCAGGAACTGATCCTTTAATTGGTCCTGAGAAGATTCTTTCTTGTAATGAAGGGGCTGATTCGTTATTTGGTGCTACTGTGGTCTTGACAAATAAGTTTACTCAAGCTGATGGGCCTAAGATTAACCAGGGAGAGGGCTTTGTGGATCATAATTCAAAGCCCAAGATGGGAAGGCCTAGTAGGAAGTGGACTAGAGTTGTTCTTCCTTTACAATCGAATCCAATTGAATGCACTTTAAAGCAAGATGTTAAGGGAAAGAGGAAGGCTGTTATGCAGCATGATAAGGCGTCAAAACATGGGGGGACTTCTTTGAAGGAGGATGGGGTTGTTCTTGCAACCAGTTTTAATCCAACGATGGAGACTGTTATGCAGCCCTGCCGAGATCAATGAAAACAATAAGTTGGAACTCTCGTGGGCTTGGGAACCCACGAGGAGTTAGAGCACTTCGTGACTTGGTCATGAGGGAAGGTCCCAAAGTGTTGTTCTTACAAGAGACTAAGATTAAGATGACCATTAAGCAGATGGAATGTGTACGTGTTAGAGCGTGGTTTGATTGTTATTTTGCAGTAGCTTGTGAAGGAAGAAGTGGCGGTCTAGCAATGTTGTGGAAGAATGAAATCAATTTATCAATTGAGAGCTTCTTTCCTACCACATTGATGCAAAAATTCAGGATGTGGATAGGGGGTTTGTCTGGAAACTTTCTAGTTTGTATGGCAATCCAGAAACTGAGAAGACAGAAGAAACTTGGAGATTGCTTTGAACTTTGAAAAAAGAAGAGGATATTCCATGGCTTGTTTGTGGTGATTTCAATGAAGTGCTATGTCAAAAAGAGAAAATGGGTGGAAGGCCTAGATCCGAAAGATTAATGCAAGAGTTTAGAGATGTGCTTGATGACTGTAATCTTATATATTCGAGCTTTGAGGGTCCTATATTTACCTAGTGTAATAGAATAGATGAGCAACAGGTGATTAGTGAAAGACTTGATAGATTTGTTGCTAATATCAGTTGGAGTGAATGCTTCCCTCACTCTTGAGTTATTCATGGTATTGCTGCTCATTTAGATCATTTGCCAATTATGTTATTGCCTACTTCTGATAATAAAATGACCAGACATAAGCTTTTCAGGTTTGAGGCAATGTGGGTGGAGGATGAGGAATGTGGTGATGTTATTTCAAGGTATTGGCAAGGGAGTTTTAAAGGGAGATCTATGGTTGATATAACTGACAGATTAAGTAGTTGCAGCAGGGGGCTAGAAGCATGGAATAAGCTGAAATTTGGGCATGTATAGATGAATATTAGAAGGGCTTGAGCTAATATTTAGAGATTGCAATTAGAGGAAGCTAGTAGGTTTTCAAAAGAGGTATTAATGCAAGCTAGAAATAACCTACAAATTTGGTTGGAGAGGGAGGAAATTTTGTGGAAGCAAAGAGCATAAGCTTTATAGTTGAAGGGAGGGGACATAAATTCAAAATTTTTCCATCACAAAGCATCTCAGAGGAAGAGTAAGAATTGGATTAAAGGGTTGAAAAGTAAAGATGGGAGATAGAAATATGAAGAGGAAAGAGACCAAATTATCTTAAGTTATTTTCAGTCTTTGTTTAATTCTGAACAACAGAATAGTAACTTGGATTTTCTGGATGGTTTGAGTGGGAAAGTTACTCCAGAAATGAATGCTGATTTGTTAAATGAGTTTTCTCGTGATGAAGTCAAGACATCTTTGGATCAAATGCATCCTACCAAGTCACTGGTCCGCATGGTATGGCCCCCATTATGGGAATTGACGTCACTAATGTAGTATTACAAGTCCTTAGAACTGGTACTCTACCTTTCTCACTAAATCATACTTTTATTACTTTGATCCCTAAGAAAAGCAAGCCTGAATTGATTTCTGAATTTAGGCCTATTAGTTTATGCAATGTGTTGTATAAACTAATTTTCAAAGTACTAGCAAATAGGCTTAAAAATGTGCTTGAAGTGATAATTTCTAGCTCTTAGTGTGCTTTTGTCCCTGGTCGACTTATAACAGATAATATCCTTGTGGCTTGTGAATTATTGCATTTTTTGAGAAATAAGAGGAATGGCAAGGATGACTTTATGTTCATTAAATTGAATATGAGTAAAGCTTATGATCGTGTGGAATGGTCATATCTAGCATCTGTTATGGACAGAATGGGTTTTAATGCTCAATTGATTGCCTTAGTAATGATGTGTGTCAAATTTGTCTCTTTTTCAATTTTGATTAATGGAGAGCCTAACGGTCCTATTATCCATTCAAGAGGCATTAGACAAATGGATCTACTATCCCCTTACTTGTTCTTAATTTGTACTGAGTGATTAATATCATTGCTGAAAAAGGCTGAGGGAAGAGGTGACATCACAGCTGTTAAAGTGTGTAGAGGGGGTCCTAGAATTTCTCATCTACTTTTTGCTGATGACTGCCTTTTGTTTTGTAAGGTTATTATGGAAGAAAATCAGAAGATTCAAGACCTATTGAACTGTTATGAGGTTGTTTCAGGCCAAAAGATTAACAAAGAAAAAACATGAATTGTTTTTAGTTGTAATGTACACACTGCCAAAAAGGAAGAGATACTCTATGTTATTAATGTGATTCTCTTTATCAAAAAAAAAAAGAGAGAGAGAGGAGATATTGGAGCTTTGGGGGGTGTAGCATAGTTAGCAGTTTAAAAAGTATCTTGGGCTTCCACCTTTGGTTGGGAGATAAGGCTTTTTATGATATTAAGCATAAAGTTTGGAAAAAATTGGAAGGGTGGAAAGAAAAGATGCTCTCGGTTGGTGGGAAAGAAATCTTGATTAAAGCTGTTGCATTGTTCATTCCTACTTACTCTATGAGCTGTTTCAAACTATCTTCCACTTTGTATACTAATCTTGAGCAGTTAATGCTAATTTATGGTGGGGTCGGAAGAAGGATGAACACAAAATATATTAGATGAGTTGGTCCAAGATGTGTGAGTCTAAGCAGGATGGAGGCATGGGTTTTAAGGATCATAGGGTGTTCTATGATGCTCTTTTAGATAAACAAGGTTGGAGAATTATGCAAAATACTAATTCTCTATTGCACAAGGTCTTCAAAGCTAAATATTTCCCTAGAGACAAATTTATGGATGCTGCATTAGGTTAGAACCCTTCTTTTGTGGGGAGAGGTATTTGGAGTACTATACATAAACTGGGAGTTGGCTGTCGTTGGAGGATTTGGTCTATGCAACTTCCATCGAAGGTGAAAATATTTGCTTGAAAAGCTGTCAAAGGGATCCTACCTACTAAATATAACCTTATGAAGAAACAAATGATGGTTGAGGCAGAACGTACTTTCTATGGTGCTGAAAGGGAAGATGTCCTACATGCTCTTTGTTACTGCCCATTTATCAAAGAAGTTTGGCTTAATCATTTTCCTACGATGATACAGATCTATAATAATGAGTTGTTCTTGATGTTGTGCTAAGATTCCTTCAGGATAGATCTAAAGAAATGCTTGAGCTGGTTTTCCTAATTTGTTGGAGTTGTTGGTATAGAAGAAATATGAAGATCTTTGAGGAGAAGTGTGTGAGTGCAAAGGTTGCAGTGGGATATGCTCTTTCAAAGAACTAAAATGTAAACCTTTCCCTGCTGTGAAGAATTGCAAATGGGAATTCCCCCTCCTGGTACTTTCAAACTTAATGTGATGGAGCTTTATCTTCAAATGGTTCAATTGCTAGAGTTGGAGCAATTTTAAGGGATTCGAAGGGGGCTATTATGATGTTTGCAGCAAATAAGGAACAAGCTATTTTGAATGCAGTGGAGATTGAGGGGTTCGCTATTTTGCAAGGCCTTCAGCTTAGTATCCACCTTGGCATTTATCATCTTGTGATTGAAAGTGATTCCTTGTTGGTGATTAATGAATTTACGAAACAAGAAACTTCAAAGGCAGCAATTGGAAATATTATCAAGGAAGCAAAGGAACTGATGAATTGCTTTAATTCATGTGAAGTTCAATATGCCAATAGAAGCTACAATGAAGCAGCACACTCGCCAAGTTTTGTTTAAGTGTTAAGGACATTAATTCATGGTGGGGTTCATACCCTGATGTAATTACTAATATCCTTTGGATTGATTCTCTTGTATAAGTTTGCTTTTGATTAGGGGTGGCAATATGTGACATGACTCGTTAATTCAACATGAACACGACACGTTAAAAGCAGGTTAGGGTTTAGTGTTGAAGGATTTGGGTCAAAACGGGTTGAATCGTTAAGACACGATTGCTTAACGGGTCACTAACAGGTCAATCCATTATAACCCATTAAGAAAATCAAATTTACCTTTATACCCCTTAAGACCTAAAACTAAAAAAAAAACCTAACTCTAATTTAAGTCTCTAAGCCCCCACCCCCCCCCCCCCCAGTTTTCAAAATTTCACATTTTCATCTTCATCTTCATCCTCCATCTGAGTCCTGAACTCACGCCAGCCCCCTCCACTTCTCCAGTTCTCTTCACGATGACACAGTGTCACTGACCCCCTCCAGTTCTCTTCACGGTGATGCTGCCCCTTCCAGTTCTCTTCACGGTGATACTGCCCCCCTCCAATTCTCTTCATGGTGATGCCGCCCCCTCTATTTAACTTCACGGTGATGCAGCGTCGCCCAGAAATAATTAGAGCCACGTATTCACACTGCCCATCGCCAGGGCCTCATCGCTAATGCCCGTCGCCCATGTCGCGTCGCCCACTGTAAGTCAATCCAGCCTTTCAATATTTCACAACTACGAGCCAATGCCATAGATTTTGTTATGAATCTTCTGATCCCACCATTGCTCTTGATTGTATGAAATGTTTGTAACGAGGAATGCAGTGACTATAATAAATGATATGAATATTCTTGTGTTTCTATTGTGGTGTTGAATGGGTTGCATTCGTGTATTAAAGAAACCAGAAAAATGTAAGGAAATGTTTCTATGTTGATTGGTTGTAATGATGGATGTAATATATTGTAAAGGAATACTGTATGGAGAAAGAATGGGAATGCACGGGAAGTGTTTGATAAAAAGCTCAGAAGAGCCACTGATTCATGTGTGGAACTCATTCAAAAACTTTCTTAAAATGATTGTAATAACATATCGTTTTATGTTCTTTGCAGCATCAATAAACTCTGAAAAATAAGTCCTAGTTGATTTTCTTTTGGATTTAAGTTTGAATATAGCTGCAATAGCTTCCATATATGTTATCACAATTAAGTACTTATGTGAAAACTGTATATAAATTAAAACCAGAAAAATAATTATAAACCAAAACAAAATATGATGGATCTCTTAAAAATCAAAGATAATAAACTAAAACTTTGTTCTTTGTTGAATATTAAAAAACAAGTTGAGTTATTAAATTATGCTTTTTTTTTTAATTAATTTTGACCTAGTTATAATGTTGAGCATGTCAATTCCAGTAATAGCTAGAAAAAATACAATACAGAGAACGGGAGTGTGTTGAACTGAAATGGGTTTGAAATTATTTTGTAGTGTTCTTGAACTCTATCTGCAGTAGCAAGTTAAGTTTCTCATTCTAAAACTTGAACTATATATGTATACCATCCCCATATTGATCCGGCCTTTAATTCCCCAGCCCACTTGCCATGGATCTGACCTCTGTACCAAATCTTTTTTTTTTCTCAAAAGAAAGATTTTTTTTTTCTCAGACATCGTCTCAATTAGCATTTCAAATATTATATTGTTTACGTTTGTTCTTGTTTTTTTTGTCAGATGAGTTTGGCAGCGGGTGAAAATGATGATTTGATTGATTTGGACCCATTTGACTCAGAAAGTTTTCAAAATGATGAATCTAAAGCAAAACGAAGGAAACGGTCAAACGTGTGGTCTTTTTTTGAAATGGTTCCTGATATTGAGATCAATGATGGCAAGCCACAAGCCAAGTGCAAGATGTGTAGAGTTACTTACATGGCAGCTAGCAAATATGGAACCGAAAATATGAAATTTCACATTGACACATGCCCTAGGAGAAGTTCACGAGATATTGGTCAAATGATGTTATCACAAAATAGTGAAAATATTTCAGTAAGCTTTCTTAAATTTGATGCTAAACAATATAAAGAAATTTTGGTAGCTGCTATTGTGAAACATGAATTGCCTTTTTGGTTTATTGAATATTCGGGGGTGGGATCTTTATTACAATATTTGCGTCCAGATGTTTCAATTATTTCTAGGAATATTACCAAGACAGATTTGGTTAAGATGTATCATCGAGAAAACAAAAAGGATTAAGTACATGTTAAATGATTCTCCTGGTAGAATTAGTCTAACATCTGACTTGTGGATTTCTATAACCACTGATGGTTACATGTGCACAACACATTTTCTGGATAAGAAATGGGTTCTGCAGAAAAGGGTTTTGAACTTTTCTTTTATGCCACCACCACATAATGGCATATTTTTGTCTGAAAAAATTTATAATTTGCTATGTGAGTGGAGAATTCAACCCAAGATTTTTGCATTGACTTTAGACAATGCTTCTTCTAATGATGTTTCAGTAGAGTTGTTAAGAACTCAATTGAATATTAAGAAAGCTCTTATTTGTGATGGTATGTTCTTTCATCTTCGTTGTTGTGCTCATATTCTGAATTTGATAGTACAAAATGGGTTAAAAGAGATTGATTTTGCTATCCAAAAAGTTCATGAAAGTATCAAGTATGTCAAAGGATCACAAATAAGGAAAGTAAAATTTTTAGATTCAACAAATCAAATGTCTTTGGATAGCAAGAAAGGGTTGAGACAGGATGTCTCCATTAGATGTAATTCTACTTTTCTTATGCTTGAGAGTGCTCGTTTCTATCGTTGTGTCTTTAGTCATTTGGAGTTGACTGATTCCAATTATAAGCATTGTCCATCAATATCTGAGTGGAAAAAAGTACAGAAGATTAATGGTTTATTGAGAGTTTTTTTATGAAGCCACTTGTAATCTTTCTGGAATCAAATACCCTACAGCCAATCTAGACTTTCCATCAATGTTTTCAATTTATTTTGCATTAAAGCGACACTCTGAGGGTGAAGATGACTACATAAAAACAATGTGTTGTAAAATGCTTGCCAAGTTTGAGAAATATTGATCTGAGTTCAATGTGTTGTTAGATATAGTAGTTATATTGGATCCTCGATACAAGCTTCATTTTGTTGATTTCTCTTACACAAAACTTTATGGAGAATGTTCCATAGAATATATGAATGTTCGTGGTAAAATGTCATCTCTTTTCATAGAATATAGTTCTTCTAGTGCTCCCACAATGACATGTTCTACCACGACTTCTGATAGCACTGTTAGTAGAGCGGAAAGTCAGTCTTCATATAATAGTTATTTATTTTAGGTAATATCAAATAATATTTTTAATTTAATGATTTATATTATATTGTTGTTTCATATCACATATTGGTTTGAAATATTTTTATTTATTTTTTGTGTACAGGAATTTGATTCATTTAGACTTGATGATCGTTCTTCCCATATGAGCAAAAGTCAATTGAATCTTTACTTGGATGAACCTAAGGCAGATAGAAATGCAAAGATTGACATTCTTTCATTTTGGAAAGGAAATGAATTTCGTTATCCCGATCTTGCTTATATGGCTCGTGACATTTTGAGTGTTCTTGTTTCTACAGTTACATCTGAATCAATTTTTAGTGTTGGTGGGTGTATCATTGATCAGTTTACGAGTGCACTAAAAGCAGATATTATTGAAACATTAGTCTGCACTAGAGATTGGTTATATGGCGAGGAGTAAGGTAATATTATTTTTATTTTATTGAATAAATGACTATAATTTTTCAATACAATAATAGTATTTGATATAAAATTTTACTAATATCTTTTTTTTAATAGAAACACAAGAAGAAGTTAAATTGGATGAGTTAACCGAAAATGTAATAGAGTTGGAGAACAACAAGGGCAAGGACTTAGAGGACGCTCCACCTCCTTCTTCAAGCTCTAAATTTGCTTAGATTTATGTTTTTATTATATTTGGGATTGTAACATTAATATATTTACTATGTGTGTCTTGTTTATTATATTTGGGATGTATTTTTATAAATTATTACAATGTGTGTGGATCATATTTGTTTGGATTCTAATTTTAGACCTGTAGTTAATTTTTAATTTTTTATAGATATTATTTATATTTAAATATTTATATAAAATCAATTAGGTCAAATGGGTCGTGTCGTGTCGTATCATGTTTGTTCAACTCATTAACGTAAACGGGTTGAAACGGAATGGGTCATGTCGTTTCGTGTTCATGTTTAAAATTTTGACACGAAACCCTCAACGGGTCGTGTTCGTGTTGACCCATTAAGTGTAATGTATATACCTCGACACGACACAAACATGATCCGTTAATACGATTTGACACCCTTACTTTTGATGAATGAAGTTGTTTTCCCATAAAAAAAAAATCAAATTGATTAGTTGTTTATTATATGATAATCTGATAAATAATCAAATACATAAAGTAATATAAGTGCTTAAGATCAATTCTTGTTACAAAGGAAAACTCTTTGAAGAACTCCTAAAAGGTAAAACTCTACGGGGCAGCCAAACTCAAGAAAGTCAATCTTATTATTTAGAAATCAATTATAAGTAATTCTCAATTACAAAATCTTTGTAACTTCGAACTATTGACTCTCCTCTTGGAACTCTAGTGGCTAAACTCAATCACTTAAACTCGGACAAGGAGTAAGCACACAATCAAAGAGAGAAAGAGAAACACATTAGAAAATTCTTCACATGAATTTCCTCACACTCAAGTTCTTTGATCTCTCTTCAATCTCCAAGCATTATAAAATATAATTGATCAAAAGAACTCAAGCCCTTGGACCTTAGCCGAAATCCTCAATTAAATAATATGTCTAGTATTTGATCTATAGTAGGATTCTGCTAACGGATTGAGTCTGTTAGGTATTTCGAGTGCAGTAGGAATCTGCTGACAGGAGGACTCTGTTGGGAACAAGTCTGCTGATGTGTCTATTGGCACCTAGAGCCGAGTCTTCTTATTAGATATAGTTTCCATTCAACAAGATAATTTCAGACTCCTTAAACTTTGGATACACATTTTTTTGACTTATCTAAACTCTTATCTAACAACTACTTAAATCAAATGTATTTTAGATAAAGATAAAATATTTACATTCATCCAATCTTAACAAACTATCAACTTAAAATCATCCTAATCATCTAATCCTAGCCAATACTTTTACATTTACAATAGCCTTAAGTCTTCAGGTGGGTAGAAAAGTTGTGTGCCTATATATATGTTTAGATCAAGTTTAATCATGTATAGTTCCTTTCTTTCGACTCCTGCATCTAATGTATAAATTAGTAATTTAGTGATTGCATTTTGTCCTTGAAACTTTGGTTTAACGTGGAATAATTGTCTGTGGTTAAATTCTTTGCAACATCGATGAAGTTTAGTAGCTGGAATGTCGTCATTAAAGATTGCAGCTTCTCTCTCTCTCTAAAATAAAATTCTCTGCCTTCTCTCTAAACCTCCACAAACTACAGCTCACACGAAAGGGGGTGGGAGCTTCGGCTCCTCCCCCCTCCTTTTTTCTCTTCTGTTTTTCTATTCGTTTCTGTATTTTTTGTTTTGTTTTTCATTTTTTCCAGGCCAAATAAGAGAGAAGCGTCGTTCGGGTCTTTCCGGCAGTTTCTAGTCTACACGCGCCCCACCACGATGAAGCCCAGCCGCCAATCTTCAAGACCAAAAAATTCGGCGTTCATCGGAGTGGAGCGTAGCCCGCACGCGCGGGACGAAGTTTTCTGGGCTCGTCGGCGCGTGTCCACCACGCGCCTCCTTGGAGTCCTCTGCTGATGACACGATCGATGTCTCTGGACTCCCTGTCCCCGTGGCTTCCAAGATCGACCATTGGCGCTCTCCTCCGAGTGACCAGGGCCGTACACGCGCCATTACCGCCGGCTCGTGTACTGTTCACCCGATTCTATTTTTTGTTTTTTGTTTTTTGTTATTTTTCGTTTCAGTATTTTTTGTTGGCCCGAGTGTGGTGTTTTGGGCCTTTGGATCGATCGCGATCTGGGGTAGGAGATATTCGAGAATGATGGGCGATGTTATGACTGGTGAGATCGCACAACCAGTGCTCGTGCGTAGGTGCTGCCTGCGTAGTAGAGGCTGTGTGTTTCCGTGCGTGAGCCGGGTGCTCGTGCTATCATGGCTCGAGAGGCTGCTGCTTGCAGAGATGAGCGGGATGTCTGAGGTCACACCGATGCTTGTGGTTGTAGTTTGTGTAGTTTGTGTAGTTTGTATAGTTTGTGTTTTATTTGTAATAAACTCGAAATAGACTAGTGGATTTAGTGTCCATAGCGGTGTCCCATACTTTTCCTCCCTGGGAGGACAGAGGGGCCCTCAGTCTATTTTACAGAGTTTGAAGTTAAGACAATGTCCACCTCATGTGGGTGGGGAAGCTCAAGAGCTGATGCGTAGGTTGGCTTATAAATTGATAAGTCACAATTGTAACTTCGGAGGTTCATTAATAAAATGAGTCTGTTTCTATAAAAAAAAAAAAAAGATTGATTCTAGAAGCGCCTGATTTGTGGATTTTTTTTTCCACCATTTTGCGATACCACTTCTTCTTCCTCAGTGGCAGCTTGAGAATCGATGATATAGTGTGTGTAGTTCGGAAGTGGCTAGGATGCAATAATTTTCCATTCTAAAAGAGAAAAATACGCCAAAAATTTACATTAGAAACTTGTGCGGGAGTGAAAGGGGAGGAAGAGAAGGAGGAATTGAGAAAAACGGATTTAGAGAAAGTTGGTGTAGTTTAGAGTCTGAGTTCATGTTTTCTAAATAGCATCAAAAACCAATTACCAAAAGGAAAAGTATTCTTGAAAGTGATTTCAAGCACCAAACTACGTATTGATATTAAATATAAGGTATTTGTTTAATAAAATTGTACGAATTGAAGATAAAAATAATTTTTATGAGATAAAAGACTTTTTTTTACTCTCAAATTTATTTTCTTTTATTTTTTTAATAAAAAAATTACGTTGAGGTGCCAAAACGTTTATAACTAATCAGGCTCATTTACAATATGTAAAAATCATTTATCTTTAACCGAGGCAACAATGTCATTTTCAAAGCATTTGTTCCCATAAAGTACTTATATGTTGATTTCAGAACTAAATGAATTGTGGCATGAATGATTATTTGATAAGAAATAATCTTCCCAACTTCCTACTATTCACCACACTTCACACTTCACTTTTTTTTTTAATTTTTTTTATCAAATATTTTTTTTATGAATAGTGAATAAAAAATTTGAAATATTTAAAAAAAAATTCAAAAAAAAAATTAAAAAAATATTAAAAAATATTAAAAAATATGGAGTGTGGAGTGTGGGTGAATAGTAAGAAGTTGTGTAGCATTTCTCATCAGAGCTTGTGCACATTGAGATGTGACTCAAGTCCTAGCTAGGCATCGGCATCCCCCAACACAAACACAAATACCGAGGAGGACACCCTTTAATTTCAGTCAAATATGTCTTACGTACCTCTTCCTCGAGCAGAAAAACAATTTCCAGTAACCCATCCTCTCCCCCTGCCCCTTGTAATTCTGAAAACTACCCACTGTTTTGGAAAGTAGCCTGGGATGAATTGCTCTGCACTTCATGCACGCACCTGCATGCACAGCCAATCTGTTTAAATCTCCACTGCGCGCTTGACTCCGACATATATCGGTCTGTCGATGCTTGAAAGGATATCCAGTACCGTTCAGCTCAGACGTCCCAATTAACACAAGCCGGTACGTCACATGTTCACCAATGTCTCTTTTCCTTCCTCTTATTTCTTCTTTTTCATCCCTTTGACTCGCTCACTCAACGTCACTGCATGGTCCCCTCGCTAGCTACATGACGTGACGTGCATCCAACGGATTTTTCACAAACTCAATGAATTCGATATCAGTATCATCTGACCCGCTCATTAATAGTTGTAGCCATGCATGCAACCTTATTGGCCCTTATTACTCTTGCACATGCGATAGCTAGGCGAGCCTCATGATCAACATCCACTAACTAAAAAAAAAATCCAACTTAAAGGAAACATGATTATATTCGTTTCTGAGGCTATCATGATTCGTGACCCAGTAATGATATTTTTTTTGTACAGCATTATGTACGTATTTGATAGCTGACACTGGGGCAGAGTGTTAGGTTCCCATCACAGTCATGTGCATTTGGGGTCCCTCAGATCTAATCTTTTTTTTTTTTTCTTTCTTTTGATGATCAATTGGGTCCTACACTGGCATTGTGAGTTTCAAATTGGTTGGATCTCACTTTGATGGCTCAGTGAGAAAAAAAGAAGAAAGCAAAAGAAAAATGGCCATACTGAGAGATGACTAGTAAGGCCTACATAAAGGTTAGGCTCCCAACCCTGACTTGAAGAGCTCCACGTACATTTTGGTTTGGAGTCAAACCAATATTCCGCGTTATACTTATGGTTGCTCAGACTCAGAGTTGGAGCATCCGTCAAATTGGACAGTGAAACTCAAAATTTGTTTTAAAAAATAAAAAATAAAAAGAATGTTATATGAGAATTGTTACAAATATAAAGAAATTGTATAAAAATAAATTTATAAATTGGCGTAACTTCACGTAATGCATTAAATCTACTTTACTTTAAAAATAATTGTAGAATTTGATGTATTACTTAAATAACGTTAATTTATAAATTTATTTTTATATAATTATTTTATAGTTAAAATATTTTTCATGTTTTATATCAGTTTAAGACGGCTCTTATACAAACTATTTTAAAATAAAATAAAATTTACGAAGAAGAAATAATATTATTTTTTATGAATTTTACGCGTTCTTAAAAGAGCACTGACTAAATTTGTACAGATAATTTTAAATTTTTTTTTTTATCATTTTGGCGCTCAAACCAATGTATTTCCAAATATCATGATTATAGCGACCCATGAAGCTGACACTAACCTAAAACGTAATAAACGGATTGGGCCAGGTGAGCTTGCATCCAATAATTCAATTAGAAAAAAAAAATATTATTTGGATTATTCAGGTCACGTTTCAATCAGACCAAAACGTACGTGGCTTGATTGACATGTCATGTAATTTTCAACTAAAATTTAAATTTTAAACGAAAAATATTATACTTACTTCAAACTTCTTGTATTTTTTTATCGAGGGATCAATATTTGTATATATATATATATATATATATATATATATTTAAAAAAAAATTAATCCGTTAAATTTGGGTCGGGATGTTTAACCGCGTATTGGAATTGACTTAAAAATAATTCAAACCCACCTGCTCTCCGGACTGGCCGATTGACAGCCATAAATTCCACAAACAGTACTGTTGTACTTGCGTGTCAATTTTGTTAAGCCGATTCACTTAGTCCGAAAAGAGACTCTTCCAAGAGGGTTCGTGGATATCTTGACTTCAGCTCGTTTGAGCTCGAACTCCGATGCTTTTTATTTAAATAAAAAAATTCTTGTTCACTATTAATTGTTTAATATCTTAAATTTTATAAAAATATTATAAATATGAAGTATAAAAATAAATAATGATTGATATATCGTAAATTTTTTATTTATAAATGTAATATTCTTAAATTTAAAGGATATGTTTAGATGATAAGAATATTAACTTAGATTAATTTATAAATATATTAAAATAATTTAAAAATAATAGTAAAATAATTGTAAATAGTTTATAAATAATAATACATTGTTTTTATAAATAGCAATGAATATCTAATTGAATTGCCAAAGGCGATCTCGTTAGACAGATCAAGTAGATGGAAAAAGAAAAAAACAAGTAACATCAAAATTATCCATACCCCATTGTTCGGATGATGAATTAATGGTGTAAAAAAAAATGTAGAGGGCAGCTGGCTGCTGCTGGTCCAATCATGACCTAAAGTTGCCATCAAGGAACCAAGTCTATAGCAAGATGCCATATATATATAGCACCTCATCACCCATATATACATATATATATATATATATATATATATATATATATATGATCATGTCATGGTGCTGGCGTCACCATACTCACATGGTCGTAGGTGGAAATAATATGATTACGTTATGGGCAGTGAGTAAGTGATGCATACAATGATTTTTTATATATTAAAAGACTTTTGAATGATTGATAATTAATATATGGTCATGGTGAGTACTGCATAATAATGATGGTGTGATCAATTTACGCGGTTTTAATTCATGAAATTTGAGTAGTCTACACAACCCAACACCACCCCCACTCTGGATGATCTCTCCCCTTGCTATTTATTTATGGTCCATGCATCCAACCCAGCAAGACATGGAGGACAAAACAATATTCTCTATATTGCATCTACTACTGTCTCTCGCTTTCTCTCTCTCTCTCTCTCTAATAATCAGGCAGTAGTGTGCAAGAAAAAAAGACTAGAAAACAGTCTTCTTCTGTTTCTTAAAAGAAACTCTCTCTCTCTCTCTCTCTGATATTTTGTTCATCATAGAAATAGGCATATTGGGTTGCAAAATCTATTATATATATATATACACCCCATTTCTTGATCTTCTCCTCCTTCTGAAACGCGCTTCGAAATATGGAAGGAGAACGAAAGAAGAGGAAGATATTGGAGAGTGAAGAGGGAGAGGATGATGAAGAGAAGAAGATAGAGAAGTTCTTTGCTTTGATTAGAAGCACACGCGAGGTGAGAGATCGTTTGAGGAGTACTGGTTTCAATGAATCAAAAGATCAGAAAGAAGAGAAGACTAGAGTTGAGAAAGACATCAAGGGAATCACGGTCTGGAATCCTACGTTTCAACCAGAAGATTTCATACAGGATGAAAAGTCCTCTAAGAGTACTCCTGGTGCCACCACCCAACCAGGTCCTTCTAAAAGTACTAAAGGAAACGAAGAAGATGATCAAGATAGATCAGACGATGGTAATCATGGTTTAGACCTAAACCTTTCTTTGTAGCAGCGTTAAATAAAGGAGTGTTTACAGTGAGTATGATATATGCATGCTGAAGAACTAAGGTTTTGTATTTCTTTGATCAGAAAGCAAAACTTGTAGGGCATGCGCATCGTAATCCATCTGTGCTATATATATATGTTGAATTTGTTGACATTTTTTATCTCCAGTTTGCCCTAAATAATATATGGATGATAGCATTAATGCCAGATATGGGAAACTGGGAATCCATAGCTTTCAAAAAAGTACAAACTAGTCCACCATCTGAAAAAGGAAGATTAAGGCCGAAGTAGAGATCAACACAAAACTTGTAGTACTTCAACTCAGAAGAAGGGAACGACCGAGAGAGACAGAAGTCAACCTGTGTTCAAACTTTTAATGTATTAATTAATCGTGACAGCAAATTGGAGAATGATATCAGACAGAGAGAGGTACAGTAAAGTTCCTTTTAAAGACGGAAAACACTATGCCCACGCAACATTTCTACCGAAATTCTTTACCGAATTTTTTTCTAATTTTTTTTTACTTAATTATTAAGTAAGTGTTTTTAAATGAATATATGATTTTTTTTTAAAAAATTTTTTAAATAGTTTAAAAAATAGTTAAAGAAAAGATAATTAAAAAAATAAATAAATTTAAGTGTTCGGTAGAAGATTTCGGTAAACATCCTCGGTGTTTGAGTCTGACAGAGAGAGGTATGGCGAATTGGGTTTGCCTCAAACTTGGTCCGCACAAAATATTTGAGGATGCTTAATTGATCCTTGCCATGTTTGTGTCGGTGAGCAAAGTTTTTAAAAATGGTAAATATTTCTCTGCAAAAATCCTGAGTTGGGCTGTTAATGCAGTGAGACCATGAGCTTCCTGCAAATATTTTTGTTTGAGTTTGAGCATTATTTTTCCTTGTGTGGAGCACAATTCGAGTAGTGCTAGGTGGTGTTAATAGGTTGGAAGTACTGTTTGTATCATCACCACATTTTATGATTCAAACCGAAACTGTTTTAGCTTTATGTCAAGAGTACTTTGACATGAAATTATGGGGGAAAAAATCTAGATATAGATCAATTGATATTGGCAGTCATTTCAAACAGTATTCAACCAATAAAACAAGTTTTGGACTTGTCGATATATAAAACTATCTCATCTCATCTCATCAATTTAGAGTCATTCATGATTTAGAATGGAAAAGTCTAAAGCCAGGCACGACACGGGCCTGTCCGCGGACGACATCCCACGTGGAGAGAAACGCACCGTTTTATATACTCTAAAACGGTGCATTTCGAGACTTCTAAAATGGCGTTCTGGTTCTTCCTACTCGACGTCTCTCCACGAACCCAAACCCTAATGTTTCTCTACCCCTGCTCGACTTCATCCCTTCTTCATCGCACCGCACCCTTTCGGTTTCTCTCCTCCCTGGCACTCTCTCTGTGCGAATCGATCTGTGGCCTATTAGCGATGCATTAAAGTTAGCGTATAGAAACTATTACTACAACTACAAGAATATCATATACGTCCACAGCACCCACTCTTTGACTCATATTAGAACCAATCCAAATAAATGAAGAAACCTCATTCATCATTAAAAATTTTCAGCAGTTGATTAGTTTTTGAAGGATTTTTTGTACCTGTAATTAGACTGCAGCTCTTGAATAATAGAAGTTCAGTTCATCAAAAAAGCTATAATTTTAATGTTCAGTTCATCAGGTGGGTTGCTGCAAGTGATCAACGACGGAGCCACGACGCCAAGGGAGAAAATTGACAACTGAGATTTGAGAGAGAGGAAGAAATCTGAAGCCAAGAGTGAAATTTTGCAGCATTACGTCGAGGAAGCCACCGAAATTGTTAGCCGATTGCCTTTCGTTTCCTGGATTGAAACGAGATGTACACCACTGCTTGAATGAATGCAAAACTTTCTTCTCCCTTTTAGATCTTTTCTTCCTTTTCAGCATTTTTTTTTATATATTTATATATTTATTATTATTATTATTTATAAATAAAATTGCTGACGCAGCATTTGCCACGTCTGTGTCGTTCGCGGGCAGGCACATATTTGTGCTTGTCTGTAGCAGTTTCCATTTAGAATGCACGATTGCACATCAGTTTAGGAAAGGGAATAAAGTAGTGGATTTTCTAGCAAGGCAGGGGGAGGAGGGAAAAAATTGTATATACATGAGTACTGATGATTTACCCCTCCATGTGAGAGGTTTGATTAGATTGGATTGTCTTGGTTTGCCTAATTTTAGACATTAACATTTTGTTTTTGGGTTGCCTTTGGTTGGGTGTTTTTGGTTTATTAGTTATTGTTTGTGAAGGTTTTCCTCTGCTATAAGTGATAGTTGACTCAATAAAGTTTGGAGATGCCATCCTCCATTCATAAAAAATAAAATAAAAAATCTTATCATTATAATTTTTTAAAACTCTCACATAAAATATAATAAATAATTCAATTTTTTTAAATTACAAAATAAATATAATATTAAAAAATTATATTCTAACAATATTTTAGTTAACTTTCAATAAAATATTTCATTTCATCTAAAATGTATAATAAAATCAGACGACCTAATTTTTGTGAGAGAGTCGTGAGATATTAACCTAGAGTAAGTACTATTGATACAATTTGTAGAATATGCCACGTCACTCGGTGTGATAGCTTGCATGATAAAGCTCGTTGAAGCCTTGAAGGTGGCTTGACAGATGATCAGTACTCCTATACTAATTTCTTAACAAAGCAAATTAGGCTAGCTCTAACTTGAGCGTAAAATATAACTCCTTTTTTTTTCTTTAAAATGAATCTATTCTATTCCCATATCATTATTTTCATCCTAAATAATTCATCATAAATATTAATTTTTTTAATAAACTATGTTCAAGATTGTTGATCGATTTTTAATTTGTATATTTCGTTACTTGTGGCTCAATTTCCTGCCCTTTTTACTGAGTTGGCCGAGTGAGTTGCCCCCAACATGCAGATGCCTTATCATGAACCACCCTTCAAATATCAGCCTAGCATGAGTAACCATTCACATGGAAGGAAATGATTGATGGCCCATGCAAGGACACGACGTCAGAAAATTAACCACTAAAATAATTATCTATATATGTATTTATATGACATATTATTATTTGTAATCTGTTCACATCAAAACACTTTCCTGGACAATATTTAAAGGCATCTCAACCTATGAAGGTCCCACACCTCCTCGTTGATTAGGCTTTTCGAGGCATTGAAAACCCAAGTATATAAATACAACTCCGTTAATCATTCACCGGTGGGTGGGTGATAGTTCAGCAGCAAGGCCCACTTCCATGATCATGTCCGATGGATTCTTCAGCTCTTTAGAATTAGAGCAAGATGATGAAAGATGATGAAATTAGGACGTGGATGATGAAATTAGGATGTTAGAGATGAGATGAGATGAGATGATTTTATAAATAATAGTGAAATAATTGATGAATATATAGTAGTGAAATAGTTTGAGTTAAGATTTTATTAGATTTTGAGAGAAAAAAAAAAGAAAGAAAAAAAGTTCAATAAAAATATTTTTATAATATTATTTTTATTTTGAAATTTAAAAAAATTGAAATATATTATTTTTTGTATTTTGTTAGGAAGTTTGGAAAAGTTGTAATGATTAGATGAAAAAATTAAAGATTTAAAATTAAAAAATATTTGTGTTTGAGTAATGCTTGAGAAGAAAATTATGAGAAATTATGAGAATAGATGAATTATGTTTTTTAAAACCCGTAAGAATAAGAATGACAAGTATACGTTATAAGAAAACTGCTTATTTGCAATCAATTATTTCTAACAAAATGACTATTTCTAGCTAAAATGAATATGTTTTCATTGTAAATAGTCTTTTTTGTCTCAAAACAATAGTCACAAATATCTATTTTTCTTGTAGCTAGTCCCTTGCAACTAAAACAGAGCAGCAAAGCAAGCTTATATATATATATATATATATATATATATATATATATTTATATATTTAAAAAGAAAAAAAGAGTAGCAAAAAGCTCCTAATCGTTCGTGGAATATAATGTATGTATCTCTAATATTTTGTGTTTTTCAAGACAATAAAAATTGGGGTTATAGAGACAAGATCTCCGAATATCCGTTGAATAGCATAAAGCCGAAAGTGCTTATGATTCTCTCGTATTTGCGTCTAGTACTTCAAGTCTACTCAATTTTGTTTTGTTGCGTTTGTGATGCCAAATTAAATCCTGTATCAATGCATGGAAAGATGATATTATTCTTACCAGTGAGATGACATGAACCTTCATGCAAATTTAATTGCGGCAGTAAGTACTCTCTCTTTAGAATTATTAATGTGAAAGCGTGCATTGAATTCATATACAAATGGGTACCCATTATCCATATAGTGTTTACATGAGTGAGAAAGTTACAAGTAATTAATAAACTGATCTCTATCTGTGATAGTTAATTAACTCACTATTCTTACTGGTTAATTAATTAACCGCCCCATCAAGAAACTCTTTAAATAAGAGTCTTATATACGTTAGTTGTGTGCTTGGAAAAAGTGAGTGAACGTACAAACAAAAGTTATCCTCTCCCTCTACAATTTCCTAGAGCAACACTTTTAAAATCCTGATCTTGAAGAATGGAATCATTTTGGGAGAATCTCATAACCTCTTAAGTGATATAAAGGTGCAATCACAATAATTTGAAGTGGGCTATAAAACAAGCAAATATCCAAACTTGTAAGAATTTTGTTCCACTTGAGATTATAATTCAAACTAACCTATTTGGAATTTGAGAGATGTTCTTTTAGCTGCTACCTACATTTTGAACCATGACCTTTTAAATCTATTCCCTCATGTCTCAACCCCATATGAATTATGGAAGGATGCAAAAACAATTCTCAAACATTTGTGGCCATAGGGTTCTGTGGGTTATGCTCCACATCATTTCTGATAAATATGGGAAACTCAACTTTAGAGCAAATAAACATATCTTCATAAGTGATGTAAAGGTGTAATCACAACAATTTAATGCGAGATATAAGATGAGTAAAGAACTGAACTTGTGGAAATCTCGCTCCGTTTGAGTAATTCGAATTAACCTTATTCAACATGTATATATATATATATATATATGTGTGTGTGTGTGTGTGTGTTTGTGTAGTGTAGGTCTTTAACCTGGTATAACTAGAAGTGATAATCTTTTAGATAATTTAAAGATGTTTGAATTGAGGTACTTTCTTCCTTGCCAAACATGCACGCGGTTAGGGTGCGTTTTCCAAGTTCATGGTGAAAAAGATGTTCTACATAAATGCAGAGTCACGTTTACTTTAATTTCTGTCACATTATTCTCCATCGCTGAAACTCGTGAATGCATTCGTAATTCAACTAATACATAATCAATACATTTGAGTGGTTTAACTAATTGCCCTATAAAGAGTAACAACTAAGCCATATCTCGTAAGGTCATGATAAATCTCAAGCATTAAATAGGTAGGCTATTTCTTTCGGAGTACTACTTGACAAAGCTTAAAGCAGATACCCATGCATATTCACAGGCATGCAGACATGGGACACAATAACACTGACTTGGATGTGATAAAACACATAACATGCAATAAGAAAAAGTTGGGAACAACCACTTTGTAGCAATCATCCCTTACTTTAATGAACAGCAGATGTATACAAATAATATTTTATATTTATAAAATATAAATAATATAAAATATTAAAAAATATATATATACATGTACCAATCCAGTTCATTTCAAACCGGTTTTTAAAATATAAAAAATAGTACTCAATGGGTTTGATCCGGTTTCGGTTTTTAAGAGCTAATATCAAACTGGACTGTTACGAACTGGACCGAATCCCTAGTCTGGTTCGGTCAATTCAACCAATTTTTTAATTTTTTTTACACCCATACTCCTTAGTAGCACAACAGTACCCTCTCTGGATAAGTTGGCAAGAAAAAGGATTTCAATTACCCCTAATCAGAATTTATTGAGCTATTTACTTACTAAATTACAATCCAAAACTAGGTCATACGAGGGAGGCAAATCCTCCATCGACCTTTTTCCAAATCCAAATGGCAAGTAGTTTACAAGTACCCTCTTCAACTTGACCAAAATCTTATCTTTTACAAAGATTAGGGTCCTGCTCGAGGAATCATAACAAGAAACAGAAAGACATGAAAATGCACTAATTATTTCCTCAAGTGGTCAACCACGACAAAAGAAATCAAACGTAGTACGTGGTGTAGAATAAGCTGTGGAAAGTACTTTTGAGGATATAAAGGTGTTTGCAGCTTCAGTATAATGGATCCCATCCCAACTTACGAGTTTAGATCCTTCATTGCAGACCTGAAAGCCAGGCTGACCACATGTTACCTTGATATTATAATTGTATGGAGGACCTCCATGCCCGCAGCATGCCATTAGGGGACTCGAGAAACCTACAAGGTAATGGAACAAGGTGACTTCTCAGAACAATTGCTCACGAACTACGTCCATACTAACATATATATATATATATATACACATATAAATTATATATATATCAGTTTCCTAATTATTGGTAGTAGGTAACCCTATGATCTATGTTGTGTTCACATAGATGGGAAGGCCGCTATTAATTAACTCTCCACTACTACCATTTAATTTCAAGGAAGTTAATTAAACTCCCAAGTGAAAACTCTTTAAATAAGAGTTTACGTATATTAAATGAAGAATAGTGAAAAAGTGAACGTATAAAATAAAAACTCTCATCTCTCTCTACAATTAGGGGTGTAAATTTAAACCGAAAAAATCATCTGGACCGATCTAGTTGTTCTAGTTTTGAATCGGTCCAGTCCGGGACCAGTTCCTGTATTATGAAAATTGGTTGGACCCGATCCGGTTTCGGTTCCATAGTTTCTGGGACCGGACTAAACCGGTTGGAAAATATATATATATATATATATATATTAATTTTATATATTATATAAAATATTTTTTATATATAAGTTTTATATATAATATATAATTATATATGAAATTTTTATATATAATTATATATCATATATGAAATAATTTCATATTATAATTTATAGCGTAAAATGTTAATTTATAAATTTTTTTCCAATTTTTGTAGTAGTTATATTTATAGGCTTGTGGCAGATATTTTTAATAAAACAGATTTTTGTAATCGCGAGAGATTTTGGAATAAAAGTATAACATAGATTTTTTTTAAAGTAGTTATTTTTTTTATAAACAATTTTTTTTTATAAATTTACATTTTATTAAAACCGAAAAACCGGATCGAACTGAACCGGAACCGCTAAAAACTGGATGTACCTGTTTAGGGGGATAACCGGTGTGTATTTGGTTTTTGAAAATATAAAACCGGTACATACGGATTCGATCCTAAATTTTATCTAAAACTAGATCGAATTGGACCGGTTACACCTTTATCTACATTTTTCTAGAGAAACTATGATCTAGATCTCTTATTTTGAAACATGAAATTTTTAAAGAGACTCTAATAGCCTCCTAAGCGACGTAGAGGTGCAAATAACAAACTAACGTGGGCTCTAAGACGAGCAAATTAAGATTCGGGTTTGTTGGAATTTTGCTCCTTAAAGTAATTCGAATTAACTTTATTTACACTAATCATGTTAAAATTTCTGCAAATTAAGTTCTGTGAGTTTACGGTTAGAGGACTGGATCATGTTCAATTTATAAAAACCTACATAACAAAAACCACGTAGTACTAGAGATCAGGGAGAAAAAACTTTTGAAACAACAAACTTACCGTATTTGGTGGAGTTGGCGATGAGATCATATTTGATTGCAAATATATCTACATAGACTATGCTAGCATCCTTCAGTTCAGATCTCATCTCTAGGCACAAATGTCGCAGTCCTTCATTAAACAATCTTGCAGCAGAATTATAACTTGAAAGACATCCATACGGATCCAAATCGTTGTTTTGAACTAATGAAAGCTTTTGAGGTAGGCAACCCAATGGCCCAGTGTTATGTATCCAAAATTTCCGACCACCTTGAGTATACACGGTCTGCATTTCATGTAACAAAAAACAACTGTTGTGATAAGGACGTACACATTCGCAACTGTGAGTACTGCATGGATCATCGAAGGGCGCCCCTAATTTATAATGTGATATATTACCAACAAAAAGTCCAATTTTTGCAGGAGCATTGTGAAGTTTTCTTAACATATATTATTGGAGAATAAACGCACCTTGACAGCATTCTGGATTTCTCTAATGACTGATGGAATTCTTTTTACAACCTGTGCATACGATAGGTTCTTGGAGAATGTATCGGCAATGTCATTTTGGCCCATATCAATCATGTAAAGTGCATTCCGGAATGCCTCATCATTGATCAAAGGCCCTGAACCTATAAATATAATATATATATATATATAGCATACTCACTAATTTCAATTATGATTGAGGATGATGGAACCAGAAATACAAAATATTAAGCGTGTCAATATATAAGTACTCAATAACGAGTTATAAGAGTATGATTTCTCTCCTACTTGTCGGAAAGTTGGCAAAACCTTATTAATCCAAGTGTTTATGAGACTAGGTAATATATAATTAGTCAAGCTGCCCCATTCATCCATCTTGGTTCAAAGCCAGACAGGCCTTAATTTGAGTCAGAATTTTCAGCAGTTTTGAGGATTAATAGGATTAATATATAGACCTTTGAGTCGATTTTCAATATTAACTTCACATGTTATGACCACCTATTTTCACTTTTTCTTGGGCATGGCTTCATTTATGTGCTAAACAAAAAACGGTGAATTAACCATGATAGGATGGTTGATGGCTAGTTACTGTTAAATTTTGTATAGAATCTCACCTGTTTCATCTACACTGGTAAAACATTATAACAATTCAAGATGATCATTTTAATGTTGTTAGAGATTTTGGTCGGACAGTTATAAATGTTGTGGAGTCCATTTCATTTCATGTGTGTCTATCTGTATAGCTTTTAGTGTTCGGTCAAAACTGTAGGAGTTATCTGTCCAGGATAATGAAATGAGAAAGTGCCAAGTAAATGAGAAATATTAATTACCTTCGGCAGCAAGTTCAATGGAGCGAGCCTTAAAATGAAGGAACTGCATGAGCTGAATATTCAAAGAAAATGGGACGTAACGAGGGAGAGTAGAGGCCCCCACCACTGCAAAATTTGCCCCATTTGAGAATTTGGCTCCTCCCAAGGAGTCTAGGTATGGGTTCAGTAAGCTTGCATTCAAACTCTGGCCTACACATATTAAATAGGGATCAGCTTCTACTTTGGATCCCATGTCCCCGACACCCTGTCCCAACACTTTAATGGGATACTCCAAATTCTCAGAAATCCAAAAAATAAAAATAAAATCTATGGTCGTCCCTTGCACACATTCTGCAATTAGATCTTCTGATTTTTTTTGTTTTCAATTTTTTTTGTTTTCAAAATTTTTTTCAATTTATCTCATTTTATTTTATCTAATTATTATAATTTTTATAACATTTTATTTAAAATAAAATAAACAACTTAATTTTCTTAAATCTTAAAATAAAATAATATTAAAAAAATATATTTTAACAATACTTTATTTAATTTTTAATTTTAATCTCATCTCATCTTATTTATAAACGTGGACTCTGATTATTACATTTGAAAAATGAGCATCTTTTACTTAAGAGTGCACACAAAGGAGAAAATTATATATCTTGACTGATAAGTCTGAATTGAGAATCTTAATTGATAAATTAATAAACGCAAAATATTGGGCTCATTTCATATTTCTATTTTCCACTAAAGAATTTGCATGCTGGAACGTCTTTTCCCATTTTAGAATTATTGCGAACGTCGTTTTTAAAAAAAAAAAAAACTTTTGTGAACGAAATAGAAAATGCAAGGGCATATTATATGAAATAAATTCTTCAAAAAAAAAAAATTAAAAAACCAGACCCACCTCTACGAAATCAGTTCATAACCAGGAAAAACAAGACAAATCTCCATGCATCACGCAAGATTCACATGATGATGCTGAGAAGTGGGACCCTGCACGGCTTGGGTCCCACCGATGAAGACAGTCCAGGCATGAGGCAACACACTGATTACAACTTTACAAGTGATTGCAACCGTTGAGAACATGAATAATAAACATGATGAACGGTCATAATTGAAGGAGAGGGCTCACTTACACAGGAGGTCGATCAGGAGCCGGCCATCGGACAACCTGCCGGTAGACCGGTGGAAGAAGGCACGACCGTTGGGAAAATTGACAGGGAAACCGAGCCCGGCGACGAGTCCACCCGTGTCGGAGTTGGAGTCCCCGAAGTTGAAGATAACCGGAGGTCTTTTGCACTGGCAGAGAACCGGGATTGGAAGAGAAAGCAGGGAAAGCAATGGAACGAGCAAGAAGAAGAAGAAAAAGGAGCAAAAGTGGGAAGGAGAGAGAGAGCGAGAGGCGGCCATAGTGGGAGTGGGAGGTTCTAATTTCTTTCTTGCAGCTTATTACTTTGGCCGATGCTGCAGCTGGCCACTGCTTTTTCTGTTTGTTTATGTATTGGGGTTTGGGGTTTGGGGTTTGGACATTTGGATTCCATTATTAGTAATTTACATATTTATTTTGCTATTTTTAGGATGCTTGGTTGTCGGTGTAGGTACGGTGCCTCATGGTGAGTGTGTCGTTGCATGCATGTGGTCGTCATCTTCGCTTCATCTTGGTCACTTGGATCGATCACCTTTAATTACATTTTTTTTAATATAAATATATTATACATAAATAGATATGGATATGTATGTTAATGTAGGTCCCTCAAATATTGACATGATTTTCTTCTTGCATATTTATATTAATAATTAGCAAAACATCTCATTATAATTTGTACAACACCAAATACCAATAATAATAATAAAAAAGAAAAAAGAAAAAGAGATTTGAGACAAATGATTGGTTACTACTATTCTTCGTTTTCTTGAATAAACTAAGACGGGAAGCTACTAAATGAGAGTTTTGATATAATTGGACCGCTGAATTGTGAATCTACAGCTACAAGCCAGGACAGTTTGGGCAGTCACTACGGGCCTTTTGCAGCGCTAAAAATCATGCAAATAATTCTTAAAATCGATACAAATATTTTTTTGAAGCGATTTGTGCCATGCCGTATATTCGTTGCAATTGTTGATTCATTTAAAAGTTTAACCAGCGAAACCTAAGAATCGTCGCGAAAAATATTTATTTGCAGTGATTTTTTTTGTTGCTACTATTGTAAATTACGCTGCAAATAACGTTCCTATTTCACCTCTTCATCTCTGTGAAAAAGTATTTTCAGCATTTTATATCGTCGCTAAAACACAAAAATACCGAAAATATCTTCATATTATTTGCAACATGCTCAAAAATTGCCGCGAATAATATTTTTTGCAGCGGTTAAATTCGCTGCAAATATCATAATTGCAACGAATTTACATTTTCCAGTGAGTAATAGTCGCTACAAAATATTATTTGTGGCAATTATTTTTCGTCGCAAATAATTTTTCGTCTGAAAAAATTATTTGCGGCAAACTTAAATTGCCCGAAATAATGTTTCAGAAAATTAAAAAAAATGCACAAAACAGGATAAATAAAAAATATAATGCACATCCAAATTACATTCACTATAAATTTTAAATTAGATTCCCACATCTTTTCTTTTTTCACATTACCTTGCTCCACTCAATGCATGGGCAAACTACTGAATCAAAAAACACTCAAACAAGTGTTAAGCTTCAACTAGTTCATGCAGGTATTTAATGATAACATACCTATGCTCCAAAAACAATCATGAGGCTTTATAGGCTGATAAAGCTCCCCTTACAAGAATTCAAAGTGCACGATGAGCCAAGGTAAAAATAAGCTAAATGGAGCATTTTACATACAAGGAAACAACAAATCCAGCATAAGGTTTAGCACACTACAGAAAAGCCTGCAAGCAGACTTACATGGCCCTATCAGTTTGCCACATGGGGACTCTTATTGTCTTCCTCAATTTCTCAGTAACCCAGCACAACTAGAGTGGGTCAAGTGATCAACATTATAAATATGAAAAATGAGCAATAAAAGTTGTTCCACATGTTGAACATGAGTAGTATAGAAGACCATAGGATTCCTCAAAGGTCAGGATGATGCTAAAAACTGACATGAACAAGAGTAAGAACTAAAGAACTTTTCCCGAACGGCTTTTGTTGAACTTCCACGGTGTTTAATTATCCACCACAAGTGAGAGTTAATTTCTAACAAACCTACGAATTCCGACCTCTTTCAAAAACGAAAGAGTAACCAAAGAACTAATAATCTCTAGAAGTTGCATCCACTTACAGCAATGGCGAGGCCTTCTTGGACTGAGGCCAACCATATTCATTAACCCAATAGCTATCATTTCCTTGTTTCCATCTACTCGGTAGTCCTTTCGAGTAGCAAAAGTCCTTCCCACAGCAATGCCTTCCTGTTTGAAACAAAATTAAAACAAAAATCGATTAGCATTTTGTGGTTATAAAAACCAGAAAAACATTACAAACATTGAATATTGATGGGACTTAATCTACTCCCACATTTGAAACATTAAAAGACTTAACTTGATAAACTGGGGATTAAATTGTTTTGCACTGGGTTAGGGTGTAGACCATTAGACATAATACTATTTTTATTTTTCAGGGAATACAAACTAATAATTTTTTTTATGAGAGAATATAAATATAATTTTAAAGAAGAACACTAAAGACATTATTTCCTCTTAATCAAATTCTAGATAAGTATTTAACAGAAAGTTTATAACATATGCAATTATCTTGTCAGGTTTACGGATAAATGATCTGAGGTAGTTTCTTCATCAACTGAAAAACCAGTGGGCAAAAAGGGAAAAATTGTTAGTTACCTAGAACTACGAAGTACTTATTGCGAGGTTGTACAATGTACACCTATCTTCAAAACTTATTGCGAGGTTGTACATCACAATCTGAAAAACTGAAAAATCCCCCAAGGCATTCACAAACTTAAAGTCACACATTTCCAACTTTTTTTAATTAAATATTTTATAAGTATTAATTTTTATTTAAGTATTAATAATTTTTATGTTTATTATATTTTAGGATTTTGTTCGAACAGAATAATCCCGTTCGAACGAACATTATAGTGTTCGAATGGGACAAATCCTGATTCCAGACACGAAACAGAGACAAAACACTCAACCAGAAAGCACAATTTGTACAAACACAATCTCATAAGATGTATATTTTAATAGGATACATTTCACATGGAATTTTACGAACACAAATTTACCAAAAATCTAAACATAATTAATTAAAAAAATAAATTATCAAAAATCTAAAAATTAGAAATCTTACATTAAATTTTTGCAATCCAATAAAAATATGAATCCACAATAGCTACATATGCATAAAACATATTATGAGAAAACCCTAAATCAAATTCAATAAACCAACATTAATGAAACTCGAAATACAAAAAAAAAAAAAATAGCAAAGAAATAACTTATATCTCTTTTAAACCTCTCCTCTCTCTCAAGAATCCATTCTCTCTGACGAAGACTGTTTCTCTCTCTCTCTTTCTCTCTCCCTTTCTCTCCACAACACTCTCTCACATACACAAAATTGCCTCTTCATGCTGAAAATGAACTAAAGGTTGAGGTATTTGAATTTGTGAAGTCCCACTCGAATGAAAATTTACACATTCAAACACGAAAATCTCAAAAAGCCGCCAAATTTTGTCATTATTTAATTCACATTCGAACGAGTAATATAGTAGTTCGAACTAACAAATCAGAATATTCCTTGGTATATTATTCAAATGTAAAGAAGATTAGAGGGTATTTTCATAACGAAATTCCACCAGTGCGTTCAAATGGAGCATTTTCACGTTCGAATAAGTGAATCTTCAGAGTATTTGGCACGAAATTTCCTTCCGAATGCATTTTATGAGATAAATCCATTCGAACGAGACTTTATTATGTTCGAACTAATATTAGTATTATTAGACTTATAAGTATTTCCTATAATTTTAATAGTCTATTATATATAATATTTTAATATTATATAA
This sequence comes from Cyclocarya paliurus, assembly GCA_029856935.1. Classification (NCBI taxonomy): domain Eukaryota; kingdom Viridiplantae; phylum Streptophyta; class Magnoliopsida; order Fagales; family Juglandaceae; genus Cyclocarya; species Cyclocarya paliurus. Next base: position 30,177,358 of record CM056953.1, read on the forward strand.
TATATAATATATACACTATAGCAACTATTTTATATCATAATTGATAATATATAATATACTCTTGGTCTAATAGTTAATATAATACTTATACTATATATAGTAATTATTAATATATAGTACTTATACAATACTTAGTGTTATATTATTATATAACTTATATACTCTAATAGTTATATAGTAACTATATACTATAGTTATACTATACTTCTAATAGTAACTATATACTATACTTGTTACCTTGTTATAATATTATAACAAGGTATAATCGCATTGGCGATTATATTATTGTTATTTCATATATTGTTATTGTTAGTAACTATATTATAACAAGGTATAATCACCAATTGCTCTAATACCAAAGACGTAAATTTCAGGTAATATAAATATTATAATATAATCAGTATAATATATAGAAATTTAGTAATAAAAGCAATAAAAATAGACGGTATAACCAGTCATATGCATGAGAGCAATTAAAGCAGACGGTATAACTGACCATATGCATGATAAAATAAAATAAATAAAAGAGATATACAAAATCAACTTTATTGAAGACATAATACTTACAAGGAGACTAATTCTCAGAGGAATTGAAAACAGAAGACATGAAGAAGGAAGAAGGAAAAGAGTTGGTTTACAAAAGGTAGGCTTGGGAGAGTTAGGAGAGATTTTGGACGATTGAGAAGAAGGTTTCAGATGAGAGATTTCTAAATGCCTTTCTTTTGTTACAAACTCCTATTTATAGACACTAAAACAGTGCAACACAGTAAATCTAATAATACATGAACAATACCATCACGTGAAAATCAATTTGTACAAATAGTAACTTAAACAGTAACTCTAATAATTCATAAATAGTACCAACTCGTGAATAATATGTACATAGTCTTTTGTTGTTTTCTTGGATAATAATCTTGAGCAGCGACAATAATCTGACTTGAGCAGAGGAATCTTGAACAGCAATAATAATTTGGCTTGAACAGAAGAAAGTAGTAATTTTTTGGAATCACATAATCTGAGAGTCATAATTTGCCAATTCCAATTCAAACGGATCTTGGGAATCTATCAAAGGTACTGGATGATAAGACGAGTAATCTTGAGAAGGAGAGATGCCTGAATGAGAGGCTTGTTGAGAAGGAGAGGCCTGGAGGGTTGCAGGTTGTTGTAATGGGGATAATCTGGCTGGATGCTGTGCGTCTTCTTTATCATCACTATCTGAGACTTATGACATTGTTTCGGCTAATTTTTTTTCAAATCTTTCTTGCTGGTAATGGATGCTAATTGTGCTTGAAATCTACTCCGTTAGACAAGTACTTCTGGAGCGTTGGTAATTTTTGAAAATATTTTCAAGACATGATCATAATTGTATTTTTTCCACCATTTGACCGAAACTTGGCGGGTTAGGAACATAATGGTTTTGAGAGAGGGATGAGGTTTGATAACATATTCCCATTTCATAATCCAATTTAATTTTGTTTTAAGAAAGAAAAGAAGAAGTGGTGAACAATGGCTTAATGCTGGTGGACTGTCATCTTGTGAAGTAAAAATTCGAAAACTTTCTTGGAGGGGGAAAGGAAGGAGAAGAGGTTCGGGTCTATAATAGTCCCACCAAAGTGAAAACCATTTGGGAAATGTCTTGATTTCTTGTAATTTATCAAAATGAAGGAACCACGAATGGCGCAAATTTTTGTTTTGTTTTAAAAAAAAATTTGTCCATGCCTGCTGATAATCATAATAAGGTGGATCATAAGGTTGAGAAAACTTTCTTGTCAAATAGAGATTTTTTTCCCATTGTTCCAATGTGAGAACCTGTTTAATAGTGATTTTATGAAAAACAATAATTGGAGATGCTGGTGGAGATTGTTGAGTTTGAAAGGAACAAGAAATTTCAGAGAGAATAATTGAGTCAGAGTCTACTAATATGAATTCATATAAATTTTGGATTTTCTTAATGTTTTGCGGGATATAATACCAATCTAGTAAAATAAAGGCATCAAGTAATTTTTGGGGGTCAGACAGGTGTTGAATTTCAGACTCGATAAGGAAGATAGGGTGCCAGTGAGATTTAATGATAATAGGAGATGTAGAAAGCTGAGATAGTAATGGAGGGCTAATAATCTAAGAAGGAGAAGAAGAAGGAGAAACAGTTTTGGAGTATATGGGTAATTTTGGAAAAGATAATTGTGAGAATGGATTATATGATGGTCTAATATTTTGTGATACTGATCTAGAACCGTCTATGGTTTTGGAGTTACAGAAGGACAAGGTGAAGGATAGGGAGGAAATGGTGGTAATGCATAAGAAGATTTAGTCTTTACTTTGGACTTTGAGAAAGACATGATTTTTCCTGTAAAAATTCTCGGGATAGAAAATCAGGAAGAGAATTAGAGTCTCCTTTAATATGTTCAATATCAAAATAAAAAATACTTAATATAGCTTGCCATCTAGCAAATATTTGCTTAGCAGCCAGGTTTTTTACATTTTTAATCAAAACTTCCTTGGCTGATTTACAATCTATCCTAAGTAAAAACTTTTGATTTAACAAATCATCTTGAAATTTAGAAATACATAATAAAATAGCTAAAATCACTTTTTTAATGGTGCTATAATTCTTTCGAGCAGGATTCCAACGTCCTGAATGAAATCGAACAATTTGTTCAGAATTATCTGATAATTTTTGTTTCATAATTCCTTCATAACCAAGATCAAAGGCATCTGTTTCAACAATTTTTAAAATATGAGGGAATGGGAGTCCCAATCATATTTCTTAACATGTGTTTTAATTTGTTTTATAATATTTGTATGTTTTTCTGTCCAAGGTGGTGGATTCTTTTTTAATCTCTTAAATAATAGTTTACATAATGGCCTAAGAGATTGGTAAAAATCTGCAACATAATTGAGACTTCCCAGAATCTTTGTAATTGTTGTTTATCTTTTATTTCATTTAGAAATTTATCAGGAAGTTCTATTACTCTACTAATTGGAGTAATAGTTCCTTGATAAATGTCATGTATAAAAAATCTAATTTTGTTTTGAAATAGTTTTATTTTTTGTGATGAAATAACTAATCCATTTTGTTTAATAATTTGGACAAAAGTATTTAAGTGCTTCCAATGTTGTTCAATAGATGAGGAGAATATTAATACATCATCTATATAGACTATTGAAAAATGAGTAAAATGGGTAAATATTTTGCTCATAATATTCTGAAATTCACTGAAAGCGCTTTTTAATCCAAATGGCATAACATTCCATTCATAATGTCCAAATGGGACTGTAAAAGTTGTTTTATATCGATCTTTTTCAGCAATTTGAATTTGCCAAAATCCACTTTTCATATCAAATTTTGAAAATACTGTAGCGTCATAGAATCTAGATAATAAATCTTTCTTATTAGGGATCAGATATCTAATCTATTGTAACACTTTATTTAAAGGTTTATAATTAATAACTAGCCGAGGAACTCCTCTTTCTAATTCTGTCTGTTTTTTGACATAAAAGGCAGCACACTCCAATGTGATTTACTTTTCCTAATTAATTATTTTGTTAATAAATCATTAATTTCCTTTCTGTAAAATTCTAATAATTCATTATTCATTTGAATTGATCTAGCTTTAGTTGAGATTTTTTTCTGAAAAATCTTTCTTATAAGGTAATTCAATTATATGTTGTTTTCAATTCCAAAAAGCATTAGGTAGGTTAGAGCATACTTCTTTTTCAATTATAATCTTAAAATTATCAATTTTTTGAGTTAATAATGGATTTTTTAATTGTTCTTCAATTTTTTTATATTTTAATTCTTGTTTTAAAAAACTTATCTGTTTTTCTTTTCTTTTAATTCTGTTTTTTGTTAAAAAATTAACCTCTTTGGTTAATGAAACTTCTTTCAAAGAGTTAATTTCCTTTGATACAGGAGGAAATATAAATTTAAATTGAATTTCTTGTCCAAGTATTTTAGTAGAAATTTTTTCCTCTGTTACAGAGAAATGGTAAAGTAATGCAATGAATGGATTTCCTAATATTACTTTGGTGTTAATATTTTTTACCAGAATAAATGTTGTTTTAAAACAAATTCCATTATTACAAATATCTGCATTAGATAATTTGTAATTTATGCTTAATTTTGTTCCATTAGCTTGAGATAATCTTTCCTTGGTTTTTTCAAAATATTTAGAAGGTATTAATCCTTCTTGTATACAGTTTAAATCTGCTCCTATGTCTAATAGAGCAATTGTAGTAAAAGAAAATTCCTGATTAATTGAGATCGTCACTTCAGTATACCATTTTTGAAAATTTATCTTATTAAGGATATTAATGAAATTATCTGTTTCATCTTTAATAACAATTGTTGAACACTCTCATTGTTCTTTATTTTGAGAATTATTTTAGTTGTTTTTATATATTTTTAATAGTATAATTTCTTGTAGTAATTGTTCATTTGAAACTTCTAATTTAAGATTGGATGTTTTTAGATTTTTAATTTCTTGTTTTATCTCATTAATTTCTTGTTATAGGTCTTGTAATGTGATTTTTTATTTTTCTGTTTTAAATCTCCTTACTATTTCTGAGAAATTATAAGGAGTTGAAGAAGTTACTGAAGTGGTTTGATTATTAAAGTATGTTTTAGCTTTTCTAAATAATCTTTTCTTTCCTGTGAATCTTTGATTTTATCTATTAATTCTAGTATAATATCCTCTTGTCTTGAAAATACATTAATAGTTTTATTACAAAAGTAACTATTTTTATCTAAACAATTACAAACTTGTATCTCATCTTTTTCGGATTCGCTTTCAGAAGATTGTTCTGAAAGATTTGATTCTTTTAATTGATAGATTTCTTCTTCAAAAAAGCTTTCCTCTTCTTCACTTGAATGTATTATAAAAATATTTAATAATATTTCTTTTAATGTTTCAGGTACATCTAATTCATTAATCTGTTGTTTAACCTTGCAATTTGATTTAGAATGCCCAACTTTTCCACATTTATAGCAAACAATCTGTTATTTCTTTTTATTAGTCTTCTTTAGAGATTTTATTGGTTTATTATATATCTGTTTGTCTTTTATTCTTTTATAAGGTTTTTTATATTTTCATTTTTTGTTAGTATAATTCTTATAAATTTTTTTTTCCTTTTTGTGTCTTCTTGAACGGGCTAATAATGGAGTGTAACCGAACTGTTCACAAAAGGTACCTAATTCTTTTCTAGCAAATTTCTTTTCTTTTTTCATTTGCTTTTTTAATATTAAATCATTACACATAGTTAAACCAGTTCTATTAATAGTAGTTATTATATCACCATATGTAAGACTATGAAAATCAATAGTACCATATGATCTTACTAATGATTCTCGCACCTTTTGGGCGAAGTAATATGGAAGTTCGGCTATGAACTTTTCCTTCCAGTATGGTTATTGGCAATCATTTCTGATCATAACTTTAGATAGAAATACATCTTTATACCAATGGAAATCAGATAATTGAGGACATTTTAAATTAATCAATAAATCACTGTTTCTTTCTTTAAATTGGACAGGATCACCAACAAAGTGTTTGGTTAATACATATATTAATATATTTACAGCATCTTCTAATGGTAATCCATTTTCTGTTTTAATAACTTGCATATTTTCATCATGTTTGTAAGCAGTTAATATTTGTGTCTTTTGATCATTTGAAAGATAATGATCCCACTAGCCTTTTAGTTGGCCAGTAAATCCTGTGACAATAATATGTGCTACTTGGTGGTCAGTTTTTCTATTACTTTTATAAACATTAGCTACCATAATCATTTCTTGGAAATGGTTTAATATTTCATACTCAGATAATCCATCTATTTTCCATTCATACAATACATCTGGTGCAAAAGCAGATCTTACTATATGTTCTCGTTTCTCGAATTGCAAATCTGGAGGGGTAGGTCTCGGATACCAATTACGAGTAATAGAAACATGTTCTTTAGAATTTCTAGCTGCATAAGTATTAGCATGGTCTCTTCTAATCTTATTTATTTGTAAGTCTAAATTTTTAAATTGATTTTCAATATTGCTTATTTCATAATCAGATATTTCGGGAGAATCTGTTTTACTTAATACATTAATATGGGGTTGTTTTAAAGTAGATGTAGTATTATTAATAGTTAACTTTTCTAATTTGTTAGAGATTTGTTCTAATAGATCATTTTTGTTTTTAGAAAAAATAGTTTTTAAATGAGACGGGATTTTATGAGGAATGAATAAAGGGGTTTCTTTTGCTTCTTTAATAGTAGGATTAACAGGAGATATTTGGGTTTCAATTCTTTCTAATTGTTTGCTCATGGTTTTTAAATATAAATTGGTGTAATTATTTTGTTGGATTATGTTATAAGTGTTTTTAGCTTCTACTGTACTATTATGTTTTTTTATTGGTGAGGCAAGTATTTGGGTATTTCTTTGATTGAATTTAATAGATTCAAATGGAAGATATTCTTTATAAACAATTTGATTGTTTTCTTTTTTAATCCATTGGTTAGTAGTTCTGTTTATGGTTGATAATTAGTTTGATTTGTAAATTTCAAACCATGTAAAGAAATGTATATTAATTTGTATTTCTTCCAAATACTGGTAATATTTTTCTTGAATATAATCTCTTTCTATTTTTGTAAAAGTCGAGAAAAATATTAATCTTTTATGACTATTTTCTTCTTTTATATAATCTTGTTTGAGATATTCCTTATTAATTTTAAATTCTTCCTTATTCAGGGTATATATTTGGGCATCGTCTCCAATCACTTGAGAATATGTTGGAGAAGAAGGTTCATTTTTAGGATTATGAGAGGTGGATGCCCTATCTAGATGACTAGCATGATGACTAATAGTATAAACTAGTGTATCAATAATATTTTCGAGAATAATTCTCCTAACTTGTATATCTATATTCTGGGATTTGTTGTCAAAATTTTGAGATCTTGATGTAAGAACAAATCGAGGTGTACGATAGCTAGAAGGTGTTGGAGAAGAATAATGAGAAAAAGATCTTTTAAAAGGTTGAAAAGCTATTTGGACTGTTCCGTCTGTTTTTTTAGCTATATATTCAAGATCGTCCTTAAAATTATTTTCTACTCTAAGTAATGGAGTAATGTTTTCTAATTGCCATTCATTAGGAAGAGTAATTTGATTCCAGTTAATTTGTTTAGGAATTTATATGCTAGAATTTTGTGTACTTGATTGTAATAATAATGTATATCTTTTTGGACTAGTAATAAGAGCTTGTGGTTTTAATGTTATTTTCATTAATTTATAATGAATCATATATACTACTGCTAGAGGATGTGACATTTTCATCATTTTATAACCATTCATTTTAATATTTAATACTAAAGCATGTAGTATATTAGGATCAAATATTGAAACAGAATAATTTGGATAACAATTAAAATAAATTGGACCTTGGAATAAGCTTGGTTTTACTATCCCAAGTAATGAATCATGAAAATTTAAGTGTCTTCCATTTCTTAGATAGAGTAATACTGAGGTGTTTAATTAATTTCTAGTGAGTGATTTTATAACAACTTGTACTAATCCAATATTCATGAAAGAGTATTTCTGTTCTTTGTGATATCTGATAGCTTCTCTTGTTAATAATTGTAATGATTCATAATTATTATTTAAACTAATAGTTTTTTCTACTGTTTTAATTGTATAATTAGTAAGGAATGATAATTTAGAAGAGAAAGTAGAATACTTATATATCTGATTTTTTAGAACATTAGGAATCGTCCAATCTTGTAAATTTCTTTCTATATATATATATCTATTATACTGTAATCTTCTTGATTAATATTATCAATTTCTATAGGAATACTAGTAGTAGATTCATTAAGTTTAAATAAAAAGTTCAAATTTATTGAGACAGAATAAAGATTTCCTATATCCAAAGAGAAATAAGTAGATTAAGAGTTTGAGGGAACACCACCGGGACCACCCTTAAAAGTCTTTCAGCATAAATGGGCTGACCAATGGATTTCATGGCTTACCAACACAAATCTCCCAATATACTTCATTTTTCTTTGCTATGGGTTATCTTTTTTTGTATCAGTGATTTTTACTCTTTTTTTTTTTTTTTTACAATGCAAGGATACTCAAATGATACTTTATGCTTTTAATTTCTTTATTAAAAATTTACGATGTTCTTCCCAGTGTTCTAATAACTGTATTCTTCTTTTATATAATTGATAGTTAGTTATCATTGATTCTTTATCTTACTTCATTAATGAAATTTTCTCCTTAAAACCTTTTAAATGATCCATATGTATTTGTAATTCAAGTCTCAGATTATAATCCATACACTTTAAATCATACAAATCTTGATAACCAACACTAGAAGCAAAATAATATTTCATAAAATTAAATGTAAAATAAAATGACAGTAAAATAACAATAATAATATATGAAATAACAATAACAATATAATATAATCGCCAATGGCTCTGATACTAAAGACGTAAATCCCAGGTAATATAAATATTATAATATAATCAGTATAATATATAGAAAGTTACTATTATACTATACTTCTAATAGTAACTATATACTATACTTGTTACCTTGTTATATAACTTATAATAAATATAGTTATCATAACTTATAATAGCTATAGCTATGTAGTAATTATATATAATACTTACACTATAGTAGCTATATAACTAATAAGTACTATATAGTACTTCCTAATATATAGTAATTATATTAACTTGTATAGTTATCATAACTTATAATAGCTATAACTCTATAGTAACTATATATAATACTTACACTATAGTAGCTATATAATTAAGTGTTTATATATATATATATATATCTATATATATTAAATACAAGTATTATAATACTATTATTAGTATTATTTTTTTACTTTTGTACTTTATAATATTAGTATTATTATATATTAGTATTAGTAATATAATTAGAAATATATTAGTATAATAACTGTTTGAACTGATTTCCGGTCGATTGGAACAACATTTATTAGTATAATAACTGTTCGAACGGATTTTTTACTGTTCGAACGAGACGTCACAAACATCATAAACCCAGTTCAAATATATTGCCATTTACTAATCCAGATCGAATAAAATCCGTCGAGAGCAACCAGATTGCCCCTTATCTTCGCCACGAAATCTGCCACTCATCCATCATAGCAAGCCCACATTTGAACTTCTAAGAGGTATGGGTCAAGTATTCTATTCTATTGTTTCATTTTATGTTTGAATGGGTTGTGATTGGGGGGGAGGGGTATGGACTTCAAATCCGAAATCTTCCATTTTGGTGTTTTTTGGCCAACTAACACCAAAATAATCGATAGATTTGATGATGCTTCACTCCTTAATCATTTCTAATGATTAAAACAAAGGATAACATCTAGATTGAATATTTTCGTTCAGGGCTGAGTCGACTCAGTCATGGCTGTTTGGCATCTTCCCGTTCGAATGGACTTTAATCCGTTCGAACGCTCAGTCGCCAAATAGATATATTTATGTTTGAACAAATTAAATTCATTCGAATGAACACAAATTGGCTGTTCGAATGAACAAAACATTCCGTTCGAATAGATATTTTCCTAGTTCGAACTATGAAGTTACATTACAATGGTTATAAGTTCTAACAGAATATATTTCGTTTGAACTAATTATTTCAATTTAGTTCAATATAGTAAAATTCTTCAATAATATAATTAAGATATTATTTTAATTATATTCTTACTTTCCTTGTAGTTAAATAGTATACTAATGACATTCAGCAGAAGAAAACGTACTAGAGATCAGACCAGCCAAGGTAATGGAATAGCTTATGCTCAGGAGAGGAGGCCTTTGTCAAGTAAGAAATTATTCCGGATGGCTTCTGCGATCTTTCATGGGAGGGACGAAGCATACAGTCCATCATCACCAAGCGGAGATGGACATCGATCTGTCAACGGCAAGGGACTGCATATCCAAAGATGGCTGGTGAGTTTTACCGTGCCATGGGAGAGCATGACACTAATGCTTTGCTCTAAACCTTAGCGGTCCGGGGAGTGAGTTTTACTTTTTCTCCCCGCATTATTGTTGAGTTCCTTGATCTTCTGTGTGAGGATGGCGCATATCCTACAGCGGTTGTGGTGGCTACACTGGAACCAGCGGCTGCACCATCTGATTTAGACACAATGGTTGCATCCTCATTGCTAGCTCTGAATAATGTAGAGCCAAATGATAGTGATGATGATGATCTACTTGATGATGGTCTCACAAACGATCAGGTCTGTTAGCTAGTCCGAGACTATTCGATTCCTCCATATGATGGGAGCAAGGTGATCTGACATGCTGACTATATAGCATTTTTCAGAATGCTTAATTTGATCGTTGGGTATAACATTGATTCAAAAAAATACAAGATTGATTTCAGGATCGATTGAGCCAGATTTTTGTTGCGGATAGCACGAGGGGACCCCATTGATCTGGTATTGTATTTCTTCCTCCGCATTTGATTGGAGTCACGCTATTCCAATGGAGATAGTCTACCATTTGTACTATTGATATCTAATCTCCTATTCCGATCGAGGGTTATAGTGCATGGGACTGACCAGAGGTCGCTATAGATGAGACTCCTTAACAAGATCACATTCAGCAAGAGCAAGGGGCACTTGCGGAAGATTGCACTAGAAAAACCTAGTGGCATGCCGAGCGATCCAGCTTCTAGTAGTACTACCAGTGTTGAGAGACAGTCTCATGGGGCTACTTTGGATCAAGTATGAGCTTTATTTGTGAAGTTCGTTGAGCCAATCAATGAGAAGTTTAAGGATCTAGACGGACGCATTAAAATATTACAAGAGGATATTGATCTACTTAGCAAATAGATTGTTTTAGTTTTTTATGTTGTATTGAACATTATATATTTGGGATGTAATTAATATATGATTTTTATTTTTCATGTTTGCTACCTTTTTTTTTTCTCATTTTACTTACCGTTCATGATAATATAAAAAATAACATTATCTTTAAAGTTATATTTATATAAATTTAACATAAAATAAATCACTATAAAATTTTGTAATTAATTACATAAAATTAATTTATGAATTTATAAATATTTTAACTCACGGTAAGTCATAATATATAATATATACACATTTTTTTATTTTGAAAATGATAACAAATTAATGAAAAAAATATTTATTACTTTAATGAAAAATATATATGAACAAATTAATGATGATAAACAATTTTTATATAATTTCTAACTAAATTAGTCCTTCAAATGAATAAATATGGTGCCGAACTGGTTCGAATGATATTTGTTTTGTTTGAACGGTAAAACAACATTGCTGCCACATTTTCCTATCAAATCTTGTCCATTCGAATAAATAAATTTAATTTCGAATGGCTATTAACTTTCTCCGGAAAAAATAAATTAATTTTCTGTCAAGATTATTATTCGAACAAATTATATACTATTCGAACAAAAATTAATTCCTTGTTTGAATCTTTTTTTTTCCCATTCAAATGGTTTTGTTTTTTTGAGGTGATTTTATTTGTCACAAAGTATCTTGTTTGAATGGATATTTATCCTTTCGAACGAATTTAGTAAGTCAGCCATTTAATTACTTTTAGAGATAAAATTTAATTCGTCTCTAACAAATTTTGATCCTAAAAGTAAAATTTCTTGTAGTGTTTCTGTTATTTCACAATTGTTAATTTCACACTAACCATTGTAATTAAACGCCTCTGCTAATCATCTTCGTTCAGTCTTTTTTTTTTTTTTAAAATAAGAGTTGAATTATTTGAATTTCAATAAAGAGGTACTTTTACGAATCCTATTTCAGAAAAAAGTGTAAGTAGAATTCACAGAGACATACTCTTTTTTAATTTAATTTTCTGTGTAGATGCATGTTATGATCAAGGGACAACCTTTTGAAAAATTAATGTAGGAAGAAACATTATTGTCCTTATTTTGAGATTTTATCATTTCTAATTAACATGTTAGTTCACGTGTCATATTTAAGTGATTAAAATTTAAATTTATTTAAAGAATATTATATCAGTTGATGTGATTACGAAGATCAATAAAGACATGATGATTAAGTATTATATCGAATTTTAATAAGAAAAAAAATGTGAATTATTAATATAAAATAGATGGCCACAAACATCGGGTAATGTAGTACGTAGTTTCTCAATATTATATAACAAAACAATGTATATATAGACACAACAAGAAATAGACTGGTGGTGCTTTTTTCTTTCTTTGGGTAAGGGAGATACGACGTGAGGATGTGGTGTTTCCGCGCGGTGACACGAGGGGTAATAGCATTATTAGTATTGACTTCATCAAAATTATTTTAAAAATTTGATAAAAAAAATATTTTTTATTAATCTAAAACTTTACTAGCTATAATAATACAATGGATTAGTCAAAATAATATTATAATATTATTCTTTTAATAATAATAATTTTAATTTTTTTTTCATATTTTACAATTACAATAACTATATGTTAATTGATAATAATATTTCTTCATTCAGATATTTCAAAACTGAATACAAAAATAAAAGTGAAATGGCGTTCGGAGAAAATGAAAATTGAAAAGCAAAGTAGTTTGAGTAATTTTTACAATAAAATATTATTTTTGAAGATAAATAATATATCTTCAAATTTGAAGATATACTTAAAATAACTGTAATTCATAGTTCAAGCTTTTACTTTTTAAAGAAGCCGATGTAGATTATTTTATTTACATTTATTCAAATTTTAAAAATTCAATGCTAGTGCTCGAGGGATAGATATTGGGTTGAGTAATGCTAGATACAGTTGTAATCAGTAGTGTAGGTGTTGTGTACTTTTTTTTTTTAAATAGTAAATTTTATTATTAAAAAAATTAATTTTTTCATTTAATTCTTATATTTATTCACTTTTTTCAAAAAGAATATACAACATTTATGCATTATGTAAATATCATCTTTCGATAGGATTCTAGAAATTGGAATGTTTCTGAGTCCTTACTTTCATGTCTTAAAAGCAATCTAATTAATAAGATTATGTACTGAAAAGTTGTCACTTTTGTATATTTTCTTGACAAACCAGATCAATGAATGTGATATGTGTTGATCAAGCACTTTGTTATGTCCATATTGGGTGATCGTTTTATTACAACATATATAGTAATAATTACCTTAACATTTGTCGTTTGAATACGTGCTTGTTCTGTCACTTTTAACTTTTCTGATCAGCACTTATTAATTTAATGACACATTTATTGGGTTTCATCGTTGGTAGGTAGAGTTATTGAAGTCATGAAGTGAATGGAATAAAATATAATTTATGCATGCTCGAGCAAGAATATGGCATCACATAGGATTTTCAATATATAATTTGTTAATTAGCTAGGCACTGATCTTTTTAGGCTTAAGGCCAAATGTCCTACGATTATATATATATATATATTTATATGTATATATGTTTTAGACATTTTATAAATTTTATTAGGAGAAAATTAAATAAAATATGTAGATCCCATAATATTTAATATATATTGAGGTATCCATGAGTAATATTAAATATTATGTTTATCTTTCTCATAATTATAGAATATTTTTCAAAAAATAAAAGATAAAAGTTTATTCCCTTTCTTCCTTGTAAGGAACTTAATCGTCAGTTTTACCTCCATGACCAACAAAAAAAAAGGTGGAAATTATAATGTGTTCCTATAATTAGTTAAATTCAGTAAAGTTTTGCTTAATTTCTAAGAATTTCTAACTTTACAGCACATATTGCACAAAAATGGATATAAGGCAAGTCATGAATACATCAACCTCAAAAAGTACAATCTACCAAACGCACTAATTTACATCATGCTCGAACTTGCATAATATAAGATCAGATCGAACTTATTCTATGATGTTTCGAGACTATGTAGTAAAAAATATTAATTAAGATTGTAATATATAAGAAGAGATCAATTGTTTAATTCTTCGAGATTGATATGATTTAATGTGGTAAATATGAGTCACTATATATATATATATATATATATATATATATATATTACAAATGCATATTTGAGCAAAAGCACAAAGTTATAATTACATATTAAAAAAAAAAAAACTAAAAGATTATTCTCTATTTTAAAAACAACACATTAATGTAGCTATAACAACAGAATCTAAAAGAGAATAATATATATCAACTTATCCACCAATTACAAATTCGAAGGAAACTAACAAAGGTAACAATAATATATATATATATATTTATATATATATGAGTTCATGTACACATGATGATTAATGTACGTAAAAGAGACTCGATTCTTGTCAACTTATTTGTTTAAAGAAAGCTTAATTAGGTACATCAGCTGGCTATATATAATGCTATAAGCAGAAATTGTTCGTACTGATCTCTGGATCAGAACGCACTACGTAATATAAATTTTCCTTCCAAGCTCAAGCTGTAACTTACACATGATTATGATTAATACACAATTAATACTTTCTCTAATACAAAAATCATGGGGATATTCCACATATATACATACATATATATATGGCTTCACATTGGAATTCATTAATTAATCAAAAGATCATTGCTTTCATGAGGATTCAATAATATTTAGTAATTCGCAGCCTAAAAATGTACGCCACACAAACTACATATACATACATACATACATACATATATATACGAGATTTTTAACTTTATGCCCTATTGAATCCATATTTATTCAATTTTCAAATCATTTTTTTTTTCATATTTGAATTTGTATTTTTTAATTAACTCGGGTATATTATATGTAATATAAAGATAGCTAGTTTAGAAAGACTGTGTGTATATATACACACACCTCTTATCAGGAAAAAAAAAGACTTTTTATTTCATTGAAATTGTATTGTTTATATATAAGATTTCCTCTGCATTGATACATGAGAACGAAAGAATTAAATGATATTGATCAAATATTATATTTAATAGCTAGCCAACATATATAAGCATATCATGGGTGTGTTCTTTTCTTTTTTATACTACCCTAGCTTATAGAATCCTCGATCTGTTACATATATTGTAACTTAATTTCTTGCAAGCTGGTTGCTGAATAAATTAGGAACACATGATCGATCATAAAGAGAATATTCCAGCTTATAATATCGTTCGATCACTTCATATATATATATATATATATATATATATATATATATATAATGCATTAATCAAGGGATTAGATAGATTCACAATTTGATGACTAGTAAATACTATTCTTAATTTATTGTTATTTGTCATGTGTATCTAGCTAGTTTTGCATTATATATTCAATAAAAATAGTACTAAAGTTCATAAATAAGTTTTAGAGACTGATCTTCAAATAGTCAGCTTAAAGTTGAAACATAAATTTGAGAGAATCTTCATCTATCATTAATTAAGAATTATATCAACTTATGCACATGTTACAAAGTTTTCTGTTCCGATAGAGATGAAGTTGTTGCAGTGGTACTGCCCAAGTCCCCATCCTTTCTCCAAGACAAAAGTATTTACACAACCTGCAGCTAGCAACCAATAATATCATTTATTATATATTTTCTTTGATCAGTATTCATTTAAATTGCACCAAATACTGGCAATTATTAATATCAAGCTTAAAAGGGGGTGGGAAACAAGCAAAAAGCATGCTGAATTGTAACAGCAAGAGGGAGAGGACCCACCAAAACACAATGCATGGGTCCCAATTTCATTTGTTAGCTGATATATTATTATATTATATTCCACAAAGGAATTTGGTTGCTTCAAGCCTCCGAACGTAAGCCGAATAGCTGGCTCAGCACGTACGTACAAGACAAAAACTGAAAGCGACTTTATGCAGTGGTGGCATTCACTTGCTCCCACGCATTAGCCTTGGTGTAATTGCTAGAATTCAATCTTCAAACGGGTTCCCTCTTCTTTTTTCATGCCGATGATTCTCTTTAATAATTACTTTCCGTTGCAGCTCACCGCTATAAATTATATATATATATATATATATATGGCCTCCACTCCATTATTTCTCATTCTGTACTCTATCTCTCACTCCCTCTCTCTCTCTCTTTCTTTCTCTCTAAACCACCATCTCCATTTCTCTTTTTAAGATCAAATAAGGGTGGTAGGTTTAGAGAAACAGTGGAAGATATAAATGGGTCGTGATTTGATGCTTTTCTTAGCCAACGTTGTGCTGCAAGTGTGTTATGCAGGGATGAACATCACATCAATGCTGGCCATGCAGTCAGGCATGCACCCACTTATTCTCGTCGCCTACAGGCAGATTTTTGCAACCATGGCAATCGCTCCCTTCGCTTATTTCCTCGAGTGGTAAAAAAAAAACTAAGAAACTTGAAAACTAGTCACCATATTACATGACTTTGTTTCCGGTTTTTTTTTTTTTGCATGCATGGATTCACTTTACTCGAATTTTCTTTGTCTGGTTTTCTTTGGGGTTCGACGTGGGGCTTTGGACTTTTCTTTCTAAAGTAGGATACGTTTTCTGATTTCTTGAGTTTCTCGAAATGGATTACTTCAAAAGTTACATTTAATTTTTTGTTTTTTCCTTTCTGTTTCATTTGGTGCAGATTTTTTTCTTTTATTTAATATTCTTTCAGTGGATGGTCGACAGTTCGGCGTTTGTATATAGGTTTCCATTCGAATAAATGGGGTTGGAACCTTTCACTAATACAAGAGAGAATTTCTTCTTCTTTTTGTGTCATTTGGACACACAGACATATCTATAAGACCTTTTTGGGCTTAGAAAATTAAAGAATGGACAGAAAATAATGCCTTGTGCCTAGATACAATTCCATTCTTTTCTTTCTCTAGTTGTCCTTATATAAATTTCGGAAAAAAATAGAGGTTTTCAAAGGTTCTGAAATTGGTTTTTTTGGGAGATCAGCTAGCTAGCTAGCCTTTTTAGACACCGAAAGAGTTCATAACTGCATGAATTAATGAGACTGTTTCGCATGCAGGTGCATATACCGTGGTTTTGCATGGTTTCACCATACGATTTATGCCACTTCTTGCTAGGGTTAGCTTGTTGCATGGTGCTTGCCACTCATGCATGCATGGGTGATCTTGCATGTGCACCACATTAAGCTAGGCATGTCTTTCTTTGTAAAAAAAGAAGAAGAAGTTAGGATTAATATATAATACCCTTAACCTAGCTAATCCTTTCAAGTTTCAACTCCTTTTCATACAATTCTACTTTAAGTTTTCCCAAAGTTCTTCAAGTTCATCATGTACGCCTTCGTTACATGGTCATAACATATAAGAGCAATGCTGTTCGTATGAATGATTTTAAATAACTTAATTAATTCATATGTCTGTCACTTAAATATCCATATCATTCGTTAGCTTCGAAATCTACATTTCTCATGTTCTCACTCTTTTACTTGTCACAATAAAAGTAGTACTTCGGAAAATGATTAAACGTGCAACATGATTTTTTCAACTTTCAATTTATAATTACTTTGTTTTAAACGGATAGCATTTTGTAAAGCGTATTGATATGGATGACCATTTTTATAATTTTTTTTAAATCTTTTTAAATAGAAGGTATTTTTATAAAATAATAATATTTTTAATTACAACTTTGTCTTAATACACTCTATTTAAAACAAAGTTGTACGTCTTGTTTTAAGAAAAACGGATGTCTTTGTCATTCCAAAATATGATACTTATCATGTAACTATTTAATATTTTATGAAAATGTACTCAATTTAAAATAAAATTGTATAAAAATTATAAAAAAATATTGTATCAGTATCATATGGATCATTTCTTTGTAATTTATAATTAGTGAAAAAAAAAACTTGTTTATTATAGAGGCAGAAGTATTACAATTTGTACACGGGCCAAAGCAAACCCTTTGCTTTTCTGGGGTGGTAGAACCAAAATCGTGATGAAGTACGAGTTTAGGAATTAGCCAAAACTTAGTTCCGGGTTCTCTTGCATGCTTGGATTTGCTTTAGTCACATTTTGCTTGTTTAGTACTACTTCATGATTTGAATTGAATCGGTAGATTTAGGAGTCTAGGACTTTTCTGCCAAAAAGGATATTCAGGAAATGAACTCTCTCTCTCTCTCTCTCTCTCTCTCTATATATATATATCCTACTTTTCGTTTCATTATATTTTCTTCCTATATATATAAATTTTTTAAAATTATATAAACGAAATTATGTCAATTTTAAAATTTATTTTCATAAAACTTTTCATAAAATTTTGAAATATTCTTTTTCAGAAAACCTCACAATTAATTAATTAAAGACTTCATTGTACTTCATGTCTAGGTCGCATGCATGCATGGATCTGAGAAAGTTCTGATGAAATCGTAATTAATTGAAAATTCTGTGAATGTCAAAAAGGGATAATTTGCATTAATTAATACGGCAAAAATATAGAGGCCACGCATGCATGCATGGTCGCCACGTAGTTTGTCTTTTTCCTTTGTCCCTTATAATGTGTACAGTTGCTTGGGAAAGCCCCGTTGACAGCTGTGCACAATGCTTTACCATTAATTATATATATGTTTCACCTAATTAATGCTTTCAACCCCTATCACAGTCGATTATCCTTTTTAGGTTTTGCTGCAAGTTCTTCAAATTCTCGTCTTCGGTTGCATTTCTTTATACCCAAAAATATCATCCATCGACTTAATTGCATGCTTATTTTGCGTTGGCACTTGCATGCATGCATGTTTATGTTGTTGGTCTGCAAATGATTTATGTTCATGTTGGTCCACACGATTAAATTAAAATCCAAAGAGTAAAAAAATTAATATTAATTCATATATGATATTGTTCCGGATCTGATCTCGTATATATCTTTCTATATATGTACAGGAGGACAAGGCCGAGAATTACAATGCCTATTTTGTTCCAAATATTTTTGTGTTCTTTAACAGGGTAATGAATTTATTCAATCAATTATCTTTGCTGCATTAATATTGGCAGGGCAGATCAGAAAATCTACCGGTCTTTTTGTTGTCTACTACTTTAATTACTGCTCTGTTGATGAACTTGAACTCAAAATGCAGGGCACTAGGAAATCAGGTTCTTTATTTTCTAGGGTTAAAAGAATCGACTCCAACGATTGGATGCGCATTAACTAATACACTTCCAGCATTCACTTTCATCCTTGCTGTCCTGTTCAGGTACCTACCTTATTTGTTTATGACCGAGTATTCGCGACTATTAATGCAAATGGCAAATAGTTTTCTTTCCGGTTAAGATACTCAAATTTTTATTCGAATCTATACATGAGAGTTTTTGTTTAATTAAAGAGAGATATATAGACTAATGAAGTAGCTTCGTACGTACAAGATTAATGAGCAGTACGTTAATGTTACTTGAAAAATTCACATGAATAACGACATATTTATGTATATAGAGGAAATTTTTAAGTTTGGACACGAATTGAAGGAGATATGTTGTCGTTTTTTATTACTATCAACCATGAGCATGATTAGCCGTTTGGTTTTTTCTTTTTCTTTTTTTGTAATAAATTGGAAGTTTCAAGAGCTGATGTTTGGTAGGCAAGAATATGTGGGAATCAAGACCAGGGCAGGGCAAGCAAAGGTACTTGGTACAATTTTATGCGTGGGAGGAGCTCTTTTTTTGTCATTCTACCATGGAAACGCCATAGATATAGGAGAATCCAGCATTCACTGGACGTATGGAGAGAATATGGAAAAGAAGAGTTCTTCAACTTCCACTGGCCAGGGAAACTTCATCTTGGGCCCCTTCCTCCTAATTTGTAGTTCTCTATCTTGGGCAATGTGGTTCATACTTCAAGTAAGCACTCAGATCCATTTCTTTAAACTGTTTGGATATTGAGATGAGATGAAATGATTTTAGATGATCAGTTGAATAAAATATTATTAGAATATTATTTATTATTATTATTATTATTTTGAGATTTCAAAAAGTTGAATTGTTTATTATATTTTGTGTCCTATAATTTTGAGAAAATTATAATAATAAGATGAGATAAGATGAGATGAGAGTGTTTATCAATTTAAACGACATTTTTCCCAAAGAAATTTGATTTGAGTTTGATACACTTCTAGCTAGCTAGTTCAACTACGTACATGAAGTTCGTATGTATATATCTATGCAAGTACCATGTTTTGGAATATTTGTCAGGCAAGAATGGGCGAGAGGTTTCAAGCTCCTTACACAACTACCACATTAATGTGTTTCATGGCCAGCATCGAGTGTGGGATCATTGCCTTCATTTCCAAACACAACGCTTCTGCGTGGTCATTGAGCGATCCGATGAGGATTATTGCATCTCTCTACGCGGTATATATGGTTCAGTTTACTTTGTCAAGAACAGTATACACACACACATAGTTGATTCTTTCTTTTTTGGGGGGGAAGGATGAAAACTGAAAAGTACTACGTTCAAGCCCTTGCTAGGACATTCTCGATCTTAAAATATCAATAACTTGGATCAAATGAAAGAGAGAAGAATGCATGAAATAGATCTTTTAATGAATATTTAATAGTACTAATCCAAAAATCTATAATCAATAAATATTGTAGAATCCATTCCATTCCATGTATGCTATATATCTCTCTCCACGTTTAGATGTTCAAGTTTTGACATGAATATAGAGAATATTTGTACCTCTCAAATTAGCTGATAGACAAAATTAATTAAGATCCAGTCGCCTTAAATTGTACTGCCAAATACCAGCTTGAAGCTAGCACATGCATGATATGGAGACCCCTATCTATCTTTAAATTGGAGTGGCAGCCATCTATTTAGAATTAAGATTTCATTAGCTGTCGAGAGTTTTAATTCGTAGTTAATTAGCTAGATGATGTTTAATTCGTACCTCGCCTAGCTAGCTAGCTGCAGTAAACCATATATATAGATATATGATCGATGCTAATGATTTTCAGGGAGTTGTGTGTTCTGCACTAGGATTTGCCTTAACTTCCTGGGCTATCCAGATGAAAGGTCCTCTCTACGGCTCGGTGTTCAACCCTTTGTCGCTTGTCATCGTCGCCATTTCTAGCTGGGCCCTCCTTCGTGAGAAATTACATGTTGGAACGTGAGTCATCATTCATGTCTATATATCTATCTATATATATCTATATATATATTCATCTTACCTTCAAAGATTTATTATAAATTGTTGATACCATTAATGGCATAATATTTAATATCTACACATATGCGGCAATCTCAGCTTTGAACAGGCAGATGAATTCAAAAATCTTATCCTGTCTCTGTTTGTAGCATGGTTAGGTTAATTTACTCCTGACTTGACTGGCTAAGTGGTAATTATTTAATTAACGCAACTTCATAATTTCAAAAGCAAGCAATTCTAATGCACACTTAATGCCAATAGCTATATATATGTCATATAATAATGTGTACTTGTAAATTACGAAATCGAATTAAGTAGTTGGATCAGCATGCATGTATACCTGATTTGTTACTAAATTTCAGTATGTACGTTGTTAAATCAGTGCTCTAGGGTCTTGTTTTATTGTGATGGGACTCTATGCTGTTCTATGGGGGAAGAATAAGGAGATCATGAGACCAATGAGTACTGCTATTCATGAAGATCAGACAGCATCAAGAAAGCTAGATCATGATGATGATAAGATGGTCGAGATCAAGGATGACTTGGAACTGCAGTTGAATCCAACATCAAATGGAAACCATCATGTCACGACTAGAGATCAGGAGATCAAACACCTGAACGACACCAATTAGCTGTAATCCATGACTTGATATTGTTGAATGTATGTTTGGCCATGCATGTCAGGAGTTTACTTGCTAGTTTTAAGTTCAAATAAAGTTTTCTTCTGAACAATCTCCTACTCCTAGTACTATATAATATAATTCCACAATTATATATATATATATATATATATATATATATTTATATATATTCCTAAATAAAGGGTCATATTCTCGAACAAACAGTACTCGGCGATTATAATTTATGTACAAGAAACGACAACAAAAAGGGATATGAGACAAATGAAGTTGATCCGTACCAATCTTCATATATATTTCTTGTAACCCCACCTTCGTATTTCTTGATAAAATCAAGAGAGTCGTCCTATCTCGAATAGCATCGGATTGGTACAATATGGACTACTTCACGGACTAGTGCAGAGCATATATATATGATCCATTATTGGGGATCACTAATTATAAAGAGCCAAGCGTAAATAAAGTCCAAAGTAGGATATTGAGATTAGTGAAAAGATGCCATTCATTTTAAATTTTATCATCTTAATTATACTTGTTGACATGATATATTTAAAATAGCTATTCATTTAAGTAGTTTACGTATGAGTTATTTAAAATGTGATAAATTAGTAGCTAGGTGTAATTACGAATTAATACACTTGCTCACATAGCATATTTTAATTAGTTATCATTTTAAGTGTTACATATATATGATATTGTTTGAACTATATAAGGTAAGTTATTGTAATTAAAATTGATAAAATATAAAATAAGAATAACATTGGTTTTGAAATTAATACACGGATGCAAAAGCAGCAATCAAGTGGCTCAATGCAAGGCATGGATGTGACTGCCTCGAAATTCTGCATACAACCAAATGTTCTCTGTAATGAGTCCAATAAATAATAATATTTCATAAACAAATTAAGTAAGTAAAAAAGTTAATTTTCAAAGGTAAGGAAAGGGCTGAGGCGCTCCGTATTCTTTGGAATCGCCTTGCGTCTTGAGCTACGTTGTTTCATTAGGGTTTCGCCTATGGCGGAGCCCTTAAGCTCCTTGGTGTCGTCGGTGTTAGGAGGGCCTCGTCTAGGGGGGGGGGGGGGGGGTGGGATTGGTGGTAAGGATAGTGGGGCTTCTCAAAAGTCATACATGCAGGCGTTGTCTCGTAACACAAATCAGTCGGGGTTCAAGATGCCTATGAGCTATTCGGTAAATGTTGATGGTGAATTGGGATTCGTTTTTTCGAAAGCAGAGATGTCTAAGGCAGCAGAGAATTTTCGATTTGCTCTGGTATTAAAATTATATGTGTGAGGCCTTCTATTGATATTGTTCGATTGGCTATCGTAAAAACATAGGGACTAGTAGAGATCCACGGTGAGTTTCATGGATGATTATCATGTCCTGGTGCAAATGACGAACGAGAGAGACTTTGTTCATGGGTGGGCGCTAGAGGGATGAGTTATTGAGGAGTGTAGTTTCAGAATCTTTCGGTGGACTAAAGATTTTTCCCTTTATGAAGAACCTTCCATGGTCGCCTAGTGGATTTTTTTGCCAAGGTTGCCGATACATTTGTATCGTCGGGATTGCCTTCAAATCTTGGCTACCAAATTTGGTAGATATATGGGTACTGATAATGCAACGTTGAATAGGACTCGGGCTATAGGTGCTTGAATTTGTGTAGAGGTAGATTTATCTGCTGATCTGGTACAAGGGTTTATGATCATGGTGGCTAAAAAGAAACATTGGCAGGTTGTCCATTTTGAGAAGTTGGGGTTCTATTGTTCGAAGTGTCGGGGATAGGGTCATACTGAAGTGGTGTGCAAGATGGAATAGCCAGGGCCAAGCCGTGGGATTGAAGAAAAGGAGCATGAGAAGTAGGGTTCGAATAAAGAGGTATTGTAACACCCCGTTCCCGAAGGATCCGGAGAGTTAACTCATGTCACTTAAAAGTCATTTTTCAACCACAAAGTACATACTTCAATTTTTCTCTATTACACAAAATATTCACACACCAATTACTCTGGTACAATTAAACTAAGACAACACAAAGTCTTAACATAAACATCAACCTCCCAACATATCACATCATCAAATCACAACAAACTTACTGAATAAGAATCCTCAATACTCATATAAACCTTCTATACTTAATCCATTATTCTGAACTCATCTCACCCATGCTTCATAATTCTTGATCTTCA
Organism: Cyclocarya paliurus; assembly: GCA_029856935.1. NCBI lineage: Eukaryota > Viridiplantae > Streptophyta > Magnoliopsida > Fagales > Juglandaceae > Cyclocarya > Cyclocarya paliurus. The sequence continues at coordinate 30,201,293 of CM056953.1, forward strand.
GCTGAAATATTCAAATCATCTGAAAAATATTATGAAGATAGGGGTGAGTTATCAACAACTCAGTAAGCAGAGAACATATACTAGTATGTAAACATGAGCATTTTCAGAAAGTTCATAATGCAAAAACAAAACATTTCATTTTCATATGCACATCTCAAAATGTATTTTCAGAAGAACAAAACATTTTATTTTCAGAATGCAGAATCAGAACATGTTATCAAAAATATCGGAGCGAAAGTTCAGAAATATCCATGATCAAAATCTCTTTGGCACAACATAACTGAAACATCATATCAGAACAGAGTTCCATGTTTAACCCCGTGGTAGGGTTGTGCAAACCCCGGCTGCCAACCGAGCAGAAACAGAATGTGAATCTTTCCCTCATTATTCTCGGAGCCCCGAGTGTGCACATAGGAAAGAACACGCAGAAAACCACTTTGTTTCCAAAGTGGGTGCACCAGAAACAGAGAAGTTGGTACCAACCCAAACAGAGGCCACAGTTTTACACCCGTGGTAAGGTCAGAACAGAACAGAAACAGAATGTCATGCCAGAGGTTTCAGAAATCACATCATATTATATCAGAGTATAGAACATTTTCAGAACAGAACAGAATCAGATCATAAAGTATAATTTATGCACAAAATTTCATATTCGCTCTCTTTTACACAGTTCAAAAACAGAATGTCAAAATGAGCTCATGTCTACACCAGTCATGACAGAAAATACTTTCTTCTTATACAGAGTTTCATGAGTATGCAGAAGAAATAACTGAAGTCGTTTCCAAAATTTCTTTTCATAACAAAATATGCATATTTTTCAAAATCGACCTCAGATCATTTTATTTTATCCAAAATCTAATATAAGAACCCCGTTTACCTGGACTTCTTAACTTTTCGAAAATTTCCTCAACAATATCGAACAATTATCAATCGTCACCTATAAGATAATCACGTAATTTTCGTAAATTTTCTAATCAATCACGTATTTCTCATAAATTTCAATCGAACAAATATTTCAATATTTAAACCTAAACTTCTCAAATAACCTATTATAATTCCTCAAAATCTAAAATTCTCATATTCTCAAAATAGTCTCATTTTCTAAAACCATCAATATCCACTTAATCAGATTTGTACCTAATAATAAATTTATCGAATAAGTATAATAATAATTACGGAACTCAATAAAGAGTAATATTTAAAATATCTAAAATACTAATAACGTGTTATAAATTAATAAACACATTAACTACTTCAAAAATCCTATAAAATAGGTCATGAAAACTCATCTCTTAAAAATAAGTTTACTTCCTTTTGTTAACAATATTATCAAAAAATATTATCTACACAAATATAATATTCTATGTGAATTAAAGCAAAACCCATTTAAACATAAACCCAAGTAAACCACTCGTTCAAAAATATAAATCTGGAATATACACTAAGGGTAAATTGGTAATAGCACTCAACTATTAATTTAAAGATTTACATATAAATATATATATATACACACGTAAACACAGGGAAAGAAACAGTGAACAACAGAAACCAAAGACACCGAAATAATAGAAGTGCAGCGGCGGGAGGGGCTTACACCAGGAAAAGTTAGGGGCCGCGTGCGACGGTTGGCTGGGATACCGTGGTGGCACGACAGTCGAGCTGGGGAGGGAGTGCAGCGGCGAAACTGCTTGCTGGCCGACGAGAGCAAGAGAGACAGAGAGAGATTAACGGGGGGAAGGCGAGAGAGGCAGAGCGAGGAGTTGGCGTGCAGTGGCGACGGGATTGCGTGCGGTGGCTTCCGTAGTGTAACCTGGCTGAAAACCGAGGGGCACGGGGAGAGTAAGAGGCCGGCGGAGGGAAGCTCAGTGGAGGACTTGAGCAAGAACCTGCTCTGTTTTTGGATGGATAAAACAGAGTATATGGCTTGTGAGGTTGGCTGGATGGTGGCGTCCGGTGGGGTTTGGGCTGCATGGCTTTTCCACGGTGGTCCCGTGGCTGACACAAGGATGGGGGGAAACAAAGCACGCGATGCTCGAGAGGTGGCTGGTACCGAGGCTTGGGAGAGATCTTCCTTGCTCTGTTTTCGGTAGAGACAAACAGAGTACCTTGACTTGGCCAAAAACCGTGGGTTGCCGTTTCCCGTGGCTGTGGAACCCGGTTCCGGCAGTTGGTCTAAGCGGATGTATACGAGGGGGTGCACTGGTGAAGCGGCAGTACTGTCGACGGAGGGCTGGGCCGGGAACTTCACGTGGGGTAGCCGCGGCGACTGTTTCGCTTGGTGTAGGGTGACACAGTTTCATGTGAGCTGGGTTGGTGATGAAGAAGCAAAGAGAGTTGGCTCCGAGGGTGGCTTGGGAGGAACTGAGCGAAGCTGGGCAGCGGCACAAACCCTAGGGTTGAGGATGCTTAGCATATAAATAAGCTATAAGTGGAAAGCAGAAAAAAAGACCTATGGGAAAAAGAAAAGGGACGATTGGCAAAAATGGAGGGAAACAAGAGCCCTAAGGCTGAGAATAAAACGACAACGTATGGGAAGAAAAAAAAATGGCTGAGTTGGGGGGTTATAAGGGTGGGCTGAAACCAAAAGGACTGGGCCCAAAAATAAATAAATAAATAAATAAATAAAAGTCAAATAAAAATACTACAACTCAAAATTAATAAAATAAAATAATTAAAGTCCAATAATAAAATAATTTAAAATCAAGTGTACTTTAAATAAATAAAAAAATAATAATTAATTACAAGAAAGACACATAAAAAAAAATAATTTCACAACCTCAAAGAAATCGAAAATTAACCCAACAATAAACATGATAAATTAAAACAAGAGAACTAAGATTTAAATTAAATTAAATAATTATTTAATAAATAAAAAATATATATTAAAATACGGGATATTACAGGTGTGGTGTGAAAAAATTGTTTCAAAAAATTCAAAGTCTATGGTTGCTCAGGTCGTTGAGGATGCTCCTCCTATGATGGCTCAACCTATGGTGAATCAAACTCCGATGTCTCAACCTAGGGTGAATGATGATGTTTTCACATTGGAGGAACATACAGTGGAGAAACTGTTAAGTGTAGAGGAGGTGGTGTAGCCGGCTCATAATGATGTGAGAAGTCCAGTGGCTATGTTGATGGATTTGAATGGGAGGAGGGATGAAGGGTCGGTTGGGGTTCTTGGGAAGGAGAGATTATTGCCTGGTGCAGGGGGAAAAAGCATAATGGTTAAAGCCGGAAGATAGGCACAGATAGGGGAGGGTTCATCGCTATCTGCAGAGGGTTCATTGCTAGTAGATTTTTTATTGATTGATGAGGAAAACATAATGGCATAGGATGGTGGAGGATCATCAATAATGATTGATAATGTTCTGGAAATAGAAGAAATGAGTGTTGTGCATGAGGTTGATAGCAAAAATTGTCATCTTTTGACTTGTGAGGAGGAAGAGTCACTGAATCAACTTATTGTTGATAGAGGATATGAAGCTAATGTTGAAGGTGGAATGGGAAAGTCTTCAAATGGCCGATCAAAAAATAAAATTGTTGTGGGGTTGCAACAATATTTGCGGGTACTATCCCGCCCCTCCAAATTTAATTTATAATGAATTCGGTTCTAGTATGGAATGTGCGTGGGATAGGCACGTCGCGGAAGAATCTTAAGCAATTAATTAAGAAATGGAATGTGACTATTTTGGCTATTGCAGAACCATTTGCAAGTCAGGATAAGTTGCCTCGTCTGGCAAGTTTTCGTGGGTTCTAGTTCTATTGCTTAAATGAGGTGGTAGGGGGAAAATGTGGGTATTGTGGCAGGACAATTTTGATGTTAATATTGTTGACATTTCGGATCAATTCTTGACCGAATGTTTTAAGTATGCGAACCAGAAGTTGTTTTTAACTTTTGTTTACACCAAATGCAACTATTTACAGAGGAGGGATCTTTGGCATGCTCTAGAGGCTCACGATGGTGATGTTCCATGGATGGTTGTGAGTGATTTCAATATTATTAGAGACGATGGTGAAAGAATTGGCGGTAATCCGAGGTCTTTGGTAGCCATGGAGAATTTTAACAATTGTTTAAATTCTTGTGGTCTATTGGAGCTTCCGGTGAGGGGTTAAAGATTTTCATGGTGTAAAGGCCAATCGGGTGGTGCTAGAAGTTGGGCTTGATTGGATCGGGCGGTTATGAATGATAGTTTCTGGCGTTGCTTCCTTTCAGTATCCATGGAATATTTATCTAGGAAGTCATCGGATAACAAGCCAATGCTAGTTAGGAGCTTGTTGATGGAGGAAAGATATGGTCCCGCTCCCTTCCACTTTCAAAATATATGGATTAATCATTCTTCTTTTCAGGCGTGTGTGGTTGGGGTTTGGAGGGAGTCGGTGATGGAAAGGGGTTTGTTTAGACTTGCGGCAAAGCTTAAAAAATTGAAGGTAGTGTTGCGAATATGGAATAAAAATGTGTTTGGCCATGTTAGTAATACTATCTCGGAGTTGGATGAAAGAATTGAGAAGATGGAGATCCAGCTTCAAGATGATTACCAACTAGAATTGGAGATGGAGATGCTGGTGTCAAAGGCTAAATTGTCTTACTGGGAGCAAAACGAAGAGGCCCGTTTGGCGCAAATGGCAAAAAAAATTGGCTTAATGAAGGTGGCCAAAACACAAAACATTTTCATGCAGTGGCTTGCATGAGAAAACGAAAGGTGATTATTTCGTCCATGTCTCTAGTGGATGGGGTGGAGTTACGTTCACCAAATGAGGTCCATTTGGGTGTTGTCTAGTATTTTCAGAAATTTTTGGGAGAGAAGAATGCTTATTTGTAGGTGGGTTTGTCGTTGTTGATTGAAAATATGATTTCCTTGGAAGATAATGAGGAGCTTTGTCGGGCACCATCCGAAGAGGAGGTTAAAGAGGCCCTAATATCTATCCTGAAGTTAAGTAGTCCTGGTCTAGATGGTTTTGGATCGTCTTTTTTTTTTTTTTTTTAAATTTATCATCTTGTTGGGAGATTGTTAAGGAGGATGTGGTGAAAGCAGCAAGGGATTTCTTTTCTGGGAGTGACTTGCCAAGATTTTGTTCATCTTCTTTTATTGTTTTAATTCCTAAAGTTCAGGAGCCAAAGAGTTTTGATAAGTTTCATCCTATCAGTTTGTGTTCCATAGCTTATAAGATTTTTTCAAAGATCTTAGTAAGGCTAATGACTTCTTTTCTACCTCGGATTATTTCTCATCAGGAAGGTGCTTTTGTTCTGAGGAGGAGTATTTTGAGAATATTTCTCTGACTCAGGAGATGGTGAAATCTATTAATAAGAAGAATATTGGTTGCAATGTTATGATGAAGATTGATATGACCAAAGCATATGATCAGGTGGTTTCTTAGAAAAATCTTGCGACTTGATTAAGGTTTGCATTCAATCTCCTTGGTTCTCGATTATGATGAATGTGACCTATAAGGATTTTTTCAAACCTTTGCGTGGGTTGAGATAGGGGAATTCTTTATCGCCATATTTGTTTATTATTATGTAAGAAACTCTTTCTCGATTATTGAAGAAGGAGTTTGATCAGGAGAGAATTGGAAGTTTTTCCCATCCTCGGGGGCTCCTTTAATTTCACATTTATTATATGCAGACGATTTATTGATCTTTACTAATGGTGTGAGAAAGTCCTTGAAGGTGCTCCTGAATGTTTTGAATAAATATGAGTTGTGGTTGGGGCAAAAAATTAGTAAAGAAAAGTTGGCGTTATTTTTTTTAGAGAAAATTCAGTTCGCTAGAAGCTATCTCTTATTCGGCTAATGGGTTTTGTTGAAGAGAAATTTCCAACTTGTTATTGAGGTGCGTCGTTTGCTGTTGGGAGGGTGAATGCAAGAATGTTGGAACCGTTAGTCATGAAGTTTCAAAACAAAGTGGCTTGTTGGAAGTTTAAGCAATTATCTCAAGGTGGGAGGTTAATTCTTCTCAAGCATGTACTAGTGAGTATGACCTCTCACTTGCTTGCGATTTTAAATATCCCAAAGCTTGTTTTAAAAAAATTGAATTCTATTCTAGCTTCATATTTTTGGGGGGATGATCATGGTAGGAAGAAAAGAAAATGGAGGGCGTGGTCAAAGTTGTGTAAGCCAATCCTGGAAGGGGGGATTGGTGTTAGAGATTTTTCTGATGTCCAGAAAGTGTTACACATGAAGTTTGCTTGGGAGTTACTGTCGATAGACAATTTATGGATTTGATTTTTTAAAGCAAAGTATTTAAAGGGAAAGCATTTTCTGGAATATAATGTTAGAGCTCAGACTCCATGTTTTGGAAATCCATATGTATGGTGATGCTAGAGGTGATGGAGAATATGTTAGTTAAAGTTTGGGAGGGAGCAGTTTCTTTCTGGTTCGATAGATGGCTTGCGCGGGAACCCTTGCGGCTATTATGCCGAACGTTGCTCAACCAAGGCTGGAGGTGAGGGATTGCTGGGTGGAAGATAGGTGGGATTGGGAGTTGTTGTCTAATCTGGTTGATGCTAGTGAGGTAGATGGAATTATTTTTGAAACTCCCTGTGGAAGGCCAGATCGTGATATTTATATTTGACATCCTTTCATAGATGGAAATTTTTTGACTAAAACGGCGTGGGAGGTAACTCGTATTAAGTGGCCTCAGTTGGAAAGGATGGATTGGATTTGGTGTAATCTACTTCCAAAGAAGATGTCCATTTGTATGTGGAAGGCTAGATTTAATTGTCTTCCAGTTGATGAAAGGGTTTAATCGGTGGGTATACCTTTAGCTTCATGCTGTGTTTGCTGCTCAAAGGGTAGTGTAGAGGATCGGGATCACGTTTTATGCACAGGCGATGTAGCAAAAGCAATATGGCAGAGAGCTTCGTGCACGTTGGGTGTTCAATGCATGAACTTCAATTCCTAGCGGGTGCACTACTGTTGCCGGTTTCAGTGTGCAAAAAAATCTTTTGTGCGAGATATGTTGATTGGGTTAATTCCATTGGTGATTTCTTGGAAGTTATGGCAGCGACGATGTACAACAAAAATGCAAGGAAGATATGATACAATGGATACAATTTGGATGTCGATTAATTTTTGGCTATAGACTTTTTCGGCGAAGTTATTGAAGGTTAACTCTCTTTCTCATATGGATCGATGTGTTCTGATAGAGCTTGAAATTCCTACCCAAGTTAGTTGTATGGACTAAACCAAGGGATGGGTGAGTGAGATTAAATGTGGATGGATCTTGTAGGGGTAATCCTGGTAGTGTGATGGGGGTGGGGTTGTAAAGGATGATGCAGGAAAATTTTTGGCATCTTTTTCTACTAAGTTCAGATTTGGGACTAATAATGAAGTTGAACTTATGGCTCTCATTTGTGGGTTATCTTTTTGTAGGGAGTTGGGGCTACAGAATATTATGATTGAATGTGATTCAGCCTTGGTGATTCATTGGATTAGAAAGAAGTTCTACATAGTTTGGCATTTATGGGATTATTGAGATGAATTTGTACAAGTGATTTCTGGGTTTAATTACATAGTTACTCATCCATTTATCAAGGGGGATAAAGTGGTGGACTTTTTAGCAAGACATGGAGAGGAGGAGTTAAACTGTACATATAGGAATTATGATGACTTGCCCCTTTGGGTTAAAGATTTGCTCTATGTGGATTTTCTTAGTTTGCCGAACTTGCCGTGACTATGTTAAAGTTCTATTTTTTTAGTTTATTTGGTTAAGTTATTGTATAGATGGTCTATCAAGGTTTTGATACATGGTATAGTTTTTTATTTTTTTATTTGTAAATCCCAAGTGTCCTATTTGTTACCAAGTTTTTCTCTGCCATAAGCGAGGGTAATCAATAAAATTAGAGTACCGTCCTATTCCTAAAAATAAACAAATAAACAAATTAAGTCATAATTGACCTACTTAATTTATTACTATATATAATAAAAAGTTGGTATGTTTTCTTTGCCAAAAAGGAATTATACCTTTTCTCCTAAAATTTAAACTGTAAGATGTTTTAATCAAGAAAAATTCAATTATAAAGATCTTTTAGTTTTTTCTCTAATTCTTGATTGCGGATAGTCCCGAGACAGCTTATAATTATTAAGGGGTTGAATTTTTTTTTGTTTTTGTTTTTAGGTAATTATTTTTGAGTTATTTATTGTTAAGGCTGATCTAACACTTATAAATTATATGTGGACTATTCAATTCAATTGCTAAAGAGTAGTCTTGATGGATTAGTCAAATGACAAAAAAATAGATATTGAGAGCTATTGGGATCACATTCAATCCACATAGAATTTAGCTACAATGACTTCCAAAACTATTTCTAAACTTGAAAGTGACTGTAGATACATCAAATTTATATTTTATTATTATTTTCTTTTTCTTTCTTTCTCACAACTGCCACTTCCCTCTCAATAAATTAGAAAGTTCTTCCCTAGTATAGAATTGCAACATTACCATAGGTTTTATTAATATGATAAAATAAAATAAATTATTAATTAAAAAATATTTATTTATTTTAATTATTAATTAATTATTACTATATAATAAATAAATAGATAATCTAATGTATAGATATTTGATATGAATAGTTAAAAATAAATTAATCTTATATTATTTTATTATTATATAATAAAAAAATAGCTATTCCAATCATGTGAAAACTTATGTGAATGAAATAGTTAAAAATTAAATTCATCTTATATTCATTTAAGTTGATCGGTGAGAAATCAGTTTCTTTTACATCATTTTCCACATCACCACAGCCAATACATTCTCAGTACCAAACCCTAGCAGACGTCACCCGAATGTTTATAGACGCCGTCAAAATGACCGTTATCTACGACCCCTATATAAAACCTCTACATCCACGCTATTCCTTTTCGTCCCCATTTCTCAGATCTGCCCAAGACGTCCGGTCTTCGCTTTGTGAGTCTCTCTCTCTCTCTCTCTCTCTCTCTCTCTTTCTGTGCGTAATATATAATATGCGTAGATCGACTAGATCGGTTTGGGTTTAGATCTGAGCCTGTTTCCTTTTGGTTTGTGAGATTTCGGTCTTTGGCATTTTATATTTCAGTTTTGACGTGGTTTATGGAATTCCATTTGGATGTAGGCTTTGGACGATGTGTTTCTGTGTTGGTTTTGAAGTTCTCGCAGATCTCTTGCATATAGGACCCGTTTAGATGTAATTTATTAAGAGCCTGATTTGGATTTGTTTTGCTTACCACGTTCTCTGTTCTCAGAAAATCTCTAAAACCCAATCGGTGCCTTTCTTTCACAAAATCACTTTTTTTTTTCGAGAACTTGTTGTCATATTGTTAGGTTGGTTTGTAATTGTAGAGCATAGATCTGATTCATGTTGAAGGATGCAATATGGATTTCTTTGACAAAAAGGATTGGATTTAATGTCATTTCTGAGTTAAATTGGGTTTTTCCAAATCTTGGATTACTTGAAGCTTACAAACCAATAAATTTTCAGCTACTAGGGGGGAAATTAAGATCCATCATCCCATGGGTCTTGTTGAAGAATCTACAAGGTTTATAATTATCGCTCTCTATGTTGATGTACAAATAACTCTGATGACCAAACCGACTTATTTCTTGCTTTTCCTCTTATTCAATCGAAGATGTTTTGAATGTCTATTATCGGTTACGTGATTTGCATAGGTTTAATGATTTGGTCTGACCTGGAATTTTGGGATTTCAGCTGAGATAAAAAGATGGGGCTGTCTTTCACAAAGCTATTCAGCCGGCTTTTCGCCAAGAAGGAGATGCGGATTCTTATGGTGGGTCTTGATGCTGCTGGTAAGACCACCATCTTGTACAAGCTCAAGCTGGGAGAGATCGTAACCACCATTCCCACCATTGGTATGATTTTGTTTTTTCTCAACATTGCTCAATATATGTAGTCTGTAGATGAGCTATTATTTTACTGTTACAAGTGATTGGATTAACTCTCTTGTTGCTTAGACTCTGGTAATGGATACTTATTTGCCTTTACTCAGGTTTCAATGTGGAGACCGTGGAATATAAGAACATTAGCTTCACCGTTTGGGATGTTGGTGGCCAGGACAAGGTTTGTGATATTACTACATAAGTTCTTTAACGACCATAACATTAACCATGCAATTATGAATCGAGCCATTTAGTGATGACTTATTATAAGAAGTTTTAGTCCCACGTAGTGGTAACTGAAGGTAGATATCAGGCACCTCTTAGACCATGGGGCCTCCAACCCTGGGACAATATGTACAGAATTTAATTTTAATTTCTTAGTGCATATTTGCCTATTCTTATGATAAAAGTTTTTGTTTACTGATCAAAAAAATATTATTTTTTAGTTTCTCCTTGATGTGTGATGAAAAGCACGTCAACCTGTGACAGGCATTTCATTTGTATGTGAACATGTTTGCATGACTTGAGTTATGTGTAGTTACAGCTACTGACATTAATGTGATTGTGTGTTTTTCTTCTTGATTGAATGCTAGCCCATCAGGCGTCAGCACACAAAAGCATAAGTTACATTAATTTGAACCACCTTGTATTTCTTTTGTTCTTTGAGGAAAGGCTACCCACGCTGTGACAGATATAAATTAGTATTCATATATGTATTTTAAATATTTATGTTTGCATGAATTGTGTACAGTCAATTTTTTTCATGATGTATGTGCTTATTGACGGTCTTGTGCTGATTAGTTGTTCCTCCATCAGCACATAACATAATCATAAGCTACATTTACTTATGCCACCATGTATTTTGGTTTTTCCCTTGTATGAGGAAAGAATATCCATGCTGTGGCATATATAATAATATAGGCATAAATACCCACGCTGTGCTTATATAAATTTGTATTCATATATGTATTTTAAATATTTATGTTTGCATGAATTGTGTACAGTCAATTTTTTTCATGATGTATGTGCTTATTGACGGTCTTGTGCTGATTAGTTGTTCCTCCGTCAGCACATAACATAATCATAAGCTACATTTACTTATGCCACCGTGTATTTTGGTTTTTCCCTTGTATGAGGAAAGACTATCCATGCTGTGGCATAAATAATTATGTAGGCATAAATATCTTCATACCATACCTTGTGAATCCTTGTATTTTATGTACAGTTCTTGATGAGTATATGGTGCATTTCATGCATTATAAATGACAAGCTTGGGGGTGAGCCATTAATATTAGTCCTTAGCTGTTAGTTCAATCTTGTTATTTTAGTTATATTTGGGAAAGCCAGTTTGTCACGGCTTATTGGATGTGCCTATCTGTATGAATTTGAGTTTATTTTTTATTTTTTTAAAAGTAGATCTTTTTTTGTTTGTAATGCATCGAGCTGTTAGCTTCATGGAAAGCTTTATCATATGCTATCATATATTCAGTGCTGTGTCAAGCCTTTTTCTGAGTGTTGTATTGTCTGTGTACAGATCCGACCTTTGTGGAGACATTACTTCCAAAACACTCAGGGTCTTATTTTTGTGGTTGATAGCAATGATCGTGACCGTGTGGTTGAGGCTAGGGATGAGCTGCACCGGATGTTGAATGAGGTAATTAGAAGGCATGCTCATTTTACAAAATAAAAGACCTCAAGTGGGCATTGCTAATTATAAGTAGCACAAGTTTGAGTACTCGGGCCTTTGTCTAGGATATTTACTCGGGCCTCTTCCTGTATACTCGGCATTTTTCTATTTTATGCTCAATAAAATTTTGTTTTTCAGTTATCCTTGTGTATAATCCCTGTGTACTTGGACTTTGCCTACTTCTGTGAATAAAACTTCTTGATTACTACTTATCAAAAAAAAAAAAAAAAACTTCTTGATTACTGATCCAAAAAAAAATAAATTTGTTTATCGATAAAAGAAGTAGGACATGTGTTGATTCCTTTTTGTTGATTTTTAGGATGAATTGAGGGATGCTGTGCTGCTTGTATTTGCAAACAAGCAGGATCTTCCAAATGCTATGAATGCTGCTGAGATTACTGATAAGCTTGGTCTTCACTCCCTCCGCCAACGCCACTGGTATAATGATGATCTCTCTCTCTCTCACTCAAACACACATACAGTGCCTTATGTATAGAATATTTACTATCTGCTAATTGGTCATGGCGGTTGTGGGTTTTATTTGCAGGTATATCCAGAGCACATGTGCGACTTCCGGGGAAGGTCTCTATGAGGGACTAGACTGGCTTTCCAACAATATTGCCAACAAGGTAAGGCTCTAACGCTGTGTTGGAACTCAGCCTGATGAAGTTTTCATAATTATGCGTTAATTATTCTTTTTTATATTTTGGGTCTTGCAGGCTTAAGAGATCCTTAAATCTTCAGCAACTTTTTGGGCTGCAATCTCTGTCAAAGGGGATGTTACCCTTGTTATTTGGCGTTCATGCGTTTTGACTTGTTCCTTTCCTGAAAATGTATCCGTTTGTTTAGATCTTTGTTACTACTATATGATAGGCAGCGGCATTTGGCATTTTAGATTCTAAATAATTCTTGACTCACAATTTATACATGATCCTTTTTGTAATTGGTTCCCTCTTCACTGGATCTGCTTGAAATGACTTAAATATCCCGCACTCCAAGGCCAATAATTTTATCTGCTGAATGCTATGGGTACTGGTAGATGTATTGGCATGTAGTTCCAGGAGCTTCAATATGGTGCAGTTGATTCAGTCTTTTCATAAACAATTACATTCAAATGCTTCCATGTTGATTTAGGCCCGTTTGAATGTTGGAACGTATTGAGATCAATTTTAGTCTAATATATCTAAATACTTAATTTTCAAATGATTAAATATCACTCTATTCAAAATTTTTTACATATAGGATTTAGAATTTATTTTAACTAAACATTTCTTTACATGTGGGATTTATAATTTTTTTGAAATTTTTATAAATACATCTAACTCTTCTTAATATTCAAATATATTTAAACTCATTTTATGTAGGTTCAACAATTTATTTCATCATTTTAACTCATTATTATATATAAAGAATTAAATTTATCTCAACTAGTTTAACATTCAATCGGACATTCGAACAGGACCTCAACGTATTATCTCTCGGGGATGCAAAGGATGTGATGGGTTTTAGGCTTTTTAGCGAGGTTTTCAACCCATTTGGGTGGGATTTTCGCGAGGGTTTGGGTTCGAAGTTCTAAACCACCTAGGAATTGAGATAACTTTGGTGCGCCAGCCTTAAACTGACTGCCAGTTAAAACTGTATCTCAACGGTTGAAGGACTTGTTGAAATTTCTAGTGAAAAGCACTAGCTCCCAAGTTGGGGCGTAAAGCAAACAACAATCTGTTGATATTTGAATCTGTAGGGTGATACTAATTCACAATTACTTCCCTAAACTCCATAACAAAAGAATATATTTTTTTTCTAATTCAAACACATCAAAATCAAAGCAACAGTCAAACCAAATTTTTAGAAAATTAATATATATTTTTTATTTGTTAGTTGTATAAAAGTCGTGTAATAGTGATGTCTGTCTTTATCATTTTTGGTTGGACTTTCGTTTGGTAGTACTTGCCCACTTGTGACGACACTGCATCGAGCATGAATAGGATGTAAGGCGGTTAGCTGTTAGTGCACCACTAAACAATTGGTGCCAACTGCTAAGGCTGACTATCCATTTAGAGCTCGGATCGGATGGACTTCCCACATTTATGTCTAGGTTTGGGACAGGGAAAAGTTAACCAATCCGAATCTGATGGCTCACAATGTTGAAAGATTACGAATTATTTGATCTGAATTGAATTGAGTTGACACCAGTGACTTACACTACGACATTTGGTAGATTTGACTACCAAATAATCACCCATCTTGCATAAGTTTGATCTCAAGAATAATATTATGGGATGAAAGGTCAGAAACGCACTAATTCTTCCTCGAATAATAACAAATAACAAACAAATTGCACATCATTGAATGGTGGTCGAAACCATTTAGCATAGAAAAGAAACCAATATGGACGTTATTTCTTAAATAATAATCACACAAAAGAAACAAATTCTGTAGTTGTTGTTGCAATTGATAGGAGCCTCAACAACGCATATATCCTGATCGATTACCCCAAACTAGTTTTATGAGCCGTTGATCAAATTTGGGGAATTTCCTTTATGTTCAATCCGTCCATTTACCTCAAAACTCTATTTGAGCTGAGGAGAAAGTTATCTTCTCCAGCAATGGTGGAATGCAGCCGTCCAGCTGCCCAACCATTGTTAATAACACGAACGGCAGCACGGGCTGGATCACCAGTCACACGGCTACCTTTTATCTGTTCATCAAATTCTGGAAGACCACATGCCTTTCTCTCTTTCCTTCTTCTCCTCTTCTCCTCTTGTTCTCTCCTCAGCCAACTCTCGACAGTTCTCTGCAAACCCAATCTCACCAGATAAGTACCAACTAAAGCAAGAAACTGTTGCCCGCAAGTCCAATTCCAGTTACTCTCTCTCTCTCTCTCTCTCTCATAATTCAATAATTGATATGAAATGCATCTTCAATATCTACTATAAGCACGGAATTACTTTGAAGTTTGAAATCGAAAAACCTACCATTAATGACAATTTACTGATGTCCTTAACTTCTTCCATAGGCATTGCTATTTGCAACATCCCATGAGCCACATAAACCTGAAAACATAATAGTTTTGACCCTAAGGAGATGTAAAGACAAATACAAATATTAGGAAAGAACCCTTAACGAGAAAAAATGGAACGAGGACATACAATATGAGATGGCCAGTCCTCTAGACCATCAAATATATGTGTTGCATAGATGATAGTGGCACCTCGTTCTTCACACTCCTTTCGTAGAAACCTCAGAAGGTCAGCCCTTGCTAGTACATCAAGGTCGACTGTTATTTCATCAAGAAGAAGGACCTAGATAACCAAGGAGGAAAGCTACGATACATTTAGGAGATGAGATTATTAAAAAAATAATAATAAGACACATCATACATGATTATGAAGAACTTACCCATAATGAGGTGTGCATAAAGACGTAAAAAAAGAAGCTGTGCATAAAGAAAAAAAGGGAGGGAAAATAGTGGTTGTATTCAGATATCAATACATTGTGGAAATACCTTGAATGGCTTGAGAAGACCCATACAAATTTGCACTCTTCTTCTCTGACCATCAGATGCTTTGTGCATCCTCCATGATAGATCAATATCGAGTACCTACATTATTAAGGAAACAAGTTCCATAAAGAAAGCCCTGGCATTGGGCAAAAGCACATTGTGAACTCAGAAATGCAATTTGCACAAGTATTCTCTGAACACTAGCTACATTGTGCATCCTCATAACAACAACTCTGACGCCTGAATTTTTAACACAACAAAACAGTATTGCTCAATCACACAAAGTAAAATTACTGTCTCTACGATCTAGGCTACAAATATTTACAAAAAACAGCACTGAATGAAACTATTGACTTTTACACCCAAGCCAATGATATAAGAAGATTTAGAGGCATACATCTGACACAGGATCCCGTCCCACCTACCAGCTTGTATAACCGACCAAATTGAATATCAGGGGAATTTTTTATGAAGTTGTTGCATCACAATGAAAGAACACAGAGCCTCATACCTTGATCAACTCAGCTCTTCTTTTTGGATCAATCCCTGCAACTCCATAGATCATTTTTTCTGCAGAAACATCCATTTGTATCGGAACCTCAAATCCTGCAAAAGCGACTTCTCGCCTCCACTGCAAAACAATCATTCCCAAAGAAAACTAATTTAATCTGATTACAAGATGTTCTCCAACCTATCCAAGTAATGGTAACATCAAATTGCTGAGCACAATTGGGCATGTAAATTCAGGGATTGAACATGAACATAATCAAGAAAGGATGGATGAAAGTTGGGAAAAATATAGGATTAAAAAATCTTCTTTGGAAACTTTGCCTGCATGTTCAAGTAAAATTTGGCATGTCATATAAAATTTAGCATGTGTGAGTAATGGAAATTTGGATGAGTATGATCCCAGATGGATTGATGAATTGCCTACATGTGTCCAGTAAAAATTGTTATGCCAGATTTATATTGAATTATCCATGTGACAATCAAATAGATTTAGTATACTAGCCAATCATGCACGTTTTCTTCAATATCTAATTCAAAAGACCAAGAACGTCTAAGCAAAACTCACAGGTCAAGCCACAAAACAGGTTAATCAGATCTATTAAATAACCAGCATATGTTTTATGGTGTAACACATAATTTTCTGACACAATAACGAAATAAATGAAACACAAACCTCGCCACCAAGATAGCTGAGATCACCAGAAGATGTCAACGAGGTGTCATGAAAAGCCGATCTTCCAAGTACGCGTACCATATGGGGTTCCACCATGTGCTTTCCACCCAATATCTTCAGAATTGTAGTTTTACCTATATTAACAATTAATAAACACACGCACAAACCGTCAGAGTTACATTCAGAACTGTTCTAGTTAGGTTGCTAATAAATGAGATGAAGGGAAAAAATCTCTTCGGACTTTATTTTGCTTTCTTTCGCTCCGTCTACTGAACAACCAAATGGAGGCCAACGAAATTCTTCTTTCTATGATAGAATATAACCGTTTTGCAAACGAACAATCGTATTGGGGGCTCAATTTCTGTCCATCTCCTTGCCGATTAAACCCATTCCAAATTAACTACAGAATGTATTGACTCAGTGATATAACTTTGATTAAATTTCCTTCAGTTTTGTCAGCAGCCAATGAATCAAACAACAATCTGAGCTAAGGATCGTATATATAAGTATATTGCAGAGAAAACCCATTACAATTTAACGATAAGAAGCATTAACCTTGGTTTAAAAAATTTTCCGCGTTTTTGGATAAACAACACGGAGAGAATAAAGAAAATAGAGTATGAAACGAAGGTTCTGAAGATGGAAAACAAAAGGAAGTGAAACGAACCAGCGCCATTGGATCCTACAAGGAGGCAGCGATGACCAGCGCGAAGGGTGAGAGAAAAGTCGTCAATAAGAGGAGTGGACCCAGGCGGAGGGTGGCCGTCGATTCCGGGGTACGTGAACCTCAAACCGTTGATCTCTATCGTTGGCTCGGAAGTTTCACCCTCACCCATTGCTTCAGAGATTGAGTTTCAGAGAGAGAGAGAGAGAGAGAGAGAGAGTTATAGGGGGCGAAGTTTGGGGAGTTTGGTGACTCGGTGGGTGGGTGAGTAAGATGCAGAGGGAGGGAAGCGACGTAGCCGAGGCGTGGCGGAGTGACATTCACTTGTCAAAAACACACAAGTGGATCCCATACGTGTAATGCTTCCATCCACAGTTGAAGAAGTAAAAGTGGTCAAAGTCAAACTCTTGGTAGAAATTAGGATTCTTTTTTGAAAAAATTATTAGGACAAGAGATTCACAAATAGACATGACGCTGTAGAACATTAGTTAAGTTTTTTTTTTTAATTCAATTTTTTCTCTCTCCCCCGTGCCCCAAGTTCCCATCTCTCCCCCCTCAACGTTCCACTGTATTCCCAACCCCACCCCTGTATTTCCATCCACGTTCGTCGACTCCAAGTGTAGATCTAGTAGGTCTTCAATTGCAAATAGTTAACTGGACTCTGAATGCATATAGTCGTTATATGTTTTTTGTTTTATTGGTTGTAAAACAGTGGCTATGATATGGCTTTTGGTTGTGATACGATGGCGCCAGGGATAGGGATCTGAATGGTGAACTAAGCGACTTGTCCGCTCGTCGAACGGAAGGGGGTTGGGACAAGGTGCGGAAGAAAAACCAACTCTTTGCCCAAGTGGGAGTAGGGTGTGGGAGGGGTGGCTGCTTGCTCATGTAGGGTGAGTAGCAACCCTAATAGAAATGTTTAGTCTATATGCAAATCTTAAACAAAATAGTTTACACACTTGCGTGGTTTAATATGATCCATTAGATTTAAAATTTTATTTTTTATTTTTTTTATATAGTAGATATGTTGTATTACATTAAATCACGTTAGCGTATAAACTTCATTTTGTAATATTTACATGTAAATCTAGCACTTCTGGTGCACAAATTAGCATTTAATATGTTAAAATTAATCATATTTAGGAAGAGAAAATGCCTCACCCACCTTGGTTAGTTTTTACAAAATCCACGTGTCTAAGTCCACACGAAACAGGCTTGGTTAGCAGGTCCCATTGTCCAGTCCTACACTAATTTACTTGGAATGGCTCATTTATCTTCATAGTACGAGCCCAACGATATTGAATGAGGCCCATTCAGGGAGCCCTTGGATTGAAAGACCATTGGCGTACCATACGCATGGCACAGAGAAATCGCACCACCTAAAGAGATCAATATGGTAACTATTGCCAATTAAAGATATTCCCTCCTAAGGTAACAGCGAGATATTCGCTTGCGATATGGTAACCCCTTCCTTTATCAAATATCCAGGGAACGTGATAATCAAATCCTCGAGATTTGGAGAAAGGATTGAACTATCATTATCAGCAATAATGCACATCTATATAAAGAGCCCGCATTAGAAATCCAAGGTAACTTTTTGATCCCTCATTGCAAGTCAATAGATATATTTCTAACTCGGGCATCGGAGGTGCACCATGCACATCGGGCCACCATAATTTCTTGTCACAGGTTTTGGTCGAGATTAGTTGGCAGTGAAACACATCCAAATTAGTGGCGCCGTCTGTGGGATTTGTATAGAATTCCTAACGACATCTCAACGTGGTTTTCACATGCTTGCTACGACACGCTCCCACACAACCCATGACCAGGAAACCCCTTCAACAAATATGGATTCCTTGGAGAACTTTAAAGCACACATGACCCTTCATGGATTCCTCGGAGAGATAGCATGTCAAGCTTTCCCATTGACGTTGAAAGGTGTAGCGAGAGGGTGGTTTGGAGAGTTATGACCGAGATTGGTTGATAGTTTCATGGCTACTAGGAGGCGAAGATGACCCGCAATATACCTCTTGACCATCAAGTAGAAAGAAGAAGAGAACTTGAAGGCACAACTCACCCGAACAAGGAGCGATTAACCATTGATGATCAAGACGAGAAAATTACATTGGTAGCCCTTCTGGGGGGGCATATGGCCTCGAAGCCCATTCTTGGCAGTGTTAGCACGGAGGACTTAGTCAACACTGAGAGAGTTCATGGATAGGGCCAACGACTTTGTCAATGCCGAAGACACACTAAAATCCTAATTACACCACAGAAGGCGGAGATGAAGGAAGAAGATAAGGACCCTTAGAGATCAAGTGACTGAAGAACCTTGGAGAAAATTGGGGGAAGCCAACATGACAAAAGACGAGAAAGGTGAGCGCCTCATCGTGAACGTAGTCTAAGATTCACTCAAAACAGTCTAAATGTGAAATTAGAAGAAGGGTCATCGGACCAAGGAGGAGGCGATCAAGCGAGAAGAGGACGACGTTTTTGTACCTACCATCAGCCAGACAGTCACTGGATGGAGGACTACTATACGATGAAAAGAAGAGTCAAAGAGTTGCGGGGAAGCAGCAAGTTGGAGCGGTTGGTCGCGGAACTTTGGAAGCCCTTGAAACAAGCGCTTGGGGTGGAGAACGGAGCGAGATCGAAATTTCTTATGAAACATGAGCCCAAAAAGGCGACGACCAACAAGGAAAGATGATTGAGACACCCCTTGCTAGAACCCAAGCCACGACGAGGGACCTTTGGTGGAAATTCATATGATAATAGAGGGTTTGCTGGAGGAGGGACCTCTGCATCTAACATAAAAGTGCACGCTTGTAGGGCAAGATATGAGGAAGTTTACATGACAGACAGACCTCCCAAGCAACCAAGGCGTAAAAGCTCGGAGAGAATCTCCTTTGGGGAAGAACATTGCGAAGGGGTCCTGTACCCCCATGATGATGCACTAGTAGTAACATTGCTGGTCGCCAACTACACTACTAGAAAAATTCTGATCAACAACAGAAGCTCGGCCGACATCCTATTCTGGGAGGTCTTCACCAAAATGGGTATTGATCCTAGTAAATTACAACCATCACCCATGCTACTAAAAGGTTTCTCTGGGAATGCGGTACAACCCTTAGGCACCATAACTTTACATGTCATAGTTGGAAAAGGAGCATACACTGCCACTACCATGACTGACTTCCTAGTAGTCAGAGCCCTATCGTCCTACAATATATTAGGGCACTCAACCTTGAATAGACTTAGAGCTGTCACTTCTACCTATCATTTGAAGATAAAGCTCCAACGAAGGCAGGAGTAGGAGTGGTTCGAGGCGAGCAAGCCCTAACTCGGGAGTACTTTGTGCAAGAGCTTAAGTCAGGGGGAGTGGATGTCCGTACCATGGAAAACTAGAATTAGGACAAAGTCCCACCCCCACCGTTGGTCCTCCTCAACTGTTATTTGGAAATGAGGGATGAAGAAAGCTTGTAGCAAGTAGAAGCAAATGAGCCACTGGAGCTAGTAACGCTACACCCAGAACAACCGGAGACTACAACACAGATTGGGACCAAGCTCCAGCCCAAGATTTGAGAGGCATTAAAGCAGCTCCTGGTCGAGCATAGGGATGTGTTTGCATGGAGCCCCAGAGTCATGCCCGGGATAGACAATGCAATCATCGAGCATCGCCTTTGTGTTGACCCCGCCAGTAGGAGGGTTTGCCAGAAGAGAAGATCGTTTAGTAAGAGAAATATGTGGCCATAATCAAAGAAGTCGATCGACTGCCTGTTGCAGGATTCATCAGAGAGGCTCACAATCCCGAATGGTTGTCCAATGTTGTACTAATATAAAAGTCTAACAGAAAATGGAGAATGTGTGTAGACTTCACAGACTTCAACAAAGTGTGCCCAAAGGACAGCTTTCCAGTATCGCGGATCAATTTGATTATCGCCTCTATGGCGGGACATCAGATGCTGAGCATCATGGACGTTTACTCAGGGTACAATCAAATCCGGATGAACCCAGAAAAAGAGGAGAATACCTCGTTCATAACAGACCAAGGATTGTACTGCTATCAAGTCATTTCCTTTGGGTTGAAGAACGTCGGGGCAGCATATCAAAGACTCATGAATCGAATGTTCAAGAGGAGATTGGGCGAAGTATGGAGGTTTACGTCAAAGACTTAGGGGTTAAAAGCAAAGAGCCATCCCAACACCTGGAAGATTTGAGGGAAGCCTTCGCCTTGTTATGCTAATACAAAATGAAGTTGAACCTAGCCAAGTGTGCCTTGGTGTCGACTCGGGAAAATTTTCTGGTTTCGTAGTGTCTGAGATAGGAATAAAAGCCAACATGGAGAGAATCAAGATGATCATGGATATGAAGCCCCTCAGAACATTGGTGAGACCCAAAGATTGACTGCCAAAGTAGCAGCATTGAATAGGTTTGTGTCTAGATCCACAGATAAAAGCCTACCATTTTTTAGGGTCTTGCGCAAGGTACACTGATTCGCTAATAAAGCTACATTCCAAGTGCAGAAGTTGTCAAGTTGATTCAAGAGAGATTTCCAAGGTTGATTCCACAAGGACAACGGTGATCAGAAAAATCACTTGAGTTTTAAGTGCTTGAGGATGTTATTGATTTCAGAAAAGGATATTTTTTAATAAAAAAAACTATGTGAACAAATTAATGTGTAAAACTAAACTACGCTTCAAAAGAAAACTAAGCTAATTATTTATGCACACATGGGAATGTACCAAATGAAAAGTGTATATGATGGAATTATTCCAACTCGAATTTCTCATATTTGTATGAAAAGTTGAGAATGTCAACAAGAAATAATAGAAGAAAAGCGAATTTGAATACAAATTTATGTCTAAGAAGCAAAAGATCGAACATCTAAGCTGCGGGTTCACTCTTCATGGATTGTGCTTGACTAAATCTCGATTCATTAACCCCTTCAAATACTATATCTGTCAAAAGATTAGCATTCGAAAGATTCAACAATTAAATCCAACTTTCAATCAATACCAAGATTCCTTATTGAGTTGCTAAATGGTTTGTAATAAACATTTTAACAATGAACTCTTATTGCAAACCCAAGCATCTATTGTGCTTCTTGTCAACAATAAATCAAGGATTCGAATGAAGAACCCATGTTGAACCTAGTGTAAACTGATTTATAGCTTCATAGGATTATGAAATGAAACCAAAGGAAAATCAATTTATTAAAATCACAACCCAATCTGAGCTACTCTCGAGCTTAGTCACAAAATTACCCTTGCATGGCGAAAGTAAAATTCTCTTTAACTAATGTAGAAAGTTTTAACATGAAGAACAAAAAATGAAAAAGAAGAAGATGAAAAACTCTGCTCCTTTGAATCCTTTCCAACCATGTTTCTCTACCCTCACAAATCTCCCTCTCCTCTCCTCTTTATGTTTTTCCCATTTGCCTTGGAACACCAAATATTCTTTAGCTTTCCTCCAACTCAGCTCACGATTCCTTTTAGTTACAATTCCCCCCATTCTAGCCATAACCTTATGGTAAAATAGGTGTATATTAGTGTTGTTGCAAGGTTATAAACAAAATTTGATATTCGTGCAGTCCACTATTTATCACACAATGAAATAAGTAAGGGGTCACATGGATGCCTCTGCCAGCTGATGTATTACAATAGGGTTCTAGCACAATTTAAGTAGATGAAACCCCAAAATGTTACCAGATTTAAATTTTGGCAATTATTTCCATTCTAATGCATAATTAAGCATTTATCAAAGATTTCATTCTACATTTTACTTAATCAAAATGCTTAATTATACATGATTAACACCTCATCTCACCCCCCGACTTGCCTTTTGCTGGTCTCTAGCAAATTGAGTGATTGAAATAAGAAGAAACTTAGCTTCCTTCCAAATTTACCGAGGTAAAAAATCTATGCCACAACTGGAGATTGTCAATAGTATAGGTACTAAAGCTAAAGTAGATCAGATTATAGCTCTTCGCAAAAGCTCGTGAAATACTCAAGCACTTGGAACAAAGGAAATGTGTAAAAAGGTTGCAGCTCACTAAGTGTAGCAAGTGCGTGGCAAGATTACCAAGGTTGGATGTAAAATTTCATCAAGTACTCCTAATATTAGCAGCTTGTCAAGAAGGATAAAAACTGATATTGCTCTAATTAAAAAATATTGTAATGGTGGCTTTCACGCTATCACACTTTAAAAAGCTTTTTTTTTTTAATCTTTTATTTACTCGAAAGCATCGGTATTAGGTAGCCTTTTTCAAAGCACACACAAATTTTTCTTGATCTCTGGTTTATTCATTTTCTCAATTGTTTTGCACACTTGTTTACTTGTCTTTTTTTTTGAAACCATTAAGATATGGTTCATTAGAGTTCCTATCAGCTGCAATGATGGACCTAACTTAGTGAAATAGAAAAGGAAACCAAGGTATTCTTGCTTGTGTATGTTCGAGTTTAGCAATCAGCAACTTAATCAAACATTTCCATTGCCTGAGTAATTGATTATTTGATAAACTTCTATGTTAAGCTAAAACCTAAGCTATTGGAAAGTGATGTAACCTATAATCCCAACAATCCTTTCTCAAGCATAGAAGTTTGAACACAACCATTATGCAATTCAATTAAGCATTTTTATGAAAGCAAAAGCTTAAGATTCAATCAAGATAGTTTAAGATCAAAGAAACACTTAGCAACAAACTTTCTCCACCTACAATTTAAAATGAGCATTGTCCACAATAAGTAAGAATAAACAGAAACAAGAAGAAAGAGTGGGAGGGAGTTACCTAAATAATCTGCAAGGTAATGGCAATAAGAAGAAAAGGAAAGGTAGAACAAAAACCTGCAAAATAAAAGAATTATTTAGTTGTATTTGTTGTTATGTTTTTAGTAAAATTGAAGTGAAAGTGAATTATTTAGTTTAATTGTAACTTTTAAAAAAATTGAAATTTGAAAGTCTACATATATATATTTTTAAAATTGGGACAAATATGAAGTTAAAAAAAGTAAAAAAAAAATCCCAAAAAGCTCAAAATTTGACTTAGCTCCGACTTCGCTCCCCGATAAGTCGAAGTCGGAGTCATAGTCGAAAGTTAGGCATACTGACTCCGACTTGGTTAATGCTCAGCCCTACCCCTTATTGAGGTGCGTCTCCACATAGGAAGCCCAATACGTCCTAGTAGAGGTACATGCCCTCAGGGACGCGAAGGAATTTGTCAAGAAGTGTGTGAAGTTCCAAGTGTTTGCTCTGATATCAGATTGCTCGCTAGAGGAGCTAACTTCCATAATGTCCCCTTGAACATTTGCGCAATGGGGAGTTGACCAAGAGTCCCTCCCACCAAGGAAAGGAGTGAGATTTGTGTTCGTCTCCGTAGACTACTTCACCAAGTGGACAGAAACAGAAACCTTAGAGACAATCATGATGAGAAATATCACCAAGTTCTTGTGGAATACCATTGTATGCCTGTTTGAAATTCCCAAAGCATCATCTCGAACAATGGGAGGTAGTTTGACTTAGAGCATTATCGAGAATCGTGTATAGAGCTAGGAATTCAATTCAAGTACTCGTCCCCAAGACACCCCTAGGATAACAGACAAGTAGAAGCGACTAACAAATCCTGCTCTGGATCATAAAGAAGAAACTTGCAGATAGAAAAAGGAGAGTGGGTGGAAGAACTCCTTGGCGTTTTGTGGGTGTACAAAACCACAGTCAAAACTCCAAAAGAGGAGACCTCGTTCGCCCTGGCATATGGGAATCAGGTTGTGGCCCCCTTAGAATTTGGGTTGCCAAGCTATTGTATCCAACACTTCAATCAAAGGTAGAATGACAGAGCATTGGAAGAGCACCTTAACTGCTAGACGAACGACGAGACGAAGCTGATGCCCAAGCAGCCTTCAATTAAAGAAGAACCGAGCGCTTCTTCAGCCGAAGAGTAAAGCCCATAACCTTCAAGATAGGTGACTTGTTCTTAAGAGAAATTAGAATAACCATGCAAGAAGGAAAAATTGGCCCCCATTGGGAAGGTCCCTATGTTGTGATCTCTAATAATCAACAAGGCTCATACTGCTTAAAAAATGCCCAGAGAAAAGAACTACCACACCCACGGAACGCTGAGCATCTAAAACAATACTATCCTTGACTTTGTATCATTAAGCAGTGAAGAACAATGAATAAACCTAATTATTTCCCTCTTATGCGTCTCCTAATATGAATCCCAACACCAACCGAGGTCGAGTCCTTATACTCGCAGTGATGATACAGGCATGCAAGTCTTTTGACTGCGCAACCTTCACCCACCAAAATCAAGTCCTTAGACTCGTAGTGATGAAATGGGCGCACAAAGTCTCAAATTATGTGACCTTCACTCACTGAGGTTGAGTCCTTAAATTTTTGGTGATGGTACGGGCACGCAAGTCCTTAGACGACACTTTCAGCTCAAAATGGTCACGGTGGCTTCTTTCCTCACTTGATCGAGCTCCTCGCTGAGGTTGACCACATCTTCACGTAGACCATCCAACTCACCCTCCAGCAATCGTATGTAGTCGGCGGCCTGATCAAAGATCACCTCCAATTCAGCATTTTCAGTCTGTAGCTGCGTGACGTCCTTCCCCGCCTAAAAGGTGAACATATGCCTGGCCTGGACCTCATCCTCCAAGTCAGCCCGTTCGTTGAAGATCTAGGCAGCCAATTAACCCACACCCTGCCAAAATCACACACACACAAGGATCCAAGTCAAAAAAACAAAAAGAAAAGTAGAAGCCAAAGTAGACAAACAACCTATCGAAGAGAAGAAATCTCTCAACAACCGAAGACAAACAACCTACGGAATCATCGAGGGTGCCCGACCCTACCTTATCGGTGAGTTGATATGAACCCTGTGGCTTTTTCCTAAACAAGGATGAGGAGTGAAGAAGGTCCCTCCTTGCCCCCCAAAGAGGCATTGAATGGCACAGAGGGAATCGAAATCCTGCCCCAGCTCAACTCTAGGTTGTGGGGGATTACAGGGGTTTCACCATCACATACAGTCAAGGGAAGGCTCCAAGTAGGCTCCCTTTCCCTTGCCTCCCCTTGAGAGTCAAGCCCAATCTGTAACTCATCATCGAGACAGGACCTCGACTTCCCCTGTCGGGGTCACGTCATGGGAAATATTGGAAAGTTGTCTAAAAGACCACGGGAGAAAGCTGTGTCGATGTCCGCATCCTCCTATTTTTAGACCAACTCCAGGTCGATTGGCAGGGTCAACAGAAGAGTGAAATTGGCGATTGGGAAGATTCGAGTTCCTAGGAAGGGAACTCAAAGTCGAGGGCCCTGGCCAAATCTGAGAGGGCTTACCCCATCAAATTGCTTAGGTTGTCCGAGTCATGAGAATCTTCTTGAAATGGAGATTGCCCCTCCATAGTAACAATATCCGATCCATAACAATCGCCCGACGAGCGAGGAGGCTCCAAATCTGTTCTAGAGCACGTTGGGCCATGGGAGGCTTAGGCACCACCTCAGCTTTGCGGTGAGACCGCTTCCCCTCATTCTTTAGTAAGGTTACAATGGGCATTTTCTTTTCATGGGAAGCGGTCAGTTCCTACGAAAGGCGACAACCAATGGTACGAGAATGCTCAGGTATCACTAAAAGTCTGCCAATATGGGCCCTCGTCAACAGGGCCTCCATCCAAACAGCTTCCTAGTTGTGCTCGACCCAAGAATAAACCCTCTCAATGCGAGCTTGCTCTCGTTGAGAGAGAGTAACGACTATCTCTTTGTTGTCAGGAACTTTCCCCCATATGGCACAGACTGTGAAGTCCGCCTTCTCGCCGTCCTTACCAGGAAACTCCCATCCCTAGCCAGAAATAAAAAAAGAATTTTTTCTACCACTGTTTGTCATTAGAATGACGACCTTTAAATCAAGTGAGTCGATATCGAGGGTGAGAACAAAAGCTACAAATATTACCTTCCAACTCCCTAACCACGTGGGTTTCAAGGAGTTTTCGGGCAGTCAAATCGGGGTACTCCTCTAGAGCGGGTTCCAAAACTATTCTCCTAGCAACGCAAGGACACATTAGAATTCTCCAAGCATTAGAGTGAAGCTGAGCCGGTGCCAATTTCAAGTAGTCAAGAACATCACGCACCAGTCGACAGAAAAATAGTTGTAACCCATGAGAAAGGGCACAGGTAGTGAGGGCCACCTTCTCAACGAAGCCCTTAGAGTCTACGGACCCTTGGGCAGGAGCCTCAAGAACCATCGAATCTGGGATTTCACAACTTCCTAAGGGATTAATCTCGTTAAGAGAGAGTGACGGGTGACGGATATCGCTTTGTCGTCGGGGACTTTTCCCTATATGGCGTGGACTGGGAAGTCTGCCTTTTCACTCTCCTTACAAGGAAACTCCCATCCCTGGCCAGAAAAGAAAAAGAATTTTTTTGGCACTGTTTGGCATTAGAATAATGGCTTTCAAATCTAGTGAGGGGATATTGGGGGCGAGAATGAAAGTTGCAAATATTGCCTTCCAACACCCTAACCAAGTGGGTAGGAAGGAACTTCCGGACAGTCAAATCGGGAGACTCCAACAGGTTCCAAAACCATTCTCCAAGAATTTCAACAACACATCAGAATTCTCCAACGTTAGAGCAAAGCTGAGCCGGTGCCAACTACAAGTAGTCAAGAATGTCATGCCCTGCTCGACAGAAAGATAGCCGTAACCCATGAGAAAAGGGCATAGGCAGTGAGGGTCACGTTCTTAGCAAAGCCTTCGAAGTTGAAGGACCCTTGGGGAGGAGCCTTAAAAACCACCGAATAAGGGATTCCTCAACTTCCTGAGGTCAGTTATGGTGAGCACAAACAACCAATTGTAACCTTCATAATAGGGCACGTTGCCGACAGAGGAGGAATCTGGTGCTAACGAGGACCTTGTAAGATAGGGTGATCCCTGAAAAGGTAGTCGAGGAATTTTTTGGTGAGCCATTGACACAAACGATTGATACGAGGGAGGAGAAGCTACGGTTTTGACAAAAAACACAGATAATGAAGAAGATGAGTAAGAAAAAGTGAAAGAGGCAACAAGAGGAAGGAGAAAGTTATTTATAAAAGGAGATGTGAAGGTTGAAATACCCCAAGGAGATTGCGAGCTGTTTGACAACGTGATTGCTATGGACAGATCCCACGATTTGGTGACATGACTAGGTGCAAATGCAGAACCATTACAACCTCCCTGAGCACGAGAGCACAAACAACCAATCAAAACCAATGACGCGATGGACAAAAGCCGTTCATAATTATTAAATTCTCGCCATACCAACGTGACAGGAATTTATTGGGTACTTGGAGGGACTCATTTATCTTCACTATACGAGCCCAACGATACCGAATGAGACCCATTCAAGGAGCCCAGTGAATTGAAAGACCATGGGCGTACTGTATGCATGCCACCGCGAAACTGCACCACCTAAGGAGATCAATATGGTAACCATACCCTGCTCTTCTCTAGTAAGGTTGCGATGAGCCTTTTCTTGTCTTGGGAAGTGGCTGGCTCCTTTGGAAGGTGACGACCACTTGCACAAGAACGGTCATGCATCTCTAAAAATCTGTCAATATGGGCTCTCGTCAATAGGGCCTCCATCCAAATAGCTTATTGGTTGTGCTCGACCTAGGAATAAACCTTCTCAATGAGGACTTACTCTCATTGAGAGAGAGAGAGTAAAGGCTATCGCTTTGTCGTCAGGGACTTTCCCCTATATGGAGCAGATTGGGAAGTTCGCCTTCTCGCCCTTCTACCAGGAAACTCCCATCCCTGGCCAAAAATAAAAAATAATTTTTTCTGCCATTGTTTGGCATTAGAATGACAACCCCTAAATTGAGTGAAGCGATATTGGGGTGACAATGAAAGCTGCAAAGATTGCCTTCCAACGCCCTAATCGCATGGGTAGCAAGGAACTCCCAGGGTAGTCAAATTGGGGTACTCCTTCCAAGCGGGTTCCAAAACCATTGTCCAAGCATTAGAGTGATGCTGAGTCGGCGCCAACTTCAAGTAGTCAAGAATGTCACGCAACGGCAGATAGAAAGGGAGCTGTAACCCATGAGAAAGTGCATAGGTAGTGAGGGCCACCTTCTTAGTGAAGCCCTTGGAGTCGACGGCCCTAGGCACACCGGACCACCATCTTTTCTTGTCACAGGTTAGCAGTCGAAATCAATTAGTGGTGAAACATGTCCAAAACATTATTGATAAATCTTTCTATATCCTAATTATTGTTTTAAAGTTGAATGAAAAAGAGTTTTTCAAATTAACATTTATGAAATTCAAATATTTAATATTTATCATATATAATAAAATGGCGATTCCATAAAATGGGTAAATAATGGCTAGGATTCGAAGAAAGCCGCCAACTATTAGAAATGCCTATAGAAATTAAATAAACTGATTTATTCTATACCAAAATCACTTAAAAGATGATCTCATGACTACTACATAAATAGTAAAAATAATCATTAGAACACTAATCTTGGCCATTATGAACTCTCTATTTTTTCTACATGTATATTGGTGTTTGATAGACATATTCAGCTTATCTATTTAAGTATTATGATGTTGCCACGGATGGATAATCACAAGCTAGCTTATCTGGTGATAGGCAGGCCAACACCTTTATTTGCAAATTTTCAAACATTATTCTTTCATTTTTCATTAATACCAAAAAATAATGTTTCACGAGTAATTATATATCTATATTTTAAATTATTCAGAATTTAATATTATGTAATATATATAATTTAATATATATTTTTTTAGTCAGAAAACGTGGCCATCCAAGTCTTCTTAGATAGGCGATTGATGTTTAGACATTTGCATAACAATAATTCTATGAACGCACCCCGGTTGCCCAAAGAATTATTGTTTTCATAATGAGTCCCTGCGTGTGATGCCGTGATAGGTTTTGAGTAGTAATGCGCTGTGTGGTAGGTGAAATCAGCGATGATCTTTTTTCTTGATCGTTGACTCCAATCTAACGGTAGGACTTTTATGAAAAAAAGAATAGAAAAGAAAGAAACAGAGAGGAGCTAATTCATTGTCTCCGTTTGATCACATGCACCTTTCTTCATCGGTTCATTTATCTGTCTGACAGTTTGAGAAATTAGAGAGAGACGGCGGCGACCAAAAGCGAAAGCGTATGCAGTTTGGGTAAGGAAAACACTCACCATGATCACCTTCTTTTTCTTTCTTTTTGAATTTGTTCGATAATCTCGTATTTTAATTTACAGCTTATTGAGAATCATTAATTTTTTATTTTTTATATCAAGAAACGAGGAAAGAATGATAATTATAACAAGATGATGAATGATATTTTTGTTATAGTTTTAGCTAGGCTTACTAACTGCGTGCAACCCAAGAGCAACCTCTTTCAAATTTTTTTTTTTATTATTATTACAAAGACGAATCAATCATATTGAAATAGACTATCACTTTATGATTCATCTCATGTGAACGTACTGTTGTTCGGAGAGGCATTTGCTTTGCATTAATGTCATTCACCGGATGCTCAGAATAAACAAACTCAAAGCTCAATGTTATCCCATCCGTGATTTACATGATGTCCAGTGAATTGTGTGATATCAATATTCTCTTTGCATTCAACATTTGATTGCTTGATTTGGAATAATTTCCGATTGCTTGAATAACACTTTCTGAGAGATTAATAACGTGTTCCTCCTCTTCTGTGAGGCTTAAACCTTCCAAGTGAGTAGATAATTCTCCATCAGCCATACAACCACAGAACAGACGAGGTCTGAGAGACTTCACGTCTTTGGTTAAAGCAAAGAGACCTAAACCTTACGGTCTTCCAAGCTTTTATCGTAAGTCATATATATATTTATATACATATATATATATATATATATATATATATATATATATATATAGAGAAATGGTTTGTGTAAGGTCTAAATATATAAGCCTTACATAGTTCTTTTATGAAAAAATAGATTCTATATATTATGAAAAAGTATAAAAAAAAAAATACTCTTTTTATTGGGACGACTTATTTTTTTACAAAGAACCTGCACAATACTTGCACACTTTAGGCTTGCATTACTCTATATTTATGTGTGTATATATCCAATTAAAGAATTTATTCAATTTTAGTTCATTCAACTCCCATGCACATGATCACTCATTCACTTATATTTAAAAGCCCCTTGTCAATATGTATCTGATCATCATGACTCATGTCGAGATTGGATGATCAAGTCATCTATTAATTCTTACTTATCTTTCATGCATCCATTTTACCATTAAATTAAGTGGCAAAGCTAGCATTAATTGGAGGGCATAGCTTTTATTTTGATAGTTTAAAGTGCATATTAAACGCGTGTTAGTTATATGACCTAAAATTCTGCAATGAAACATTGCAGAAAATTGTATAACGGCACAGAGACGATTTATCAGAACACTATTGCTTTTGAGCAATGCCATTGTCTAGATGATGCACATGTTACTCGTAGTGGATTCACTACTCCTTTTTAGTAAGAAGATTTACTTAAGTCTTAATTAGCCCCGTCGTGTATGTATATGGATCTAATTCCATGCATATATATGTGCTATGATCTGGACCTCTTTGTTTTGAGTATTGAGATATTAATTTATTAGAATATTGACATTTTTATGTATAGTACTTAGTTCATCAGCTAAGGCACTCAATTCGTTGCATACAAAATTGATGCATGGCTTGCTTGTTGATTTGGGTAATTATTTTTCTAGCTAGGCCTAGGTCTACAAATAAAATATAATATGATATGATTATTTTACTTTGAATTACTAGCTGGGTACTTATTTTAATACCTTTCTTTTAATTTTTAAAGCTGTCAAATTAAAAAATTAGCATTAGCATTAGTATTAAAGTACTCTAATTAAGTTGCCCACAAAATTGGCCCATATTTTTATAATATAATTGTATTGTAGTCAGTACTGAGTCATAATTTGTGTACGCAGGCCGGGAGTTGGAAGCCAATTAATTAATTAAGAAGATTAATTGTGAGATGGAAAAATCATCTAGAAATCAAGAAATTCAACAAAAAGTGGAAACTGCTTCAGTCACAAATGCAAATCAAAATCATGCCGAAATTCATCAATTGGATCAGGAAGCTGCAAACACTTCGAGTCGTGGAATTAATGGAAATCAACATAGAGCGTTGGGAATTAGCATCAAAGAAATGATTGAAAGCAGCTGGGAAGCTGCCTCCCTTATCATCAAACAAGTGTTGTATCTACAGGATTCCAACTTGGCTTCGCAAATTGAATGAGGAAGCCTACACTCCTGATCAGGTTATATCGATAGGACCTTTCCACCATGGCTGCAAAAGATTACAACCCATGGAAAAGTTGAAACTGAAATATTTTCAAAGATTCCTGCAGCGGACTGGCTTCAACATGGAGATTTTAGTAAACGCCATAAAGCTAAATGAAGAAAGTGCGCGTAGTTGTTATGCAGAAACCATCAAGTTTAGCAGTGACGATTTCGTGAAATTAATTTTGGTGGATGGGATCTTTATTATTGAATTTTTCTACGGATTATGCTTCCAAGGACCATATAGTGTTATTCGTGAGAACCATATACTGTTAAACCCAATATCATGGCTGGCAATTATGTTGGACTTGAAGTTACTAGAAAATCAACTTCCTTTCTTTGCTCTTGAGATATTATTCCACCATGCACGTGTACCGATTTGTGAGCATCCTTCCTTCACTTCGCTTGCAATTCATACCTTTGAGAGGATTAACGATCAGAAATTGCATCAAAATCACGAAGCGTATGAAATTAGACACTTTGCTGATTTGGCCAGAGCATTTTTTCTTCCATCATCCAGAAAGTTGCTATTGACTTTCCTAATCACCACTCCCAAAGACGTTGATTTACTTATTAGAAAAGGAATCATCATTAATGGGCTTGGCAGCAATAATGCAGTGGCTTCTTTCCTCAATAATCTGGGCACGAATGTCCCATATGGCATCAACTCTGCTTACCGTGATTTGTTTGAAGATTTGAATGCATTCTATGAGAACCCTAAGCATATTTGGAAGGCTACCTTGAAATGTGATTATTTCAGCACTCCTTGGAGAATAGCTTCCATGATAGGGATAAGATCAAATCAGTTTCAAAGATTCAAATGATTCCAGCTCCAAGACCAACTCTAACCGAAAGCTCCACGTCCAACTCTATCCCAAAGTCTTCGGTTACCAACGTCTCCAGCCCAAGCTTATAGGAGATAACATTTATCATTTGTAAATATCAAATTCTGGAACAGACTCTATCGTGTAAAACAATTTACTCTATTTATACATCCTCTCGTCAGCCATTCAAGGCAGAGAGAATAACCCAGTAAATTGGTTTTGTTTTATGGTAATCAGAGCCTACGTGACTCACTTCAATGGCATCCTTTTCCGCTCTCTCCCTCACAGATTTCCCAAGCACACCCGTCACTCCTCCTAGCATCCAAAGCTTGGTTACTATCAAGCTCAGCAGTGACAACTATCTGTTATGGAGAGCTCAAATAACTCCATATCTTAGAGGCCAACGTCTTTTCGACTACGTTGATGGGAGTCGTCTTCAACCCACCCAACATATTACAAACCCAGAGGCTGCTACGTCAACTACAGCCCCTCCTCTGCTTCTCAACCCAGAATTTACTCACTGGTTTGATCAAGACCAGATTGTCTTGAGTATTCTCATGTCCTCTTTATTGGACAGCATCCTTGCCAAAGTAGTTGGAGTTACTACGTCCAGAGAAGTATGGTCTGCACTGGAAAAAATGTATTCCTCTCACTCGTGCCCGACTCTCAACAACTCGGCGCCAACTCTCCACTGTCACAAAGGGTGGCATGTCTATTTCAGATTACTTCCAGACTGTGAAGTCTTTGGCTGATACTCTTGCAGCAATCGGACATCCACTTCCTGACACTGAGGTTATCTCTTATCTACTTGGTGGTCTAGACTCTTCCTACGATCCCATTGTTACATCCATACAAATGAGGGAGTATCCAATGGAACTTGACGATATATTTGGCCATCTTCTCAATTTTGAGTTGCGACTACATCAACATACTCAAGTTGTTGAAACTACCATCGGCTTTGCCAATATTGCAACCCACACTAATTCCTCTCGTGGTCCCCCTGGAAAGACTCAATATCCGAATCGTGCCCCATCTTACTCAGGTTCACGTGGTCGTGGTAGGGGCCGAGGCAATCGTCAAGGATCTTCTGGTGGTAATCGCCCAATATGCCAGATCTGCGGCAAAGCTGGTCATCTTGCCATCAAGTGTTTCCATCGGTTTGATCAAGCATATCAAACTATGCCAAACAACATGTCTGCGTTCCTTACAGCCCAACAAGCTCCAGCCGATACCAATTGGTATCCCGACACTGGCTCTACCAATCATCTCACTAATAATATGCAGAACTTGAATATCCATGCTGAGCCTTATAATGGTTTGGATCAAATTCAAGTAGGCGACGGGGCAGGTTTGGCTATCGCTCACATTGGTTCATCTGAGATTAAATCCTCTCAATCTGCATTTAATCTTCACAATATTTTACATGTGCCCCAAATCAAAAAGAACCTTATTTCTGTGAGTCAATTTACCAAAAACAATAACGTATTTGTTGAATTTCACTCATCTCATTTTTTTGTGAAGGACGAGGTCACGAAGAAGGTTCTTCTGCAAGGCAAGCCTAAAGATGGACTCTATCCCTTCCCCTCCTTCGTCTCGACTTCGTCACCATCTCATTCTTTTTTATGTCAGCGTGTTCCGTTGGAAGTATGGCACCGCCGTTTGGGACATCCCAACTATCAAACAGTCAAGCATCTTGTCTCAAAATTTTCTCTCCCAGTCTCTTCAAACAAAATACCAAGTGTTTGTTCAACATGTCAACAAGGGAAAAGCCATCGTCTCCCCTTCCCAGTTTCCCAATCTATTTCAGATTTCCCTCTAGATTTAATTTTTTCTGATGTATGGGGTCCATCCCCTATTTTATCTACCAAAGGCAATAAATATTATGTTTCTTTTGTTGATCATTTCAGCAAATTTATTTGGCTTTATCCTCTTGCAAATAAATCTGACGTCTTGACTATTTTTACTCAGTTTCAAAAAATGGTTGAACGTCAATTTAATCGCCAAATAAAATGTGTTCAAACAGATTGGGGTGGTGAATATCAAACACTTAACCGGTATTTTCACAAAGTGGGAATCCAACATCGTGTTCTTGCCCTTACACATCTCAACAAAATGGTTCCGTTAAAAGAAAACATCGTCATATTGTTGAAATGGGTTTATCCTTATTATCTCAAAGTTCTACTCCCCATTATTTTTGGGATGATGCTTTTCTCATGGAAACCTATCTCATTAACCGCCTTCCAACTGCTCCTCTCGATATCTCCCCCTTTGAAAAATTATTCCATAAAGCACCTGATTTTCCTACCATAAAAATTTTCGGTTGTGCTTGTTATCCTTATCTTCGACCATTTAACAAACACAAGCTAGACTTTAGGTCCAAGAAATGCATCTTCATTGGCATTAGTAATCTTCATAAAGGTTACAAATGCCTTGATCCTGACTCTGGTAAAGTATTTGTGTCTCGGCATGTCATTTTTGATGAGTCATTGTTTCCATTCTCAACATCTAAATCATCTTCCATCCATCCTGCAAATTCTCCTACAGTGTCGTCCACCCTACTGCCCCTTGTATATTCTTTAAACGACAGAACTACTGCTGCCGTTATTACTAGTCCAACTCTCCACGGAACGACGTCGCACACGGAACCTACAGCAACGTCAGCGTCTTCCTTATCTTATTCCCCTGTTGCGTCAACTGAGTCTTCTCCTCTATTTTCGTCCTCTTCTTTACCGACACCTTCTCTAGTTCCAAGTTCATCCGAAGCTGCCTTGCCTTCTGAACCTCTTCCATCTCGTTCTCACCCGATGATCACCCGCTCACAGAACAACATTGTGAAGCCCAAGCAATATCTAGATGGCACTACTAGGTATCCTCTGCCCACTGCTCTTCTTGCAACTTCCACCGTTCCCGCTGATCCCACATGCTACTCTGAAGCTCGAAAATTCTCAGAATGGCGTGAGGCTATGGATGCCGAATTTTCTGCTCTCATGAAGCAAGGTACGTGGTCTTTAGTTCCTTACAAAGATGGCATGAACTTGGTTGGCAACAAATGGGTTTACAAAACAAAAATAAACTCTGATGGTACTCCTGAACGACGGAAGGCCTGTCTAGTGGCAAAGGGCTATCATCAACAGCAAGGGTTAGACTATGATGACACCTTCAGTCCAGTCATTAAGCCTACAACTATTCGGATTGTTCTCAGTCACGCCGTGTCTCACAACTAGCCGGTTCATCAGATTGACATTAG
Organism: Cyclocarya paliurus; assembly: GCA_029856935.1. NCBI lineage: Eukaryota > Viridiplantae > Streptophyta > Magnoliopsida > Fagales > Juglandaceae > Cyclocarya > Cyclocarya paliurus. The sequence continues at coordinate 30,237,604 of CM056953.1, forward strand.
TAATGCTTTCCTTCATGGTTTTCTCTCTGAACTTGTACATATGCAACAACTAGTGGGTTATATCCATCCTCAATATCCTACTCACGTTTGTAGGCTGAACAAGGCGCTATACGGATTAAAACAAGCCCCACGGGCTTGGTTCTCACGTTTGAGTGACAAATTGGTGGATCTCGGATTTATTAATTCTCAGTCCGACAACTCTCTATTTATCTATGTCTCAGAATCACTTACAATGTATGTACTGGTGTACGTAGATGACATTCTAATCACGGGTTCAAATGCAGGAGCTATCACTCGACTTCTTGCTCAACTAAACTGTGATTTTGCAGTTAAAGACTTGGGGCCATTAAATTATTTTTTGGGCGTGGAGGTCATCTCCACTTCAGGAGGTCTTCTTATTTCTTAGAGACAATACATTCTTAATCTCTTGAAACGCACCAACATGATAGAGGTGAAGCCAGTGTCCTCTCCCATGTCCTCCTCCCAGCAGTTATCACTTTTTGATGGCAACCCGTGTTCTGATGAGACCTTATTCCGCAGCGTGGTAGGAGCTCTTCAGTACTTGTCTCTCACTCGCCCAGATATCTCATTTACAGTGAATAAAGTGTGTCAATTCATACACAAGCCAACAGATATCCACTGGACTGCAGTTAAACAGATACTGAGGTATCTTAAATTTTCCATTAATTTCGGTTTACTCATCTCACCGAGCCCCTCCACACAACTCTCAGTCTATTCCGACGCAGACTGGGCTGGCTCACCTGATGACCGCAAATCTACCTCTGGCTACTGCATCTACTATGGTCACAACCTCATTTCATGGAGCTCCAAAAAGCAACCCACCATGGCTCGATCAAGCACCGAGGCCGAATATCGTGCTGTTGCTCACGCTACTGCCGAGACTTTATGGCTCTTATCCTTGCTTCCTGAACTTCAGATTTTTATTTCTTCTCATCCAATCCTATGGTGTGACAATATAGGCACAACTTATTTGGCAGCTAATCCGGTATTTCTTGCTCGTACAAAGCACGTAGAAATAGATTATCATTTTGTCCGTGAAAAAGTTCACAATAAATCATTGGATGTTAGATTCCTATCCAGTAAGGATCAAATCGCCGATGCACTCACTAAACCATTGGTTTCTGCTCGTTTCTCTCATCTGCGTGACAAGCTCAACGTGAGATCTTCCCAGTTGAACTTGCAGGGGCGTGATAAGGATAAGATCAAATCAGTTTCAAAGATTCAAATGATTCCAGCTCCAAGACCAACTCTAACCGAAAGCTCCACGTCCAACTCTATCCCAAAGTCTTCGGTTACCAACGTCTCCAGCCCAAGCTTATAGGAGATAACATTTATCATTTGTAAATATCAAATTCTGGAACAGACTCTATCGTGTAAAACAGTTTAGTCTATTTATACATCCTCTCGTCAGCCATTCAAGGTAGAGAGAATAACCCAGTAAATTGGTTTTGTTTTACACTGCAGTTGCTGGTATCTTATTGTTGCTCACTCTTGGACAATTTATATGCTCCATCATCCAAGTTGTGAAGATGTGAAGAAGCTTTGTGCATGAAATGCTGGTAGGACATAACTATTTTACTCATCATGTTTAGAAATTAATTAATTTGTTAGATTGCTAGCAACAACTTGGAAAATTTGAACATAACATGCACAAAGATAAGTACCGTTTGAGATACTATGACTTATCTTCACTTTCTTCATCTATTAGTGCAGAGCCTTAGCTCTGAATGCTGTATAAATACACCCTCATATGTACATAATAGAACCTACGAAACACTAATAATATCTTCAACTTCAGCACATTTTCATTCTTTACTCTGTTCTTCATTTGTTGAGTTACCGATTGCTTTGTGCTTTGCCAAATCCCTTGCATTTGATTGCACCACGTGTGAGGTCTTGTTGTTAAGTTGTGTTTTCCTCATTGCTTACTTAGACAAGTTCTCAGAATGAAGTACAAAATCATAGCTCGATGTTATCCCATCCGTGATTTACATTATGTCCAGTGAATTGTGTGATATCAATGTTCTCTTTGCATCATTCAAACATTTGGTAGCTTGATTTGGAACAATTTGTGATTTACTATATGAAAACAGGTTTGGTCAAAGAGGATCTAGACTTAGTTCAATTGTTAAATTATGAACTTTTTTGCAGGAACACCTATGCGGGCTGAGATTGGAGCAGAGCAAGAGGAGATTAAGCTAGTGATGATACATGAGATGAATTTCATGCAACGAAAGAGGAGGTCATGCTATCAACCCAAGGGATTTGAATGAAGTAAATTTTTGTGTCTTTGATTCTTATTAACATACAATTTTATAGCTTTGTTGTTATTGATACTATTGGGATATTAATGGGCTTGTACTCACGAGAATTTATTTATATTTTCTCTCATAATTAATTATTGTGCTATATTTCTATATAATATAATTCTTTTTTATTTTTACTGATGGATTGGCAAAAAGTACATTTGAGCATAAAAAGTAGTGAGGCCATTCAAATCTTGGCTAAAAAACCATTCGAATGTTTATTAACATCTAAATTTTAACAATAAAATGTTCAAATGTAAAAATATTCGTAAAATTACAATATCTATTTGCATAAAGCTTTGGGGACCAAATTATTATTATTTTTGTTTTTTTATGAAAATATCTATTCAAATGGAATTATTGGTGTTCGAACAACTATTAGGGATGAAGAAATTTCGTCTCAAAAAACTCTATTTGAATGGTATTGTTGGCATTTGAACACATATTCGAGAATAAAATAAATTCATCCAAAAAAAAAATCCGTTCGAACGCTTTTTGAAAGGGTTCGACAATATTTGTACCTAAGAAAAGTTTTCGGGATGCAAAAGACTTTTTTGCATGAATCGTTTGGGATAAATTGGGGATGGAGACTTTTTTTTTCGTTGCAAATTAATTTCAAGGACGAAAGGGAAATTTTTTGGGAAGAAGAAGATACTCGTCCCTGGAAAGAAATTTTGCTGCAGTGGTTTTCATTATCCCACAATATGGTATGAAATGATCGCAAGATAAAGAAAAAATAATAAATAATTTTTCAATTATTTAATGCTAGATCATAGATGATTAAAGGATGATAATTAAAAAAATGATAAATAATAATTTTTTTCTTTACAATTCTAATTTTACTATAATAGCAATTAATAAACACGCTTATAATACTTCATAATTTTCATTCATATAAATTGTTCAAAGTCAAGACATTGCTGATAAAATGAATGAAATAAGGGAAACAGATAGAGGGTGTAGGCCGGACCAAGCCTGGTGAGGCCCCACAAGGCTATTAATAAAGTTCAAAGATAAGATTATTGTCGTTTAGATAGTGAGATGAAATAAAATGAGATTAGATATATAAGATGAGATTAGTTAAATAAAATATTATTAGAATATTATTTTTTAATATTATTATTATTTTAAAATTTAAAAAAGTTGAATTGTTTATTGTATTTTATGTAAAGATTTAAGAAAATTGTAATGATGAGATGAAATGAGATAAGATGAGTTGAAATCACTTCTCAATCCAAACGGGGCTGTAAAATGCATCTTTTATTTTGGTTTTGAATTTATTTTTCTTTCTTATTTTTCACTCACCTATTTTTGTAATAATAATATTTTACAACTATTTTACAACTTACTAATGTGACAATACAACTTCCTAAACATACTTGAATTTAAGATGTTGCACAAGTATCACTCGATTAAAATTAAGTTGTAATTGATACTTTTCTCTTGATATTGCTTAGGTTATCTGGGTTGATAATAGGTTGTAAACCTTTATTTTGCAATAAAGTTTTACTTTGATATGAAAAAAATAAATAAATTGAGTTGTGAAAATAATTGTATAATAAATTATATGTATATTGTTACTCTGTTATTTTAATTGTATCCCTAAAAAATTACAATTGAAGAAGTTATTTCCTATCTAAAATATGCGGCCCCTCAAAATTATAATCTTGGCATTGTCCCTAATTGGGGGTTCAATATTTGCTCGTGATCTCATTTAGAAGAATACTCATTACAAATTACGGAGTGACTTTAGTCTAGATGGGATGCAAAGCCCCCCTTTTACACTTGCCAATTGAAAATTGACAAATAATATTTTCACCGACTTTCTCTTACAATGTGCCTTAGCCCCATTTGGTTTCAAAGAGTCTTAACCCTCTCATCTAATCTCATCTCAATATCTAAACACCATTCAAATACAAACACTTTTTAATTTTTAATTTTTTCATCTAATCATTACCTGATAATGCATACATAACGTTAAGATCATTCATTTCCTCAAGTACATAACTTAAACTTAGAAAATACATAAACTTCTCTTAACTAGGCCTTCCTTCACTTAGACACACTCTATCATCCAAGTCTATCTTCTATACTTTCCTTTATCAGGTTTCCTCAATTTCAACCCTTAGCTTGGGACCCACTTGAGGTCACCTTTCCAAACATAGCATTCTACTCCATGCTCTTATCATTTAAAGTGAACCTCTATGATTCATTTTAAAGTTAAAACACATAATCACCTTCGTCATACTCTTCCTACCAAACTATCACTTCCGATGCATAACTCGAACTGACCAAGTTATACAACTTAATTCTCGTCAATACACATATCTCTTCCTTCGTTCATGCACAATAACCAACACTTCATCGTAATCTAAACCATGCATAATACACAACTTTAAACCAATCTTGAGGTTTAAACATTGTGTACTCATGCTTAAAATAGATTATCCATTACATATGGCAAATCTGTCTGGTACATGTGTCCAACCAAATTACACATGTACCATAGCCATTTTTTCACCTAAGATCAACATATAATCCACTAACGCCCGCTTGTGTAAACAAGCTCCATACTCCAATACTAACCTCCAACTCAAACCCATACAACATGACAGTTCATACAACACGTCCAATTACTTAGCTTATCCGGACACTTCACTTGACCTACATGACGCGCAACCACATCATGGTTACGCCACATCCAATCACTTCACATAGCAATTTAAACTACATGGCTCATCCCAATACTTAACAAAATTCCCAACTACTTCCAAACTACACTGTGATCCCATCACTTCAAGTGGCATCCGGTCATTATGCAAACTGAGTAGTGATTATATCACTACTCACAACACCATCACATCACAACTCCACACCTAGTCTTGTCACTTCACAGCATACCGACACATCACCAACTACATCACATGGCACAACACCCCGTCACTTCACACTACTCATATCTATAATGCAAACCACACAGTAATGTCCAACACTTCAACTATGCGCAACCACAATACAAACTACTCCACAGAGCACCATTCACAGTTTCCAACACCTTACAACAACAACACACTTCACATATAATCCCATCATTTCACAACTATGTCACACAATTGACAACACTACACAGTTCACAACCTCAGCACAGTCCACAACACAATCAAGCTTCACAATAAATAAACTGTCGAGAGAAAGGGAAAGAGATTATACCATGCATCAGGGCTGACCCGTTGTGTCGCTTGCTGCCTGGCATGGTCTCGCAGCAGCGGTTATGCATGTGCGAGGAGAGGCCGGTTGAGGAGTAGTGGTCACTGCTGTGACCTTAAAACAGGGGTTGTTTGGGCTACAGTGGAGGCTGGCCATGGCTGAGGATATCGAGAAGGGAGGTGGAGAGGGGTGGTCCTTGGTGGTTGGCTTGGCCGTGTACTGTGGTGGGGTGTGCATGGGTGCTAGAGGCCGAAGGAGAAAATAAAGGGAGGCAAGGCCTTAGCTGGCTGGGATGGTGGTGGAGCTCGGAGTGGAGTGGTGGCCCATGGCGTCTCATGGTGGCTCAGAAGGGGCACGGTAGCCCTGGGGAGAGGTTAAGGCTAAGAGAAACCAAGGGAAAGGGGAGAGAAGGTGGGGCTCAGCTGGGCATGGAGGAGTAGGGGAAAGCTCCGACAGAGGGGCTGGTGGCTTCGTGTCATGGTGTGCTGGTGGCGGCAGCTACAGGTGGTGGCGGATCTAAAGGAATCTGACAGAGAGAGAGAGAGAGAGAGGTGAGGCTCGGGGAGGAGGAGAAAGGTAGTGATGTGGGGCTGGGGGGAGGAGGAGGTCGGTGAGGCTCGATGGTGAGCTCATGGGCTACTCGCTATGGCACGTTGGTGGCATAGTGGAGAGAAATCGAGGGAGAAGAGAAAGAGGGCTACGGGGTTTCGGGGAGGAGTTGTGGGATCGACGTGGGGTGGTTGGAGGATGAGGAAGGGGTGGCTGATGACTGGACCTGGTGGTGGCGTGGCTGGGCTGTGACGGCTGAGGCTGGGAAGCCAAGAGGAAGAGAGGGAATCCGGGGAGGGGGCGTTGGCTGGAAGGAGGGGTGGAGAGAGAGGGACGAGGGAAAATGGGGAAGGAAATTAGGGTTTCTGGGATTAAATCTCAACCCTTCATCTAATGGTCCTCAAATTTGATCTGACGTTGAAAATTAAACGTTGAAAATAACTAACTAAATCATAGAAATTAAAATAGAAGTACAATAAAACTAATTCAAAAATCAACTTTAAATTCTAAAAGTATAATCTTTCATCATAAAAAAAAATGAAGAAGTTTATTAAATATTTTTTAAGAGAAATAACAACATCTAAATATGTAGAGTTTTTAATATAAAAGGAAATAACGAATATTAAATAATACTTTTAAAGAACTAAAATTATTTAAATAAAATGATTTTCTAAAACTATATTATTTTAGGGCTTCACAATATAAAAAAGGCTTACCTGAAAATTAGGCTCAATTCAATAATGCTAAAAATACCTCATTTAGAATAATTTTGGACATTTAAAATATTTTGAAAGCTTTAAAACACTGGGTCCCATTTAAAAATTATCTGCTAAATTTAAAACACAACTTCAGAATTTAAAACGCAAAGGCAAGACTCGTGACCAATCGAGAGAAAAATGAGTGATTTGTCACAGACAGTCAGGCACTATATCCTCTAGTCTGCGTGCGTTGCCCGATTGCTTCTCTTCCTGGGCTCCCTAGGCCGACCTAGCCAGCCTAGCCTTTGTCCTTGGGCCTTGTGGACTGGACATACTCCCCAGTCTTGGCCCTGGGGATTACTCCCCTCACAGTGCGAATTCCTAGCACACATGTGTGGTGTGAATTCAAAACATCCTTTTTACGCCTTCCTCACAACCATTCACTTGTCATTAACACATGAGAGCACCTTAGCTTTCGTTGTCTTTCCAATTTGATCGTTGAATTCGAGGGGGTGCCTTCCCACATCCCGAGCCATGCATTGGTCGGCACACGACACACGCCTATCGTTGCTTCCTATGTCTGAGCGAGTCCTGTGCCGGTTGAGCTCCCCGAGGCCACCTACCCATGTCAGCCAATGTGGGAGTTGCCTTGATTTCGCAATCCCCATGTCTCCCGATGGTTGGATCAGGTGGGGCGCATCTCCCCACATCGCGGGCCATTCATTGGCCCATGCCCTCCACGTGCTTGATGTGACTTCCCACGTTTGTGCAGCCCTACACCGGTTGGGCTTCTTGAGGCCACCTACCTACGTCATTGAATACGGGCATCGCCTCGATTTTCGTGGTCCCCACCTCTCCCAATGGTTGGAACGGGTAGGGTGCATCTCCCTATGTCACAGGCCGTTCATTGGCTCGTGCTTTCGATGCGCCTAATGTAACTTTCTACATTTGCATAGCCCTACGCGGATTGGGCTTCTCGAGGCCACCTACCCTTTCAATGTGACACCTCGGCTTGCGTGCAGCTCTATATACTCCCCCTCTCATTTTCACTGTTTGCCCTCATTCTCCACATTTGGTCCGTTGGCTTTCTTCTTCTTGTTTCTTCTGCCGTCACAGTTTCCATTCGATTTCTTCTCCTTAGCAATTCCTCTGCCGCAGGTTTTTCGTTTTCCTCTCCTTCGTTCTCACTGTCTTCTTTTTTGCTTTGATGGCCTCGAAAGGTTCCCAAGTTCTAAGCCACTGTATTTCGTCGAGAAGAGCTAGGAGTCATTGGTCTCCCAAGACAACCTTTGTGCATTCAGAGCAAAATACAACATCCTTGCATCGGTATTTTGGAGGTCCCACGACGCCGTGTGGCTGCCATGGATGCTGAAGGGATGGCGGGTCACGTGGCGCTCTACCCTCTCATGTTTGCAAACGGGCTTCGCCTCCCATTTTGCCACCCTGTTCATGATGTCCTTAACTTCTTAGGTTTGGCCCTCATGCAACTTCATCTGAATGCGTAACGACTTTTAGTGGCCAGTTGCATCATTTACCAGAGGGTGCTTAGTGCTGGTTTGGAGGAGTATTTCGACTTGACAACTCGGGAGTTTTTGTCGGTTTACCCTATACTACACCTCGACAGGAGCTTGTGCAACTTTCTAGCGTGCACGATTTGGAGGCACATCGCTAGCCTTGAGTCGTGTTACTCGCATATCAAGGATTGGTTCGAAAAAATTTTCTTTGTTCCGGACTCAGGGTAGGAGTATCCTGAGGAAGAAAAGGGCCACGCGATGTTTCCCGTTCAGGTCGTTTGGGTATACGTCCCTTTGGCCAAGGGCCTGTTCGATGATTTGTTTCGGAGGCAGGAGGCTAGGTTAGTGACAATGCTATCCTAGGTATCGACCCACCCTAATGACATGGAGACCGACGTGGTTCTGTCTGACGTTAATATTTGGAGCTATTTGACTGCTCTCGACCGCTCGTACGTGCTCGAGCGAGACTTCTTGAGAGACCCCTCATCGCCCCAGGGTTAGAAGCACCACTCAAGTTCTCATGAAGAGGTGGGCAGGGCTCCCTAAGGTGACGCCGAGGGGGTCCTAGAGTAGAGAGGGCTCATCCTTGAGCATAGCAAAAGGAACCAAGCCCCCCTCTTACCATAAGGCTTCAAGGAGAGAGGTTGGGGGATCCCAGTGTGCTTGTTCCAGTTCTACCTACTTGGGGGTCCATTAGGAGCAAGGCTGGGGGATCCCAGTGCGCGCGTCCTAAGTGCCCAAGTTCTGCCTTCTTGGGGGTCCACTTCATTGCGTGGGGTGTAGCGTTCGACATTCACCTCATCGTTCGTTTCGTCGTCGAAGAGGAGGAAGATGACGAAGTCTTTCAGGCTACCTTCTTCAATGCCTTCACTTAATCAGCCCCTTTTGGTGCCATGGTCGTGGAGACTTATGTCTCCTTCAAGGAGACACTTGCATGAATATGTCTTTATGCCCCTTCCACCCATGGCCGCGATGGGGTCCCCGATCTCTGCTTCTGTCCCGAAGGTCTTTGATTGGGAGGATGCTGCCCCTTCAATGTCGGGGCTCCCAAGTGTTGGTGCTGGGAGTCCATCCTCCACTGCAACCCCGATGCCCAATGATAGGGAAGAGGCGGGCCCGAGCTCCCCCTTCGTTGTGAAGCTACACGACGATTGGGTGTCAATCCCATCGCCACCCCTACGATCTTCCCTGGAGCCTGACGTGGACTCTTATCTTACCTCTCCGAATGAGGCATCCCAGCCAAGCCCTCTGACAGATAGACCAAGCCTGGCTGAGGAGGAGGTTCGGCCCACGATCTTCAGGCAGCCCTCACAGACTGAAGAAGTTTCCTTGGGCCTCGCCGTATCTGAGGGACCCATGAAGGAAGGTAAGGTTCCTGAACGGGTGGAGGATGATGTGCTGGAAGCCTCTGGCGTAGGTCCTTCCTTCAAGTCCATTGACGACGAGCCGTGGTCTTCGTCGCAGTTGGTTGGTGTAGCCTCTTCTTCCCATGCCTGACTGGGGGCGAGCCAGACCATAGGCCCGAGCTTTGAACAAGCCCGAGCCAAGTCGATTGAGTGGAAGGCCCATAAACTAAGGCCTCTCTTTGCATAGGTACGTTTTGCCTTTTACTAGCTTGTCTCGCGGGGCATTCCCCTTTCTTCTTCTAACACCTTCTTCTTTTGCAAGCTATAGACCAATAGGCGGGCATTATAGTCGATGAGTGTAGGGAACTCGAGGAGGAGAACTGGGCACTTCGATCCCTAGCCGTTCTTGCCTGCTTGGAGGTTTGCAAGGTGAATCGGGAACTTGAGACCCTTTCCTTAAAGCTCGATGGACTAATAGACGACCTTGAGTCCTTAAAAAAGTGCCATGTGCTCCTATGGGAGAAGGTCCAAAAGCTAAAAAGGAAGGAGTCCGGGCTAAATATGGAGATGGCCGAGACCAAAGTGGAGCTCACCCGAGTTTCCTTGGAGTGCAGGCATCTCCAGGACGTGCAGACGAACCTAGAGAAGGAGGTAGAGGTAAGGTCACTTCGGATGGGCCTCTTGACATTCTCAGCTATTGTTCAAGCATTTTTCACTCGTTTTGGAAGTTCGACACCAGAGGGCCGAGGTGCAGCGGAAGGAGCATCTAGTCCATGGTTGCGAAGTCAAGTTGCTGCATGAGATGAACAACATCTTGGCTCTCGGACACGCAGATCTTGGTCATGGAATCTAGGCAGGAGGCCAACGCCCAGTACATGGGGGGGGGGGGATCAGGTGCCACATTCAGCGTACTCAGGCCATACAAAATGCTGCTTAGGGGTATGGCTACAAGGAGGGCCTCGAACGGCAACATGACCATATACGGGAATATCCCAAGACTGATCTCAATACTTTGAGTCTGGCATCCTTGAACTGAACCCTAAAGCTTATGCATTTGTCAAGAACCTCAACAAGCCAGGAATGCCTCCACTCCTCCCGGGTGCTCCCCTATTGTCCTCTTAGTTACTTTTGTACAAGCTCTGAGGCCCTTCGCTGTTTCAGTTTCGTTCCTCTCTTTTTTTTGTAACCTAGGCTCCCATGTAAACTTAACATATATATATATATATATATATATATGGATCAAAGTTTCCTTCTTTCCTCTTGCATATTTGTTTTTTCATGTTTTTCTCCCTTTCCTTTTTGTTTAGACAAGGGTATTGGGACTCTATTCATTGAGACCCCTATCTGCTCAGTTACGTGTAAATTGCACGGTGAGCTTGGCCTTCACCTCAAGGCCTCAACCCCGTGGTGAGTCTGGGGGCTGGGCTGGGCTTGGCAAGTCTAGGGATTTGTTTCCAAGGGACCTTGTAGGCAGAGCTCGGGATGCTCTAGCCCGGCCTCAACCCGAGATGATTCTGGGGACTCGGCTCGTTGCATCAAGGTCGGCAAGTCAAAGGACTTATGTCTGACTGGCTGTCGATGGGGCAGACCTTGGAGGCTTTGGCCCTAGCCAATGCATCGTGGCAAGTCCAGAAACTTGGTTTGTAGTACAAAGGTCTGTAAATTAAGAGACTTGTGTTTCACTGGCTGTGGGAGGGGCAAAGCTTGGGAGGCTCTGGCCCTAACCAATGCTTTGTGGCAAGTCTAAAGACTTGGCTTGTAGCAAGAAGGTAGGAAAGTCAAAGGACTTGTGTTTAATTGGCTATGGATTTGGCAGAGCTTGAGAGGCCTTAGCCCTAGCCAATGTATTGCTGCAAGTCTAGAGACTTGGCTTGTAGCACAAAAGTCGGCAAGTCAAGGGACTTGTGTCCAACTAGTTGTTAATGAGGCAGAACTCGAGAAGCTCTAGCCCTAGCCAATGCATCACGGCAAGTCCAGAGACTTGGATTATAGCATGAAGGTTGGCAATTCAAGGGACTTGTGTTTGATTGGCTGTACGAGGGGCAAAGCTCAGAAGGCTCTAACCCTAGCCAATGCATCCCGGCAAGTCCAGAAACTTGGCTTGTAGCATGAAGGTCAGCAAGTCAAGGGAGTTGTGTCCAACAGGATGAGGGAGGGGCAAAACTCAAAAGGCCTTGGCCCTAGCCAATGCCTCGCGACAAGTTCAGAGACTTGGCTTGTAGCACGATGGTTGGCAAGTCAAAGGACGGCAGAGCTCGAGACTTGGCTATGGATTTGGCAGAGCTCGAGAGTCCTGGCCCTAGCCAATGGATTGTAACAAGTCCAGAGACTTGGCATGTAGCACGAAGGTCATCACGTCAAGGGACTTATGTTCGACTAGCTGTTGATGAGGCAAAGATTGGGAGGCTTTAGCCCTAGCCAATGCATCACGACAAGTCCAGAGACTTAGCTTGTAGCATAAAAGCCAACAAGTCAAGTGATTTGTGTCTGATTGGCTGTACGTACGGTAGAGCTCAAGAGTCTTTGGCCCTAACTAATGCATCGCGGCAAGTCCAAAGACTTGGCTAGTAGCACAAAGGCGGCAAGTCAAGAGACTTGTGTCTAACAATCTGTGGACAAGGTAAAGCTTAGGAGGCTTTGACCCTAACCAATGCATCATGGCAAGTCCAAAGGCTTGGCTTGTAGCATAAAGGTCAGCAAGTCAAGGAAATTTTGTCCGATTGGCTGGGGGGAGTAGAGCTCGGGAGGCTTTGGCCCTAGCCAATGCATCGAGGCAAGTCCAGAGACTTGGCTTGTAACACGAAGGTCGTCAAGTCAAGGGACTTGTGTCTAACTGGCTCTGGGCGAGGCAGAGTTTGGAAGGCTCTAGCCCTAGCCATTGCATCACGGTAAGTCCAAAAGACTTGGCTTGTAGTACGAAAGTTGAAAAGTCAACGAACTTTTGCCCGACTGGCTGTGGGTAGCGCAAAGCTTGGGAGGCTCTGGCCCTAGCCAATGTAACACGACAAGTCTAGAGACTTGGCTTGTAGCATAAAGGTTAGCAAGTGAAGGGACTTGTGTCTGACTGGATGTCAATGAGGTAGAGCTAGAGAGGCTCTGACCCCTAGCTAATGCATTGCGGTAAGTCTAAAGACTTGGCTTGTAGCACGAAGGTTGGCAAGTCAAGGGACTTGTGGCCGATTGGCTATCGATGAGGCAGAGCTCGAGAGGCTCTGACCCTAGCCAATGCATCTTGGCTTGGCAAGTCCAGATACTTGACTTGCTTGATCAAAGCTTTAGATAGAGGCAAATGAAATGGAATCATAAGTCTTTTCAAATTCATAAGTCATTGGTTACATTGTTGGGGTGAAACTGTGACCCTTACACAAAATACTTTCTCAAGTGCTCGGCATTCCATGGGTGGGGTAGTTCATGACCTTCTTGGTCCTTCACGGTAAGAGTCAAGCCTTCACCACAAAGGGCCATTCCCATCGGGCCAATAAGGTCGAGCCCCATCATGCGAAGGGCCAAAGGGACATGATGTATGTCACCTGGGCAGTGCGGAACGGACGCATGTTCTTGGCACCTGGGACATTTCTTCATAAAGTCCTCTGCATCCTAGAAGGAGTAGGCCCAATAGTACCCTGCATGCTTGACCTTGGCGGCTAGCGCTCTTCCACCAGAGTGATTTTTGCAGATCCCTTCATGTATCTGGGCCAAGACCTATTGGGCTTCCTCAAGCGAGACGCAACTCAGGAGGGGCTTGGAGGAACCTCTCCTATACAGGCCTCCATCAAGGTAGTTCACGATATCAATGACCCATTCCAGCGATGCTGGCTGAATAACAAATATGTTGATCCCACGACCTTTGCCAAACGGTCCTCTTTGTGGTGCTCCCCCCTCGAAATTTGCTGGATATGGAAGTACTTGAAACTATCGCGTCCCTCCCTCACTTGTTGGAGATTCTTCTTTAGTTTTTCCCTTTTGGTGGCAAACTTCCCCGTTACCTGGCCGATTACCACTTGTGAGGTGGCTCTCACCACAAGCTCAGTAGCTCCCAACGACCTATCTACTGACATTCTTACTAGTAGTACCTCGTACTCAGTCTCGTTGTTGGTAGTTTTGAAACTATTGCATAGTTATGCTCCTACCCGAGCTCTATGATGATGTGTACCCCTACACCCCCTAGCCAGGCCGGACAAGTTGTGGACGTAGACCTTCTAGGGTTTGCCTTGGGGTGTGATAGGCGTCTCTTTGGGGAAGTCCGAGAATTCGACTATGAAATCTGCTAGCACTTGCCCCTTGATTTTCGTGCAATGGTGGTACTTGATGTCGAACTCACTCAATTCAATCGTCTAGTTTGTCATCCGACTAGACACATCGGGCTTTTGCAGTATTTTTCTTAGGGGAACATCAGTGAGCACCTTCATTAGGTGGGCTTGGAAGTATGACCTTAGCTGTCCAGCCTCGGCTCCTCGAAAAGCACATCTCATGTAGTAGATCAGTCATTGGTCTCCTCCCTCACTGCGGAGTAGGACAACAGACATGGCATTCAGGGTCACTGCTAAGTATACAATCAAGCTTTTCCCCTGACTTGGTCTGACTGAGAAGTGGTTGGTTGGCCAAATACTCCTTCAGCTCACTGAATGCCCGATCGCACTCAGCGTCCAACTCCCTCACCTTCCTGAAGGCCTTGAAAAATGGAAGGTAACGATTAGTCGATCTTGCAATGAAATGGTTTAGGGCCTCCACTCTCCCTGCTAGCCTCAGGACCTCGTTAATTATTCACGGTGGAGGCATACTTACTATCGCCTCAACCTTTATGGGATTGGCCTAAATTCCTCTCTCGGAGACCATGAAGCCCAAGAAATTCCTCGACTCGAAGCCGAAGGCACACTCCTGAAGGTCAGTGATGTGTTGCTCAGGTTTCCTACTTTTGACCAAGAGGTCATCCACATAGACCTCCATGTTTCTTCCAATCTGCTCCTTGAACATCCAATTAACCAGCCGTTGATATGTTGCACCGACATTCTTTAGACCGAACGGCATAACTTTATAGTAGCAGAATCCTTGGTCAGTGATGAAGGTTGTCTTTTCCATATCGCCTGGGTTCCTCTTGATCTGATTGTACCCCAAGTATGCATCCATGAAACTGAGCAGGTGGTGTCTGGTCGTCGAATCCCCAATTAGGTCTATGTACGAAAGTGGGAAGCTATCCTTTGGGCAGGCCTTGTTCAGGTCGGTGAAGTCAACACACATCTTCCACTTCCTACTCGCCTTCTTCACTAGAACCATGTTAGAAAGTCATTCGGGATAGTGGGCTTCCTTGATGAACCCTGTAGCTAGGAGACGGTCCACCTCCTCAGTGATGGTTGTGTACTTCTCCGCACTAAAGTTACAATGCTTTCGCTTAACCTTCTTTGCCTTGGGATCCACACTTAGGCGATGTTCGATGACTGCTATTTTGATTTCGGGCATTTCTTTGTTGCTTCAGGAGAACACATCTTGGTTCTCAATGAGGAGCATCTTTACAAACCTTCTCAGCTCGAGAGCTATTTTGGTTCCCACCTGGACAGTCAGTTCGGGTCTTTGCAGATCCACTGACATCAATTCCAGAGGATCATTGGGCTTTGCCTGCTGTAGTGCCTAATTGTCCCTCACTTCTTCATCCAGCTCCGTCAGGGTCGAAGGTGGGGGCGGGTCAACATCCTCCAGCACTCCTTCAAGAGCTTGGATCTCCTTGGCCTCCTACTTCAGTTTCCAAGCATAGCATTCCCGTGCTAGGACTTGCTTGCCACGGATCTTGTTCACTCTCACAGGAGTTGGGAATTTCATCTTCAAGTGGAATGTGGAGGTCATCACCCTCAGGTTGTTCAGGGTTAGTTGCCCCAAGCTTGCATTGTAGGAGGAGGGGGCCTTCACCACGGGGAAATCCACCATGATAGTTGCCGTTCTTAGGGCCTTCCCAGCCAGGATGGACAAGGTGATAGCACCAATCGGTTGGAATATGTCTCCAGTGAAGCCTTTGAGGGGCGTTGGTGCAGGGCGTAACCAATCGGTCATGATTCCCATCTAGACGAAGGCTTTCCAGAATAGGATATCAGTAGAACTACCGTTGTCGATCAAGACCCTTCTCGTCGTGCAGTTGGCAATCTGCATAGTCACTACTAAAGCGTCGCGTGAGGGTGGAGAATGCCTTCCTCATCATTTTCACTGAAGGTTATGATTGTCCCCTCTGAATAGCTCTTGGTGCTTGGGACTACCCTACTAGTGGTGAACACTTCTTCATACCTAACCCTTCTGGCGTGGGCCCTTCATGCTGAGGAAGTGGACCCTCCCCTAGCGTATCCTCCTATGATTGTTCGGATTTCACCCACAGGGTCATTTTCTCTGGCCAGGCTTCTTTGGCATGGGCTTACTTTGGGCCATCCTCCTGCCCTTTGCCTTGCTCGACTTTCACTCCTCAGTGGCCGCACGTGACCATCAGGTCATCGGCCGCGTCATTCATCACCCCGCTGGTCTAGCAGAGCTTCCAATTATTCCATTTTTCATTTTCTGGTGAAGTAATCTTTTGTTCAGTGGCTGTCAATGCTGTGGTAGGTGCAATACTTAAGGCGGTTGGGCCCTGTTGCTATTCACCCTACAGGCTTAGGTTTCTTTCGGCCTCCACGACCATGCTGGAGTGTGTGCGTGGTCTGACCAGCCTGCGAACAGGCTGCTTTTCCTTGTGCTTGGTCTCGCATGCCTTCTTCTTGTTACCTTCTTCGCTCACATCACTACTCTGGACGGCAACTCTCTTGTCTGCCTATTCCAATTCAGTCTTCTGGGGAGCTAAAGCATGTCTTCGATGTTGATGAATTTGTCAGCTTGGTCCATGAAGTGCGACTTTTCCTCGCGATCTCGATCATAAAAGTGTTATAGGGCCAGACCCCCCCTTAGCAGAGTTGTCGGAGTGATTTTTTTTATCCTGGTAGTTTGTTGTTATGCGCTCTTTATTGAACCGAGAGAAGTATGACTTCAAACTTTCATCGTCCCATTGCTTCACAGTCAAGAGGTAGGCAGCCGGATGTCTTATTTTTCTGCTTGCCATGAACTGCGTTAGGAAAAGTCGGGCTTGCTCGGCGAAGTTGTCGATGGTACCAGGCAATAGGGACCCAAACCATGCTCTAGTTGTCCCCTTCAAAGTAAGAGGAAATGCCCTGCATGCGACTGTCCCTGGGAACCGTGCAAGGTCATATGGGCTTTAAATGTTTTCAGATGCTCCAGAGGATCCCTGGATCCATCGTACGCATCTATCTTCAGAACTTTGAATCTTGGGGGAAGCGGGACTGCCATAACCTCGGTGCTATATGGTAGATTCGTACTAGTGAGCAGCTGGTCCACCGTGGACATTGTGCACATTTGTTTGGCCATCTCAGCATATATGTCCCTGAGTTCACGGAGCTCGAGGTGCATCCATGACCTGAGTGGTTCGATGAGACTCAGAGTGGTGGTTGTGCTCGCCTCCCTCCAACTCCCCGTTGGTCCTCTACAGAGAGGCATTCTCCTGGTGGAGAGCCATTACCTTTTCCATCAGCTTCCGTATCATTTCACCTTGTTTGTTGGTTCTCGCTTCCATTGTTTTGAGTTGTTCTTCTTCATGACATGAGGCTTGGGAGCGCGTTGTTGTCGGCATGCGAATGACATGCTTCTATAGGAAAGAAAAAAATCCCACAGATGGCGCCACTGTTGATGTTGTATTTCATAGCATGGGCAATTCCACGCTGTTGGGCTCGGTCTAGATCCTGCTGAGATAGAGAATTGGGGGCTCGGGGTGTCGTTGCACCTCCGATGCCTAAGTCAGTCATTGGGATGGAGTGAAAGAGAGAAGCATTCAATCAGAGAGAATGCAAGCTGAAGTATTAAAGAGTCTGAACCCCTCCCCTGGCTGGGTGTTTTTGTAGGACAAGATGATATCTCTTAAAGAAACTGTTGCGGATCCATCTGATGCATTATTTTTCAACGATGCTCAAATCCTTTCTCAAGTTCTTGGATCACATTCTGGATATTTGAGGGGCTTAAGATGCTCAACATCATCATCCTCTTCTTGAGCCAGATCAAATGATGACAAGACTAAGGAATTGGAGGAAACAACACTTGAAATAGAACGATTGAGATCCAAGAAAAAAGAGTTGCTAATCCGATTAGATCAAGCAGCGAATTTTGAGGTGAGATTAGAAGACAATATGCAGAGGAGATTGGGGAAGGAGGTCCAAAAAGCTATGCTTGAACAGTTACAGTCAATTATGTCCCAAAACTCTATACCACCATCACAATCTTAAAATTTATTTTTTCTTTCATTGTCTTTCTATTATTATATTCCAAAACATTTGAACAATTGATGTTAGTAGTATGGTATTTTTAATTAATTAAATTCTGCTCTGTATGATTAATACCGTTTGAACGATAAATTCAAACAAGTTTTTAAGACGAAATTGGTTCATCTAAAAACAAAAAACTCCCGCTCAAATAGCTTCGACTAGCTCTACAAAATCTTGTCCCTAAAAGTGATTTTTTGAGACGAAAATTGACTCTCCAAAAACCTTTTGAGACGATCTTTTAGAGACAAAATAGAGATGAAATTTTTTTATCTCCAAAATTATTTTGGGACGAAATTAGAATTTTTTGAGATCATATCTCTTGTAGTGCATCATCTATCCATGTTTTCTTATACCTTCCAGGATTTTTACTTATTTTCTTTTGAGAATTCAATGTCTAGGTTTGACCCAAATCAAGTCTTTGAGAATTAATTATGCCAGATAAATTAAAACCAAAAATAAAAGGAATAAAAAGAAATCAACATTCTCCGGTCTCCACTGCCCTGAAAGGATAGGAAGTAGAAAATGGCTTCCTATCTTTCTTAAAAGCCGTTTTTTTTGTAAAGTTAGGCTGGCAGGCCACGCTGCCAGCAAACGCCTATTTCAAAAGAAGAAACGGTATGAATAACTTGATGAATATCAAATTTTTTTAGTATACATATAGATTAAAGAGGAAAATAAAATAAAATAATTTTTTTTTTTTTTAAAAAGAAGAAGAAGAAGGAGATGAGGTCAGAATATTCGTTTTCGCCAAAACTATTGTTGGGTCGGGTAATCGGCCAAACAATTAGATGGCCAAATGGAACGGTCCCGTTTCATGTCAGGTTGGAAATGGTATTTTTCGAGTTGGGTCAGGTTGGTGAATAGTCCTAACGACAATGTTTTATGAAATAATATTTATATATTTATTATTATTGTAATAAAATATTTAGAATATGTTTTCTTCATAAAACTCTTAAGTGATCTTTTAGGAAGTTCATTTATTCTAGTAGGAAGCTAGTTGATCAAGTTTCATGTAAAATCTAGATATTTTCATGTCACATTAATCATATAAAGCTATAATTGAGACTTTAAATAAATCATTTTCTTGCTTAATGAAGTCTACAGGATAAAATCTCTCAACTATTTTTCATATATATTATCAATCTTAAATAATTTTTTTTTTGTATTTTCATTTTTGATTTCATATTAAGAAGCTTAATATTATATAATAAAAAACTTTGAGATCCAAATTAATAAGTTTATTATTTCTCCTAAACTTAGTTTTAATTTAATTTTGATGGGGCTACATACTTGAAAATAGATAATATATATAGAAGTTAGACAAAATTGTGGAGCTATAGGAAAAATATTGGAAAGAGACATTTCTATGTATATTAAAATTTTAGTTTTTTTTTTTTTTTTGGGAGAGAGAGGGGTCATTCTCTATATTTATAGAATTATGAACAAAATCTGAGGGATATTTTGTTTTCTCAAAAAATTCCCCAAGGATCAACATACTTCCAATTCTGTTTATGGGATTGGTGGCTATGCCTTATCTAAACTCTTCACGCTTTGAAACCATATCTCGGATTGTACATTGGGCTCCCCACCCAATAATCTAGAAAAAAGAAAAATAGTTTATAGATAAATGAAAAATATGAAAAATTGGGCTGTCGTACTTGGCCCACCCGATACATCTGCCTGCCTCCACTAGGTATTGGGTGGACTACCTGCCCAATATTTCTAGGCGGTTGGGTGGGTAGCTAAATAAAAATTAAAGGGACTGGGTAAGGGGTGGGCGGGATCACATATACGTAGGGGTGTAATTGGTCCGGTCCGGTTTGATTTTGGACAAAATTTTAGACCGAACCGATATGACTGGTTTTGTATTTTTCAAAACTGATTACATACCGGTTATCCTCCTAAACCGGTACTTCCGGTTTTACCGGTTTCCGGTCCAGTCCGGTCCGGTTTTTTGATTTTTTTAAAATATAAAAATGATATTAGTATAATATTAGACTATTAGATAGCTATATATTAATATATATTAGTATTAGTTATAAACTATATATTAGTATAGCTATATAATACACGATCAATTATATTTTCATTTTTAAGATTAAACTTTTATTTTATAATAACATTATCTTATATATAATTATATTAATAGCATATGATCAAACAAATTACAAATGTTTATATTTAAGATTAAAATTTTATGTTATAATTTATAAATTATAATATGAAATTATTTCATATATGATATATAATTATATTATATATATATTTCACATATAATTATAAATTATATATAAAACTCATATATAAAATATTATTTTTTATATATATTTTATCAACCGGTCCAGTCAAAAAAATCTCAAAACCGGAACCAGACCGGTTCCGACCGGTTTATGAAATATAAGAATCGGTTCCGGACCAAACCGGTCCGGTCCAGTCCGGTTTGGACCGGTTTACCGGTTTTCCTGTTTAAATTTACACCCCTACATATACGCAATATATAAGGTTTCAAAAACCAAATTCTCTCTTCTTTCTAACCTCATTTTCTTCTACATGGCTACACCTCTTCACAAGGCCTCCCTTCTCAGCTTCTTTTCCTCTTCAGCATTTCTTCTTCTTCATCTCCTCTCGTCCTACTTTTCTTCTCCTCACCTTCTTCTTCATCTCCTCATCTTCTCTTCTTCTTCACCTCCTCCACCTCCCTTTCTTACAACTGGCGATTACAACCACAAGATCGGCGCATGGAAAGTCACGAACATGGTTCTCCAAATATAGATCTAGTCAACGGTAGATTCTAAATGCATATGGTTGTGATATGGTGATTAAGATATGTCTTTTGCTTTGTTTATTATGATACGATGGCACAAATGGTGCTATGGGCACGGATCTGAACAGCGTACTAAGCCATCCGTCCACCCATAGAACGTACATGGTTAAGGAGTATATATATATATATATATATATATATATATATATATATATATATATATATATATAGGGGTAGGGACAATGTGCAGGAGAAAAGCTGACTCCTTGCCTAGGAGCGGGGGCGGGATGCAAGAGGGGTGGCTGCCTGCCCGTGTAGTACTCCTGATAGAAATGTTTAGTCTACACAAGAAAGTTTATTCTCGGTGTAATTTAATGAGATGCATTAATATTTATCTTACTATCCAAACAACACCTTAAATATTTATATCATATATAATAAAATGGTGGTACCATAAAATCGCTAAATAATGGTTGGGATTCAAAGAAATTAACCCGCCTACTTTTAGAAATATCTATAGAAATTAAATAAATTGATTTGTTCTCCACCAAAATTACTTAAAAAAAATGATCTCATTAATACTACAATAAATTCATTTCTAGTAAGTAAACTTTTTTAGATATACATGATATAAGATTTAAGAAAAAATCAAATAGTAAAAATAATCATTATAGCACTTACATTTTGCCGTTGCGAACTCATCTCATATATAGTCTTTCTGCATGAGGAGTGTTTGATAAAAATTTCCAACATATATATTTATATACTTTGATATTGTGACGGATATTGGAGTATCATAAGTTTATGATCTATAGATAGGCCAACACATTTATTAGCAAATTTTCAAGCATTATTTTCCTCCCTACTTCATCATTAAAGATATAATATTTTATTAATATAAAAAAAATAATGTTTCTTTATTAAACATGGCCAACATAATTTTTGTTTTTGTTTTTTTTTTAGACGGACAGATTCCTTAAAGATATAATATTTTATTCAAGCTTCTTCACTGACTAGTGTTAACTGTTAATAATGACTAGCTACTATTAGAAATAGCTTGAATAACACTTTCTTAGAGATTAATAACGTGCTCTTCCTGCACTGTGAGGCTTAAACCTTCCGAGAGAGTAGATAATTCTCCATCAGCCATACTACCACCCTATAGTAGATCACGAGGTGATCTGAGAGACTTCACGCAAAACAAAGAGACTCAACCTTACTCCGAAGAGAAGAGAAGGATAGTCGAATATGCATGTCGACGTTATCATCAGTTAGCTACTATTGGAAAGTTGTTCAGTACCGATTTAGAATAAATGTAGCCAACTCTTTGTCAATTTTATTTATTTTTAATCTAAGGCCGGATTTAATTACAATATCAATCTGAGTACCTACGTACGTGTTACTTTAACGTACATACTACAAAATATATACGTATGCATGCAACAATATTATATACCCCTCAAAATAATTTATATATTGGTCTTCCAAGCTTTTATTGCGTCATATATATATATATAGAGAGAGAGAGAGAGAGAGAAATGGTTTGTGTAAGGTCTAAATATATAAGCCTTACATAGTTCTTTTATGAAAAAATAGATTCTATATATTATGAAAAAGTATAAAAAAAAAAATACTCTTTTTATTGGGACGACTTATTTTTTTACAAAGAACCTGCACAATACTTGCACACTTTAGGCTTGCATTACTCTATATCTATGTGTGTATATATCCAATTAAAGAATTTATTCAATTTTAGTTCATTCAACTCCCATGCACATGATCACTCATTCACTTATATTTAAAAGCCCCTTGTCAATATGTATCTGATCATCATGACTCATGTCGAGATTGGATGATCAAGTCATCTATTAATTCTTACTTATCTTTCATGCATCCATTTTACCATTAAATTAAGTGGCAAAGCTAGCATTAATTGGAGGGCATAGCTTTTATTTTGATAGTTTAAAGTGCATATTAAACGCGTGTTAGTTATATGACCTAAAATTCTGCAATGAAACATTGGAAATCTCATGCAGAAAATTGTATAATGGCACGAAGACGATTTATCATAACACTATCGCTTTTGAGCTATGCCATTGTCCAGATGATGCACATGTTACTCATATTGGAGTTACTCCTTTTAGTAAGTACTGGGTAGACTACATGTCCAGTATTTATGGATGGACAGACAAGCATATGAATAGAAATTAGCGAGATGAGTGGCAAGCAGGTTAGGTTACCCGCCCGTAGTGTAGAAGGTTAAAAACCTAATTCTCTCTTCTTTCTCCCTCAATTTATCCCGCAGGGCTGCACCTCCTCGCAAGGTTTCCCCTTCTCAGCTTCTTTTCTTATTCATTATTTATTCTTCTTCATCTTCGCTCGTTCTACTAATTTTCTTCTCCTCGTCTTCCTGGTCATAATCTCCTCCACTTTTTTTCCTTACTACTACCAATTAATAGGGTGTAACTAGTCTAATTTAGTTCGATTCTAGACATATTTTATAACCAAATTAATATACATCAATTTTGAGAATTGAAGAACCAATACCAGACTGATTTATCATTGAATTCAAATATTAGAGATAGAATTGTTTCTGTTATTTTTCTGTCTAGTTTTAGTAACAGAGTTATGTTAAGTCTGTTACTTAGATATTTAAAATATTTTCTTTCCCGCCTATTATAAATTGTATATAAAGCATTTTCTGCTTTAATGTAATACACAATTCTGAAATATACAGAAGAGTTTTCGATGCTCTGCATCCTTTTGGTATTTTCTTGATATCAATCTTAACATGGTATTAGTTTGAAAAACATTTCCGCACGTAATGGGTGATTCTTCTTCAGCATCATCTTCTCCCTCTGTTAATCCTTCCTCTGATTCATCCAGTCCTTATTATCTTCATCATGGAGATAGTCCCGGATCAATCCTTGTTACTCAAGTTCTCGTTGGTGACAATTACCATACTTGGCGTAGATCCATGCTAATGGCCCTAACTACCAAGAACAAAGTTGGTTTTATTGATGACTCCATTGTCAAACCAGCAAGTAATTCTTCTCTTTTTCATAACTGGACCAGATGCAATAACATGATTCTGTCTTGGCTTATTAATTCTCTTTCTAAAGAGATTGCTGCAAGTGTCATATATATCGAATCTGCTAAGGAAGTTTGGTCTGATCTTCAAGAACGTTTCTCTCAAGGCAATGGTCCTCGCATTTTTCAATTGCAGAAGTCCATTGCTTCTCTTATGCAGAATGACCTTTCTGTAAGTGCATATTTCACTCAAATGAAGGGTTTATGGGATGAATTGATGAACTATAGACCCTTACCTGTATGTTCATGTGGAGGTCTGCATACATTGATGGCCATGCATCAACAAGATTATGTTATGCGTTTCTTGATGGGGCTGAATGACTCTTTTTCTCAAGTGCGTGGTTAGATCCTTTTGATTGATCCACTTCCTCCAATGAACAAGGTTTTTTCTCTTGTTCTTCAAGAAGAGCGTCAAAGAGATATTGGATCACCTCTTGTTTCTCACATTCCCTCTGCTGCACTTTCATCAACAACAAAACAGACTCATCAGGTTAAATCTCCCACTCACAAAGATAGACCTATTTGCTCTCATTGTTCTATTCCTGGGCATACTATTGAAAAATGTTTCAAGTTACATGGATATCCTCCTGGATATCGCTCCAAAGGGAAATACTCCACTCCATCATCTTCAGCTCACCAAGTTCCTGCTGATTCCACTTCTTCTTTTCCACTCACACCACAACAATGTCAACAGCTTATAGCTCTGCTTAATTCTGAATCACATGTGTCTCAGACAGCTAATGTGATTTCTTCAAGTGATCATCTTTCGGGTAAATTTTCCTCTGTTTTTTCCATTAAAACAGCATTACCTTTGCACATCACATCTAATGATTGGATTATAGATACTGGTGCCACGGATCATATGATCCATTCCACTTCTCTTTACACTTCTTGTCATTCTACACATAACTCATTTGTCAAAATGCCTAATGGCATTTCTGCACCAGTTACACATATTGGATCCATTCATATCTCGCCACAGCTCATTTTGCATAATGTTCTGTATGTACCTTCTTTTCAATTCAATCTTATTTCTGTAAGCCAAATAACCAAATCAATATCTTGTTGTTTGATTTTTTCTGGTAATGCTTGCTATATACAGGACCTCACCCATTGGAGAATGATTGGAAAGGGTAAAGCCAAAGGAGGATTATACATTTTGCAAAAATCAGATGCTCATGTTACTCCTTCTTGTAATTCAAATTTCAATTCTGCTTTTGTTTCTCATTCTAATAATTCTGAGTTTGATATTTGGCATAAAAGGTTGGGTCATCCATCCTTTTCTCGAATAAAATTGTTGTCATCTATTGTACCTACTTCTTCTATAAATAAAAACATTCCATGTTCAATCTGTCCACTTGCTAAGCACAAAAGATTGCCATTTCCTTCTCATAGTGACCATATTTCTTCATGCCCCTTTCAGCTTGTCCATTGTGACATATGGGGCCCATTTCAATCTCAGTCATTGGATGGTTTTAAGTACTTCTTAACCATTGTAGATGACTTTTCTAGAAGTACTTGGGTTTATTTGATGAAGTCAAAATCTGACACTCGAGTGCTATTGCAGAATTTTGTTAATATGGTTGCCAATCAATTCGATTACTCCATCAAAACTATAAGGACAGATAATGGCACTGAGTTTATTATGCCTCATTTTTTCTCTTCTAAAGGCATAGTTCACCAATTATCTTGTGTGGCCACCCCTCAACAAAATTCAGTTGTTGAAAGAAAGCACCAACATATCCTCAATGTTGCTCGTGCTCTCTTTTTTCAATCAAGTATTCCTTTATTTTTCTGGTCTGACTGCATTCTTACAGCAGTTTATCTCATTAACATGATTCCTTCTCCTTTGTTAGCAAAAAAAACACCATATGAATTACTCTTCAAGAAACCACCTTCATATTCTCATCTTAAAGTTTTTGGTTCTCTTTGTTATGCATCCACACTAGCTCACAATCGATCTAAATTTGCTCCTCGAGCTAGAAGGTGCATTTTCATTGGTTATCCTTTTGGTATTAAAGGATACAAACTCTATGACCTTGATAGTCATACTGTTTTTGTATCTCGAGATGTTGTTTTTCATGAACACATCTTTCCTTTCAAGTCACTAAATCAAAATCTCAATGCTTTACCACATTCTTCTCCTGTATTTCCTGCACCTATTCTTGATCAACATGATTCTTTTCCATCAATTCCAGTGAGTTCATCTGTATCTGACCCCTCAGAACCTATCCATACAGAACCTGTTCATACAGAACCTATCCATACAGAACCTGTTCGTACAGAATCCACTCATACAGAACTTGTTCCAAATCAATCACCATCTTTACAAGATAATGTTCTTCCTAGGAAATCTTCTCGAGTGAATAAGCCACCTGGTTATTTGCAAGATTTTCACTGCCATTTGGCTTCCTCACAGGCTTGCTCTTCTCTACCTTCCATTGGGAATTCTGGTTCTTTATCAGGTAAGCAATATCCACTTTCTCATTTCATTGGTTATTCTCATTTGTCATCCAAACACAAAGCCTTCACCTTAGCTCTTTCAACTTTTGTTGAACCCAAGTTTTATCATCAAGCTGTCAAAATCCCTCATTGGAGAGTTGTTATGGCTGAAGAAATTCAAGCCTTAGAACACAATAACACTTGGACATTAACTAATCTTCCCTATGGAAAGAACCCAATTGGATGCAAATGGGTTTATAAAGTTAAACTGAAATTCGATGGGATACTCGAGAGGTACAAAGCAAGGTTGGTTGCTAAAGGTTTTACACAACAAGAAGGAATGGATTACTTTGACACTTTTTGTCCAGTTGCTAAAATGGTCACTGTCAAGTGTCTTCTCTCCATAGCAGCTGCAAAAGGTTGGCATCTAATTCAATTGGATGTCAACAATGCCTTTCTTCATGGAGATTTGTTGGAAGAAGTTTATATGTCCTTGCCTCCTGGATTTGGTGATAAAAATGATACAAGAGTTTGTCGGTTGAACAAGTCCTTGTATGGTTTAAAGCAAGCATCAAGACAATGGTTTGCTGAGTTTTCTTCTACCATTCTTAATCTTGGTTTTAAACAATCCAAAACAGATTACTCTCTTTTCACACACTGCAAGGTACCAGTTTCATTGCCTTGTTAGTATATGTGGATGACATTCTCATTGCTAGCAATGATATAGAAGCTGTCAATCTTTTTAAAACATTCCTTGATAAGAAATTCAAGCTTAAGGATCTTGGGTCTTTGAAGTATTTTTTGGGTTTGGAAGTTGCAAGGAACAGTTCTGGTATATCTTTGTCTCAAAGGAAATATGCCTTAAAAATCTTATCAGACACTAGATTCATAGGTTCTAAACCTGTGAAAACCCCGATGGAACAACATCTCAAGCTCTCTCGAGTTGATGGTGATCTTTTGGAAGATCCTAAGTCCTATAGGAGATTGGTGGGCAGACTCCTTTATCTTACCATCACACGGCCAGATATCACTTTTGCAGTTCACACCTTAAGCCAATTTATGGACTCTCCTCGACTACCTCATCTTCATGCTGCTCAGAGAATATTGCAATACATTAAAGATTCTCCTGGCCAAGGCTTGTTTTTTCCTACTAGCTCTAACCTTCACTTGACTGCTTTTGCTGACTCAGATTGGGCTGGTTGTCAGGACACTCGAAAATCCATAACAGGTTTCTGTATTTTTCTTGGTACATCCCTCATTTCATGGAAATCCAAGAAGCAATGCATAGTCTCTAGATCCTCTGCTGAATCTGAATATCGAGCCAGGGCTAACACAGTTTGTGAACTTGTTTGGTTACTTTCTCTGCTCCATGATTTACAAATTCCTCATCCTCAAGCTGCTGCCCTCTATTGTGACAACAAGGCTGCTATTCATATTGCCACTAATCCAATGTTTCATGAAAGAACAAAGCACATAGAAATAGATTGTCACTTTATTCGTGACAAAGTTCAAGCAGACGTTGTGAAGCTCTTTCATGTTTCATCTCATCATCAATTAGCAGATTGTTTTACTAAACCATTAGGATTTCCTTTGTTTTCTGATCTTGTCTCCAAGCTGGGTCTTGTCAACATACATGCTCCAGCTTGAAGGGGGGTATTAGAGATTGAATTGTTTCTGTTATTTTTCTGTCTAGTTTTAGTAACAGAGTTATGTTAAGTCTGTTACTTAGATATTTAAAATATTTTCTTTCCCGCCTATTATACATTGTATATAAAGCATTTGCTGCTTTAATGTAATACACAATTTTGAAATATACAGAAGAGTTTTCGATGCTCTGCATCATTTTGGTATTTTCTCGATATCAATCTTAACATCAAAACATTTGATTTTTTCAATTTCGGTCGGATCTAATCCGATTTTTCTGATGTATGGACTGTCTTTTCTCTTGGTCACCGACTTGAATAAAGTCTCTGACCGATATATTCATTTTGTATTCAAGATAAACGATCACAAATAATTAATTATAATTCAAGAGGCCCATCAGTATCGTGAAAACTGAACTGATCTGCATGGTAGAATCAATTCAAGCTAGCTGTATCTGTCTTGATTTCCATCTTAAATGCCAGAAATTCAAGAAGAAAGAGAAGAAACTAAATATATATCAATAAATCTTCCCAACCTCCCAACACTCCACACTCCATCTTTTTTTAAAATTTTTTTAAAAATTTTTTTATTAAATAATTTTTATATGAATAGTAAATAAAAAATTTGAAATATTTTAAAAAAAATAAATTCAAAAAAATCTTTTAAAAAAATATTAAAAAATGTGGAGTGTGGAGTGTGAATGAATAGTAGGAGGTTGTGTAGCAAAACCTAATATATATATATCAAGCGGAGAAACAGGTTCATGTTTCACTAGTTGTTTGTTAGGGATAGTAACATATAAAATTTGCTTATATTTTATGTTTGTCATGATTATGTAGAAATTCAAGATTAAGAAAATTAAGAATAATATTTTGAAAATCTTTAATATATTCAATATCAAAATAAAAAATAATTAAAATAACTTGTCATTGAACAAAAATATATTTTGCAATAATATTTTAAACATATTTTTCTAATTCATATTTATACACACAATTCAACAACATAATTCAGAAGCTCCGTTATAGGATTACATATTCTAGAACGCATCAAGGACTGATCAATGAAAACTCATCCATGTGAAAATTCATCCATTTTATTGGCATATTTTCAAAAGTTACGCTTTCTTCCATCTTTCAGACTTTCATTAAGAAAGATAATATATAATTAATATCAAAAAGATAATGTTTCACGGATAATTATCTATATTTTTAATTATTACGTTCTTAATATTGTGTAATATATATAATTTAATATATATATATTAATTAGAAAACGTGGCCAAGCAGTCTTCTTACATGAGACCTAAGCCACGCGCGCAACTACACGTACATAAAATTACACAATTTTTATTAATTAGACGGCACTGACCAGTGTATTAATTTTCAAAATGAAGAGTTACCACGTGTGATGCTGTGATACGTTTTTTAAGTACGACTTTTGTGAAAAAAAAATAACGGAGAAGTTTTATTTGGCTATTTTTTTAGTGATCTATTATAACATTAATATTAGTCTACACACACACACACACATATATATATATATATATATATATATATATATATATATATATATATATGTAAAATCACTCTTTTACTTATTCATTTTTCCATTTAAGTAAAATTCTCACATTGATTTATACATATTTAAAATAAAATAATAATAATATATTATTTTATTATTACTATTAATTTTTTTTAAAATCAATTTTTTATATATATTTTATAATTAGCATCCACTATATACATTTAATATTAATAATACAATTTAATAATAAAAAAATATAATTTTTTATATATTATATTAAAAATATAATATAATGAAAAAAAAAATATTATAATAATAAAACAAATATGTAGGTGAAGGTCTATTATGTTGTTGAGAGAGAGAAGAAGAAAAAATTGTGAGAGAGTAGAAGGAGAGAGAAATAATAATTAAAATATATTTTATAGAGTGAATAGTTACTATTTAAATTTAGATAAGAACTGTTCATAACTATTTATATATATATATATGCATATATATAAGTCAATGTAAATAATTTTAAAATCATATTATGAAAATATGACTTTGTATATGCATAGATAAATGTGGATGCTTGGTGATCTATAAAGGAAGATCTTGAGGCCAGTCCGGTGTAAAATTAGTTTTCACGTTGGCCAATCATCAAGTGCCACGTAGCATCCCAAAAGCAAGTGAACTAGACCCGCATACACCCGATTTGCCTCTCCCTCTCCTTCTTTCTCTCCCTCTCCCTCCCCCATTTGCACTTAATCGACAAAAGCTCCAAAAAATACGTCTCCTTCTCCTTCTTCGGCATCCACAGAGGCGTTCACAGAAGCATTCGTCTATTGAATGAGAGATAATAATACATCATATTTATGATGTTCTAAATCCATGTTTTGAGATAATAGATGAATTCTTAATATTTTTTGGCAGAGGAATTAGCAGTAATGGTAGACTATCAGGGTGGAAGTAAGTCAAGAAGTGTAACACTGGAGGAGGCCATGGATGCAATACTTCTCTACAGCTCCATTGTCCACGATCTGGCCTACCAAGCTGCAAACCTAGCAATTGAGAAGGAAAACTCAATCCCATTGGAAGGTTCATGGCCAACAGTTACAATATTGGAGAAATCGAATTCTGATAAAAAAAATTTGCACGCGGCAGAACCGCTAACAAACCACTTGCTTGGAAAGCCCATAAAGCCAGGCAAAGTCAGGTGGAAACAGATGCAAAGCCTGCATCCAATAAGGCCGAGAATGATGAAAATGCAGACGATCGGGTTGAGTGCATATGGGGCTTTTATCGATTGAGTGCAGATGGGGGAGGGAGAGGGAGAGGTCGTCAACTGGAGAGGGAGAATTTTTTTTTTTTTGGGACTTTTTGTCAATTGAGTGCAGATGGAGGAGGTGAGGGAGAGAGAAGAGTGGGAGAGGTCGATTGGGTGTATGCGGGTCCAGTTCTTTAACTATTGGAATATCTACATGGCATTTTATGATTGGCCAGTGTGAAAACTAATTTCACACCAGACCAGCCTGGAGCGCCGCTCATCTATAAATAATATATGGCTAATTTACTTTGAACGATTGATAATGGGGTTTTAATTTGTTGGGTTTTATTACACAACTTCTTACTATTTATCCATATTTCACATTTTTTTAATTTTTTTTAAAATATTTTTTTGAGTTTATTTTTTTAAAATTATTTCAAATTTTTTATTTACTATTCATATAAAAAATATTTGATAAAAGAAAAAAATTAAAAAAAATGTGAAGTGTGAGTGACTAATAAGAAATTATGAAAATTTTTTGTAATTTGTTTGCTGCTTTACCAGGGTACTGATAATGAAGAATATGGTTTGGACAAAATCAGATCTAATCATGGAAACCCTGAAGAAAGTACAAAGAAAAACCTGTACAGAAATATAGGAGACGCACCTGACGAAGGGAAGGCCTCATTCCAATAGGGCTTTGGAAGATTGAATCCAGAAGCTGGCAGAAGAGGGGAGCAACGGAGGGGATGATATGGGTTTCTGAAACTGAGAGAGAAGAGAGAAGCATCAGCAGAAGAGAGCGACAAACAATGGAGGGGAAAGAGCAGGAAGTCTGAAACTGAGAGAGAGAAGAACGGGGAAATGAATATGGATTTGCCCTTCGAACAGTGCCTTGGCTCCCAAATCAGATTTGTCATGGACGGTGCACGGTGTGCTATGGGAGAATCAGCCTCTAAATAGATTTATTCCTATTTTAAATTTTTAAATTTTTAAAATTCGAATTGGCATTTATAAAATTCGAATATTTAAATATTTATCATAAATAATAAAATGGTGTTAGCATAAAATCACTAACTAACGGCTTGGATTCGAAGAAACCCGTCAAGTATTAGACATTTCTATAGAAATTAAATAAATTAATTTACTCTCCACCAAAAAGACTTAAAAATGATCCCATACATGGCTACTACAATAGTTTCATTAATTCTAGTAAGTTATTTTCACTACAACAAAAATAATATTTTGGGACGCAATAAAAATGGTCCCAAAAAGTGAGTTTTAGGGATGAAATTTTTTTTTTTGTCCCAAAAAGACGTTTTCCGTTCGAACTACGTATTATCCGTTCAAACGTTATATTTAGGGACGAAATATGGTGTCCCTAAAAACAAAAACGTTCGAACAGTAACTTTTTACGTAATTTACCATTCGAACGTCTAATTTCATCGTTCGAACATATAATTTTAACGTTCGAACGTTAATTTTGGTGCGACTAGTTAGATTATTATACCGAGAAATTGATTTACCGTTCGAACGTTAAAAATGCACATTTTTTTCTAATTATTATAAATTTAATGATTTAATAATAGAAATAATATAAATCAATAATTAGTTCAGGAAATATAAAATAAGACTATTTCATAAATAAATAGTGAATTTATAAAATACTAAATATTGTCCATTCTAAAATCAAAAGAAAAAATAAATAAAAGATAGAAAATACTAAGACCCCAACTCTCTGCACAGTTCCTTGACTGCAGCTAAACGTTCCTCTATCTGTGTCAGTCGAGTACTAATAGTGACCTGAGTTGCAGACATGGCATCAACCCTCGTACGTAACTCAGAGATGCTACAAATAATCTCAGTACAAAAATCGGACATAGCAGAACGGACCTCAATATGCACTGCATCGATCAGTGCTGATGTCTGTCCGCTGATCGCTGCACGCACGATGTCCTCACCGCGTGTAGCACTATGTACTGATGCCTCGGCCTGTGGTCCATGATCTCCTGGCTGTGCATCTCTCTGAGGATCAACCGGGTCTGGATGCTGTCCACGAAGACGCAGTCTCGAGTGTCCTATGCTGCGTGAGAGGGTAGTGCTGTTGATCGGTCCCATCAGCTACCGTTTACGCTCGGCAACATCAGGCACAACACCAGCAAATAATAGATATCGGGTGATCAGGATCCCGAATGGCAGTATATCTGTGGAAATGTACCGGGACTCTGATCGAATCCTATCGAATATATACCCCACCAGGTCAATAGGAATGTCACGAGCGACCCGTATCATAAATTTCGTCCGATCAATGCCAACCTCTGTTTTGTGCTGCCGAGGGTCGATGTTGTTGGCGATTATCAAATTCAGGATCTTGAAAAACAAAGATAGATCTGCCTGCTTGACGCTCTTCGCCCCGTCATACGGGGGAGCATCTGGACCAACAACTAAATCTCTCACCTCATGATCAGCAATGATATCGACCTCATCTTCGGGATGGAGAGATGCCTCCTCCTCAGCTGTCTCTCCCTCAACTGAAGGATCAGACTCTCTATGCTGCATATTCGGATATGCATCTGGCAGCCTAGGAATACGAAGATGCTCAGATAGTCGGTCCCGTGAAAATACAATCGAAACCCCTCGGACAGATATGCTATATGCCCCACCATCATCTGGGCTGGCAGTACCGAACTCTCTATAGAACTCAGAAACGATGTCTATGTAGGCAACAGTCTCCAATGAGTCCCCTGGACTATCTAAGATAGGTCCCCAACCACGATCGTTGAAAAGTGATGGTAAGGAATGACCCTCCCAGATAAGACTCTGGAAGTCAGACAGCTTCACCTGTCGCTCAAGTGAAACAGTTCTCTCCCTAGCAGGAGTACTGCTACTAATCTCTGTCTGACTGCGTCGTTTTCGTCCCGCCCTAGAAGAAGACATGATAATGAACCTGAAATTTACAATTAATTAATAGCTTATCAATAAAATATTAATAATAAAAATATTTAACAAAATGTGAGTAAATTCTATATTAATTTAATTATAAAATAAGATATATTCTTGCTAAGATCTAATGGAACTACAATGGTGAATAAAAATACACATTCATTAATATTATATTTTAGCTATACACGTTCGAAAGGAATAAGTGTAAGTTGAGTTTGGCTAGTTCCGTTCGAACGACAAAATTGCGTTCGAACGGATAAAAAGTAATAGCTGTTTGGCTAGAACCGTTCGAACGACCTAATTATGTTCGAACGGATAAAATGGTAATATACGTTTGGATAGTACCGTTTGAACGACCTAACAACGTTCGAACGGTACATCGCTGAGTCGACTCAGCCATTGAAATCCATGGCCGAATCCTTCGAATCCATGGATTTCTCAACAAACAAATCTAAACTAAACTAAAATAAACCTTCCTATAATAGATTTAAGTAAATCTACGGTGAGTATTGATGGATAAATTGATTTATCCTAATTTAAACAAATAATCCATAAAAAACTTAAATTTAATTGGTAAAATAGTTAGAAAATAAACATACCAGTGAATGAGGGTTGGAGGCTTCGACTGGATACTGTTCACGGCGGTAATGGTGTGAATAAACGGCGGAGATGGAGGTTTTGGGAGTTTGGGGAGTAACCGTTCAATCGGGATTATGGAAATGACCGTCGGGGTCAAGCTATATATGCAGTACCGTTCGAACGGTTATGTGTGTTTGAACGGTTTTTGTCATATATTATATACTGTATGGAGCATTGAACATTCGAACGGTATATTTTTCCGTTCGAACTTGAAACTTTAGGCGGGAAATTTCCCGCTCATTGTTTGATGTTCGAATGGATATTAAATATTCGTTCGAACGTGAAGCTTTAGGAGGGGATTTGTCCCTCTTCATGGTTTACCGTTCGAACGGTGTGTTTATCAGTTCGAAAGGTAACGCTTAGGCGGGAAATTTCCTGCTCATTGTTTGACGTTCGAATGGATAGTAAATATCCGTTCGAACAGGAAACTTTAGGAGGGAATTTGTCACGCTTCATGGCTTCCCGTTCAAACGGTTATTAAATAATCGTTCGAACGGGTAACTTTATTCAAATATTTGCAACAAATCTCATAAATCAGATCAATCTCTCCCTTCTGCCACTCTCACTCCATCACAAACAAAGTTGCGCCATTCTCCCTCAATCCAGTCCCAACTATTCTCAAATTAAAACTATTACTTTCTGTGGAATTACTTCTCAGTACACGCAATTTTCATCTCATTATCGGTATGCTTTTTAGAATATTTTTCTTTCGATAATTTCCTTACTTTGTTGACATATAATTATTGGAATTCTTTGATATTGTTATTTTTGTTATTATACCTATGTTGTTTATATTACTCTGTTGTTATTACTATGTTGAAATTTGTCAAAATATTGTTCATCCGTTTTCCATCGGTGAGGAAGAAAGGAAATCTGGAACGAACATGTTCGAACGTATAAGTCTTTGCATTCGAACTTAAATAACCGTTCAAACGGTTTATGTTTTACGTTCGAATGGTATCTACTATCGATCATGTTATGTTTGATGCATATTCACAAACAATCCAAAATACAATCAAATTTAGAAATATATTATACATAATTAGGAGACAGAGAAACATTAAAATTAAAATAACTGCAACTAACTTAGAATTGAAATTAAAACTTAGAAATATATTATACATAAGTCATAGAACGGTATCCACCACCTTAGCATTGCCACCACTAGTATTATTTAGAAATAAATCCAGCCACAACTAACTCTTCAAATAAAGCATTAATTCTTGCATTTTCCTTAGAATTGAGTAGTGAACTTTCAGAATTCCCAAAAGAACTCTCCGTCATCTTATTGATATCCCTTGACTGAAACTGACTTTGGAGATCATGAGTTGGATTTGTATTGATAGAAGGATATGATAGACAATTTGGTTCTGTCTCCTTCATTGAAGTTGCTAGTTGAGTTTGTAGATTTACAACCTGTAGAAAACAAAGTAGAATGACATTTATTAATTAGGAGATAGAGCATATTAGAATTTTAATCATTATATATGCATAAGAGAACCTGCTGCTGAAGAGCAAAAATAACTGAAAAAATGCCATTGATAGGATCTTGAAGCCTAGCTTGCGCTTCATATATAAGTGTGGTAGACGCTTCATAACGCTTATTTTTCGGGATGCGAGCAAGAAGCCTCCCTACATTACCTGCTCCGAAAATCTTATGAACGGCGCCAAATTGGATATATCCGATTGGACCATTGAAATAAGGAAAAAAAATACATGAATCACGTGCACATTTCCTTCTAAGAAATTTGCATGCTTCATAAGGAGACTGAGAAACCTTGGGCATTCTGTACAATTGGGAGTGATTGGTGCTCAGAGAGCATTTGGGGGTTAATGTATATAGACGGATGGCTCAAATTATTGGTGGAAAACACACCATAAAACCCGGGCAGAAATTTTGCTTCGAGCCCACCAAAGTATTGATGGATAAAAGATACCATCCGTTCGAGACAAATGTTGTTACTACCATGCTTCGAGCCCACCAAATGTTTGTTGAACGGACAACATCCATAAATTATGGAAATATACATTCATAAATTCTGGATCGTAGGAATCTGCTTTTAACTTATTGTCCTTGTGCACATTTCTCACAAACACCACTGAGCTCTCAACTCACATTTCTCTTCAACTCACATTTCTCACAAACACCACCGAGCTCTCAACTCACATTTTTCTTCAACTCACATTTCTCAAAAATTCACATTTCTCAAATGGCCAGCCATCGTCCTTCTAATATTTTACTTGATTTGAATCGAGCACCATATTTGCCACAAAACTTAATCTTCACTCCGGACGCTGTCAATGCCATGATAGCGACAGATAACTATTTCTTATACAAGAGCGATGCGGAGGTCTTAGATGGAGCAAAAGTAATGACATCTCAATATGCAACTGTTGTTACTACCATGAGCCGAAGGTTACTCCCCAGGGTAAGTGAGATAGAGATGCTTAAAAAACAAGTAAGTGAATTGGAGAGTAAGCTTGCAAATAAACGAAAAAAAAAAACAAATATTAAAAAGCGAAAATAAGAAGTTAAAGCTGTCTATGGATTTGTATGCAAAAAATTTGGAACCAAAAGTAGCAGAGATGGAGAGAACGCGAAAACAAATAGATGAACCAAAATTAGAGGAGCTGGAGAAGGAAAGTGCGATCAGCCCTCCGAAAAATGCAGGGAATGTCCTTAACCCTGAGAAAAATGCGATCAGCCCTCCGAAAAATACAGGGAATGTCCTCAACCAGGAGCCGAAAAGTGCCTCAAATGCTTGATTTACGTGTTGTCATGGACTATATGTTTTATTTTATGTGTTGTTAGTTTGCTCATTGTTTTGATATATGTATGGACCACCCTAGATTTGCTTGATTTACGTTTTGATATATGTATGGACCACCCTGGATTTGCTTGATTTACGTTTTGATATTTGTATGGACCACCTTGGATTTGCTTGATGTATGTTTTGATGTATATTTGTTGATGCACGTGATTGTTTGCAATAGGATATTAGCCATGGATAAGAGTTGGATGCGAGTTAGAGATCGGTTGGGTGAGGATTACAATGTATACGCCCAAGGAGTTAAGAAATTTTTGGAGTTTGCATCATGTACAATTGGGAGTGATGGTCGTATTAGATGTCCATGCCGACTTTGCAAGAATTTACATTCTCATAAGATAGAGTTGGTGACTTTCCATTGATACCTAGATTACAATGGTTATTTATGTCACGTTCAACGGCTGTGGATATGACATGGCACTCATCATCTAGAGTCAAGAATGATAATGTCATGTCACATCCTGCAGACTCTCAAGTTTGGAAGGAATTTGACTTGGAACACCCATGGTTTGCTGAAGAACCTCGTAATGTTCGACTTGGGTTAGCAACAGATGGATTTAATCCATTTGGAAACATGAGTACTAGTCATAGTACTTGACCAGTTGTACTTATGCCGTACAATCTACCACAGTGGAAGTGTATGAAAGATCCATATTTCATGATGAGTTTGCTCATTCTAGGTCCAAAATCACCTGGAAATGATATAGACATACACTTGCAGCCACTAATAGCAGAATTGAAAGATTTGTGGGAGAATGGAGTATTAACATTTGATTCATCAATAGGCAAGTCATTTAAGATGCATGCTGCGGTGTTATAGACAATAAATGATTTTCCTACTTATGGAAACTTATCAGGTTGGAGCACTAAGGGGAAATTGGCATGTCCGACTTGTAACAAATATACCCAATCTGAATGGCTTACGTATGGGAAGAAACTATGCTTCATGGGTCATCGTCGATTTTTACCTGGTGACCATAAATGCCGTAGAAATAGTAGGATGTTTAATGGTTCTATTGAATGGGGGCACCCTCCACCATTCTTGTCTGGCGACAATGTTATTGCACAGTTTGCGAATGTCTGAAGTAATGATTTTGGTAGAAAACAACGGAAGAGAAAACGAAGTGCATTAGAGTTGAATTGGACAAAGAAGAGTATATTTTTTGAACTACCCTACTGGTCAACGTTAAAATTTCGGTATAGTCTCGATGTTATGCATATTGAAAAAAATATATGCGAGTCCGTGTTAGGAACGTTGATGTCAATTGAAGGTAAAACGAAAGATAATATAAACTCACGGAAAGATCTAAAGCGGTTGGGAATTAGACCGCAAATGCACTTGCAACAAAATGGCTTGTCTGTTTACATGCCAATTGGATGGTATACATTGTCAAGGAATGAAAGGGCTACATTTTGTGAGTGGTTGCAGAAAATTAAATTACCAGATGGGTATGCCTCGAATCTAACAAGGTGTGTGCGAACGAATGATTGAAAAATTACTGGACTAAAAAGCCATGATTGTCATGTATTCTTACAACGTATATTGCCTGTTGGTATCCGTGGATTTTTTACTAGAGATGTGCGGGTTGCATTAATTGAGTTGGGTACCTTTTTTAAAAATTTATGTGCGAGAACGTTAAACCTAGAAGTTTTGGATTGTATGAAACGAGAAATTGCACTAATATTGTGTAAGTTGGAGAGTATTTACCCACCTTCATTTTTTGACATCATGGTTCACTTAGCCATTCATTTGCTACGTGAAACTCGACTTGCAGGACCAGTCCAATATAGGTGGATGTATCCTATTGAACGATTTCTTGGAAAGTTGAAATGCACAGTGGGTAATAAGGCCCGTCCAGAAGGATCAATTGCAGAAACATATATTGATAATGAATGACATACATTCTGTTCCAAATACTTCCATGGGGTTGACACAAGATTTGATCGGCCAGAAAGAAATTTTGATGTTGACCAAGCAAGACAACGAAATGGATTTTCTGTATTTTTCCAACAAGTACGTCCACTTGGTGCTTAGGGTGGTTATGATTTGTGTGAACGAGAATTCGAGAAAGCTCAATGGTACGTGTTAAATAATTGCCCAGAGATAGAGAGCCACTTGAAGTAAGTTTAAATTAATTGTTAATTAATCATTGAATTTACTTATTAAACATTTGTATAAACATACTTATTATTGGTAATTTAAAATTTTAGTGATCATATTAACATGCTCAAAGAATTAGGAGTAAATGCTATAGACCTGAGACATGAACAGGAGTTCCCGAAATGGTTCGAACAACGGGTAATGACATTAATACAGATGTAATTTTATTAGTTATTAAAATATTACTATTGTTAACGGTTGAATGTTTATACTTTATTTAATATGTAGGTTGTACAAATGCATGCAAGTAATCGGAACAATATATCAGACGAACTATATGCACTGGCGCGTGGTCCCTCAAGACGTGCTGCTCGATATTCTACATGTATTTCTCAAGGAAGTAGGTATCACACAATTGATCGAGAACTTTATAGGAAAACACAAAATAGTGGTGTCCTTGTCGAAGGGAGTCATGATGGAGACAATATTGATTTCTATGGAGTTATCGTAGATATAATCGGATTGAGATATGTGGGGGAGCTTGTGGTTTATATGTTTAAGTGTGATTGGTGGGATTTAAGCAATCCTCGAAGAGGAAAATGCTAGGATGAATATTTTCTGAGTATTAATACATCAAAAAAATGGTATGAAGATGATCCTTTTATTTTGGCTTCCCAAGCATCTCAAGTATTCTATTTAGACGATCCACAGTTAGGAAATCAATGGCAAATAGTACAAAAATTTTCTCCTAGAAATATTTATGACGTTATCCCTGAGGCGAATAGACTAGATGAAGAAGAAGATGATACCTCTACTCAAGAAGCATACTAAGAGAGTCAACCTGCCTTTAACTTATTTGTAGATTTGAGCCAGTATGAGATGATCCCATTACATATGGAAGATATTGAGGCTTATATAGTTGAGACGACAGTTGATCAAAGTGTTGAGTCATCTGAAGTATCTACAGATGATGAGATCGAATCTATAGATGAAACTGATACAGATGATTGATCAGTTTGTGTTCACATTATACAGTATCTCGCAATTATGCCACCAAAGAGGAAGGAAGTTCCCATCCCATCTCCACCTGTTTCTAACTCTCCGTCTGACTTGCCATTAGAGACTGACTCTACGGAACAAGGTAAATAGCTACTAATTTTTTCAATTAAGATATATGCTAATTGATACGGGGTAAATAACTAATATTATTTTATAGAGATAACAGTACAATCTCGTCGTGGACGAGGCATTACTAGAGGTGTGACATTGGAGAAATATCGTAAAGTAGGTAAGATTAAGGTTAACATTCTTGATGAACATACCGGAGGCCAGGGACAACAGGCAGCTTGGCTTGCATCGCATGTGGGTGCTCTTACACGGACTTATGCACCTTTGGCTACGAGTTCATGGCATAAAGTCCCCAAAGAGGTGAAAGAATTTATAAAAAAGCGTTGTTTGGTACGTAATATTTAAATAATAAATTTATATGAATATTATTTAATATTCTAAATGATAATATCTTTGTATATATACTCTTTTAAGGATGAATTTGAACTAAATTATGATCGGAGAGAGGAGCTTAAGACTGTTGAAGAGTTGATGTGTAATGCATTCCGCAAGTATAAGGCGAGGTGTCATGAGCATTATAAGAAGTACGAGAACAAGGAAGAAGCACGTGAGCATCCTTTTCAGGATGTCCGACCTGAAGAATGGAAAAAATTTGTGACATGTTTGATGATCCATCATATAAGGTAAAGTAAATTAATTATTTATGTATCATATTTATAATTTTCACTTACTAACTTTTACAATTTCTATGCAGGAGCGAAGTTCTATAAACAAAATGAATAGATCAAAGTTGAAGATTCATCATCGCGCAGGCTCAAGATCTTTCCATCGCCTCTCTAAGAAATTGGTAATGTATTTTTTTTATTTTTTTATTCTATATAGTTTGTTTTTAATATTAACTTTATATCTTAACAATTTCTCTTGTAGGAAGCGTCAGACACCAATTATGATCACACAAAATTATATGCTACATCACATACTAATAGTAATGGATAGTGGACTCATCCCGATGCTCGTGAAAATTATGTAAGTATTATAATTTTTTTTAATTAAACATATTTAAATTGTTGTGTCAATATTAAACGTATATGTTGTGTGAATGATAAAATGCTTGCCATACGTGCTGAAACTGCTTCAGATCATAATTCATCAACAAGGATATTGAAATTTTTACACAAGTTTTAGGGCAACGTTCAGGATATTTGAGGGGTTTGGGTCACTATATAAAACCTTCAAACTCTTCATCAACGTAAAACACTACTGCTATTGCGTTAGAAAATGCAAATTCTACGATTCAAGAATTGCTTACAAAACAGCATGAGTTAGAGGCTCAATTGACAAAACAAGCAGAGATGGAGATTACAAAACAACATGAGTTAGAGGCTCAATTGACAAAACAAGCAGAGATGGAAATGCGCATAAAAAAACAAGAAGATGAACAAAGAGAGATGAAGCTTCAAATGCAGATACTTATGCAACAATTCAGGCCTCCAAGCAATTAATTTTCATTAGAAGTGGTTTTACATATTGAACAATTATATATCATGTACTGAGAATTTTATTAGTATTATTAGTATTTTATTAAACAATTTGTATTGTATTTTTAAAATATAAATATCTATTTGGTTCTAAATTAGTATTGATTGTCCATGAAAATAATAACCGTTCGAACACTCATCATCCGTTCGAACGTATTCAAATCGGCCGTAACCGTTCGAACATCATACATTATCGTTTGAACTGAAAAAGTTGCGCGCTGTTCGAACAGAAAATTCACTATTTGCGTTCGATCATCAATTTATCCGTTCGAACGTTTCTTCATGAATTACCCGTTCGAACGTTATTTACTCCTACCGTTTGAACAGTCACATATGTTTGAACGTTATTTTATATGTTT
Source organism: Cyclocarya paliurus (assembly GCA_029856935.1). NCBI lineage: Eukaryota > Viridiplantae > Streptophyta > Magnoliopsida > Fagales > Juglandaceae > Cyclocarya > Cyclocarya paliurus. The sequence continues at coordinate 30,279,773 of CM056953.1, forward strand.
GAACGGTATTCCAAGACGGATTTAATTCGTCCCAAAAAAAAAATCCATTCGAACGATTTCGAACGGTCAAAGTTAATTTTGTCCCAAAAGATATTTTTTGGGACGAATTTGTGATTTTCATCCCAAATATCTTTTGGGACAGTTTTATAAGGACGACCTTGCGATACTTTTTTTTCGTTCTAAAAAATATTTTAGGATGAAATGCCAATATTTTGGGACGAAATTTTTCGTTCCAAAAAACATAAATTGTCGTAGTGTTTAATCTTTTTAGCTATACATGATATAAGATTTGAGAAAAAAATGAAATTGTAAAAATAATCATTAAAACGCTTAGTAGTTTTGATCGATCAGTATTTGATAGAAATTTTCAACTTATCTATATTTTACACACTTCGATGTGATATAAATATGTTTCATTAATATAAATATGTTTTCTTGGTCGTTGACACCACTCTAACAGTAGACTTTTGGGCCAAAAAAAATAAAATAGACGAGCTTCGTTGTCTAATTTGTCTCCTTTAGATCAATTGACTTGCTTCATCAGTTCTTTGATCTGCAAGTCTGAAAAGTTGGAGAAGGCCCGCGGCGACCAAAAGCGAAAGCGTTTGTTTGGGTAAGGAGAACAGCATTCACCATCACCATCTTTTTCTCATCTCTTTTTGAATTTGTTCCATAGTTTCCTATTTTTATAGCTCATTGAGAATCATTTATTATATTTTTAGGCTTATAATTAACTGTCACCTAATTGTGAGCGACTTCTGTTAATTTTCTGGCGGAATCAAGCATATTGAAATAGACTATCACTTCATCATCTGTGAATTAAGTTGTTGCTCGTATAGCAAAATATTTGCTTTGCATTAATTTCTATGAAGTAGTTTACCCATGCAGTAGTACCATCATTTATCTTTTATCTTAATCACTAATTGCTTTGATTCTGTAATTATCATCAGACTTCTTACTGATCTAATCCAATTCAGGTAATTATAAGTCTTAATTAGCCCCGTCGTCTATATATACGGATCTAATTCCATGCATATGTGCTATCTGCCTGTTTGTTTGAGTATTGAGATATTAATTTATTAGAATATTGACATTTTTATGTATAATTGCCCACAAAATTGCCCATATTTTTATAATATAATATAATTGTATTGTAGTCAGTACTCTTCTTAATTTGTGTAAGCAGGCCGGGAGCTGGAAGCCAATTTATTATATAAGAAGCTAAACTGTGAGATGGAAAAATCAACAAGTTATGATCATGAAATTCAACAAAAATTGGCAACTGATTCATCAGTCACAAATGGAAATCAAAATCCTGTTGAAATTCATCAATTGGATCAAGAAGCTGCAAACACTTTGAGTAGTGCAGATGGAAATCAACATAGAGAGTTGGTAATTAGCATCAAAGAAATGGCTGAAAGCTGCTTGGAGCTTCCCTTATCATCAAACGAGTGTTGTATCTACAAGATTCCAACTTTTCTTCGCAAATTGAATGAGGAAGCCTACACTCCTCAGTTTATATCAATAGGGCCTTTCCACCATGGCACCAAAAGATTTGAACCCATGGAAAAGTTGAAACTGAAATATTTTCTAAGATTCATGCAGTGGATTGACTTGAACGTACTGGAGATTCTAGTTAACGCCATAAAGCTGAATGAAGAAAGTGTGCGTAGTTGTTATGCAGAAACCATCAAGTTTAGCAGTGACGATTTCGTGAAATTAATTTTGGTGGATGGGATCTTTATTATTGAATTTTTCTACGAAATATGGTTCAAAGGATCAGAAAGGGTTATTCATGAGAACCATATACTGTTAAACCCAATATCGTGGCAGGCAATTATGTCAGACTTGCGGTTACTTGAAAATCAACTTCCTTTCTTTGCTCTTGAGAAATTATTCAACCTTGCAGATGTGCCAGTGCATCCTTCGATTCCTTCCTTCACTTTGCTTGCAATTAAGGTCTTTGAGGACATTCATGATCAGGAATTTCCTGGAAATCTTGGAGAGCAACCAATTAGACACTTTGTTGATTTGACCAAAGCATTTTTACTTCCATCATCTAGAAAGCTATTGTCAGCACATGAAAGTAATGATCTTGCTAGATCAGCTGATCATTTATATACTGTAAGCCATTTGTATGAGGTCGGAGTTAAGTTTAAGGTGAGATCATGCAAATGCTTGCTTGACCTAACAAGACAATTTGCTGATTTGGCCAGACCATTTTTCCTTTCATCATCCAGAAAGCCAGTGCTATCAGATGAAAGTAATGATCTTCATAGTGCTGATCAGTTATATACTGCAAGCCAATTGTACGAGGCTGGAGTGCATTTTAAGGTGAGCTCAAGCAAATGCTTACTTGACCTGAAATTCACCAATGGAACTTTGGAAATTCCATGCATTAATCCTGATAATGAGACAGAGACTATTTATCGAAATGTCATAGCATTTGAGCAATGCCATTATCCACGTGATTCACATCTTACATACTACATTGTGCTATTGAATTTACTAATCAACACTCCCAAAGACGTGGAATTACTTATTAGAAAAGGAATCATCATAAATGGGCTTAGCAACATCGATGCAGTGGCATCTCTTCTCAATAATCTGGGAACGTATACTGTATATGATGCCTGTAAATCTGCTTATCATAGTTTATTTCGAGATTTGAATGCTTTCTATAAGAACACAAAGCATAGTTGGAAGGCTACCTTGAGACGTGATTATTTCGGCACTCCTTGGAAAATAGCTTCTACTGCAGCTGCTGTTACATTATTGTTGCTCACTCTCGTACAAGCCATATGCTCCATCATCCAAGTTGTGAAGATGTGAAGAAGCTTGGTGCATGAAATTCTGGTAAAACACAACATTTTATTTTACTCCTCACGTTTAGAAATTAATTTGTTAGATAAGTATTTTTTGAAATAATATGCCTTATCTTCACTTTCTTCATCTATTAGTAAAAAGCCTCAGCTCTGAATGTTGTATAAATACACCCTCTTATGTACAGAACATATGTTGCACTAATATCTTCTAACTTCAGCACATTTTCATTTATTACTCTGTTCTTCATTTGTTGAGTTACTGATTGCTTTGTGTGATAGGTCCCAACAGTTATTTAAACAATAAAGTAGCTGTTTTCTCTTCGGGTGAGAAAGTACCGCACGAGGTAAATATCAAAATGATTACTTGAAAAACCACTGACAACTGTTGGCTGCTTTAAATAAGCAGAGCCTCGTACAAAGCAAACCGAACACAAAAGTAAAAATGAGAAACTACAACTAAACGTAAACCCACGTAAAACATCACACGTAAATACACATAAAACACGTAAAAATAAACATGCACTTTCACGTAAAAACACAGCAACTAAAGGAAATAAATATGGCGTAAATCATGCAACGGCCCGTGACCCATTCTACTGCCTCAGTCTTCTCCCAGTGCAAACTTCTCGTTCTTCACGTGCCCCTACTTCTTCGCTGCATCGGTTTATCGTTTCTCTACGTACGTCCACCTTCTTGCATGCTACATGCTGCATGCAACGAACGTTTTACGTTCATTTTCATTCCAGGTACTTGGCATTTGGCCTAAAGGCCCTTGTTGACTATCGTGGCCTATCAATACTCCCCCCATTAAGTGGATCCTTGTCCTCAAGGTCCACGCCTGGATACTTCTCCAGTAGCTATTTGGTTGCTTTCCAGGTCGCCTCTTCTGCCGGTAGATTTTTCCAGTGTACCAAACTTTCTTCGATGATCTGGGCCCCCTGTTTTACCCAGCGGTGGTCTAGAATAGCTTGTGGTTCCAACATTACGACCCCATCGTCGGTGAATGGAGGCAACTCTGTGCTGTGCATCACCTCATTCTTGTCCTTAGTGTTGTATCGTTTGAGGAGAGAGACGTGAAATACAGGGTGAACGGGTGACCCTTTTGGTAACTGGAGCTTATATGCCACCGAGCCGATCTTCTCAATAATTTTGTAGGGTCCATAGAAGCGGCTAGCCAATTTCTGGTAGACCCGTTTGAAGATTGTTTGCTGGCAGTAAGGATGTAGCTTCAGAAGCACTAACTCGCCAACTTCGAACGATGCATCTCTTCTTTTCTGGTCTGTGAATTGTTTCATCTGATTAACCGAGCGTGCAAGGTTAGCCTTGAGTTGTTGGAGTAACTCATCTCAGTTCATTAGTTGCTGATCTACTTCATGCACTGGTGAGAGTCCTTGGTGGTATGATGGAATGGCTGGTGGCAGTAGGCCATACAGTGCCTGAATAGGTGTCATCCCTGTGGAGATGTGGTATGTGGTATTGTACTAGTACTCAGCCCAAGGTAAGTAGAAGCTCCATTTGCGTGGCCACTGATGGACGAAGCATTTGAGATATTGTTCAAGGCATTGATTGACTACTTCCATTTGGCCATCGGTCTGCGGATGATATGCGGAGCTAAGCTGTAGTTAGGGCCAGACATCTTGAAGAATTCTTGCCAAAAGTTGCTTAAGAAAATTGGATCGCGGTCACTAACGATTGATTCAGGCATTTCGTGCAGCTTAAGTACTCCCTCCACAAATGTTTTTGCAACACTCTTAGCTATAAAGGGATGAGTTAGAGTAAGGAAGTGGGCTAACTTACTAAGTCTATCGACGACTACCATGATGGTATCCTTGCCTTGTGAGGTCGGTAACTTCTCAATAAAATCCAGTGTAATGTCATCCCATACTTGGCATGGAATGGATAACGGCTGTAGGAGTCCTGCCGGTGCCAAAGTTTCGGCCTTTGTCTTATGGCACACTACGTAACTTTTGATATATTCTTGGACCGATCTAAGCATCTGACTCGTTCAAAAATGAGTAGCCCAAAGGCTATCCCAAGTATAGGAGCGTGTCGCGTAGTAATTAAAAATAAATTCCTAGATCGTCTCCACAGGGAAAGTGCTTAAAAATAAAACTCGTGTAAAATGGTGAAAATAGTTACAATGAGAGAATAAAAATAAAAGTGATGATATGTGCAATGAATGTGGGAGTGCAATGGAAATGAAAATTTACTAGTCGTGGACTAGATTCATGTTTGTTGGTTTTGAGTGGATGATGAAAAGTAAAAAATTTAAAATACAAGACAGTAAATTAAAATTGCTGGAAATTAAATAACTGAAATGTAAAGGGACAATAAAATTTAAATGACATAAAAGTAAATTACAAAAATTAAAGGTGCAGAAAAATTAAATGACAGTAATTTAAATTACAGGAAATTAAAAGTGCGAGGAAATTAAATGACGGTAATTTAAATTGCAGGAAATTAAAAGTGCGAGGAAATTAAATGACATAAATTTAAATTGCAAGAAATTAAAATTGCGAGAAAATTAAATGACAGTAATTTAAATTGCAGAAAATTAAAAGTGCGAGAAAATTAAATAACGGTAATTTAAATTGCAAGAAATTGAAAGTGCGAGGAAATTAAATAGCAGTAATTCGAAATTAAATAAAAACAAAAATTGTAAGGAATAAACTCAATATTTGGAAATGGAGACTGTGTTCTCCAACCCAAAAATCTGAACTTCCAATTAAAGTAAACTCTCAAAAATAAAATAGACTCTCAATATTTATCAAAGAGGACTGAAAATTTACTCATTAAACAAACTCAAAACTGAAAATAAAGACTTACAAAAATAAAATTTACTGAGCCATACATTGAAAATGACTGATGAATAAATTACATAAAATTAAAAATTGAACTCAGAAGAAAATAAAAACTGACTACAAAAATTCACTCACTATTTTTTTTTCTGAACTTTAACTCTAAAATCACACTAAAAACATTCTAAATCACTGACTCTAACTCTAACCACTGACTACTAACATCTGACACTCTCACATCTAAACTCCCTATTTTCGTCTACTTACAAGCCTTATATAGGCTTCAAAATAACACTGCACTGCGTTGAATACACCTGTGCTGTCCATGTCCCATGTGAAAGGTGCTGCGTCCGTGATTTATTTCATAGATCAAAAGCTCTCAGCCGCCCACCTTTTTCTCTTTATTTTCTGTGGCGTTTTCCTTCTTTTCTTTTCACTACTTTCGGTGCCTCATGCACATTTGTTTTCTTTTCTTTTTCTTTATTCCTTGCACCGAACTCCAGCCGAAATCTTCTTTTCCTTTTTTTTTTTTTTCTGCTGCACTGAACTGCACCGAGTGGACCTTCGAACTACACCTACTTATTCTTTCTTTTTCCTTGGCCGTGCATCATGTGCATGTTGTTGTGCTGGTGTGCACCGTGTGCATGGTGCATTCACGTTTGTGCAACGGTGGCCGTTGCAGCGTGCATGGATGCGGTGCTGCCGTGCATGGATACTCTGTTTTCGAACAGAGGCCTCTCGGTGAATGCAGTGGCGCTGTGGGATAGTTGGAGTGGTGCTGTCGTGGCGTCGGAGCTGATCACCAGCGTCGTCTGGTGTTGCTGGTGCAGCGAGTCTGTCCAGGTTTCAGAAATGGAGGTTGGTGTTGCCGTATGCATATGGTGGTGCTTCGTGGAGTTGGACATTTATTTGGCCGTGCATGGTGGTGGGGAACTGATCGCCGGCGTCGTCTGGTGTTGCTGGTGGCCGGCGGAAGAGCTTGGTGCTGTGGTGGCACTGTAGCATGAAATGCAGATCGGGAGGTAGAAGACGAGGCGAACGACATGTCGTCGACCTCAAACAGCAGGAGCTTCTCTCGTGCAAAACGACAGGTCGTTTTTGACAAAATGACATGTCGTTTAGGCGACGGCCGTTTTGCACTTCTACGGCAAACGACATGTCATTTGACAAAAATGACATGTCGTTTAGGACCTGTAGAATAAAAATAAAAAAATAAAAAAATAAACAATAAGTAATATATAATCAAAGAAACAAAAAAATAAAATTAGAAAAATAATAAAATAAATAAAAACTAAAAAAATGTGTTGTGCAATTTAAATAAATATTGCCCAATTAAATCACAAGCTATAAAATTAAGCATAAATTATACTTTTAATCAATTTAATTCATAACTTGGATTTATGCCTCTTAATCAATTTTTTCATCTAAAATCAATGATAAAATAATAAAACAATTAAAAATATATTGGTCGTAAGTGTATAAAATATGCAATAATGCAGCTCAATCAGCATCACGGGCCAATAAAATTGTTGCCTCAATTTTTTGTATGTGCGTAGTACGCCTGAGTGTCCGCCCACTTTGGTGTCATGCATCTCATGCAGCAGTTTGGCACGTAAGGTAGGATCGGTTGGTATGATGACCCTTTCCTTGTAACGCAGTAAACCATTGCGCCACACATAGTGTGTGTTGGGTTGGTCTGTAGCTATACAGCTCATGGACTGGATATATGGGTCCTTCTTTGCAGCGTTTTTAATGTCCTCCCATACGTCAACCTGAGGAAGAAAAATGTGGTGAAGAACTGGGCTACCTTGTTTTCGTGAAAGAGCATCTGCTACAGAATTCTCACGTCCTGGTCGGTAGGTGATCTCGTAGTCATAACCTAATAGTTTGGCTATCCACTTTTGTTGCTCGGGTGTGGTGATGCGTTGCTCCAAAAAATACTTCAAGCTTCTTTGATCTGTTTGAATATAGAACTTTCGGCCTAGGAGATAAGGCCGCCACAGTCGTATGGCTTTTACAATTGCTAGCATCTCTTTGGCATAAGTGGACCAAGACTTTTTTGCTATCCCTAGGGCCCGACTCATGAACGCCACTGGTTTACCTTGCTGGGACAACACCGCTCCAATTCCCTCTCCCGATGCATCGGTTTCGACAGTGAAAGCATCATTGAAGTTGGGCATTGCCAGCATTGGTGTGGTTGTCATGGCCTTTTTGAGATCAAGGAAAGTAGCTTCTGCTTCCTCGTGCCACCCGAATTGGCCTTTCTTAAGGAGATTGGTGAGAGCCCGTGCGATTATGCCATAGTTTTTGACAAACTTTCGATAATATCCTGTCAACCCTAAAAACCCACGTAGCTAAGAAATATTAGTAGGCCGAGGCCATGCCACCATTGCTGCAATTTTTTTGTTGTCTACTTTGACTCCCTGGCTGGTGACAATGTGTCCCAAGTATTCCAACTCTTGTTGCCCGAAAGCACATTTGCTAGCCTTGACAAAGAAATGTTGCTGCTTCAATATGGCCAGCGTCTATTTTACATGCATCAGATGCTTGTCCCAAGTAGGACTATAGACTAATATATCATCGAAGAAAACGAGTATAAATTTTCTAAGATGCGGGCGGAATATTGAGTTCATAATAGCTTGAAATGTTGAAGGTGAATTACACAGGCCAAATGGCATAACCAAATATTCGTAGTGTCCATTATGAGTATGGAAAGCAGTTTTTGGAATATCCGGAGGATTTACTCGTACCTGATGGTACCCAGCTCGCAGATCTAGCTTGGTGAAATATGAAGCTCCATAGAGTTCATCCAACATATCATCAACCGTGGGAATGGGAAAGCGATCCTTCATGGTGGCAGCGTTGAGTGCACGATAATCTGTACAAAATCGCTAGTTTCCATCCTTCTTCTTCACTAATAGTACTGGTGATGAAAATGGGCTCGTACTGGGTCGAATGAGGCCTGAGTTTAACATATCGTGGACTTGCTTCTCGATCTCCTCCTTTTGATAGTATGCATATCGATATGGTCGGACATTGATTGGCTCGGTCCCTTCTTTGAGAGCGATGCAGTGATCAACTGCTCTTATGGGTGGAAGACCCGAAGGTTCCTAGAATATTTCCGAAAACTCCTGCAATATTTACTGCATGTCCGGATGTATGTGTTGGTGCGGCTCCTGACCACTGACTTGTAGGCATATTGCGAAAATGGACTGGTTCTGGTGAACCTCTTTTGCTAGCTCCTTGAGTGATGCGGCTTGAATAACTTCACCGTCAGCCCCTTGTAGTCACCTGATCTGATTCTCCCAAAGGAATTCCATGGTCAATTGCTTTTAGTTGCATACCATGGAACCGAGCATTTCAAGCCAATGAATTCCTAGGACTAGGTCCAGCCCTGTAAGAGGAAGAGAATAGAGAGTTAAAGAGAAAAGAGTGCCTTGAAGGTCCACTCGTACCTCTTCGAAACGCCCTTGACAGTTCAGTTTTTCCCCATTAGCTATTCGCACGGTGAACCTCTTGGTTGGCACCACAGGTAGCCGTAGTTCATTAGCCAACGGCTCACTAATGAAGTTGTGCGTTGATCCACTGTCTATTAGTACGATGACCACGAGGGAACCGATCCTGGCAGCTACTCGCATGGTCTTGGGGGCGGTCCAACCTGTTAATGCATGCAACGTAATCGCTGGTTCGATAGGCTCTTCATGGTTCTCCTCCACTGGTTGTTCTTCTATTACGTCATCACAGATAACATTTTCACCGCCATCGTGTCCCTCCAACATAAGAATTCGTGGCCCTTGACATTTATGCCCTGCGGTAAAACGTTCGTTACAGTTAAAACATAGGCCTTGGAGTCGCTTACGCTGCATTTCATCCCAACTTAGACGTCGAACAGGAGTGACAGATGCTGCTGGTGCTGTTCAGTTTACTGGAGGAAGAGCTAGGGGAGCTCGCACTGGAGGTGGAGGTCTTATGAACCTCCATTGTCTCGCTAGTTGGTCATCCTTCATGCGCGCAAAGCTAATGGCATCTTTTAATGTTTGTGGTCTAAACATTCTAATTCCGTCCGAAATGTCCGTACGTAATCCACCCATAAATGTGCCCACAAGAGCCTTTTGTGTCCAGCCTTTGACTCAATTGCCCAAGCATTCAAATTCCCTCTAGTATTCATGGAGGGAACCAGTCTGTCTGATCCTTGAAAGGGCTTCATCAAAATCTTCGCGTCCATCTTCTTGAAATGTTCTACGGATCCACTGCCACCATTGGTTGGCCTCTCCTTCCAAATGGTAGGAAGCCAAAGAAACTTTCTGGGCTTCGGGAGTATTCTGGAATTCAAAAAATTGGTTCACACAATTGAACCACTTCGTCGGATCATCTCCTGAAAATCGAGGAAATTCAAGTTTCGCTGTTTTGGAGGATACAACCAGCTGACCTCCATCTTTGCCTTCTCGGTGATGGTTGCTGTGGTTGGGATTCTCCTGGTTTGCAAGTAAGACATCAGAGAGACGGTTGAGAGTTTCTTCCACATGACGAAGCTTGTCGGCCATGCCGAGCTCCATCCTGTGTAACCCCTCTTCCAACTGCTCAATACGCTCCTTATTGGTTCCCATAATAAACCTGGCTCTGATACCAATGATTGGTCCCAACAATTATTTAAAGAATAAAGTAGTTGTTTTCTCTTTGGGTGAGAAAGTACCGCACGAGGTAAATATCAAAATGATTACTTGAAAAACCACTGACAACTGTTGGTTGCTTTAAATAAGCAAAGCCTCGTACAAAGCAAACCGAAACAAAAGTAAAAACGAGAAACTACAACTGAACGTAAACCCATGTAAAACATCACACGTAAATACACATAAAACACGTAAAAACAAACATGCACTTTCACGTAAAAACACAGCAACTAACGGAAATAAATATGGCGTAAATCATGCAATGGCCCGTGACCCATTCTATTGCCTCAGTCTTCTCCCAGTGCAACCTTCTTGTTCTTCACATGCCCCTACTTCTTCGCTGCATCTGTTTATCGTTTCTCTACATACGTCCACCTTCCTGCATGCTGCATGCAACGAACGTTTTACGTTCATTTTCATTCCAGGTACTTGGCATTTGGCCTAAAGGCCCTTGTTGACCGTCGTGGCCTATCATTGTGATTTTCCAAACCCCTTGCATTTGACAACACCACATGTCAGGTCTTAGATTCTATAGTGATTTCTTTTTTGCTCATTTGTGTTTTCTTCATTGGTTACTCATACAAGTTCTATGGCTGCGAATGTATTCAAACTGTTATATGAAATGCCTAAACCCAAGGCCGTGTACAACATTCGCTCAGAATAAACAAGCTCATAGCTTGATGTTATCCCATCCGTGATTTACATGATGTTCGGTGAATTGTTTGGCATCAATGTTCCCTTTGCATTCAACATTTGGTTGCTTCATTTGGAAAACAAGTTCTGTCATATATGTTTTTTTTTATTATTATTGTTAAATTGTTAAATTATGATTTTTTAAAAAAATTGCAGGAACACTTATATGTGTTGAGAATGGAGCAAAGCAAGAGGAGATTAAGCTAGTGATAGATGAGTTGAATTTCATGCAACAATAGTGGAGGTCATGCTATCAACCCGAGGGATTTGAATGAAGTGATTTTTGTATCTTTGTTTCTTATTAACATACAGTTTATAGCTTTATTGTTATCGATACTATTTGGATAATGGGCTTGTATTCAATTTATTTATATTTTCTCTCATAATTAATTATCTTGTTGTATTTCTATATAATAACTTCTTTTTTATTGTCTAGCATATTTGAACATAAAAAGTGAGGCCATTCAAATATTGGTTAAAAAACCATTATGTTTATTATCTATCCAAAATTTAACAATAAAATTTTCAAATGTAAAAAAAATTGTACAATTAAAATATTTATTGGAATAAAGCTTTGGGGATCAAATTTTTATTTTTATTTTTTAGGATCCTCTTGTGACAGCCCCCAAATTAGACAGTTTGTTGAATCATTTGAATGATGGTCGGGTTGATCTTGAAGTAATTGATTTGTATAGCTAGCCGCCTTATACTAGATGCCGCCCCACTGACAGAGGGCATATCATAGTCTCTTAACGCCTTGTGCTCCTGATCGGTCATACTAAATTTAGATGCGGTGACCTCTTTCATTTTCTCTTTATCAATCCGACGTAAGGTTCTTTCAATTTCAGGATCGAAAAGTGTATGCTCTAATGATTTAGATCGGGACATGCAATTTTGATTCTTGAAAAGAAAAACCAAACTGAGATCTAATTTAAACCAATTTTTTAAAAATAAAATAAAATCTAAAATAGTAAAAATCTAGCTAGTATCAATATCAATAACAAATAGCTATTCCCTAGCAACGGCGTCAAAAACTTGTTCGCATAAAATATCTGCAAGTGCACAGAATCGTAACAAGTAGTGAAGTGTTTTTAAAGAAAACGGATGTCGAACCCACAGAGATTAATTATGTTATTGAGTACTGAAATTTACAAAATTAATTACTATTTGGAAAACTGAAATTTAAGGAATAGATTATCTAAATTAAACTGAAAAAAAGAGCATTAAAATTTAAATTTTTAAAATTAATAAGAATATATCTAAAGCGTTTGATTTCACCTAACAAATCTCATATAATTTATTCTTCATTATTATAGAATTCTAATTATTCCAAGTTGATGATAAAAATCCCTTAACTATTCAATATTTTCTCTCGAACAATACTAAAAATATCTCCAATTAATAACTCTATATCTTTATGTGAATTTAACTAATTGGAGACTCATTAAGTTCTTTGGATTTTTCTTAAAAATGACACTAATCATTGTAACGTATCTCTACTTTTGCTCAACTAATGGTACTTAATCCTAGAGCTTTAATCCCAAATCATCTCTCGGTCTCATTGTGATTTAATAGATCGAATAATAATTAGCTAGAAAATGGCAAGCATTAAGAACAAGAAATAAACACTCAATCATGAAAATATTGAAAATAAAATAACTTAGAATATAAATTGTGTGTTCAATACTAGACTACATCAAAGCTCTAAAAAATAAAATTAGTTAATAATAAAACTGAAAAAAAATAGTTTTCTTCATTGGAGTCGGTTGATGAAGCATGCGGTTCTTGACTTTGCTCCCCAGATTCGTCTCCTTGAAAGAAACTTAAAAAATAAACTTTGGAATATTTTACTCTAAAACTTGGACTCTCCCCCTCAATTTTGTGCTAATGATATGCTTATATAGGGTAGAAAAGAAACCCTAATCGTTTCCATGATCCCCGCCTAAAAACTCGCCTAACTTTTAGGACTTTTATTGATGGCCTCGTACATGGTCCAGGAGTCAGAATTTAGAACTCCTTATTGATATAAAGTTGTAGCCCTTTAAGATAACTTTCCAATCCATCCATAATCTCATCTATCGGATATGTGAGTAGAAAGTTATGATCAAAATACTCAAGCATGTCCAGGCTATCTCCTAGTGTATTTCGAATTTGGACTTTTTGTGGATTCTTTCTGTAATTTCTTTCTCTTTTTCTTGATCAAAATTACTTTCAAACCCTTGGCTAATTGTTTCCCATGATGTCCTTTAAATTGGTCGTCCAATCTAACCGCCTAGAACCTTGTTGCCAAGTCTTTTCGCCCAGGAGGTAAAATATCTCACTCATCGCCTAACTCTTGTCGCCAATTGTGGTCGTCATTGGGTCTCCTCGCCTAAATCTCCTCAGCTCTCTTTAGGTCCCATCCCCTCTCGTCGGTCTGGATTCGTAGTTTCTTCTTTTGTACCAAAATGCTCTCATTTTGTACTGAATTCTCATTCCTTCAAATCCAAGAAAATAAAGAAAAATATATAGAAATAAAATAAAATCAATAGAATTAAAGGAAAATTGACACTTTTCATAAATAAAATAATAATAAAAATCACACTTATTAGATACCAACCAGACATCACGCCACTTGATTTAGCACAACCGAGTGCATTTCCCACCATATCAATGTGGTCGAGCCCTGTCTCTTGCCATAGTAGCACAATCAAGCCCTGCCTCTCACCACAACAAGGCAGTAGAGCCCTACTTCCCGCCATAGCAACATAGTCGAGCCTTGCCTCCAGCCATAGTAGCACAGTTGAACTCTGCCTCCACCCATAACAACGTAGTTGAGCCCCCCCCTTCACAAAGTCTTGCCTCACTCGAGCACATGGCTTGCGCCCTAACACGGTCAAACATCTCCTTCAGCAAAGTCGAGTGCCCTCACACCCGCACTTGGCGATCAATGGATGATGACGCTCCCTTGAGTGCTTCACTTCTCACCCTTAAAGCCACGTGCACTTGCATCCACACTTAGCAATCAAAGGATGATGATGCTTCCTTGAGCATTTCACTCCTCGCCCTTAAAGCCATGTGCTCTTGCACTTACACTTGGCAATCAAAGGATGCTGCGCTCCCTTGAGTGCTTCACTCCTCGCCCTTAAAGTCATGTGCCCTTGCATTCGTGCTTGCTGATCATAGGATGATGATGCTCCATTGAGCACATCACTCCTCGCCCTTTAAGTTACATGCCCTTGCACTTGCACTTGGCCATCAACGCCACCATGGACAAACACCTCCCTTAGCAAACGCAGATTGCAGACACTCGTGCAGTAATCGCTTTGTGTGGATTTCACCACAACCGCCTCATAAGGGTTACCTTTGGGAACGAGTCGATGGACTCAACAACTACTTAGAATGAACCTAAAGAGCCAATGAGCTTTCTGATCATCTAAGTGAAATTAGGACAAATATGCCCTAGTCGGCAAAAGACAAATTGCCTCAAGGGGCAAAAAATCCACTAGCATCAAACAAAAATAAAAACTATTTCTAAATACGGAAATACACACTTTTTGCTCATAATAAATAGTCATATGCGACCATCTGAACGCTTGATTTTCAGGACATATTCATGCAAAAGCATTATAATCATTTTATTAATGAATGCACCATAGTCTCCCCTATGTACCATCCGCACATTTTGGCTCCTTTTGTCACACCACGAATAATGACTATGCATGTGACTTTGTAACAAATGATGCTCAGCTTCCCATGCGGCACATTCGTGATTAGACATCCTCTAACCTCTGCCATAAGAGAGCTAACGGCGTCGACCCGAAAGTGTTACCGCCTTGCCTGAGTCCATTGTCGCTAGCGACAATGTAAGGCATGTCACTTAATTTTACAGTCTCCCCAGTGACCTGAGGAGCTCTATCGAGATAATACTCCATCTCGACTTAGGGCTATAATACGCACACAACCATAAATCTTTTGACACAAAATCATAATTTATTGACATAATTATCAACGACAACTATCAATTATAATGCAACAAAAAATGCAACAATTTATAAGTGAGTGACATAACAACAACAAAATTTATTAAAACAAAAAGAATATTTCAAAAGTATATACAAGCCCAACATCACAACTAATTGCAAATTTCAGTCCTAGCACTTCATAGGGGCCTCCAGCCACCACACAAATTCATAACCAAACTATAGTTTCCATCCCAACGCTTCACAAAGGCCCTTGGCCACCACTCAAATTCACAACCAAACTGCATGATACACAATTTCACAATTTTCCAATGATGGTTATTTTAAAAGTTAGTCTAAGAATTACTTACAACGTGGAGGTAAGAATTCTGGATCATCGAGGCATCCCAAGCACTGATGTTGGCTATGGTTGTTACCTACAATGGGTTACGCGATAGTCTCGACCACTGAAGGCTCATGCAATTGCGACGAGGTGTTGAATGTAAACGAAGTAGAAGTATAGGGATCGACGGAGATTTACTAGCATGAGGCGGCTATGCTAAGGCTGGGATGGCATGGGTGGTGGTAGAACATAAATCACAAAGAGAGAGGGAGAGACAAAGAAGGTGAGAGAGAAGAGGGAGAATGCGAGCGAGAGAGAGATTGAGAGACAGAGAGGTGAGGGACTGGGAGAGGAAGAGGGGACGGTGCAGAGGGACCTAGAGAAGGAGAAAAAGTGGGAGAGAAATAGAGAGGACGAGAGAGGGAAAAAAGATTTTAGGGTTTCTGTGTTTGGGGCCAAAACGACGCCAGTTTGGTAGGGCTTGCCTCCCCTATGGGTCTTGGCTGAAATGAGCTAGGTTTCAAAGAATCTCCTCATATTTGGACAGACTCTATTATGCATGATGACTCCAAAATCTCCCCTCCTCAAACTAATGGCATCTCCTTCAACCTCCAGATCTTTTAATTTCCTCTATTGTATTGAGAGATATGTGAGGCTATGAGAGACTATAAAATGACGATCATAGTGTATTTCACCCCCAAACGACCAGTGAATGTAGACTTTTATGCCGAACCATGTAAATCATTGTCTCTCTATTTTATTTATAGTTTTATATTTATTTATTGTTTGTTCTCATGGATAAACATGCGAACACCATATCGACACTCAAACCATCGTCGTGGACTTTTTACTACATCATCGTGGCCCAAATCCCCTCTGTGGGCTTGGGATGACTTTTCCTTCTGTTTCGGCATGTTGTGCGAATTTACACATTAACAGTTAATTTCTTCTATTTTTTATTAATACTAAAAAAATAATCTTTGATGAGTAATTATCTTTATTTTTAATTATTCAGAATTTAATATTATCTAATGTATATAATTTAATATATATATATATATTTTTTATCAGAAAATGTGGCCATCCAAGTCTTCTTAGATAGGCGACTGATGTTTAGACATTTTTATAATGAATAAGTCCCTACGTGTGATGCCATGATAGAGATCCGAACCAGGCCCGAGCAGGTCCTTTCAACGTTAAAGGAAAGGTCAGCTAGCGATTTCACCTGAGAAACTATGCAAGGTCATGTAGGCCTTGAACGTCTCCAAGTGTTCTGACGGATCTTCGGTCCCGTCATACACCTCAAGCTAAGGGACTTTGAATTTGGGTGGAAGAGGTGCTGCCATGACTCCCGCATTATATGGCAGGTCGGTGCTGACGAGCTACATCTTGCGTCTCTCCTCTTCCGCCGTGGGTTTCGCGGGAACTTGCTACCAATCCACATGCTCAATTTTTCTAGGTTCTCCTCCTCCCATCAAATCCTTGTTGGTCTGCTTGAGCGCTACATTCTCTTGGTGAAGCGCCCCTGTCTCCTCTGTTTGCTTCCTTACCATCTCCTCCATGCCCGCGAGTCTTGCCTCCATGCCTTCGTCCTGGTGCTCTTCTCCCCGCGTGGTTTGGGACTGTATTCCTACTGGCATGCAAAGTATATGTTGTTTATGAAAAAGATCTCAAAGAAGGTGCCACTGTTGAGGTCGTGTTTCGCAGTCCGAGCAATGCCACAGTTGTCAATCCTACGCCACCTGCAACAAGGAGGGAGAGTGGGCTCCGATGACTTCTGGGGTAACTCCGATGCCAAAGTTAGTGAAGAATCAGAGTTTGATAGGAAAAGCTTAAAGGACTAGAGCGAATGGTAAAAAGTTCAGAGAGCCTTCCTGTGGAAAGGATTGCTGTTATTTATACATGATTCAGACTCTTTTGTCGAGGGAGGTCGTGGGGTGTAAGGTCGTACCTGACCTGCCACCACTCCCCCCAACTGTGACAGTGTGTTAGCCTGCGGCTCAGACTACCACGGGAGGTCGTGGCAGTGTGAGGTCGTGCTTGGTCAGACCCGTTACCACCATCCTGCCAAGCTAGGATGTCAGGTCGTGACCAAGCCGTCCTGCGTTCTCTGGTAGTGCGTCGTTGCGTGCCAGGTCTTTTGACACGTGCATTGAATGCAACTTACCTTGGGATTGACGTGCCCACAATCGAGCACGTCCTGTCGTCTGCATACAGTAAGGTAGTTTGCATGGTACCTCATGGCAGGGCTCGGTAGGTCACTGAGTCTTGAGATGGGACTCTTTGCGTATCCTAGCTCGGTGCCAAAGTTTTCTTGATAGGTTTACAGTTATGGGCTCAATGCGGGGTCTCCCGGTCTGGGCTTCGAGCCCATGTCAAGGTCTTGTTCGTGGGCCTGGGATTCCTGTAGCTCTTTGGGCTCGAGCCCTACTGGGATGCCCCCCTTCACACCTCGAATATTCTATTCTTTGTACTTTTTCAACTCATGTCTATAAAGCATCAATTATAATAGCCTTCTCACATAATGAAATCCACAGAAATTCTTTACTGCAACACCTGCAAACCGGGGAGACTCTTTCCATATTCTCATCTGAATTCCATGCATAGGCCAATGGAGGGCATCACAATTCGGAAATGGAGCAACCACGGCAACAATGGTGATCGAGTTTCCCAGTGGACAGGCTACAATGTGTAAGGGTGAATAGTGGGCAAAAATAAGTTGGCAGCCCCAATAAATGTAAGTAGCCCAGTAGCTCTCTCATCAGTCGTTTACCCAATATTGAGCCCGCCAATAGTTATTCCCCCCCATCAGTCAAGTCCCCTAAATCTTGAACATCACACCAAGATCTCACACCAGCAAATCCCAAACAAAGCCGATCAAATTCTATCCTCTTCAATGTTCTAAAGCAAGGCCCGTTAGAGTTTAGTCCCTACATCATTGGCCCGTCGGTTTACCAACAAATCTTAACTCATTTTGAGAACCTATCGGGACCTACTTTCTGCGATGAACCAAGTGGCTTTGAGATTCATGTAAGGCCAAAAGTTGTCCCAGAGATGCTAATGAAAAAAAAGAAAGAAAGTTGAAATCTTCGAAAGCTCCAAATAAATCTTTGCTTTCATCATTGACTGGTCACTCCACCCTAACAGTACAATTTTTGTACAAAACATTAAAAAAGAAGAGGAGCTTCATTGTCTGAGAAGTTATAGACGCAGTGACCAAAAGGGAAAAGAGTTTGTTTAGGTGAGGAAAACACTCACCATCACAAGCTTCTTTCTTTTTCTTACAAATCAAATAATGTTATGTGTATGCGGTGTGCGATTTGGAGACCTTAGAATAAAACAACTCTTTAATTTGTTTCATAATCTCCTATTTTTATAGCTTATATTATTGAGAATCATTTATCATTTTTTATATCAAGAAACAAGGAAAGAATGATAATAATTACAAGATGATGAATGCTATTTTTGTTATATTTCTAGGCTTATAACTAACTGCATATATGCCACCCAAGAGCAACCTCTTTTAGTTTTATTTTTATTGTAAGGCCGAACCTTGCAAGCACATATATCATCTGTGAACATGTTGCTCAGATGGATGTTTGCTCTACATTAATTTCATCCAGTACCGGAGGTGGTGCTTACTTTCAATATCATCTGTGAACATGTAGTGTCAAATATTATTTTTATCTTATTCATCACTTAATTTGATTTTGTAATTATCATCAGACTGATCTAAATTTCTAATCTCATCATTGTCACATAAGTTAGTTTTAAGCCCCGTCTATATGAATCATCTATATGTATGGGTAATGTCGGCCCGGTTCGGAGGTCTAGGGAATTAGCTCCTATCACCAATAATCATGTTTCTAAATACAATATAATTTCCAAAGCTCCAAAAACAAAACATAAATTCATCTATTTCAGCCAACTACATAAGTTCCTCAACTGGTCCTCAATACAATAATCCAATGAAATAAATCAACTACTCCTAAATCTCCATAAACTCCTATAGGCATCCTAAATTTCAACCTACCAAATAAAGTTTATCCAATAGTAATAGTACCCTTAGGTACTCAAATCCCTATCATCAGCTAATCTTGCCCGCACTTTCTATTACTGATCACCAACTAAACCATCAAAATTATCTGAAAATATTATGAAGATAAGAAGTAAATTATCAACAACTCAATAAGCAAAAAACATATATTAGTATGTAAACATGAGCTTTTTCAGAGAGTTCAAAATGCAGTAACAAATCATTTTAGTTTTAATATGCAGATCTCAAAACGTGTAACCAAAATGTGACGCCCCGACTCCCACGTGCAAAACAACGCAGGAATCGTGACGTCAGGATGATGACAACACGGTCACGCATCCCAACGATAAGTGTCAAGTGTGTGCAACAAGTAAATAGTGCACCACAAAACGCAGCGGATTAATAATAATTAAGTCACTAAGTACCAGAATTTTTAATACAAAAAAAAAAAACAAAAATACAAGTATACTGAAAGTTATACAGTCATCCAAGATAATATAATAAAACCGAATATAAACACATGGGAAACAAATCCTATAACCAAAACAGCAGCAACCACATGCCACTAAACCACGGAGCCGATCCCTAAGGCTCGTCATCCTCGTCCTCATCGGCACCAAAAGCTACAGTACCAAAAATGGTACCGTAAGTAAGTAATAAACCAAACGATCTCAAAGATCAAAATACATTTAATGCGACCAACATGCATGCATATGAGGAAATATGCACCAAACCCAAAAATATCATTTTTCCTCGAAAAATGAATATTTTTCCACACACGCCAAAAATCTCATTTTTGACCCAAAATAAAAGTCCGTCATTTTCTCAGAAAATGATTTACACCAAAATATTTATCGGACACTGTAGGCGGGAATCACAAGCGGGACTCTACCACCATCCCTGCTTACCACCATCCTTACCGTGTGCACCGTAGGCGGGAATCGCTGGCGGGACAACACCACCATCCCTACGCGTACACCGTAGGTGGGAATCACAGGCGGGACTATACCACCGTCCCTGCTTACCACTATCCCTATAGTTCCTTTTCACACAACACCAAAAACCTAATGGAGCACTGTAGGCGGGAATCGCAGGCGGGACAACACTACCATCCCTGCTAACCACCATCCCTACAGTCTCATTTCCTTTTACCCACAAATGAAAACCCAGTTTTCATTACACCATACATGCGTGCAAATGCAATGTTCCAACTCAACAACAATTATCAACAACCAATCCAACAGTAATTTCCACAATCAATTCAGATTACAATATAACCAATCACAGACATATTAAACCAGTCAGCGCAAAAATATATTAAAATCTTAAAAGATGTTCGGAAAAATACTTACAGCGCTTTAATATATTTTTTGGAAGATCACGGGATAGCTGGAAGCACCAAAACCGCAACTCCATAGTGTAAAAACACTGGCTGAAATACAGTGAAACCCAAAATCACACGGGGCCAAACGAAGACTTGGGAACCATAGGGTAGGGCCTATGGAATGTGGGGAAGCTAATGGTATCGAAGGTTGGCCATGGGTGGCGGTCGAAACGGCGATAGAAGGCCAAGAAACCCAAATTGGAGTGGGTGTTCAATGGGGCGGCTCCGGCGACGGATCGGAGCCGGGTTTGGGTCCAAATGATTACTTGAGGGCCGGTGATAAAGTGGTTAAGAGGTGGTGGCCGAACGGCGGTGAAATTGGTGGAGGAAGACCGCGGCTTCGCACGGCTTCCGGAGGCTAATGGTGGTGCGGCGCGGGCTGGGATTTGGAGGGGTGACTTGCTTGCTTGGTCTTTGGACAATAATGGCCGTGTATGGTGGGAATGATGGGTTCCTAGGTTGATGAAAGTTTATTGTTGAAGTGATGGAATGATAACGATGATGAGTATGAGTGATCTAATGGATGAATATGAGTGTTTGATGCAATGTGGAATGGATGGAAGGTTGCCCTTGATGTTGGGGCCAATTGGATGATGTTTAGGGTTGGTTTGATGAAGTGTAGCTAGGGTTTTGTGTGGTGGCTAAGGAGGATTTCGAGATTAGAAGAGTTGGCTTAGGGTTGGTTTCTAAGATGAGTTGCTAGGGTTTGGGAATGATATGGAAGAATGAGGCTAGAGCTTGGTGGCTAGGGTTTGGTGTGTAGGATGAGATGCTAGGGATGGAAGGATGTGGTTGGATGAGACTAGGACTCCTTGATTGATAAGTCACTTTGGAAAAAATGGGGATTAGGTTAAAGATGATGATGAGTTGTGTTTGAATGGGTCGAGGGTTGTTCCTTGAGTTTAGGGATTTGGAGATGGAAGATGGGATTTGAATATGGCAAGATTGGATGATAGTCTTTGATTGATTTGAATGATTCTAAGGAATGAGTGCTTTGAGGGATTGGATATGGAAGATGGGATTTGATTATGGTAAGATAAGAAGGGTATGATTTGAATATGGCAAGAGGTGGGAAGTCTTTAGTTGACTTGAGAGATTCTAGGAATGAAGTGGTTCCAGGGGAGTTGAGTGATTGTAGGGATTAGATTTAGAAGATGGAAGAGGATTGAGATTCGGTCTTGGCTATTGAGGTGAGTCTTAGTTGGCTTGAGATATTGGAGGGATGGAGAGATTCAAGGGATTGACAATGGGATGGCAATTCCTTAAATCAAGGGATATGGATTTGGAAGATAGGTTTGGGATGATGGGTAAGGTGGCTAGGGTTGATTCTAAATGGTAAGAGGCATGAAAGTTGTTGAGAAGTTGGTGTTTGACTAAGGCAAGGGATGGATTTCGAATTTGGATTAATTGGAAGATGGGATAAGGATTCCTAAGTGGTAGGAATTAGCTTGTGGGAGTCTAGGGTTAAGTTGGATGAAGGAGGCTAGGGTTAGCCGAATATGGGAGTGGTTATTGTGATCCCTTGATTGTAGGATCAAATATGGGTAGGTGTCACTTTGAGGTTTAGGTTTAGGGTTGGATGATGGAAGAAAGGTTTAGGGTTTGGAAGATGGTGATGGGCGGCTAGGGTTGGCCAAACTTGGGAGGTTGAAAGAGTTTAGGAAAGTTTCCTAAAATCTTGGGATTTGATTTTGGATAGTGTGGTGGCCGGCTATGTGGTGTGATTTGGTCAACTAGGGTTTCCAAGTTATGGAAATACTAGTATGGAAAGATTGGTAGATGGCTAGGTCAAATTCAAATAAGGCAAGAGTGGCCGAATTTGAAT
This sequence comes from Cyclocarya paliurus, assembly GCA_029856935.1. Taxonomy (NCBI): domain Eukaryota; kingdom Viridiplantae; phylum Streptophyta; class Magnoliopsida; order Fagales; family Juglandaceae; genus Cyclocarya; species Cyclocarya paliurus. The sequence goes on from CM056953.1 coordinate 30,302,288, forward strand.
TTGAATGAAGATGGAATATGTGTTTGGCTAGGATTAGGTGGAATGTGGAAGAAGGCTAATTTAGGTAAGTGGCCAATATGGAAAATGTGGGATTTGGCTAGGTCAATGTAAGATTGAATGAAAGATAGGTATGGGGTGATTAGGTTTCCTAAAGTTTAGGAATGGTTTTGGGATTGGTAGGATTTGTGGGATTGATTGGAATGAGTTAACTTTCCCTAAATTAAGGAAGTTGCCTAGTGGGACTCTTGAGGGATGGCTAGGATTTGTGGAAGACAAGGGTTCGACAAGGGCTAAGGTGTATGATGGTGACTAATTATGGTAAGTGGCAATTATGGAAAGATGGGTGGACAATGGAAGTTTCGGCTAGGTTAAGTGTGGGTGAGGGAAGACTAATTTTGGGAAGTGGAGCTTATGAAAAATATAATGTTTCGGCTAGGGTTTTATGGAGATGATGAATATGGAAAATGGGACAAACAATGTGATGGCCAAAATATATGAGTGAGAAAGATCAAATGGGTGAATGGATTGTGTTTGTGATATGGAAGGATGCAAAACAATGTATGAACAATGGAAAAATTATGAACAAGGGATGAATGGACTCAACAATTGACTATGAAGACTCTCTTTATGGTTTTTATGGATATTTTGTGAAATCAAATAATACTAAGATTGAGACTTAGGATATCTTTGATTTGCAACAAGTAAAAATAAACAAGATGGAAAACATAAGAACAACTAGAAAAGATAAGAACAATGTATTTTTGAGTTGTTGAATATAGAATGGAAAACATAGACAAGAGATTGACAAATGGAATGAAACAAAAATAATACTTATAAGATTGATAGATAATTCATCATCGATTCACGAATTTCATGATGATGAAATAAGATAGATTGAATCACACCTATTCACGAATTTCAAGGTGATGATCCTCTACTAGGAATTCACGAATTTCTCCCAAGTAGCCCAAGTGCTAAGCACCGAAAAGTGATCTCAAGAATAATAGTCTACCCAGTTAGGGAATTTGCCAAAAGATATAAAATGAAATGCCTAAGGGTCCTATTTATAGAGATTACAAAGTGGAAACCCCCAATAGATCCCTTGAAATATAATAAAATAAAATAAATAAAGATAAATAAATGATATGGTCTTGCATGGCCAATGTGGCCCGTGATATGTCTTGGCCCTTGGTTGGCCTTGGCTAGCCTTGATCATGGAAGTGGTCCGATCTTTGTTGTCCATGCATGGCTAGGAGCTTGTCTAGGACCTTGCGGTTTTTTATGGGATCCCAACAGAATGGCCGGCGGCGGCTCAAGGAGGATAAAGCCGAAACATGGGGGAGAGGAGAGAGAGAGAGAGGTATCGGGCTGGGGAGAAGAAACCGAAAGAGAAGAAAGAAAAAGAAGAAAAAGAAAAAAGAGAAAAAGGAAAAGGGAATGAAGAAAAAGGAGATCCAATCTTTTTATCTTAGGTTACAAAAGTGATCCAACGAAAAAGATTTTAAAACCACTAGATAAATAAAATAATTCAAACTCAATTAAATGTTCAATTAAAACAATAAAAATATTAAAATCCAAAGACAAGCCAATTTAAATTAAAGATCAATTTAAATCCAAAACAATAAATAATATAAAGAAAATCCATAAAAATGATTTTCACAACTTAAAAATATTATAAAATAATATTTAAAACTCCCATAAATTTAAAACAAGAGAATAAATTTTTAAACAAATTAAAATAATCATTCTTTAAAAATACACGCATATACGGGGTATTACAATCTCCCCTCCTTAAAATAAAATTTTATCCTCGAAATTTGCAGGGTCAAACATCAACGCTAAGGCGGGCTACAAGATACAAACCAGAACACGCTTAAGGAAATCACACGACCAACAATACCCAATGGATAAGGATACAGCTTGCACAACTTTCCAAAACCCGAGATTAAACCACACAAGCCATCCATTACGAAAAATCGGATTAAATCCATACCTGCCATAACTCCAGTGTCCTGAGTCTCTGGAATCTCATCGCTAGCACTACCAGGAGTCATCGCGTACACCTGAGCCTGAACCACTTGCCTCTATTGGTTCTACCACCACGATGACCACCTCGATTCCCTTGGGACCGATTAGGGCACTCACAAGCAAAGTGCCCCACCTGACCACACTCGAAGCACTGGCCCCTACCCTGATGACAATCGCCCTCGTGGACTCTATTACAACTGCCGCAAACTGGAGCTCGGCCTCCCATGCGCACACCGGAGGCTGCGTGCGATCGAGCCCCACTCCTCTGAACAAACTTTTGTGGCGATCCGAACTGGTCCCTTTGCCATCAACGTTCAACCGTTTCTTACCCGTAGGGGAGTCTACCGCAACAGCTCGCTCTTGCTCAGTAATACAAGCCACCTCGACTAACCTCTGAAAATTCTGGATTTGCAAGCACGCGACCTGCCTAAGGATCTGAGGGCGCAACCCTTCCTGAAAACGTTCAGCCCGCATCTCTTCGGTAGCTATTAGATGAGTCGCAAATCGCCCGAGCTCCTTAAATCTCCGGGCATACTGCTCAACAGTCAAATCTCCCTGGACCAAGTTACTGAAATCTCGTGCCAACTGCCGTCGCACAAAAACAGGGAAGAAAAGGTCGTCGAACTCTTTCTTAAAGCGCTGCCAAGACACAGCCGCAAAAGACCCCAACTCCATCACTAAGAGTTCCCGTTTAGTCTTCCACTAGTAGCTGCTTCACCCTGCAGCATGTAAGTCCCGTACAACACCTTCTGGGCCTCCATGCAACCACAGACTTCGAAGGTCCTTTTGAGGTCTTCAATCCATCTCCCAGCCCGAAGTGGGTCCTCTTCGCCCGTGAAGGCAAGGGTTCTATGCACCAAGAACCGCTCATAAGTGCACCTGACCTGCGCCACCCTATGCTGCTCTCCCTGCGGTGGACGAAAATTTTGTTGCAAGAATTCCGTCATCCGATTTAACTCTTTCGCCATGGCGTAATTCCCATCGCCTCTCGGCAATTCATCAGCAGGTTCATCCGTCGGCCTTCTTGGTCGTACCATTTTCCTGCCCAAGCGTAACCCTCAACCCCACTTAAGTCTCCGGACAAAAATTCAAATAAAAGTAAAAGCAACACCCAAATAAAGTAAATTAACATGACATAAAAATAAAAGAGAATAGAATAAAACCAATAAAATATAACAACAAATAATAAATTAAAAACCATTCAAAATAACATACTTCAAATCAAATAATTTAAAATCGTAATTTTAAAATTTTCTGGTACTCCACCTAAGGGATATGTGGTTTTACCCAGAGCCGAGCTGCTCTGATACCACCTGTGACGCTCCGACTCCCACGTGCAAAACAACGCAGGAATCGTGACGCCAGAATGATGACAATAAGGTCACGCATCCCAACGATAAGTGTCAAGTGTGTACAACAAGTAAATAGTGCACCACAAAACGCAGCGGATTAATAATAATTAAGTCACTAAGTATCAGAATTTTTAATACAAAAAAAAAATAACAAAAATACAAGTATACTGAAAGTTATACAGTCATCCAAGATAATACAATAAAGCCGAATATAAACATAGGGGAAACAAATCCCATAACCAAAACAGTAGCAACCACATGCCACTAAACCACGGAGCCGATCCCTAAGGCTCGCCATCCTCGTCCTCATCTGCACCGAAAGCTACGTTACCAAAAATGGTACCGCAGGTAAGTAATAAACCAAACGATCTCAAAGATCAAAATACATTTAATGCGACCAACATGCATGCATATGAGGAAATATGCACCAAACCCAAGAATATCATTTTTCCCTGAAAAATGAATATTTTTCCACACACGCCAAAAATCCCATTTTTGGACCAAAATAAAAGTCCGTCATTTTCCCAGAAAATGATTTACACCAAAATATTTATCGGACACTGTAGGCAGGAATGGCAGGCTGGACAACACCACCATCTCTGCTTAACACCATCCCTATGCGTACACCATAGGCGGGAATCGCAGGCGGGACTATACCATCGTCCCTGCTTACCACCATCCCTACAGTTCCTTTTCACACAACATCAAAAACCCAATGGAGCACTGTAGGCGGGAATCGCAGGCGGGACAACACCACCATCCCTGCTTACCACCATCCCTACAGTCTCCTTTCCTTTTACCCACAAATGAAAACCCAATTTTCATTACACCATACATGCGTGCAAATGCAATGTACCAACTCAACAACAATTATCAACAACCAATCCAATAGTAATTTCCACAATCAATCAAGATTACAATATAACCAATCACAGACATATTAAACCAGTCAGCGCAAAAATATATTAAAATCTTAAAAGATGTTCGGAAAAATACTTATAGCGCTTTAATATATTTTTTGGAAGATCACGGGATAGCTGGAAGCTCCAAAACCGCAACTCCACAGTGTAAAAATATTGTGGCCAAAACACAGTGAAACCCAAAATCACACGGGGCCAAACGAAAACTTGAGAACGATAGGGTAGGGCTTATGGAAGGTGGGGAAGCTAATGGTATCGAAGGTTAGCCGTGGGTGGCGGCCGAAATGGCGGTGGAAGGCCAAGAAACCCAAATCGGAGTGGGTGTTCAATGGGGCGGCTCCGACGACGGATCGGAGCTGAGTTTGGGTCCAAATGATTACTGGAGGGCTGGTAATGAAGTGGTTAAGAGGTGTTGGCCGGAGGTGGCCGGACGGTGGTGAAATGGGTGGAGGAAGGCAGCAGCTTCATACGGCTTCCGGAGGCTAACGGCGGCGCGGCACGGGCTGGGATTTGGAGGGGTGACTCGCCAGCAGGTGGGGAAGCCGCTGGTGCCGGCAGTGTCGACCAAGGACAGCCGGCGGCGGCTCAGGGAGGATAAAGCCGAAACACGGGGGAGAGGAGAGAGAGAGAGGTATCGGGCTGGGGAGAAGAAACCGAAAGAGAAGAAAGAAAAAGAAAAAAGAGAAAAAGGAAAAGATAAGGAAGAAAAAGGAGATCCAGTTTTTTCATCTTGGGTTACAAAAGTGATCTAACAAAAAAGATTTTAAAACCATTAGATAAATAAAATAATTCAAACTCAATGAAATGCTCAATTAAAACAATAAAAATATTAAAATCCAAAAACAAGCCAATTTAAATTAAAGATCAATTTAAATCCAAAACAATAAATAATATAAAGAAAATCCATAAAAATGATTTTCACAACTTAAAAATATTATAAAATAATATTTAAAACTCCCATAAATTTAAAATAAGAGAATAAATTTTTAAACAAATTAAAATAATCCTTCTTTAAAAATACACGCAAATACAGGGTATTACACAAAATATCAGAGCGGAACGACATGTCAAACTATTCATATTATAAAACCAACCGTGCATATTCAAAGACCCTTTGGCATAACATGATTGAACATCTTCATCTTATCATATCATATCATTTCATATCGTATTACCATATCATATTATATACTATGTTTAACTCTCGTGGTAGGATTGTGCTATCCCTGATGGCCAAACCAAGTAGTATCAGAATGTAAATCTTTCCCTTATTCATTATCGGAGTCTCGAGTGTGCACACAAGAAATAACACACAAAAAAACCATTTTGTTTCCAAAGTGGGTGCACTCATATCAGAAAAATTGGTACCAACCATATAACATAATTAAAGTCATTGTATTAAAACCAAAAACAAAATCAAATACAGAATCAGAAAGTTATGCCAAAGATTTTTCATATGATTATCATATCAAACAGAGTGCTGAGCATGTTCATATTATTTTCACATAATCAAAAATGGATTTAGAATATCTTCATATAACATTTACAAAATTCTCAGATTTCATATTCAATCTTTTGCACATTTCAAAAACAGCATGTCAAAATATTGCTGATATCTACACCAATCATGTCAGAAAACATTTTATCTTTTATACAAATCATGAGTAATGCAGAACACATATCTGAGGTTTTTTTCATATTTCTTTTCAAAACATTTTCTTTCAAAACATATCATGCACATTTTCATAAATCAATCTCAGTTCATTTTTTTAATGTGAAATTTAGTATAAAAACTCCGCTTACTTGACTCTTCAACTTCTCTAAAAAAAAAAATTTCCTAACAATTTCAAGCAAATTAATTGTCACTTGTACATAATCAATAATACGATACATTAATACAAATAAACCGATGCATCAAAAATGAACGTCACAACTAAACGATTTTATGACAACAATCTCATGTTTCCAAATCTTTTAACTATAAAATCAACATACTTAATCCATAATAATGCCTCTTTCCCAACCATGGCACAAGCCTCCACACTTCTACATTAAGGGCTCGTTTGGTTGTTAGAATGTATTGAACTCAATTGAATTCGGTTCAAGTTTAGACATCTTCTAATATCCAAATACCAACTCTCAAATCATTAAACTCATCTCAACTTAAAACATCTTTACACATGGGACCTACAATCTTTTTCAACTTAACACATCTTTACATGTGAGACCCACAACCTTTTTCAACTTCCCATAAATACATCTTAACTCATTTTAATATTCAAACACATTTAAACTTATCTTAGGTGGGATCCACTGAACTCACTGCACCATTTCAACTCACTATTATTCATAGAAAACTCAGTCCAGCTCAACATCAAAACGCAACCTAATACTTTAGCCCAAACTCTTCAATTCCACTTTACTAAGCACAACGACAAGTCAAACAAACAGCATCCACTTAGGTTGCGTTTGGATGTTGGCCTGAGTTGAGCTGAATTGAGTTTTTTATAAATAGTAGTGAGTTGAGTAGTGAAGGGAGTTTGTGAGACCCATCTAAACTAAGTTTAAAGTATGTTTAGCTGTTAAGATGAGTTTAGTACTTATTATGAAAAATTGAGAAAGTTGTAGGTCCCACGTATTAAAATGTTTTAAGCTAAAAAGAGTTGTGGGTCTTACGTGTAAGAAGGTTTTAAATTGGGACGAGTTTAGTAATTTGAGAATGAGAGCCGCTACAGAGAAGCCCGCTACATAACACGAAATGCACGAATAGTGCATGGCGGATAAATACAGGAAAGCAAATAAAAAAATAAATCAAAACAATTAAAAAGTCAAAACAGCACGGAAGCTTTTTTACACTCTTTGCTTTCTCCCTCCACTGTATACCTGGTTCATCTCCCGCACAGTTTAACAAAAACAAAGAAATAAAACTTCTCTTCTACTAGTCCATCCATAGCATTATCTTTCTTTTCTCTTGGGTAAAATACGTGTGTAAGTGATCTGTAAATATTTTTTTTTTTTGACAATCCAAGAGTATCTTCTTTGTATTTTATTTTCATTTATATATGTAATTAATAATTTTTAACTAAATTGATAGCATCTATTTTATCTTCATTGTATATTTTAGCATCTACTTAAAAAAAAAAAAATTAAAATACAGAGCACTAGCAGCCATGGTTAAAATTTGCTAAGTTTTTTTTTTTTAAAGAAATCATTTTTATTTATATCCTCGAATTTCTAGAAAGTAGTTTCAACTTTCCATGATGGGTTTCCAGAAGTTCTTGGGGCTGTGAAATAATTTTGGTGTCGGCCATGATTTCTTTTTCGTTCAAGTGTTGGGAATTATCAGGGCAAATTGGTAAAATGAAGTATTGTTGTTTGGGTTTTGCTATTCATCCTCCTCACACTCCACACTCCACACTTTTTAATATTTTTTAATATTTTTTTAAAATTTTTTTTGAATTTATTTTTTTAAAACTATTTATAATTTTTTATTCACTATTCATATAAAAATATATTTGATAAAAAAAATTAAAAAAAAGATGGAGTGTGGAGTGTGGTATGAATAGTAGGAGGTTGAGTAGATTTTTTCTTGTTGTTTTATGCAAGGATAAAATCGGGTTTTCAGACTGCTGAATGGGTTTCGTGCTTTTCGCATAATCCTGTTCATGCGTTCAATCATTTTTTTTTTTAGATTTGAGTATTTGGATGTTAAACTCAATTTAAAATTAGACTTTGAGAATTGAATGTTTGAATGTTAGACTCAACTTAAAAATTAAACTAAACTCAACTGAGCTCAAACAACCCACAAACCAACAAATAAAATGCCACAAAGTCTCCTAAATCACTTGTTTTAAAACAAACCATCGCCTATTTTATCTCAACACTTCACATAATTATTTCGATCACGATCACAACGCCCAACTCATAATTTCTCAAATTCCCATCACTTCATACAGCACACAATCAAAATCATGGCTACACAGTTTCCCAACACTTCGTACAGTGCATATATCACAATATCAACGTGAAGTCCATAAATTTCACAAACTCTAACTACATCAATTTAATATAATTCAAGACAGGGAGATAGAAGTTATACCACAGTTTGAGAGGCAGCAGTATAAAGATGCACGATGTCGCGAGCAGGGTGGTGAGCAGTGGAACTCCATGCAATGGAACTAATTGGGTCATAGTGGTTCAAACGGAGGGCATGTATTGGATCAGCCTGGTGGCAAGGTCGATAAGAAATGGAGAGGGTAAGGGACAGAAAGAAAGAGGGGTTATCACACCACCAAACAAAATCGTAGAGCGAAATGTAATCGTCGACGACCAGGAACCTAGATTAAAGTTATCGGCATTAGATAATCACTAGAGCAATCAATTTTGGGACAAAGGGGTGAACAGGGAGATAGAGAGAAAGAGAGCCTCACAAGGGTGGCAGCGAGCGACGGTGTACTCTAGCGTCGTGTGTTGGTCATTAGCTGGGGTCGACGGGAAGGGAGTGATCAACTAAGAAATAGAGAGGTCAGGGGGAAAGTCGATGAGAAATCGAGATTTGAGGGAGCAAGAAACAGAGGGAGCGAAAGTAGACAAAGGCATACCATTTACAGCGTTGAACGGCGAGTAACGGCGGCGGTGGCGTTTCCATAATGGTGCCTAGTGACTTGGTACGGAGAAGAGAGAGAGAGAGAGAAACTGAGATGAGAGATATTGTGAGAATGAGAAGAAACAGGAAGAGTAAAAATGGGGAAACTGAAGTGATGGGGAGGAGAGAAACACGGGGATAGGAGTGATGGGGAGGGGAGGGGAGGGAATCGGGAGTGAGAAACTTTCGGGAGCGTGGGGAAGAAGATAAGGGAAACAAGAAAACACCCACCCCAAAGGAAACGACGTCATTTTCCTTCCTTCAGTGGGCTGGGCTTTCTAGTGGGCCTGGGCCTCGGGTCTGGGTGTTATATTTCAATTATTTCAGAGACTATAATTTCTGGCCGGCCTAATCTAATAACAAAAAATCTTCACAACCTCCACTATTCACACCACACTCTACACTCTACTTTTTTTTAATTTTTTTTATCAAATATATTTTTATATGAATAGTGAATAAAAAATTTGAAATAGTTTTAAAAAAATAAATTCAAAATTTTTTTTTAAAATATTAAAAAATATGGAGTGTGGAGTGTGGATGAATAATAGGAGGTTGTGTAGCAAAACCCATCTAATAATTCTATGCATGTTATCTGGAGATTCTGGACTCTTGATTGAGATATTTAGGATATTGACATTTTTATGTGTAGTTCCATCAGCTAATGCAGGACTCAACTCGTCGCATACAAAATTGATGCACCCAACCCAACTTACCATCCAAATTGGGTTAAGATACAGCCGCTACGCATCACACGTGTCCACATTGATCATGGTTTAGCTCATGAGTCATGTGAAGGCGTGGGTATTATTTTTCTAGGTCTATAAATAATGTATGAATTTTTTTTTTTTTTTTGATAACCATGGGTGTCTGAGCTAGCTTGCGAGCACATCGACTAATCTTATGGAGTTTTGAAGTTAATGACCAAGTAAACCTCCAGTAGCTCTAAGCGGACTCGAACTAGTGATCATTGGGGAGCATACCCAAGATCGGACTAGTTGAGCTACCCTTAGGGTTTATAACCCTTAGGGTTTATAAATAATGTATGATATGGTTTAATTTACTTTCAATGAATGATAATGGAGTTTTTGGTCATGGCAACTAGGCTAATTAATTTGTTTGCTCGTTTATTATGGTTATTTAATTCCACTGTAGTCACTCTAATTCTTTGTGTAAGCAGCCCAGGAGGAAGCCAATTAAAAGAAGCTTTGAGAGATGGAAAATGCAAATCAAAATGCTGAAATTCATCAACATAGAGAGTTGGTAAATAGCATCAAAGAAATGGTAGAAAGCTTGGAGCCTCCCTCCTCGAACAGCTCAACATGTTGTATCTACAAGATTCCAACGCGTGTTCGCAAATTGAACATGGAAGCCTATACTCCTGAGGTTATATCGATAGGGCCTTTCCACCATGGCAGCAAAAGATTAGAACCCATGGAAAAGTTGAAACTGAAATATTTTAAGAGATTCCTGCAGCGAATTGACTTCAACGTGGAGATTTTAGTAAACGCCATAAAGCTGCATGAAGAAAGTGTGCGTGGTTGTTATGCAGAAAGCATCAAGCTTAGCAGTGACGATTTCGTAAAACTAATTTTGGTAGACGGGACCTTTATTATTGAGTTTTTCGACAGCTTGTGCTCCCGAGGATCACTACCTGCTATTCATGAGGAGCATATACTGTTAGACCCAATATCGTCGCAAACAATGATTTTGGACTTGCAGTTACTTGAGAATCAACTTCCTCTCTTTGTTCTTGAGATATTATTCGACCTTGCATGTGCACCGGAATTTGAATATCGTTCCACTTCCTTCACTTCGCTTGCCATTGATTTGTTTCAGAGGATTCACGCTCGAAAATTACCTCGACATCTTGAAGCGGATCTAATACACTTTACTGCTTTGGCCAGAGCATTTTTACTTCCATCATCCAGAGAGCTAGTGCCACGACCTGGAAGTAATCTTGCTAGAGCTGATCATTTATATACTGCAAGCCAGTTGTACCAGGCTGGAGTGAAGTTTAAGGTGAGCTCAAGCAAATGCTTACTTGACCTGAAATTCACAAACGGAACGTTGGAAATTCCATGCATAAAACTGTATAATTCGACGGAGACCAGATATCGAAACGTCATAGCATTTGAGCAATGCCATTATCCATCCGAGTCACATTTTACAGACTACATTGTACTATTGAGTTTCCTACTCAACACTCCCAAAGACGTGGATTTACTTATTAGAAAAGGAATCATGATTAGTGGGTTTGGCAGCAGCAATGCAGTGGCATCTTTACTCAATAATCTGGGCACGAATGTTGTATATCATCCCAGTACCTCTGCTTATTGTGGTTTGTTTGAAGATTTGAACGCATTCTATGAGAAAAGCATACTTGGAAGGCTACATTAAAACGCGATTATTTCAGCACTCCTTGGAGAATAGCTTCTACTGCAGCTGCTGGTATCTTACTGCTGCTGACTCTCGTACAAACTATATGCTCCATCATCCAAGTTGTGAAGATGTGAAGAAGCTTTGTGCATGAAATTCTGGTAGGACATAATTTATCGCATTTTATGTTCTGATAAGAGTTTATTTTACTCCTCACGTTTAGAATTTAATTTGTTAGATTGCTAGCTACAGCTTCGAAAGTTTGAACATTACGTGAACAAATATAAGTAATGTTAGAAATATATGCCTTATCTTCACTTTCTTCATCTATTAGCACAAAGCCTCAGCTCTGAATGCTGTATAAATACACCATCATATGTACAGAACATACGCTGCACTAATATCTTCTCATTTCAGCACATTTTCATTCTTTAGTCTGTTCTTCATTTGCTGAGTTACCGATTTCTTTGTGATTTTCCAAATGCCTTGCATTTGATAGTAACACAGGTGAGGTCTTGGATTCTATGGTGGTTTCTTTGTTGTTAAGTTCTGTTTTTCTCACTGTCTATTCAGACAAGTTCTAGGGCTGTGAGTGTATACAAACTGTTCGATGAAATGCCTGAACCCAAGGCTGTGTACAACCTACGCTCAGAATAAACAAACTCATAGCTCGATGTTATCACATCCGTGATTTACGTGATGTCCGGTTAATTGTGTGATATCATTTACGTGAAATTTGTATTTACTATATGAAAGCAAGTTCGGTCAAAGAGGATCTAGACTTAGAGTTCCATTGTTAAATTATGAATTTTTGTGCAGGACCACTTATATGGACTGAGAATGGAGCAAAGCAGATTAAGCGAGTGATAGATGAGATGAATTTCATGCAACAAGAGCGGAGGTCATGCTATCAACCCGATGGATTCAAATGAAGTGATTTGTCATGTGTCGATGTTTCTTATTAACAAACAATTTTAAACGTTTGTCGTTATTGATACTATGGTTTGTATTCTCGATAATTTGTTTATATTTGTTCTCATAAGTAATTATCTTGTTGTATTTCCATGAAAAATGCTTTGTGTCCCGACATAGCGTCTCGACAATGGGTCCTGACCCTTTTTTTAAGAGGACTAGGCTTCGTTTGGATATCAAACTCATCTCAACTCATCTCAACTCATCATTACAACTTTTTCAAATTTCAATATAAAATATAATAAATAATTTAACTTTTTCAAATCTCAAAACAACTTTAATATTTAAAAATAATATTCTAACAATATTTTATCATCTCAACTCAACTCAACCCAACTCATCTCAACATCCAAACGCACCCTAAAAAAATGCATGAAAAAAAAGTTCTAAAACAAAAGCCAAATGGCGGTCTCGATGACTTTTCTATATGATAAATTCTTTTTTACTTTTAATAATCGAATGAAAAAAATTACATTTGAACAAAAAAAGTGAGGCCATTCAAATATTGGTTAAAAAACCATTCGAATGTTTGCTATGTATCTAAATTGTAACAATAAAATCTTCAAATGTAAAAACGATTGTACGATTATAATATCTATTTGCATAAAGCTTTGGGGATCAAATTTGTTTTTTGAAAAATATTTGTTCAAATAGATCAATTATTGGTGCTCGAACACATATAACGGATGAAAAAAATTTCATCCTCCAAAAAGTCTATTCGAATGCTTTTCGAACGGGCAGAACAAATTTTGTTATGAAGAAAATTTCTTGTGACTACTACGCGGCAGACGAGAACACTCAAGTAAAAAATAATAAATTATTTTTCAATCATTTAAAGTAATATCAGAAATGATGAAAGGATCAAAACTAAGAAGATAATAAATAACACTATTTTCTTTAAAATTATAATTTTACTATAATAGAAATTGATAGACACACGTAAACCTTCATAAATTTCATTCATCATTGTTCAAGTCAAGGACGTTGCTGATAAAGTGAAATAAGGGAGACTAATATTTTGAGACTTTTATTTTTCCTTTTTACTTGAACAACCAAATAGAGGTTGTAGGCAGGCATGGAGACCTATTGTCTCCTTATTTGTTTCTTTTGTGTGCAAAGGGTCTCAGCAGTTTACTTCAGCATGCTGAAAGGAGGGGGTTGATAAGAGGGGTGGCAGCTTCTAAGGGTGGCATAAGGATCAACAATCTCCTTTTTGCTGATGATTGTGTGATTTTTTGTAGGTCTAAGGATGAGGAATGGTTTAATCTAATGCATATTTTAGAGATATATGAGGCTACTTCAGAACAGATGTTAAACAAACAAAAGACCTCAATACTTTTTAGCTCCAACACTAGGGATGTTTTGAAGGGGAGTATTCTCCAACTTGCTGAAGGGGTTATTTGCGATAATTACAACAAATATTTAGGTTTACCCACTATGGTAGGTAAATCAAAATATGACACTTTCAAGAGTCTCAAGGACAAGGTTTGGAAGAGAGTTTCAAGTTGGAAGTCAAAGTTTCTGTCTACTGCTGGTAAAGAAGTTCTGATCAAAAGTGTTCTTCAAGCAATACCCGCTTACACAATGAGCGTATTCAAGCTTCCTCAAGGTTAACTCAAGGATATTGAAAAGATGATTGCAAAATTTCGGTGGAACCACAATAAGGATGGCAAAGGGATTCATTGGAAGAGTTGGTCCAGTCTCGGAGCAGTTAAAAGTATGGGGGGTTTAGGTTTTCGAGATCTCTTTTGTTTCAACAGAGCCTTATTAGCCAAATAAGTGTGGAGATTCATTCAAAATCCTACTTCTTTGGTTGCTCGGATCTTCAAGCAAAAATATTTCTCCACAGGGCACGTATTAAAGGCAAAAACTGGGTACTGCCCCTCACATATATGGAGAAGCTTATGCTCTGTGATGGATCTGGTAAAGATGGGGTATGTTTGGAGAGTTGGCAATGGCAAGAGTATCAAAATATGGCAAGACAAATGGGTCCCTATTCCCTCTTCGTTCCAGATTCAAACTCCAATGAACAATCTAGATGCTGAGGCAACAGTGGATGTCCTTATTAATGATGAGTCTAAGACCTAGAAAACTGATTTGTTATACTCAGTTTTTAAAAGAGAGGAAGCTGATTGTATAAATAGTATTCCAGTTAGTTCAAGGGGAATGGAGGACAAGGTAATATGGGGCTTAGATGAAAAAGGAGTGTTCTCTGTTAAGTTTGCTATTTTGCTGACTTTCATAGGAAGAATCAGAGTATGGGTCAGTCTTCTATCTATTCATCGGATGGTATGTTGTGGAAAAAGGTTTGGATGTTAAACAACTGATATGGAAAGCTCTCAACAACATTCTACCAACGAAAGAAAAACTGTTCAAGAGGAAGATAGTTGAGAATGCTATGTGCCCTATCTATCTCTCTGAAGTGGAGTCTGTTTTACATGTCTTGTGGCAATGCCCTGCCTCAATGGATGTTTGGGGGGAGGTGAACAACCCTTTACAGAAATGGAATCAGGATTATTGTGACTTTCAATCTCTTTGGAAAGATCTGGTTTCTAGACTAGATGGAGTAAATTTATCTAAAGTGGCCGTGGTTTTGCATAGTTTGTGGAATAGAAGAAATAATTTTGTGTTCAAAGACAAGTTTAGGAGTCTTTCTTCTATGTTCCAATTGGCACATGTGGATGATCAAGTAGTTAATACTCCATTTCCACAGGGACTGAATGAATCTATGCATCAGAGAGCAGCAGTGACTGCAGAAGATTAGAGATGGATTCCACCAGATGAAGGCTTTTTTAAAGCTAATGTTGATGCCTCATTTGTTAAAGAAACGGGGAGGATGGGAATTGGGGTAGTAGTGAGGGATCATTGGGGTGAAGTTCAAGCTGTCTTAGCTGGTTCTAGGAGTGGCATTCAAACGGTTGCAGTAGCAGAGAGCTGGGCTCTCAGAAGTGCTAGTAGCTTCTGTGATGACCTTGGATTGGGTTTTGTTCAATTTGAGGGAGATGCAAAGCTAGTTCTAGATGTAGTTAAAAAGAAGACAGTAGACTACTCCTGGGATGGTCAACTTATTGAGGACATTAAGGGCTCTATGATGGTTCATCAAAATTGGTCCATAAAGCACGTGGCAAGAGGAGGGAATAAAGCAACAAACGTTGTTGCTAAGCTAGGATATTCTTTAAATTTTGATGAGGTCTAGATAGAAGAGGAACCTCCTGAGGTTTCCCCATTTGTTATTCTTGACAAAGCTTGTATTCTTTGATTTATGAATGGAATTTTTTTCAAAAAGAAAAAGAAAAAGAAAAAAAAAAGATGTTGTAGGCCAATATGGCATCCTAGGCACAACCCAAATGATGGTTTTCATTAGAAAGGAATAGAGTGAGCAAAGGAAATGAGGGGACAAAAGTTGAGGAAGGAAAGATATGTCAGAAGTAAAGAAAGAAAGTGACCAGCAAAATAGAAGAAAAGGGAGAGAAAGGGAGTCAACAAGCACACAAAAAATGACAACAAAGTGATATAAAGCCGAATTCTTTACCTACCATTGATATAGGCCAACAAAATGGATTATATCGGCTAAGAGAAGAGGACTTCTGGGAGACATGGTGCAAGAGCTCTTCAACCTCTAGACGAAAGCTCCAGTTTTATTATTTTCTCCAATCAAGAGGGCTCACCGATCCATTTGTATAGTGAACTACGAGAGACTATGAGAGACTGTAAAATACTCCCATTTATAGTGGATTTTTCCTCCAAACGACCCATCAACGCAAGCCCTGTGCCAAACCACATAAATTTGTGTGTTTCATACTCCATTTATATTTACTGTATTTATTTATTGCAATGGATGCATGTACAAACACCATACCATCGTTCTGGGCCATAGTCAGAGACTTCAAACAACACCGATCAAGATCTGAGTCGTCACCGTGAGCCGAGAATGACTATTTTTCCCTTTCTTACTTGTTCCTACAAAACAGGTTTTAACACAACCATTGCTAATAATACAAATAGTAGCACGAGCTAGATCACCAGTCACACAACTTCCTTCTATTTGTCTATCAAAATCTAGAAGACTACATGCCTTTCTCTCTTTCCTTCTCCTCGTGTTAAAAACCAACTCTCTCTCTAGGATGAGTTCTCTCCATCTGTCAAGTAAGTTACCCCCCCCCCACACACACACACACAATCCACTTCTCTTTCACCCATAAACTCAATATTTAGCAATAACCCAAGTTCAACATTCCACAAAATTTCCTCTAACCAATCTGACATTGACAAGCTCATCACACAGAGTAGAAGCTCTTTCATGGAGTGACCTCCATCTAGAGCTAGACATTGGACTAGTAAACCACTTTCTCCAATCGTAGTCTAGTAGGCAAACTGATGTCTACCAAACCATTGAACAAAAACACATTTCATGCTACTATTAAAGCTGTATGGTGCTTTGTGGTACGCCTCGTGATAAGAGACATTGACACCAGTGTGTTCCTCTTCACATTCCCTACTTAGCAGGACAAGGAAAGGGTATTAGCCAACCACCCATAGAATTTTAAAGGACTCCATATGGTTCTTAGACATTAGCCCCCCGAAATGAGCATCCATGAAGTTGCACTCAACTTCTCTATTTTTTAGGTTCAAATTCATGGATTCCCTATGGAAATGCAAATGAACAAGAATACAAAAAAATAGGAAAAGTGCCGAGAAATCTCATTGAAGTGGATAAAGTATCCATTTTTGGTGTAGCACTGAGAATATTTTTTAGAATGAAAGTGGAAATGATTATCGAGCAGCTTGTCCCAGAAGGTTTTGACTAAATAGTGAAGTGAAAAAAATATTGATCAAATATGAGAGACTATCTAAGTTCTATTATGGGTGTTGGAGGCTAGGTTATATTGCACAAGCTTGTCCAATTTATGTTGTTCTTCTTGAAATTTCTCAATATGGGCCATGGATTATGGTGGAAAACTCAATGTTTAGAAGGAATGACATGCTCGGTTCACAACAACAACAACAACAAGCAGACTTACCTCAAGCACCAAATAAATATAGACCAGCCCCAAGAGCATCACTGCCTCTAGTTAAAATTAGAGAGCCTAGTGAAAATCAAGCACCAGGAAATCGATGGCCACCAAATGGAAGCACATCCAGTAAAGGAAAAGGGAAACTGTTCATGGAAGAAGATCGATTTTACTTCATTCCTGCAAACCGGGGAGACTCTCACCATATTCATCATCTGAATTTGATTTTACTTCTTGGTATCTCGCTTACCTAGCATGCGCCTTCAGACTGGATGAGGACGTGCCCCCGCCAGCAAATCCTCCCGTGAGGGTTCTGATTTCCCCTTATGACAGCCTTTCCTAATGTGGTGAGCGAGGGCTTCGCGCACCTTCCTTTTGTCTCGGGCTCCTTGCCCCCTCAGCACTTCTTTCCTATGATCTCCTTCTCCACTCCCGCTCTGGTTTCCGGGCAGGAGGATACCATGGCCTCAGTCGTCCAGTTTGTTCTCTTTCCTCTTTCAAGGTAATCCAATCTTCTATATTGTGAGTGGTGGACTGATGATAGACACAATGTTGGCGACTAGTGCCACTGTAGCTATCTTTTTAGGTGGCTTCCCGGTCGTCTTTCTAGATGGTGAACTCCTCCCTGTAGGATCGAAACCTCGGGCCTCTCGTGAGGACTTCCCCCCTCCTAATGCCACATGGTGCCTTCTCTGGCTTCTTGGAGCTTTATTCTTGGTTGGTGCCTTTCCTTTCCTATCCGCCTATTCCAGTTCTTTCTTTCTTGGTTTGGTCAAGGCTTAGAGTGTATCTTTGGTGTTAATGAAGTTGTCTACTTGATCCGTGAACTCCCGCAGTGTGTTGAGGGTACTCCTTGCCAATTTTGCCATGAACTAAGACTAGGGCCATACTCCTCCCAAAAGCACTGTCAAAGTTATATTCTCGTCTTGGTTGTTTGTAGTCATGTGCTCTTTGTTAAACCAGGATATGTATGCTTTCCAACCTTCGTCTTCTGCCTACTTGATGGTAAGGAGATACTTCGTGAGGTATCTTCTCCTTCTGCGCACCATAAATTGTGTGAGAAACAGGTAAGCCAGCTCCCCAAAACTATCTGTGGACCCGGGTGCCAAATACTAGAATCATACTCTTGTCAGCCCGTTCAAGGCCAATGAGAAAGCTCTACAAGCTACTTTTCCTGGGAAACCATATATTTATGAGAATTGATCCTTCTCGAACATCTACATGATAATCTAAAATTCAATCTTGTTATCATTGAAAATCTTATCGTTGAAACCCTTTTCTATGAAAATATCTAAAGTATGTTCTTCTTCGCTCAAAGATATAAAATCAAATCATCACTTGTATCTGTTAAAACAAATCACAAAAAATATAAGATTTTAGTTTTAAATAAATTATAAATCAGGCTCTCAATTGATTAAAATTATACTAGATAATGAGAAAAATATGATTGAACTCATATCAAGAACTTTATCTCTCTCAATTGATATGAAATAAGAACAATAGATTGTTAATCACATATATAACTGGGGAAAAAAATCAATCTCATATAATTCTACTAATCATTAATGAGGTTTCATCCTCAAGCTTAGCGAGAAATTTAGCTAAACATGTTCATGTAAATAAACTCTAAAATCTGAACCTAAATAAACATCAAAATTGTATTTAAAAGAAATTAAAGAAAAATAGAAATTACAGTGTTCTAAGAATGTAAACATAGCTATAAAACTAGAGCGGTAAATCTCCAGTTTTTATCTTCAATCCGTACGAGATGCTCCAGCCTCCAGAGGCGCTAGGTATGGGTAGTGATAGGGTTTCTATCCATTTACTACTTATAGTTAATTACAAGTTTTTATTTTTTTTTATCATTTTCTTTTAAGTATTTTTTTAACAACCTTAATCATTAAGAAAAAATTAAAAAATATATATAATTTTACTAATAGTCACTTCCTTAACCATCAAGTAAAATAAAAAATTAAAAAAAATCAAATACAAAAATAGTAATAAATGGATAGTAGCAGGTAGTAACATTATCATTTTCCGCTAGGTACTCTCTTCTTCTTTTTTAGTTTCGTTCGGTGTGTCTTTCCAATTTATATAGGTTGGACTAAGATCAAATAAGGAATTTTTTCGCACGCAATGTAGGGTAAAAGAACAGAAACATGTAATATGTTGGTAAAGGTAAAAATATGAAGTGTTTCCAAGAATAATTAGACTTTCAACTCTCTTTGACGTATTCATTAATTTCATTGCTTTTTCCAACTCATTTTCAATGAAGCACTATATATATAGATATACAAATATTTTTTCATGGTACACTTCTTCAATTGGACCATTTTTCTTTATTTCTTTCTTCTTCTTCTTCTTCTTCTTCTTTTTATTTTTTATTTTTATCCTTGTCTACTTGTTTTTCCTTTTTTTTTTCAATCCTCACGCTTTCACTACACCTTCACCACACTGACACAGATTAAAAAAGTCTATTCTTGATCAATCACTTTGGAAAACGGGTTTAAGAAAGAATTGCTAATCAATAGGCTCAATGGGGTGACTAGCGGCAATGTATCAAGAAAAGAAGGATGAGGCTTAAAATAAACAAAAATGACCTAATCTAATCTCTCAAAGACTAGCATAATTCTTCAACATCCATGACTTTCTGGGATTAAAATGTGGCATAAAAATTTGATTTGCATTCGGCCAGAAGGAGGAATAATGAGACTAGAGCAACAATTTTTATTTTTTCCGTTTCCAAATGAAATTTAGAGTAGAAGAAAAAGTAACCCTATGAAAAAAATAGATTGACTCAAAACTCACAAGGGTCAACAATCTCCACATTGTTATCTTCAAGATTTTCTAACCACATTTATCCATCAACACACTACAAGAAATTTAATTTTTAGGGACGAAATTAGTTAGGGACGAACTAAATTTCATCTCCAAAACTGCCTCAGATACAAATTTTGTTCGAACAGAATATTTTGTGACGAAAAAAATCGTCTAAAAAAGAAAAACCGTTCAAACGGGGGAAAAAGTGTTCGAACAACCAATTAATTATGTTCGAACAGTATATGATCTGTTCGAACAGTAATAATATTGGTGGAAAATTAAATTTTTTTTTCCGGAAAAAGTTAATAACCGTATGAACTTAAATTTATTACTTCGAAAGGAAATTTTTTTCATTAATTTGTTTATCATTATTAATTTGTACATATATTTTTAATTTTGTTTTTTTGATAAAAATGATTTATTTTCTGTTAAATTATATAAATATAACTTTAAAGATAATATTATTTTTTATATTATCATGAACGGCAAGTAAAATGAAAAAAATAAATAAATTAGCAAACACAAGAAATAAAAACTATACATTAATTACATCTCAACTATATAATGTTCAATACAATATAAAAAAGTAAAATAATAACTAAAAAGACTATTTGGTGTTGAGCAGATCAACATCCTCTTGTAACATTTTCACGCGTCCATCCAGATCTCTAAACTTCTCCATGATGAGCTCAACGAACTCAACAAATAGAGCTCGTACCTGATCCAAAGTAGCCCCAGGAGGCTGTCTCTCAACAGCGGCAGTAGTACTAGTAGAAGCTAGATTGGTGGGAGGGGCACTAGGCTGTCCTGGTGCAGTCTTCCGCAAGTGCCCCTCGCTCTTACTGAATGTGATCTTGTTGAGGGGCCCCATCTGTGGCGACCTCCGCTCAATAGCTGACACTGTTACCCTTGATCGAAGTAGGAAGTTAGATATCAGTAGTGTAAATAGTAGACTACCTCCACTTACATAGCGTGACTCCGATCGGATGCGGTAAAAGAAATACAAGGCCAGATCAATGAGGTCCCCCCGCCCTATCCTCAACAAAAATCTGGCTCGATTGATCCCAAAATCAGTCTTGTGTTTTTTCGGGTCGATGTTATAGCCGACAATCAAGTTAAACCTTCTGAAAAATGCTATACAGTCAGCCTGTCGGATCACCTTGCTCCCATCATATGGAGGAGCTGAATGGTCTTGCACTAGATGACGCAGCTGATCATCTGTGAAACCATCACCAGGTAGATCCACATCCTCACTATCATCCGGCTCTACATTCGGGGCTGGTGTGGAGGATGCGGCATGTGTGTCAGAATCAGATGGTGCAGCTGCTGGTCCTGAAGTAGCCGGTCCAGGATATGCGCCGACCTCGCGCCGGATGTCGAGGAACTCAGAAACAATACGGGGAGAGAAACTAATACTAACTCCCCGGACTAATAGAGTGTAGAAAAGAGAATCAGCACTCTCTTCTCCCAAGGCACGGTAAAACTCACAGACCATATCTGGGTATGCAGTCCCCTACTGCTGATAGATCGGTACCCATCCCCGCTCAGTGAAGATGGACTGTATGCTCCGTCCCTCCCACGAAAGATCGGAGAAGTCAAACAAAATGATCTGACGCTCGACGAGTACAGATCTCGATGCCTGAGTAGGAGCTGGTCCAGTACTACTTTCACTGACTTGGTCTCTTGCATGTTTTTGTCCGGTAGATGCCATTAATATATTGTTTAACCACAAAAAAATTAAGAATATAATTATAAATATTATATTTAAAATATATTATTTAAGAATTACACTTAGATTGAACTGTATTGAAATAATCCGTTCGAACTAAGAATATTCCATTCGAACTAGTATAGTTGTTCGAATGGAAGATTCTGTCCAATCGAACAGCCAATTAATATTAGTTCGAACGGTAAGTTTTTGTTCGAACAAAAATAAATCTGTTTGGCATCATCGCGTTCGAACGGAATAGAACCCGTTCGAACGAGATCGAACCCAAACAGCCATATGGCCGAAACTCTAATCTACACCAAATGAGTTCGATTAAATCGGTATAAATGATTAAGAAGTGAATCTAGATCACTTCTACCGATTAAAATCCATACATTTGATCAACTACACCAAAATGGGGGGATTTCGAATCCAAAATCCCACCTCTCAAACAAAGCTCATTAATCTCAAAAAAAGTAACAATAGAGGCTCATACCTCTTAGAAGAGAAAAATGGGTTGTTCCTTCGGCGGTTGAGCGGCGGAGATAAGGGACGAGTCGGAGGTAATCGGCGGCTTAGGGTTCAAATGCTTTGTGTGAGTTTGATGGGAATCGAACTGGGTGTATAAAGATCGTGACACCTCGTTCGAACGGGCTTTTATTCCTTTCGAACGGTATTGAAATCCATTTGAACTTGTCAATATCCTGTTCGAACGGTTATTATACTAATATATTTCTAATTATATAACTATACTAATGTATAATAATACTGATATTACAAAGTACAAAAGTATAAAAATAATACTAATAATAGTATTATAATGCTTTAAGATACAAGTTAATATTTTAATATAACTATATTATATCCTAGTTACTGTATAGTTATAACTATTGAATGAGTTACGATAACTATATAAGTTAATATGATTATAGTTATACAATAAGTAATATATTACATCCTAGTTACTATACTATATATTAATAGAAAGATACTATATAGTTATAACTATTGAATGAGTTATATTAATAGTATTATAGTATATTAGTTATAAGTAGCCTAGTACAATAAGTACTATATTATATCCTAGTTACCATATAATTATAACTATTAAATGAGTAATGATAACTATACAATTAGTTAATATGATTAATATATATAATATTTATTAGTTATATAGCTAGTACAATAAGTAATATATTACATCCTAGTTACTATACTATATATTAATAGAAAGATACTATATAGTTATAACTATTGAATGATAACTATACAAGTTACTTTGATTATTGTACAATATAGTTATAACTATTGAATTAGTTATAACTATACAAGTTAATATGATTAATATATATATATATTTTAATTATATACCATTAATAAGTACTATAACTAATATACTATAAGTATTATATTAGTCAGCATATATAATGCTTGTAATGCCCAAATTGGGGAACGAATTTTATTTTTTGTTCACCTTTTTTTGGCCAAATTGGGGCACGAATTTTATTTTTTATTTATTTAAAAAAATTTAAAATTTTAAATATTTGATGTAAAAAGAAAATGCAAAAAATGACTTATTAGTATATAAAATATCAAAAAGTTGGACTTTAGTTCGAACTCAATAAAGTACCGTTCGAACGATTTTATTTCATGAAATGTGTTTGGTGGGAAACTTCGCGCCAAATACTCTGAATGTCAGTTCGTTCGAACTTAAAAAGTACTCATTCGAACAGAAAAAGCTTTGAATCTTCTGGACATTAGTAGAATATGCTAAGGAATATTCTATTTGTTTGTTCGAACTAGTAAATTTCTCGTTCGAACAAACATTACATCGCGGCAAAAGTTGGCGCAATTTGAAATTTTCGTGTTCAAATGAGTAAATGATCCATTTGAACGTGACTTCATAGATTCAAATACCACAAACCTTCGGTTCATTTTTATTTTGTGCGAAATTTTGAAAGTTGTGGAGGTAGAGGAACATTCTTGGCCTCCAAGAGAAGGGATTCTTGAGAGAAGATTGAGAAGTATAAAAGGTAAGTAATATATTTTTGAATTATTTTTTGTGTTTTGAATTTCATAGCAAGTTGATTTATTGTTGGGTGTCTTAGGGTTATGCTATAATGTGTTTTATATCATTGTGTTTCTACAATACCATTTACAATAGAAGGAAACTAAACTAATGTGGATGATCCTGGATATTTAATGTCGTGAATTTGATATTTTCTAGATAAAGAATTTGGTCTCTGTTTCATGTTTGGATTCTGGGAAAATACCTTTCGAACGCTATTATTTCCCGTTCGAATAGAATGGATTTAAATGCGAACCTGGGTTTGTACCGTTCGAACGTTTTAGACTTTACGTTCGAACATAGATACCGTTCGAACGGGTTATGTTTTACGTTCGAGCGACATAACACATAATTAATACACAAACAAACCAAACCAAAACACAATACACAAACAAACCAAAACACAATCAAACTTAGAAAGATATTAAGTGCAAAAGATAGGCTGTCCACAAAGGAATCTTTAGAAATTTTAGACGCTTGGTCGGCTAAGGTCCTATTTTGGTTGGGTTTTGGAGTATTGGGTGAAGAGTCAAGACTTTAGTGACTTCTTATTGATATTCTTATAATCAAAATCACATAGAACTCTCTTTTGTTTCCTTTTTTCGATTTAAAACTTATCATTAAAATTGAAGACCCTCATTCTTGTGGTTCTTACCATGCAAGTAACTCAATCCAGTCCCAACTATTTTCAAATTAAAACTATTATTTCTATTACTTTTTGTGGAGTTCATTCTCAGTACCAATTTTAGACTTTACGTTCGAACGGTATAATACATAATTAGTACACAAACAAACCAAACCAAAACACAATATACAAACAAATCAAAACACAATCAAACTTAGAAAGATATAATACAGACCATCAAATTTATATATAAAGTCATAGAAATATATTATACATAATTAATCAAACTTAAACATTAAAATTAAAATACTGCATCTCCCATCTTCCATGTCCACCACCTTAGCATTGCCACCACCACTATTATTTAGGAATAAATCCAACCGCAACTAACTCTTCAAATAAAGCATTAATTCTTGCATTTTCCTCAGGATTGAGTAGTGAACTTCCGGAGTTTCCAAAACCACTTTGGACATCTTGAGTTGGATTTGTATTGACAGAAGCATATGATAGACAACTCTGTTCTGTCTCCTTAATTAGAGTTGCTAGTTGAGTTTGTAGATTTTCAACCTGCAGAAAACAAAGTAGAATGCCATTTATTAGGATCTTAGGAGACAGAGCATATTAGGATTTTAATCATTAAATATGAAAAGAGAACCTACTGCTGAAGAGCAAAAATAACTGAAAAAATGCCATTGATAGGATCTTGAAGCCTAGCTTGCGCTTCATATATAAGTGTGGTAGACGCTTCATAACGATTATTGACCGGGATGCGGTGTAAAAGCCTCAATGCCTTACCTGCTCTGAAAACCTTATGAACGGCGCCAAATTGGATATATCCAACTGGACCATTGAAATAAGGAGAAAAAATACATTCCCGATTACATTTCCTTCTCAATAATTTGCATGCTTCACAAGCAGAATCTCGCGCACCTCGCATCTTGATTAGTAGTGAGAGAGCATTTGGGGTTTAAAATATATAGACGGATGAGGAAATTATTGATGAGCTCGCATCTCGTGATGCGGAAAGCACACCATAAAACCCGGGCAAAAAATCCAGAATTGCTTCGAGCCCCACAAAAAGAGAGCATAAACGATACCATTCGAGGGTCGATGCGAGCTCATCAATAATTTCCTCTTATCGTCCTTGTGCACATTATGGACGGACAACATCCGTAAATTATGGAAATATACATCCATAAATTCTGGAAATATACATTCGAAAATTCTCTTATCGTCCTTGTGCACATTTCTCACAAACACCACCTAGCTCAAAATTCACATTTCTCACAAACTCACATTTCTCACAAACACCACCGAGCTCTGAACTCACATTTCTCAACTCACATTTCTCACAAACTCACATTTCACATAAACTCATTACAAATGGCCGGTCATTGTCCTTATAATATTGTTCCTGATTTGAATCGAGAACCATGTTTGCCAAAAACATTATTTTTCATTCCTGATGCTATCAATACCATGATAGCGACAGATAACTATTTCTTAAGCAAGAGTAATGCGGAGGTCGTGGATGGAGCGAGAATAATGACATCTCAATATGCAGCTGTTGTTACTACCATGAGCCGAAAGTTACTCCTCAGGGTAAGTGAGATAGAGATGCTTAAAAAACAAGTAAGTGAATTGAATAATAAGCTTGCAAATAAACGAAAAAAATATATATTAAAAAGAGAAAATAAGGAGTTAAAGCTCTCTATGGACTTGTATGGGAAAAATTTAGAACCAAAAGTAGCAGAGCTGGAGAGAATGCGAAAACAAATAGATAAACCAAAAGTAGCGGAGCTGGAAAAGGAAAGTGTCTTAAATGCGATCAACTCTGAGGAAAATACAGGGAATGTCCTCAACCTTGAGAAAAATGTATCAAATGTGTTCAGCCCTCCGGAAAATGCCTCAAATGCGTAAAACCCTGAGAAAGATGCTTAATATGCGTCTTGGCTATATGTTAATTGGCTAAATGTATGGACTATATGTTTTATTTTATGTGTTGTTAGTTTGATTTATGTTTTGATATATGTATGAACTCTATATCCCTTTGATATATGTTTTGATATATGTATGGACTCTATTTTTTGATATATGTATGAACTCTATATCCATTTGATATATGTTTTGATATATGTATGGATTATATATTAGTTTGATATATGTTTTGATGCTGAAGACTGTTTGCAGTAGGATATTACATAATGATAGGATATTTCATAAATGGAATACGTTTGAATATACTTTTGATGGTGTTTATCCCATGAATTGGGTTTTTTTATAGACATTCTACAAATAACGGTTTTTGTGCAATGGATAAGAAATGGATGTTATTGGAAGATAGACTTGGGCGAGACTATAAGGAGTATGCACAAGGGGTGAAGTTCTTTCTAGAGTTTGCTCGCATGAGTGTTGATAGTCGAAAAATATATAAGATGTCCGTGCAAGAAGTGCAAGAATCTTAGTTCTTATAATTTTGTAGTAGTGGAGGATCATTTATTTGTAAATGGAATCGATCCTAAATACTCACCTTGGGTCTTACATGGTGAACCATTTCTCAAAGGAGTTAGATTTGGTAGTCAAACCAATCAAGTAGATGAGGGTAACGACACCGAAATAGAGGACATTAATGTGCATGATCCTGATGACAGTGACGATAATGAACATGTTACTTGAATTTGTTAAAGAAGCTCTTCCTCAGGATAATGTAGTACTCCGTAATTTTTATGAAGCGAGGGCTAGAATTTGATTATAATATCATCCACGTTTGTAAAAATGATTGCATTCTTTACTGGCAACAATATGCAGAATTTGACTCATGCCCAGTGTGGTTCGTCTAGGCGGGCCATCCAGTACTCAAGATGTTTGGTGCGTGGATATAGATTTCACACAGCTGACAGAGAAAGATATAGAAAAACTCAAAATTATGGGGTTGTAGTCGAAGGAAGTCATGGGGATGATAACATTGACTTCTATGGAATTGTGAAAGATATTATAGTGTTGAAATACGTGGGAGGATATATGGTCTGGTTGTTTAAATGTAATTGGTGGGATGTCTCAAATCTTAGGTTGGGAGTGCGTAACTATAATTACTTTGTGAGTGTCAATACATCTCGCACATGGTATGAGGGCGATCCTTTTGTTCTCGCTTGCCAAGCGAATCAAATTTTTTATTTAGATGATCCAAAATACGGAAATCCATGGCGGGTAGTGGAGAAGTTTGCACCAAGAAATGTATATGATACTATTCCAGAGACAGAAGAATCTTCAAAAGAAGTTGATACTCCAGCAAATGAAGAAGCATATCAAGAAAATGAAGTAGGCATCAATCTATTTGTTGATCTCAGCCAATATGATATAGTCCCATTGCATAGAGAAGATGTTCAACCCGAAGTAATTGAGGGTGAAATATCAGAAGACGATGAATCAACTAAAGTGTCTAGCGAGGATGAGGGTGATTGGTCTAGCAAAACAGATAGTGAATGAATTTCAAATATCAATTTTTGTAAGTATTATTTGTATAAATATATCCATAAAGTTTGTTTGAATAATAATTTGTTACAATTTCAAATAGATATGCCTCCTAAACGTAAAGCAACACGTGTGCCATCCCCATCCATTACTGATTTCCCGTGTGGTTCACCTGTCATGAATAGTGAGCCAACACTATCAGACTCAGAACAAGATATTTTATCAAATTAAATACTACAGTTTATGCTCAATTTAGGTAATATATCTATAAAATAAAAGTATTTAATTCAAATACTTGCTTTAATTACTGTATATAGCTGTAATAAGCCAGCGCCGAGGTAGAGGCACTACGAGGAGTGTCTGCATAGAAAAAGTAAGGAAAGTTGGTAAAATTAAAGTTGATATTCCTGATTATCACACCGGTGCCTCTGAAGATTCAGCAGCATGGCTTGCTTCTTTTGTTGGTACGCTTACTCGCACGTATCACCTATTGCTACATCCTCTTGGTCTCAAGTTCTCCAAGAAGTGAAAGATCACATCAAAAATTGTTGTTTGGTAATAACCTACATCTCAAGTAACTAAGTATTATTCATGTTACCTTTTGAATATTTCATATTTATACTAATTGTTTATAATTATTGGAAGGATGAGTTTGAGCTTATTTTGGCCGACGAGAGGATCGATTAACAGTTGAGGAGTTGATGTGGAATGCATTTCGGAGGTACAAAGGTCGATGTCATGCACATTATAAGAAATTCAGTACTACAATAGAGGTGCGCCAAAATCCATTCCAAACAATACCACCAAATGAATGGGAGAAAGTTTGTGATATGTTTGAAGATCCTGCTTATCAGGTAATTTCGCTGCTATATTTTTTTAATAGTATATTATGATAGATGTATTAAACATATAGATATATTTTTTTTTATTTTTTTAGCAACGGAGTACTGTGAACAAAACAAATAGATCAAACTTGAAGATACACCATCATGTGAGTTCTCGATCTTTTCATCGTTTGTTTAACAAAATGGTAAGTTATTCTACTCCCTATTAAATATTAACATATAATACACTTTTCTGATTTAAGTTCTAATATATATATATATATTTTTTTTTTGCAGAAAGAAGAAAGTCTTGCTGACTATGATTTGACCCAATTGTATGCAAAATCACATAAAAATCGTGGTGGTGTTTGGACCAGTCCCGAAGTAGAGGCAAATTATGTAAGTTTAAGTTTCTTTAATTCCATTGTGACTATAGTTTTGTTACTTATACTAACTAATATGTTTTTGTTTTTGTAGGACAAGATGATATCTCTCAAGGAAGTTAATGCGGATCCATCTGATGCATCATCTGTCAACGATGTTTAGATCCTTTCTCAAGTTCTTGGATCACATTCTGGATATTTGAGGGGCTTAGGACGTTGCGTTAAATCATCTTCAACATCATCATCCTCTTCTCAAGCTAGATCGAATGACGACAAAACTAAAAAATTGGAGGAAGCAGCACTTGAAAGAGAGCGATTGAGGTCCAAGGAAAAAGAGTTGCTGACCAGATTAGATCAAGTAACAGATCTTGAGACAAGATTAGAAGAGAACATGCAAAAGAGATTGGAGATGGAGGTACAAAAAGCTATGCTTCAGTTGCAGTCAGTTATGTCACAAAACTCAACACCACCACCATAATTGTAAAAGTTTTTTTTTCTTTAGAGTTAATACATTATAAAGTTTCAAAACATTTGAACAATTGACATTTGAATTATATTTTGTGTAATATTAATATGGTATTTTTAATTAATTTGGTTTTGTTCTGTATGATTCATACCGTTCGAACGGTAAATAACCAGTTCGAACGGTAAAATACCATTTCTAAATCCATTCGAATAAACAAATATCCATTCGAACAAAAAATAACCTATTCGAACGAATAACACAGAATACAGTTCGAACGGACGTAATTTGCATTCGAACAAAATTTATTGGTTTGAACAGTATCAAATATTGTTATTTGTTCGATTCAAAATTTTATTTCGTTCGAATGGACAGGTCAGTTCGATCGGAAAAATATTCCATTCGAACAAGATATTGAAACGAAATTAGTTCGTCTCAAAAAAAATTATCCGTTCGAACGGTTTCAACTGGTTCCACAAAATTTCATCCCTAAAAGTGATTTTTGGAGACAAATTTCGTCTTCAAAAATATTTTGAGACAGCCTTTTAGAGACAAATTAGAGATAAAATTTTTTCATCTCCAATTCTTTTTGGGGACGAAATTGTGATTTTTTGAGACAAAATTTTTTGTCTCAAAAAACCATTTCTCTTGTAGTGACAATAGGCTATTTATGTGTATCTACTTGCTTTTGCAATAAAGTGAGCAAGAAAATAGTGAAACTCTTTATATAGAAGTAGTATAATGAACTCCACATAAACTAATGCCAAGGGGATTTCTTTTTATTATTATTGTTTTTTTAGACAAAATAATGACAACACTGAATAAAGAAGATAAATATAACCAGCAATTGATACTAACTTTAAAATAGAACAACTCCTCCCCTAACCGAAACTAAACATTGTCCTCAATGTGAAAATCATATGCTCAAATAGATATATTCAATATGCAAAACCAAAATATAGTATGAACATGAGAATTCAGAACAATAGAAGTGGGCGAGGAGATGCTTACCTGATAAAGCTGATTATTGAAAATCTATATCTTGCAAAATATTAGCTAAAAAGAAAAAAAGAAAAAAAAAACTAGGTACTAAAACATGGATCAATTGAAAATAAAAAGAGGAGAGAAAAAAAAATGCAAACTCTTATATTATTATTTATTTATTTATTTATTTATTTTTAAAATTTTATTTTTTACTAATATATAACAAAACTCCAGATTAATCCTGGTAAGAAGGATCCTCAAGGGACACTTCTTCAACTCTCTATTTCAAAAAATGGTTTCAAACGTTGACTATTAACTTTAAAAATATCACCATTTTTAGGATTTTCAATCTCAACTGCCCCATGTGGATACAAAGCGTACACTATGAATGGCCTAGTCCATCTGGATTGTAATTTCCTTGGAAAAAGATGTAAACGAGAATTATAAAGAACTTTTCGACCTAGTTCAAAAGATTTTCTCAATATGTTTCAATCATGAACCATTTTCATTCATTCCTTGTATGATTTAGCACAATCATATGCATCATTACAAATCTCCTCCAACTCATTTAATTGTAGTTTCCTGTGGGCACTTGCTTTAGCAAGGTCAAAATTCAACTGCCTAATAGCCCAATAAGCTCTATGCTCTAGCTCCATAGGGAGATGACAAGCCTTACCAAAGATGATTCTATAGGGAGACATTCCAATGGGAGTCTTAAATGTTGTATGGTATGCCCATAATGCATCATTGAGTCTAAGTGATCAATCCTTTTCGAGTGGGGTTTACTGTTTCTCTAATATTCTCTTTATTTCCCTATTGAATATCTCTACTTGATTGCATGTCTATGCGGGATAAGGGGTAGCAACTTTATGGGTTATCCCATATTTCTTTGTTAACTGCACAAAAATTCTATTGCAAAAGTGTTTCCCTCCTTCACTAATAATAGCACGTGGTGTATCAAAGCATGCAAAAATATTTTCCCTTAAGAACTTGATGACGATTTTATGATCATTGTTTTTGCAAGCAACGACCTCTACCCACTTAGACACATACTCCACTCCAACAAGGATATAAAGGTTTCCAAATGAATTAGGGAAAGGGCCCATGAAATCAATACCCCAAACATCGAATATTTCAACAATCAAAATAAGGTTCAAGGGCATCATATTTCTTCTTCTAATACTTCATAACTTTTGACATCTCTCACAGGCTGAACAATAGGCATGAGAA
This sequence comes from Cyclocarya paliurus, assembly GCA_029856935.1. NCBI lineage: Eukaryota > Viridiplantae > Streptophyta > Magnoliopsida > Fagales > Juglandaceae > Cyclocarya > Cyclocarya paliurus. Next base: position 30,334,169 of record CM056953.1, read on the forward strand.
TCACAAAAAATAGAAGGCTAATAAAAACCACACTGTAAAATTTTTGTAGCCGTCTTCCTTGAACTAAAATGACCTCCACATGCTTGGTCATAACAAAAAGAGATGATATTGTGTTGGTCACTCTCAGGGATACATCTCCTTATTATCTGATCAGGACAGTACTTGAACAAGTATGAACCATCCCAAAAGAAATGCTTAACCTTAGCCAAAAGTTTGAACTTGTCTTGTTTGGTCCAATGTGAAGGCATTTGGTCAGTAACAAGGTAGTTCACAATATCAGAATACCAAGGTATCTGGGAGACCTGCATCAACTGCTCATCAGAAAAGCTATCTATAATGGGCGGGCTTTGTTCATTATGTTCTACTACCAGCCTAGATAAATGCTCAGCAACCATATTTTCTGACCCTTTCTTGTCCCGAATCTCAAGATCAAACTCTTGTAATAACAAAATCCAACAAATCAAATGGAGCTTAGCATCCTTTTTTTTTTAAAAAAAAAAAATATCTCAATGCAGCATGATTAGAATAAATCATTACCTTAGACCCTAACAAATATGATTGAAATTTGTCTAATGTAAACATAACAGCTAATAACTCTTTTTCTGTCGTGGAATAATTTAGCTGAGCATCATTGAGGGTACGACTAGCATAGTAAATCACATGGGGAATTTTGTTAATATGCTGTCCCAAAACAACACCAATTGCATACTCGGAGGCATCACACATAATCTCAAAAGGCACACTCCAATTAGGTGGTCAAATGACAAGTGTATACGTTAATTCAATTTTTAGTCTTTCGAAAGCATTAAGGCATTCATCATTAACCACAAATGGGGTATCTTTAGCAAGCAAGTTGCAGAGAGGCCTAGAAATCTTACTAAAATCCTTGATAAACCTTCGATAAAATCTTGCATGGCCCAAAAATGATCTGAATCCTTTCACATTCTGTTGAGGTGGAAGATTAGAAATTAAATCAACTTTAGCCTTATCAACCTCAATACCATTTTGTGATATTATATGCCCAAGAAAAATTCCCTTCTTTACCATGAAATGACACTTCTCCCAATTAAGTACAAGATTTTTTTTTCTTTACATCTCACTAAAACCAAGGATAGGTGGTGCAAACACTCCTCAAACGTGGACCTAAACACAGAAAAATCATCTATAAATACCTCAAAGAACCTTCCTACCATGTCAGAAAAAATACTGATCATGCGCCTCTGAAAGGTGGCAACTGCATTACATAGGCCAATAGGCTAAAGTCCTAAATGGGCATGTAAAAGTGGTATTCTCTTGATCCTCTGGTGCAATAGGGATTTCGTTATAACTGGAGTACCCATCAAGAAAACAATAATATGCATGCCCAGCTAACCTCTCTAACATTTGATCTATGAAAGGTAAAGGAAAATGATCTTTCCTCATCATGGAATTCAACTTACGATAGTCAATGAATACTCTCCATCCTGTTTGCACTTGAGTAGGAACGAACTCATCAGCTTCATTCTTGACCACCGTTATACCTGACTTCTTTGACACAACTTGTATTGGATTGACCCATTTACTATCATAAATTGGGTAAATGATACCAACATCCAAAAGTTTTAACACTTCAACTCTCACTTCCTCTTGCATGACAAGGTTTAGACATCTTTGTGATTCATAAGAAGGTTTAGCATCCTCCTCCAAGTGAATTCTATGCATAACCACTGATGGACTAATACCCTTGATATCAGCAATTGTCCAACATATAGCTTCCTTATGTTCTTTAAGTACACTTATCAACTAACACTCTCTAGAGTCATCTAAATCTAAAGCTATAACGACTGGCAAGGTTTCAAAAGAACCTAAAAATACATATTTTTGAGTTTCAACCAATGGCTTTAACTCTAACTTTGAGGGCTCTAGATCAGATGGAAGCGGTGGTGTGGAAGATAGAGGAATAGGGACCACTTTTGGTTGCCACTTGGTGTTGCTCAAAGGAGGGACTAAATCTAACAATGAGTTGATGTCTTCAATTGATTTCTCAATATCAAAATTGCACCCAAAATGAGTAAGACAAGCTTTTAGAGGGTCCTCACACCTTGCTTGTACAAAAGTGTCCTGGACAAAACTCTCAACCATATTAACCTCACAACTTGAGTGGGTTCGATGTCTAATACCACAAAATCCACTAAAAAATAGAATGAATCAACCTTGATCAGGAAATCCTCAACAATACCTCTGGGGATCTTAACAGACCTATCAGCTAACTAAAGTGTCATCTGAGTTGACATTAGCTCCCCTAAGCCTAATTGAGAATATACAGAATATGGTAGCAGGTTCACAGTTGCCCCCAAATCTAGCAAAACTCTCTCAATATGATGATTCACAATCTTACATGAAATTGTAGAAGATCCAAGGTCCTTATATTTGACAGGATATTTACTCTGAATGACCAAACTAGTTTGCTTAGTCAAAAATTCCTTTTTTAGAACATTATTCTTCCTTTTTATTGTGACAAGATCTTTCAGAAACTTCGCATAGACAGGTACTTGCTGAATTGCATCAAGGAAAGGTATATTAATTTGTACTTACTTAAACACCTCTAAAATGTCATCAAATTTAGCATTTTTTTAGGGGATTATCCAACCTCTGAGGAAATGGGGCTCTAGGAATAAATTTCTTAATAGGCTCAGAATGATTACAATCATTAACTTTAAGGGACGTTGGGTTGACATTTTTCATCTTTGTCGATTCAAACTCCTCATCTCTTGGTACTTTTACTTGATTATCAACTTGTTTACCCAACCTAAGGGTGGTAAAGGATTGAACATGCTCTTGCCCCTGTGTAGAACTAGATGCATTATTAAGGGCATATTGTCCTTTTGGATTGGGTATAGGCTGACTCGAGAATTTTCCTCTCTCCCTCTCACCAACATGAGTTGCTAACTGGCCAACTTGACTTTCTAATTTTGAAATTGCTCGAGTATTCATCTGAGTGGAATTTCTCATCTCCTGAATGACCTGGTTAGTGGATTGCATGAATGCCTTAAGGGACTCCTCTAAGGATGATTGTTGCCGTGGTGGTGCCACAAATGGAGGAGTAGATTGAGGAATATGTGGATAACTTGGATTAGGTGGACAAAATTGATTTTGTTGTTGCATCTGTGGTCCACCTAAATTCATGGGAGGTTGATTCTGCCTCCAAGAAAAATTAGGATGATTCCGCCAATTAAGGTTGAATGTATCTAAAAAAGGACTAGTAAATGGCTTCACAAAATTATTTAGTGCATTTGCTTGCTCAACATAGCACTCTGAATAAGCCTGTGAGGAAGGACATGTTTGTGTTGTATACATGGGAATAGAGCAAATAGAACATACTTCATCTTGGACTTGATTTCCATAATTCATGGTTCTACTTAGAGTTAAAGCTTCTACCTTATGAGTGAGATTGTCTAATCTGGCCTTAATATCATGATCCTCACTTAATTCATACACAACTTGTAATACCCGAATCCTACTATGTAAGTCCTTACATCATTCTATTAATTCTCAAGTTAAATATTTTGAGATAAAGATTATTTTTATTACTATTCTCAATTATTTTATTTTGAGATGAGTCGGTCTTATTTTTTTAAAACTAAGATGAGTATGTTTTATTTTTTTAAAAGTATGATTTATTAAAATAAATCAAGAATATTATTTTCAAGACTTTGAAATATTTTTCCTTAAGCCCTTTAATTTTATTTTTTTATGAAATAGCCCAACTATCCGTTACCTTTAGATTGGTAGGTGAGGAAAATGCTTGAATCCTCACCATCCATCCCTTGGCTTATAAGATAAATCCTTTGACTTATCAACTCACTTTTCTCCCATTAAAACTATCGGCTTCCTCAAGACTTTTCCCTTCTCTTCTTCTTTCAAGCCGATTCAAGCTTTCAAGACAAGCGAAAGAAGATTCTCCTTCAAGCCTTAAGTGTAAGCCTTTCCATCCACACAAAAGTGACCCTCTCGGTTTCCTCCAACCCGAATGACTTCTCTTCCTCCCTTCAAGCCAATTCAAGCTTCCAAGGCAAGCCAAAGAAGATTTTGCTTCAAGCCTTAAGAGCAGCCCTACTCATGCACAAGAAAATGACCCTATCGGTTTCTCTAGCACCAAATGTTTTCCTCTTCCTTCTCTAAAGCAATTCCTTATTTTCCTAAGCTTATGATCCAACCAAATTCTTCTTCAAGGTGGACGATTTTGCAGCTGTGAATCTTTAGATTCCTTCTCCTCCTTCCATTCATAGTTTGCTGAATTGGGTAAATATTCTGTTCTTCTCATCTTCTTGTGAATTTGGAACCATGCTAAGTGAGTTTATACTTTGTATTTGGGGGTTCAGATTTCTCTGTGTAAACCGAATTCTGTGTAGCAATTTTAGGTTGATTTCCTCTTTTGGTTCTTCTAATTCATGTTCTAGTTAAGTAGAAACCAAATGGAGGAAAATTATGCTTTGTTTTCTATTGATTCCAGCTATATGCATGTCTGTTGGTCCCAGCCGAGTGCATGTTTTTCTTGGTTCCAGCCATGTGTCATGCTCTGTTTTGGTGTGTGTTCCAGCCGTGTGTTGCAAGGCAAATATTGTAGTCCTTTGCTTGTGTGCTCTTGAGTCCAAGGCATGTTTTAATTATGTATTTATGTCTTAAATTAATGGAGTTAAAGTTTACAATTTTAAACATATTTCCCTCATAGTTTAGGGCCTAAGTGAGCTAGCCATTAAGGATTTTAATTAAACTAGTAAACTTGTCTTGGAAATTCTGGTTTGCTAAATATTAAGGCTTGTGAGGTGTTCTCCCGGGCCTGGACCTCCACGGCCCAGCAAGACACCTGAGGCCTAATTACTCACCCAATCCAGTAGGGTTCAAGCTGAATCGATAAAGAGAGTGCCTGCCAACTATCCCAGTGTTGTTAAATGTGTCTATCCATTCAAAACAAACAGATAACTCTGAGGAACGAGAATTCAAGTTTCAAATAATAGATAACGGCGGTTAAACTCAAAGGACCAGAAGAAGGCAAAATCTCTATTTAAATAGGGCAGGTATGCTAATGAAGCTAGATCATCTTTGGCTTTGAGATTACTCACATCGTTACTGACTTCAGCATCCGAGGGTTCCCTTTACCACCCCCAAGCCCTCTAACTCTTTGGTTGCAGGTGATCGAGAGTGGGCATCGGTGAAACACATCCTCAACAGTTGGCGCCGTCTATGGGATCTTAATATCTCGTAATCAGCATGCTTTTCACATGGCCACCACCACTCGATCTCAGGCAACTAGAGATCAAGAGGAGATTTCGCGAAACATGGAAGGAAGACTTGCAAAAATGGAGGAAATAGTAAAAAAAAAACTCACCACGGAGGTCGACTCACTGTGAAAGGAGAATGAGGTCCTCAAGGCGAAGACCAGACCATCGGGAGAAGACCCGACACCCAGTCAGGTTGACAGGATGGAGGAGGCACACAGTGTGGGCGCTGGTAAGGCCTACCAGGAGGACAAGGATATGAAGAAGCTACACCAGGACTTGCGCAGCCTGATGGATAAGTATGAAGAAATGACGAAAAAGATAGGGACATTGTCTTCAGTTGATCAGATGTTAACGAGCACTAACTTGCCATACACTTCGGAGATCATGGCAGTATCGCTTCTATCAAAGTTCAAGGTCCCATCAATAGAGATGTACGACGGTTCCAAAGATCCAGTGGAACACTTGGAAGCCTTTAAGGCCCACATGACTCTCAAAAATTTTGAAGAACTTGGCAGATAGTTCATCACCCAGTTTATGGCAAGTCTACAGAGGAGAAGGCCGACAGCGTACCTGTTAAAGGTGCAGCAGAGGGAGGACAAGAGTCTGAAGGCATATTTAGCATGATTCAAAAAGGAGAGAATGACAGCTAACGACCAAGATGAAAAAATCATGTTGGTTGCATTGCTAGGTGGCAAGAAAAACCTTATCCACCTTATGAGAGTTTATGAATCAAGCAGATGATTTTGTAAATGTTGAAGACACGCTAATCGCCCTCACCACCAGGCTAGGGCAAAAAGAGTAGAATGCGTAGAGAGAAAGCCTTAAGAAGACCCAATAAAATAGCCAAAGGCCGAGGAAAAATCAGTACGAGAAAAAGCGGGAGATGCTTACGTGGTGGTATAGTAGTGGTCACGTAAACTATTCCAGTGTACAAGACCAGGTCGAAACGAATGAGAGTAGGTGTGACGACTACTGTGGGCGACAACCACAAAGGTATTGTACGTACCACAAAGCGAATAGCCATCGAACTGAGGATTTCCATATGAGTTTAGATATATTTATTGAAAGTTAAAAAAAGTTGTGGGTCCCACATATAAAGAGGTATTAAGTTAAAAAAAAACTGTGGGTCCCACATGTAAAAAGGTTTTGAATTGACATGAATTTAGTTATTTGAGAGTTTGATATTTAGATATTATAAGAGGTCTAAATCTAAATCGAACGCAGTTAAGCTGAGTGCAGTCAATGAACCAAACGAGTCCTTAAAGTTCAACGACAAATTTATTTTTCAAATTAGCATCTATCAAATTTAAATATTTAAATATTTATCATATATAATAAAATGGTGGTACCATAAAATCGCTAAATAATGGCTGGGATTTGAAGAAACCCGCCTACTATTAGAAATATCTATAGAAATTAAATAAATTGATTTGTTCTCCGCCAAAATTACTTAAAAAATGATCTCATTGTCTCCTTTTAATCACTTGCTTCATCGGTTCTTTAATATGTCTAAGAAGTTAGAGACGGAGGCGACCTACATAAGCGTAGGGGTGGCAAAAACTCCTTCCACTCTGACTCCGTCCAAGCTCCGACGGAGTTGGAGTTTCAAAAATTGAAACCGAAGTTGGAGTAACTCTGAATCCCCTAGTCGAAGTTGAAGTCGAATTCAGAGTCCGAATGCCATGTTGGCCCCGAACTCCAACTATTTATACCTTATATTATTATATATTGTAATGCATATGTTAGGTAGCCAAGTAGCCTAATGGTTGAGACAATGTTTTTGCAACATGAGAACTTGCATTCGAGTCCCTCAGGCCCCAGTTTGGTATTTTGTAATTTTTTTTAAAGAAAAGCTTAAATGGTGCCATTTTTAATAGGGTATACATTCATCTCTTTCAAAGAATAAAAACCTAACCTATGAATTTTCTCTCTTCTCTCTTCCCCCTCCAGTGCCTCTACTTCTTTGATCGGACTAAGTCAGATGCCATGCTCTTCATCTTCTTTGTTGTCCCTTTTCCTCTTGGCTGGTTTCAAATGCTTCATCTTCTATGTTGTCCCTTCAAGCTTCAACTTCTTCGTCTTCTCCATCGTGACTCATCTCTTCTCCGTCAAGATTTAAATTTCAATCCAAGTGTTTTGCTGCTACAAGGATGTCATGCGCATGTTCTTCCTCGTCGTCGGTCCCATTCCAACCGCCCCACTTTCATTGAACTATCGTGTAATAAACGAAATATGTTGGGTGTAAAAAACATTAATGACATGGACTAATTCACAGCTTCTAATGAGTGTGAGTAAGTGATAAGGAAAGTATCACAAATTATCTAAAGAGTTGACTGGTCAGGTTGTGATGGTTCTAACAAGTGATTGCTAATGGAGACGCCTCATTTTCTGGGCAGGAAATTGAGGTTGTATTTCCTAAAATGCATGGCAGTTTGTGAGATCATACAGTTATAGTCAATCCCTCTGCATTAACTATAAAATCCCAGTTATTCATACATGTTAAACTATAGGTCCACTTGTTAGAGAAATTTAGGAGTGTTTGTTTATCTTCTTCTTGGTTGTTTTATTCTCAAATGCATGGAGCTTTATATCACCTACAAAAATGGCAGTGCCTCTTGTTTGATGTGTATTGGAGGCAGTAGTGGATGATGTACATGGTTGTGTATCAACACTCTTTCATGGTGGGTTGGAAAGCAAATAATAGAGTTGTTGGGCTGAGATGCTGAAGTTGAGGTTGATGGTAGTAGACAGAGTTGTATCAAAGTAGGCGTAGGAAAAATAATTTTTTCTCTTGGTAACAAAGTGGTGGATAGGTTGGCTAAAGAAGGTGCTAATGGTGAACTACATTAGTGTTGATTTTGCCTTGGGTCCTTAGAAGCTTGCTACGATTGGATGTTTCTGCCTCGCCTTCGTTAAGAAATTAATTTCGTTTTGTTCATAGGCTTGTTGAGAGTATTTTCTTGGTTTGGTTTCTTTGGTGTTTTCTTTTAAGGTCCTTGTTTTTGTTTCTACGGTTTTCCTCTGCCATTAATGAGGGTTTTATTAATAAATTCGGGAGGGAGTCACTCCTGGACAGGTGATTGCCCACTCTTCAATAAAAATATATATATATATATGGTCGAAGTGATGTTGAAGATAATTCACACACCCTTACCAGAAATTATACTATTATTGCTGCCCAAAATTGATGTTCTTAAAGTTTACCCTTAATGTGTAAGAGATATATATTACTTGGTGTCTTGAAACTTGCCTGAATGAAAGCACCAGTACATAATGTGTATATCTTAGTACATGTGTAACTAATGGATGGCTTCTAATAGGGTGGCTTGCTGTTATTCATGTATCCAAAAACAATGTATGAACTCATATTTTTTGACACTTGGCTGAATGAATGAGCACTTTATCGATTATGTTTGGCACATGTACATGTTCATGCGGATCCCATCTCTTGTCTATGTTGGTGGATTTGTTGTTCAATTTTTCTTTAACTCATGTTTAAATTGGTGACCAGTCTATTAGAGGGAGTAATTATGGACTACAATTTATGAATATTGGCAGGAATTTTGGGGAATGAATTTGTATTTGTGTTTTGGGATAGTAGTGGAATTTTGAGGTTATGCATAAATCTGATGGGACTTGGAAAGGCTGACTTAAAAACACATATTTCTATATATGGCTTTTGGTGGGTTGGAAAAACACACATATAAAGGGGTTGATGTTTGTTTGAGGGGAGAAAATAATTGCCAGAAAAACCCATTTGCATCAATAAGTAAATTAGCCTACCGGCATTTTATTTAGCTATTGCAACCAATAGGCCTAAATTTATTTGGGCGTATACGTTGAAATTTTATTTGCAGTGGAAAGTTTGATGCAAAAAAGCATTTCCGATGGCAAATGTACAATTACAACACAAATAGGCTGCTGGAAAAAAGACATTGAAATCGGCAATTGAATGCACTGTCGATAGAAGATGTGAATATTTTAGGCGTTTTTACCAAATTATCGGCAGAAAATTATCACAGTTGATACAATTTGTAGTCACAATTTCGGCGTTTGGAAAAGTGTCGGGAAACAATTTTGCAGCGGAAGTCATGGAGAAATCGACGACCATAACTCGTTGCAAAAAAATGCATAAACGAAGATTTTAGTTAACGTTGGAAAAAAAGAAGTTGCTTTTTGAGGCGTAATTTAATACATTTGCGGCAAAACTAATTTGCCAGTAATTATCTTTCCCAACGATGATATGATCATCCATTGGGGTTTTTCCTAGCGTTTGTAGGAACTATTTGCGGCAGTTTCAGCCTGCTGGAAATGATATTTACTTTCAACAATTATTTGAAATAGTTGCTAAAAAGAATTTGTAAAGAAATGTTGCTAAAAAAACATGTGTCGAATGAGAAACTGATGGAAAAGTCTATTTGCAGCATTTTTGGCATTTTTTGCGACTAATTACAGAGCTGGAAAAGGGCCTTCTTCTTGTAGTGAGTGTCAATTCAAAAAACTCATTGTGTTGAAGTTAATGCATAGTAATAGTCAGGCATTGTCCCACCATATTATTTCATACTAGTCGTATTTGTTTGATACTCTGATTAATGCATACACCGTTATGGCCTTAGATCTGACTTTGGAGTACCATTTAACAGGCCCGGTGAATGTTCTGTCGGTTTTTGAATTAGAATAAACAAAAAGCCACTAAGTTCTTGTTTCAAAATCAATATTCTTTTTTTTTTCTCATCTAGTCCTGTCAGATCGATTTGGGTTTTCTTTTTTAGATTTTATTGAATCTTAGGATTATATATCTTTGTCAAACATGCATAAAGACTCATTTCTTTCTCCAATAGTAAAATATGGTAAAAGCACAAGCATGACAAATTGACCACCACCATATATTATATGATATATGCAGAATTCTCCTATCCTAGATAACAATGTAGTCAAATATACATTCTATTGATCTGATAGGGTATTTTCCATTTACTGCTTTTATAGGGTGATTGAAGAAATTGAAAATTATGTGATAGTTTGAGAGAGTTTGTGTTTTTCCAAAAGAAAATCTTTGTTTCCCTTTGGAAAAATCAAAAGAAACGGTATCACAACCAAAAATCTATAATAACCAAATTAGGTGTCTATTCAAATTCATAAAATGTTTTATTAGAGACTTAATTCTGCTAGTTAGTTACGTTGGTTATGATGATTTTACCTTTATAGCCTTAAGTATTTCAGGTGTACAAAAGCAGAGCTAAAACTTTAGATACAATACAATTTGGAATTTTCTTCTTCTCAGTCGATGACTTTACAGACTTCATATCATCTTCTTCTAATTTGTAACATGGTAGCAGATTGCCTGTAGACAAGGCCTTGGGTATATTTATAAGGAATGGAGCAATCATCTCTTTAAGAACCGGTTTTATGAAATGAGTTAGGCCTATGAATTTCTTCATGGTATTAGAGCTGAAACTCTAGGGTTCCATCTTCTTCTCACTGCGATGGCTGTTGTGATGCCAAACTCTAATTCTGTTCACATGTGTGATCAATTAGCAGATCCCTATCATCTGCAGAATGGAGATTCAACTGGTTTAGTGTTAGATTCTCAAGTCCGCACAGGGGATAATTACCACACATGGTGTAGATCGATGCAAATTGCTTTGAAGGCAAAGAACAAAATGGGGTTCATCAACGAAATCATACAACAGCCAGTTGATTTTGATCCTTTGTATGAATCATGGGAGTGATGCAACAACATGATACTATCTTGGATCTTGAATTCTGTTTCGAAGGACATTGCAGGGACAATTATATATGCAACAACTACAAAAGAAATGTGGGAAGAGTTGGAGAATCAGTTTTCTCCAATTAGGGTGAGCTGCCATGACCAGTGAAGTACTATGCATGTGCACCAGGGTGGTGCTACAGCACTGCAAGGTGTAGTGCGCACCAAGCAATGGTGTAGCCCCACCTCAGTGGTGCAGCACGCACCAAAGAGGTGTTGCCCCACCTTTTTTTTCTTTTTTTTTGAAAAATGCTAGGGTCTCGACGGCTTGGGGAATGGGTAGATTGCGAATGTGGAGAAGGTGGCAACGGCTGCCTGTGGTGGCGCCAACAGGCTTGCTGCAAGGAGTGGCACTATTCACATAAATAGTGCCCTACCTAGAGGTTGAAGATGACCTCTAAGTCATCTAGGCTATTTGTTTTGGTTGGGTTTGGGCCGACCAATGTTTTTTCTTTAACCAAAAAACAAAATGGGCTTGGGCTGAATAGGCCATTTGGTTAAAAATAAAAAATAAAAAATTGTCTAGGCCATTTTTGCGGCCCAGCAGTATTTGAGCCCATTTTTTTAAAAACACAAAATAAAATGAGATAATAAAGTGGCACACCTAGGTTTTGAACCCAGACCACCTAAGGGCTGCCCTCCCACTTTCCATATAGGCTTAGGACTGTTCATCTGACCCAGCCTGACAACACCTATTCCAACTCGACCCGATAACACTTAATTCCATTTTGCCAGCTTAGCCGATTACCTGACCGTATAGGTTTTCAGAAAAATGGGTATTCCGACCCTTATTTTTTAATTATTTTTTATTTTTTATTTTTTATGTGTACTAGAAAATTCTAATTACCATCCTCTACAAAATATTTGAAATGGTCTTGTTCCAATGTTTTAACATAGGCAAAAGCAAAATGGTCATCAAGGTGGCTATCAAAAATGCTAACATCAATTCAACAAGTTGTATTTCTAGTTTGTGTAATTTGTTTGAAATCTTGTAAATTAATATTTTTTTGCTTCAGTTGAAAAAAGGGGAAGAATATCATGAAGTAGTTGTCGATCCACCAGCAAATGCACGAGAAATGAATAATTAAAAATTTTAAATAGAAATTTATATATGTAATTGCTTAGAGTGCTTTTTATTTTTAGTTCTCATTTTTGCTCAAAAGTAATATATGCCAAGTTAGAATATCATAAGTGGATTTCAAGTGACAAAAATGAAAGTATCAAGTTATCAACACATTCAAAAGATATTAATTTAATCCAAATAAAAAGGAAATACAGATAGGCCAGGGGTCAATATCATAGTGTCATCTTGTACTTCTAACATGTTTTCTTCCATTTGATTCACCATACAGTGAAAATACAATAGCGAATATAGGATACATGGACATGTGTTGAGATACATGGGCTTGTGTCAAAATACATGAACTTGTATCTGTGGCCCTGTTGTAATCTTCAATCGACCTCATTTAAAATATTCTTCAAAGTTTTCTCTACATGAAATACAAAATTATGTTAAACATATAATTAACTAAAATGACTATAAGAAAACATATAATTAATTAAACGGTAGCTCATCCATGATTATCATTTTAGCTACCACCAATCGTATTTTTTGTACATTGTACTTGGCAAGTCCAACACTAGAACTGCTAGTTGTACAATCCACTCCCGTCTTCCTAGTCCCGGTCGTTTTTCATTCGGGGTTATCCCTTCCAACCCCACTAGCATTAAAGAATTTACATGTCTGATGATGATACTTCAAGGATGAAGTACCTTATTTTTTAGGATGACATAACAAAACCTTACCACAATAATCGCACTTGGCTTTGGGCTCATTGGGATCTTCGACATTCTCAATCCTTGTAAAGTGTTGTCATACATCTGATCTGCCCCGTCTTCTTGTGATAGGAGGGCGAACTTGAAGACTAGTTGTTGGGAGAGAGCTATCCAAAGTTGGAGGCAGTGTGCTATCCAAATGAATCACATTGGGCATTGATTCAGACCCAGATGAAGGTATAGCAGCACTATGTTCCATAGGGTTCAACTACAATTTGACATAAAATATGTTACACGTACACCAATATATTTAGATTAAAAAACTAAAGCTAAGCCTATATATCAATGTCATAAAATTAAATGGAATCATGTAGATATGAATCATATATAATGGTTCGAATTCAAGAATTTTGTTATAATATAATGCTTACTCCTGCAGGTTCTATACTTCATTTTTTTTTTCTTGGGTCTATATATGCATGTATAGTCAGTCATGCATGAGAAGGCTAAATTTTATAATAAAAATATAAATCAGTCTGAGTACATGAATTAAACAATAAAAAAATAAAATAAAATAAGTTGTATAAATCAATCTGAATCTGAGACCACAACAACATCATCATTCTAAGATAAAGAGGAAGGAAAGGATCAGCAGATATGATAAATAATATATAATAGTACTCGTCGCAAATTAATGACCCGCCACTACAACAGCAAGCGGCTTTTGCGGCGTTCTTTTAAAACTGCAGTTATTGCGGCTTTTGCGGCAATAGATGTTAAAACTGCAGTTAAAAGTCATAAACGGCAGTTTTTGTATCGCAGAACAAACGCAGCAAATTGGGCGTGACACTTGATTCGGTTCTCGCCAAAACCCTAATCGCCGAATATTTGCCCCCAATTACGACGGTTGTAGACGCCGATATTGACCCCGAGGTTACCGCCGCAGCTCCCTAAACTGTCAACCAACGAAATCGCCGCAGAATCAACTGACCTAACCGCGATTTCGTGTTCTGCCGCAACCACCCCTATCCATCTGCGCGCAGCGTGTTCATCGCAGCGTTCACTATCCATCTCGGCGAGATGGATTCGCCAGTGGTTCTGTTAGCTGCAGTTTCCAAACCGCCGGTTAAACTCTAGGTACGTAAAAACCCGATTATGCATTTTCCACAGTTGTAAAAAATCGCAGGGGACTTTGATTGGCTTTTTTAATTTCTGTAATTGAACCCAGTAGGGATGCATTTACCATCGATTATTACTATGATTATCTAGGGAAATTAGTTTTGGACATTGGGAGACCATTGAAAACAGATTTGGGAAATGTATTGGGAGGACCATTGAATTTCCTCAATGGTTCTCAATGATAAGTACTTTACTCTCAAATGTCCCTATCTTTATTGAATTGTAATGATCTGTTTTCAATTCTAAGAGTCTCAATGTTGTTTTTCAGTCTTTTTCCTAGATATATATCATCATTGTGCATGGGGAAATTGCTTTCGAACATAGAATGTTCAATGATTCTTAAAAACCCAATTTAACTTGAAGACTTTACACACCTTGTGAACTGAAAGCAGTATGGTATAAGAATCCTCATATACAAATTAATCCCCCAAATATGAGTTTATAACTTGGTTCAGCAGTCCCACATTTAAGTAATGTCTTGGAACTTAAACATGCCAACAGTACTATCTGATCTCAAAAACATGTACATGTACATACAAGCAATAAGGCAATCTTAGTTGAATCAGCACTTCTTTTGGGTTAGAGCTACCACAACCAAGTCAGCACTGCCCTTAAAATCTGATGGATTGACCTGTTTCAACCACATGGACAGCATAAACTTAAGACAGCATAAACTTAAGACTTATCATGAACAGATTAATATGGTCTAGTTTATATACTACTGCATTGGCATATAAATTGGCCATCTGAAAACTACTAGTAAATTCCTAATCCACTATTATGATGGGTCTTGAAGCTGATGCACAGTTTGGACCTCAATCCATATTCAATGTTAGCTAACATCTTAGTTTAAACAAGTGTTATCTCAAACAAGTCTTAATAAGCATTCCAAATTTCACATTGAAAAGGGAAAAAAACAATTATGCACTTAGTTAATCTGAAATTCTCAGCATCCACTATTTGCTAGGTAAATGTTCAGATTGTGAATTGTATAAATTCCTTATTACATTATACTCACAGATATCATATACACATATACCTTGATCCACACATAGATGGGCCCAATGTGGATCAATAGTCATATATCTTGCATATATACACCACTTTTTTTATATGCAATATATAGATTCCTGGGTTTATATTTCTGTACATGTATATATATATATTGTGCTAGCACATCCTGCATATAATATATATACTTATCTACTTATATTTTAGTGTCTTCTAAATCCAACCATGTTAAAAATATATATTGCTACATAACCGTGATATATATATATATATATATATAGAGAGAGAGAGAGAGAGAGAGAGAGAGAGAGAGGCATGAGAGACATTCCCATCTTGGCTAAAAAGCAAGATTGGCCCTACATATTCCGTGCATAACCAGTAGCTATATGAATAGAAATAACTTAGATGACAATTATGGCCTTGGACTAATTCACTACTGATCTAACTCGGTAACGGTTTTAGATTAAATTATTATGACAGTAGTGAGTGCTTATTTTGTATTAGTTACTCTCTGTTTTTGTCCCTTTCCCTTCTTTTTTAAAACATATAAACATTTTCATTTTTCCGAAGCTATTTGGGTAATCATGTAGCTTTCTTTTTCCCATCTAATTATAAAAATTGGCATATGCCAACTTAATGGGCTTCTGAATACTAAGTGAACATACTTATTTTATCATATTCAATAGCAAGCATTTACATGTCAGATATTGCAGCAGATTTAGAAGGATGTAAATCTGTAACTCTATAAGGAATTTAACTGTTGATTAACAGAAAATATGTTAATCAGTCAATCTATTACATGTTTTACTACTGATATTATGTTATTAGGTATCTTAAAGGTCTTCATCACAACAAACAATGCTTATTCTAGTTTGATCTAACCCTTGTGAGCTACTTAAAGCATTTATCATAAATCTGCTGCAACTGTGCATAATGTGCAACTAAAATTGCCTGCATGCCTGCTGAGTTCATACCACGGGGTATCCCAAAATATATATTATTCTAGATATGATTCATAGAATAATCACATTAAAGAGGCCAACCCAAAACACCCAGTGATCATATAAGAGGATAACCAAAACTGTTACAAAACAGTTTTCCTGACACATCATACATTTCAGTTGTGTTAAAGACAATTTACTTTATCTTTTATATACCAACTAGATGTAAGAATTGGTGACAAAAAATTCTCTGGCAAACAAAGCAAAATAGACATTAATTGCAGTACCTTGTTATGAGTAAACCAAAATCTTTAAACATCACCCTAGCATAGATATTGAGTTAAGATCGCTGGAAATTTATTCTAATGCAATAAACCATCTCACCTGAATCTCTTTCACCCTCTCCACCAAGATTGACAGCTTCCCATATAGGATTGACCAAAAGTACTAGTAGTAAATAGATATCCCCATCAGAAATTCATCAAAAGTGTAACAAAAGTGGGCTCTATAAAAAACAGTCAAGTAGTTGCTGCTGGCATGTTGCTAGCTAAGGATTTGCTTGAGTCTCTAAGAGAGATTCTACTTCAGACATTCTTGTGTTTACACGTTCCTCATACTCCCGCATATGATCCCTCATAGCTGCGAAACCACCTTCAATCTCTTGAAGTTGATTTTGGTAATACTCTGCATTTTTTCTATTTTCTGCATTTTCCTTGGCAAGACGTTCATACTCCTCATTCGGAACTCCAGGAAGTTTAGGCGATTCAGGCATAACAGAGTGTCCCATGCCTCTCGAATACCCTGACCTATGTCCCAATACCTCCCTGAAGATTGTCGCTGCTGCTTCATCTGTGCGATCCTCTAGCTCTTTCGCATTCATCTTTTGAACCATCTCATTCTATGTAATAATCAAAACACCCCATTACCATTATACAACTACTTAAATCATCAAGTTGCATTGCAATATTACTTTTGTACATCTACTAGACAAAGTTGAGGATATATTAAAATCCCATGCAGGAACTATGTATGTAAATGTCCCCAATGGTTGTTATAAGCTTTGTGATATCAACTACTTTTTCTAATGACCTGATAAAAAGTATATTAATAATTGTTCTGTAGTTACCAGGTTTTTTTTATGCATTCTCTCCTACAATCTACGTAACAAATGTCAAAAAAAGTGGGCAGGTTTTTTTGGCATAATACACTTGTTATTTGCTGAATTTTTTATATCCTCCCGAACCATGTGGTTAATATTTTTTTTTAATAATAGAAATAGTCCACAATAGTGCTAGTGCCTTATAGTATTTATGAAAAAACAAGGGAAGCTCACATAGTTCTCTTCTGTACTTGGTGTGATAAATCTCCCCTTCTTAATCGACCAATGGACATCTTTGTAGAAATCTATCAGGTTCTTGTCCTTCTACATAATCATTGCCAAACATGTCACATTACCATGTTCCATTGCATTGGTCATGATATCTATAAATTAGCAACTGTTAATCTTAACTACTTGATTGTAAAACAATGCCAATACCTTTCTTTCCATTAGTACAACAAACGATGTCCTTCCGCTTGTGTGGTTGACCTTTTGTTTACGCCTATTTTCTTTGTTTTGGTCAGACATTTTCTGCATTAAGAATATTTTCATCTTAAAACCATGATCAACACATTAATTACATTATTTTCCTACCACACAATGCAAAATATGAGGTACAATTTTCATTGAAGGCTGTTCCTTGCAGCTTTAAAACAATCATCTGTCTAAACTAATAAACACCATCTTTAACAGTTACCTAAACGTGCAAATTTAACATTCAATGAAATTATACCTATACCATTGAAGAGTATTGTCCAGCATGTTCTAATACTGATTAGCACACTATCTAAGACAATAGGCAGCTTGTTTAGATACCCTTAAACATAATCATTACCAACTTTTAACATCAGTTTTCCAATCATAGCATTTACATGCTTACCTTAAATTCATCGCTCGCCCACTGATGGCATAGCCACTCCCAAACTGGCCGCTCTACCAACGTGCCTCCATTAGCGAGTGCGTCGTCATGTGTTGCATAAGTCAAGTATTCGCGGTGTAGCTTGTAATGAAATGCATTATAAGCACGAGATAGCTGGCTTATAACTGTCAGACGATGATTTTTCTTGATCCAATCCAAGACAAAGTTAGCCTATGAATATCAAACTTGTTAAACACCCGCATACCATTTTGTGGCCTTATTAACTCATATAGGACAATGTTATAGCAAATATGCATAACACTGATTTTATGCATATTTTTATGGCCATAAGTGTTCAGCACATGTGTTAATATTACTGCATGTACCTTTTACATACCACAGTAAAAGTAATAGATGTAATACAATTCACTTATCCAAGTTATAAAAGACAGTAACTTTAAAAAAAAAAAAAAAAAGCAGGCCCAATTCAGAATCTGAAATATAGCATGCAGAATTTCCAGAACATCTTAAAACCAAATATCCAAAACTCTACCTTAGTGATGATTCACACGTACACCTCTAACATATTAACATATCATTGAGTAGGAGCCAATAACTTCTAGACATATCTAAGTGCTGCATGCTGATTTAGTGTATAACATCCACTCAATTTAGACTGAACTCCACCTCTACACCCCATGCTAATGATTTATACACTCAACCAATTACTCTACCATACAGTGAAATTGTAATTCAAGTTTCAGTAAAACCTAAAGCAGTAAAACATATTCTACAGCATAAAGTAAAACATGCAGTACGTACACCTTCCAATTACTCAATACATGGTTGTTCACTGTATTACATGCTTCAACATGTATAAATCATTCAAGTTACAAACCCATACTCAAATGCGTTCAATAAGTTTCTCTTTCTCATTTCCGTTAACGACACTCCAGCTAACATGCCTCATTTCTGTATAATGCTTCACGACCCACAAAACTCTTGTTGTGTATACTGTTCTATTGTTGCATGATGGGCCTATCTTCCCATCCTTGATCTCCAATGGTATCTTCCCGTACTTGCACAACCTCTCAAACTCCGTCCCCTTCGCTACTCCCCTAACGCATTTACTACCACTGTTTTCTACAATATCATAGTAGCTCAAACAGTCATACATGTACATTATACTAAATTTGGCATAAATCTTACCATGGATAAATAAGTCAGCTGAATCTAAGGTACCTTACATTCAGCTGACTTAGTGAAAATGTTAACAAGCTTTTATCTAGATAATCACCAACTTACCCTCAGCTGTCATATTCACCTCTGCAGGATTAATAGTAGGCAACTCATGATCATGAGCTGAAAATGGGTCATCTGGAGGTTGAGTGGAGTCATCAGAGTGAACCTCAGGCACTTCATCTCTTAAGGTCCAAGCTATTGGTCCTGCCTGCGGCTGTCGAATTGTAGCAGGTAACACTCGGCCTCGGCCTCTTCCTCTATTTGTTTTATACATTTTTCTTCTGCACGAGAGGACTATCCAATACAGTTTACTTAAAACAGCATCTTAAAGTAAAACCATGAAACTGCTAGTTGGAAATTTTCACTAGGAGAGAAACATGCCGAGTATACATGTTTCTTCTGCATGAGAGGACCATCCAGCAAAATAGAGGTCCCTAAAAAACAGCTATAACTAGCTGTTTTATAAGATAAAACCATCCTTATTTATACTTGACGAAATCCTCCAATGAACATATAAATACATGTGGGTCATCAGAAGAAAAGAACCACAAACCCATACTCCAATGAACTACAGACATTTGGGGCTGAATAGCTGGCTTGTAAATATCTACTGTGTTCATGGCATATATTTTTTGCACTTATACCAACTACAATGGCATATTTGCAATGCAGGTTAGAAGTAATGGACAATGAACTACAATGGCAAATTTGTACACAATGAAGCTACGTACATGGTACCGTTGGAGCATGATGAATGTGGGTTGTCCGAAGTCTTACCAAGGAGATTTTTAAGGCTGAAGCAGATTGGATGTACTATAGTTGAAGCCCTTCAACTAGTCAACACGAACATAAGCAGTTGTAAGAAATTCCTGGTAGCAGAAACCAAGTTGCAGGTAGAAATGGAGATTTCTGAACTGGTTTACAACTTGTTCTAGTATGTGGGTTAAAGCATTATTACTAGAGACGAGTGAAAAAGTCTACAAATCTGACTTGCATTGGTATTAAAAATCATATTCCCGCTTCACTTCTTCCCCTCTCCCGCGCAAGTGCATGCCATCCACATCTCAAAGCGTGGGCTAATGTACTGTTGAACCCAGGATTTGGTGGATCTCTTCTGAACATGATTTGACGGATGTTAGCCGTCCTCTCCAACTGAACAAGCCATGATGACCAGTATAATAATTTATTTGGCTTAATCTTATGTATAGTGACTGCTTGCTGTGTTACACTTGCTGTGAACCACTTTCTGCTACCACGTGGATAAGGCATGAGATTAACACCACTTTCTTTCCATGTAATTCCTTAATATATTTGAAATTCGAACACTTGGCATCCCATGCAGATTTCTTTGCATGATTCTTGATGAGTTGTTGGAGATCTTTGTATGTACTTGATAAATAGGATAAAAGTTCTATCTAATTTCTAGATAAAACTGGAAAAGAAATTTTGCCTCATTGCTGCACATTAGTCCCTTGTTACTACTCTTAGATCCAGTAAATGAACCGAAAGGTAGGATTTTGTATGGATCCTTATAAATATAAAATTCAGTTACATGGAGGCAACGAAAATTATATTAAAACCCAATCCAATTCACGTTCATATAGCAGTAGAATTGTATGGTGCTGGGCATACAATAGTTCTCATCAACCCATGTAGTATAATCAATAACGTGTGTAATTCATATATGCTTCTTACTATATATATATATATTTTTATATACATTCTTTTATAACCTGCCATTAGTATTCGTACTACTATAGAAATGTTAGCATATATATATTCTTGTACATTCTGTTTTTATATATATACTAGTAATACAGCAACGTCCAAGGGACGTTTGCCTAATTTCGATTTTTTACAAAAATTATATGATTAGCTAGTTAATATATATATATATATATTAATAAATTATCCACAAAAGGGGAAAATAATTAAGTCGTGGAAGATGCATATATATATATGCTCATCATGCAATGCGTCACAATTACAAATTAATTTCAAAATTACGTACCTATAATTCATTGGAGATAATTTGTTACATCCCTTACATTTCATGGATATGCTCAAGAATATTAGCTAGTTATCATTGTATTATTGTATTACACAAGACTAATAGTTTGAGTTTAATTCATAGACAACAACACTTCAATAATTCTGGCAATTGATTTTTGATATCTCCTATATGAGATTTCAACATTGTTCTTCTCAAGGCGGGTGTGGAGGCCGTAGTGTGACCCAAACTTTGCCGGTATCATTACTCCTTGCACTGTGAACTGAAGGGTACCCTTCAAATTCAATATAAATCCATGGATGAGATAAGTTCAATTCTAGAAATTTTTACTATGATATTGATAACCATTTGGGCACAAGGTTATGAACTTTGAGTTAGATTAAGCACTGAATTTGAACCAAAACTTGCAAATGAAACTCAATGCAAAAAATCACAAAAATAGAAATATGAAAATCAACGTGGTAGAGGTTCTCATTCAAGTACATCAAAAGATTTTAGGAGCTTTACAATTACTTTTAGTTGTTGTAATTCCTATAAGAGTTTATAGGAATTAAAATCCAAACACGCATACTCCATGACATTTATACAAGTTTCAATTTATACAATTGAATGGTATAGAACACTTTCGGATAAGGATACATATTTTAAGCTGGAAATAAAAGAATACATGAACCAAGTGAACTGGACTATCATGGTTTTGTATTTCACAATATGACTCATATATTTTAATCCTTAAGTTAGAGCTAAATAACATAACATTATATCAATATAACCCTGGGAACTCCAACATCAAAAGTCCACAAAAAGGATTTTCAGTCTGTAATTATGGGACAACACCATTCTTTGCCCCAGCTTCAATAACCATGTTAGATAGCATCATCCTTTCTTCCATTTATACAATACAGAGGATTAGAGACTTATTGATCCACTTGAACAATCACCAATAATAACCATGGTTAACATTGACCATGGTAAATTTGTACTAATACCATAGATGCAGTAACTGTTTTTTAAAATTTACTTACAACTAAACTTTCAACAGTTGAGCCAACAAACTCCATAGACTTATATGTTAAACCAGATAGAGATATTTCACCAATAATCTGTAATGTAAAGATTGTTCAGTAATGTGGCAAAATGGAAAAGGGAATATATATTTATTTACATGAACTTCTTTAGAAATATTGGCGCATGCAAAAATACGCTTTATTTTCGCAATATGACTCAAATATTTTAATTTGATTGGAGCATCTAAAGCAAAGATATACACCAATTTTTATATATATGACTCAGTTATTTAGATACTATAGATGGACAAAATATAGATATGAGTAGCTTCCATACAATCAGAGAGAGCACGTTATATGTAGGGAGCTAAGAGAGATACCAGTTGGCCTTAGCAGCATGTTTGAACAGCACACTTAGCCTCATTCACCTAGACAATGCAAAAGGAATTTCGTTATGTTTATTATTGTAGTTGTTAATAATAGGCCACTAAGTAGAGACGCATGCTGAATCCTTATGTTTATTTTATTGATACAATAGGGAAATAGAGTAATGTAAATCAAGAACAAAGAAAACATAAATTAATTATTTCACCCATGATATAACCATTTAAACTGGGTTCAAAATTGGCCATAAAAATAGGTTATTCGTGCACCCAAAGGCAAACTGAGATAATATGGTCTGGTAATTTCCTTTCAGTCCATCTTGAAGACAGCAAAAAACCACATTACATTTGTTGGTAATTATCCCCTTCATCCATATTGAATTGCGTTAGTTGGTTAACCCCTAGTTCAACCTTAGGAACAATGTGAAGCAAAATCTGTCCTTATATCTTCCGATTAAAATTAAAATTTATAACAAACAATTAATCATGTGGGTAGGATTAAATCTAGGAAAATACAAGAGTACAAGCACGAAATTGGATAGATTAAAAGTGTGGGTATAAAATTGAACCCACATAAGTCAAGTCAGGGAAGCTAGCTACCGTATAAGAAAGTATGGAAATGGTAGAAGTAGAGATCAGCTAATTACTGGAGGTGGTGGCACACTGCCATGGAATGGTACGGCGTGACGGTGGGGCAGCCTAATTTCGGATGGAGAGAGAGAGGCCAGAGTAAGAGAGAACTCGAAGGAGAGAGAGAGAGAGAGATCAAGCTCGCACGGCCTGAGGCGACACCAACAGGCCACAGACGCACGGTGGCGATCGGGGGCTTCAATTTCGCCGAGAGGAGTGCAGATTTTGGTATGCAGTTGTGGTGTGGTTAGGGATTTCACAGAAATGGGATTAACAATTCCAGCCGCACAGGCTCGTGCAAATACGACATCGTATTAACTGCAATTAAATACCAGACCTTTAACGGCGGAGGAATGTTTGTCGTTCCTGTTCGATTGTCTTTTTACGGCGACCAATTTGCGCCGCAAAAGGTGTGGCTTCCACGGTCTAAAGGCTGCCGCATGTTGTTCCAAACTATTTCTGTAATAGCGGTGAGCTAGTGTCGCTGCATTTGATTTACATTTCTGCGGGCAAGAAAATTGCTGCATATGCAACCCATTTGCTGCAGTAGTTATTTCCTGGGGAAACTAAGCCGCCGACACTAACATGTTGTCACCGCGTTTCGATCAGCCCCGATATTACTCTAGCTGCCATCTTAAAAACACGTGTGATTTCGACGGGAATTCTTTCCCCAGGAAAAAAATGCCGCAAAAGCCGCTTGCTATTGTAGTGCGCACTATGTGCTGGAAAGAGTCCCTAGCTAAATCCATTACACGAGAAGAAAAAAGAAAAACCTCTAGTGCAGAATTCTTTGCACAATTCCACTTCCAACATTTGATTCCTCTTCTCTTGGATGCCTTGTGCAGGCTTGCAAAGAAAAAAAAAAAAAAAAGACATAAAGTAATCTTGATCTAACACATATGTTAGAAGTGGAAAACAAGAACTCAAAGTGATAGGCCTCAATATGGAGAAAATCTGATTCTCATTCAATTGACTTGCTGATACAAGGTTTTGCTACAAATATATATACATTACAGGAAACAGAAAAGAAAAAGGAAGATTTTATGGCTAGAGTTTCTAAAAGTGGGGAAAATAGAATAGATAAAAATGGGGAAGGGGCTGAGGGTTGAGATCAAACATCAAGCAATTGTCATAAGGATCTCAGCATTCTTGAACATAATGAGCCCCACCTAAGCAATCAATATTTAACACCCACTTTCCCCTTCTTCTCATTCCCACTGCACCTCCTCTACAACACATCATATTTTATACACTCCACTACAACACCCAGACCAGAAACTCTAGTCCACAAAATCAACTCACCAAAACTCTATATATTTCCTAAATTGAAGGTCCGAAAAAAATAAGATAAATCATTGATGTAATCAACTGAGCATTGGAGACCCATAAATAAATACAAAAAAGTGATATGAATAAAAGCAATTGAGGATGATGGGAGTCAAGCACAGTGAATCAGAATGATACAAACCACATTAAGCACAACCTATTCATTAGAAATATAAAACAAAACATTGATGTAAAAATACAACCCCTAGGCCCTAAGACAGCCTTTTGCTGGAAACCCAGTACAAACCCTAACCATAACATCTCATAATTAACCCACCTAATCAGATAAATCACCAAGTATTTTTCCTTACCTTTGATTAGTTTTTTTCGGTGCTTGTAGAGAATGCTTCCACGATCCAACCACCGCAGACAGTGAGCAAGAGACACTGAGATAGAGAGTGACTAAGTGAGAAACACAGAGAGAGAGAGAGCTGCAAGACATTTTTTTCTGCTAGGTCTGTGAGAGAGATGCACGAGACTAGAGAGAGAGCTGAGTCTGCAAGAGGCTTCAGGTTCGAGCGAGAGAGGGATTGGGGAGGCAGACGGTGAACAGTTCTATGCAAGAGAGAGAAAGTCGGGTTATATAGTTTTGGCAAAAACGACCTCGTTTTTGTGTGTAATGTTGGTGTCGGTTAATAACCGATTGTTTTTAGAAAAATTCTGGAGATCAGCCGCTATTTGCATCAGCCGATCACACACGTGACGTGGCTTAAACAAATTTACCAATTTCTCCTTAACACCCCTCACCCCGAAGCCCCATTTCAGTCCCCCTCACCACGCACCCCTCCCCTACATCTCAGTCCTCCTCCATTCTCTGCTCTAACCCCTCCCCTTCCATCTCAATCCCGCACCCTTCCCCCTCCAATCAACATTTGTAAAATATTTTTTATCAATTCAATAAAATAATAGAAAATAATAAATGATAAAAAAAACAATTACCTCCCCATCGCCATGGCCAGAGCTCACAACCTCTCCATCTCTCTCTAAAACTCGAAGTGAAAAAAGGAGTATTTGAAACCCAAGATTCTTTATTTTTCTTTTTCTTTTTATTTTTTCTTTTGGTCTCCCGCTGTCTGTTCCTCGTGGTTGAAGCAAGGAATCCAGTGTCGTATTGAATCCGTGAAATGTGCGTTTGGCGAAGTAGACTGGGAGACAATTTCATCGTCTGCTTGTCTCATTGATGAAGCTGATTTGTGATGCCAGAGGATTCTCACATCCTCTCTCTACTCTCTATCTCTGTTTCGCTCCCACTGTATTCTTCTCCCAAAAGCTTAAAAATCTTTCTCATAAAGGTACTCTTAAGTAAGTAAGTAAGTAAGTGCGTTTCACCCATAAGAATTTTCAGCATTAACAGTAGTACATCTTCTTGCATGGAGAATCTGATGAAAGAGTGAAACGAAAATAACTTTTCCAATTCTTGCTTTCCTCTACTCTCTCTCTCTCTAAGATCATAAAATTATTTTTGTGCCGTTAATCTGGGGCGTTTTCAAAAAGGCAAGTGTTACTAACAGTAGCAAGTTTGTTTCGCAAGAAAATAGAAAAGAAAAGAAAAATCCAAGAACACGTCAGTTGCATATCTTCTTGCAGATCAAGAGTGACAAAATCCAGAAGTAAAAAGTCAACTAAAGCAAAAAGAAAAGAAAAGAAAAGATACATATAAAGACGAAAACAATTACTGCTCTATATTTGTTTTCTCAGCTCTTTTTATCTGCAATGCATTGAGTGGTAAAACGAGCGTTTAGGAAAAAAAAAAAAAAGACAGCTAAGGTGTGCTGCGGATCAGCCATGAACAGTGGCTGATCCGTAGCACAGCTCTTGTTTTTAAAATGGTTTGAGAATTTCCGTTTCTTATACAAAAGTTAAACGGGTCGGGCAATTTTGGGTCAAATCGGGTCGGGTCTAGAAAACAAAATTAATATCAGGCCGGCTTTTTTGTTCAGTCCTACATAGGCTAGATCTTTTTGTTTAGGTTGGGCCCATGTGTTTCTTCAGTCCATATGTTGTTTATTTAGAGTTGATATGTTTTGTCTCATTCTCCTCCTTTTCGAGAAGGAGAGTTTTTGTAATTTTGTAATAGTGGTATGTTTATTATTAATAAAAGAAATAGGTTATTGGACTTATGTTTATAGGAGGGTAACCCCTCCCTTTGGATGGGGTGGTTGGATACCCCACCTCTTTTGAAAGTGAGGATGGTTTTATCTCTGTTTATTACAGAGTGATACTCTCTTATAAGAGTCTTTAGAAGTTAAGACAATACTCGTCATAAAGAAATTTGTGTGCGGGAAGGCGTACAACAGATGTGTAGTTTGACTTTTATTCAGAGTTTTTCCCTGTATTAACTTGTCACAGCTGTAACTTCCTTTATGGATGAAATGAAGTCTATTTCCTATAAAAAAAAAAAAAAAAAAAAGAAAGAAAGAAAGAAAGAAGAAGATATAATTTGTTTTTGTTATATTACATGTGATCTTTTATTTAATGTTTTAGATTAAATGTGATTACATGTATTTGTGAATTGAACATGTGAATATATGGTCATAATCATGCTATTTTTTTATTCTATAATGTTATATTACATGTGATCTTTTATTTAATATTTTAGACTAAATGTGATTACATGTATGTGCGAATTAAACATGTGGATATATGATTATTTTATCAACTATGTATATTATTAGGCTTGAATGTTTAGAAATTAGCCTTCATTTTTTTTTTTAGTGATAAAATAGAAAATTCTCACTAATTAGTCTTAGTTAGTATTAGGGTTGATCATCGGGTGGGCCAGACTGGAAAAACCGACCAGACTGGGGCTGGTCCTGGTCGGTCTCGGTCCGAATTTTATAGGACCGAGTTCATTCGGTCCTGTCCACGGTCCAAGGGTTTTCGGATCGGACCAGACCGAATGTAAATAAAAAAATTATAATTTATATATATAATTAATTATATAATTTTTATCTAACCTAATCCTATCATTAACTAATATATAATTATACTATATTATAATTAAGTATAGACTATAGTTATACAATTATAATTATACTAATATTACTAATATATAGCTATACTATATTACTAATGGTCTAATACTTTATACTAATACTATTATATAGTTATACTAATCATGATTCATAATAACTAATTACTATAAGTCTATAACTATATATATTTAGTATCAATGTATTAATGTATTCTTTAATGTATTACTAATATTATTAAGTATTAAGAGTTATAGTATAAATTATAATATATGTATAATTTATAAATTTATAATAGTATGTATAATTAAATATTTTAAGCTTATTTATAATAGTATGTTAAGTATGTATCTTTCTCAATTATGGATGTAATATGTATGGATAATTAAATTATTTATGCTTATAGCTTCATATACAAAATGTTAAAAGTTGTATATGGCTCATTATGCATTAACATACTTTAAGTTAGTAATAAAGTAATAATTAACATCACCAATAATATAATTTTCATTTAATTTATTATCATTGACCATATAAAATATTTTTTTATTGAGTTTGTTACATAATCCACATTAATAAGTCACTTAGTTTAATTTAATATTGTAAATAAATTTTTATTATTAATTGATTTAAAAAAAGGCTAGACTGAATGAACCGACCGGACCTGACCGATAGCTACCGGTCAGGTCTAGTCCCTATGGGTATTCGGTCCGGTCCGGTTCGGAAAAAATGATGGATCGAAAATTTTCGGTCCATCCCCAGACTGGAGCGGAGCAAACCGAACCGACCCGTTTGCACCCCAAGTTAGTATCGTCAGTGTGAATGATAGGTTGAAAGAATTGCAGTGGCCCCAATAAGAACTGTAAATGCACTGTATAGCCAAAAGACTATGGTGGCCCCAGTAAGAATTGTAAATATTTCACTATATAGCCAAAAAACTACAGTGGCTCCAGTAAGAACTGTAAATGTATCGATAGAACAAGAAAAATGGACTATAATGGACTTAAAAGAACCATCTTTGTATACTGGCATAACAAGTTGCTGTAGTCTGAATAGCTATCCTTGTAGAGTGGCCCAACATGTTGTTGTAGTATGAGTAACTATCCTTGTAGACTGGCCCAAAAGGTTACTGCAATTTTAATAGGTTATGTCCTTACATGTGACTAGGGCCAGATGACTACTTAAGATAGTGGTAGTATGGTAGATATTCAAGAGTATTTGATCTCCCATATATATATTTAAATTTGCACGAAAATTAAGTTAGAAATTAATAATTGGACATTGTGGCGGAAAAGATGATAATGAAGCTTAGAGATTTTTCGATCTTGTGACATGTTTGTATTATTTTCTAACTTGTATGGACGGGGCAGTTTTCTTAAATGTGTGTAGTATCTCTTCTTTGCATATTGTAGTGAAATGGCAGCCAAGAATATAGTTGTCGGTTTAAACAAAAGGGAGAAATTGGATGGGGAGAACTACGACATTTGACATCGCAAGATCCAATATGTCTTAGATGAGCAAGAGTTTTTGGAGGCCTTATCTCACTCCCTTAGTGTGCCTGAGGAAGGGGACTCGGAACAACACAAGATAGATTATCTAGCTTATACTGAATGGGCGGTATGCGCGCATAATCATGTTGAGCAGCATGCCCATGATCTCATGTGTGAGTTCAAAACCTATGCCACTGCCCAAAGCATGTGGCAAGCTTTGAAAATGAAATTTGGGAGAACTTCAGCCACAAGGTTATGTGGATTGACCATGAGGTTTGACTCCTATAAGATGCACTCTAACCACACGATGAAACAGCATCTTAGAGTTATGTCGACCATGATCCGCGAATTTGGGATGGCAGGAAACAACTTGACTGATGAACAACAAGTCCAGACAGTGATACGATCATTACCGAATTCTTTAGACAATATGAGCCAGAATTTGACGCATAATGAGAATATGAAGGATTCTGATGATGTCTCGCGTCACTTGGAGTTGGAGGCTGAGCACCTAGAGGCTGCTAAGCCCAAACATTTAGCCTATATGACTGAATCTAGTTCATGCAAGGCATCTAAGGCTAAGCGTAAGAAGTCTAAGATAGGGGTAGCTGTTGGACAAGTGAAGAAAATGTCAGGCACTTCCTAGGGCAGCAAGAGAGGCAAGCGCGAGAAGAACAAGTCAAAATTAGAGTGCTTCAACTGCAAAAAGAAAGGGCACTTCGCTTGTGACTGCACTGAGCCGAAGAAAGTACACTCTAACTTTTCTCGCATTGTTTTTGTAACTAGCCATGTGATGGTTGCTCATTCCTACCTTATGTGGACTATTGAGTCAGGAGCAACCGAACACATAGCGCGAGATCGAGTTACTTTTGTGGAGTATCGTGGGATTCCTATTGGGAGTTGTGATATCAAGGTGGAGAATGGAACTAGCGTGGAAGTGCTGAGACTTGATACCTACAAGCTGGACTTGCGCTATATGCTCCCGAAATCAAACAAAACTTACTTTCTGTAGTTACTTTGTTAATACTTGGTTTTCATATTGTATTTGAAAACAATGGTGTTTCCTTTTATTTGGACAATGTCTTTTATGGTAGTGATTTTTTATCAGACGGTTTTATGATATTGGATGTGGATTACTCAAATATGAATGAGTCTATTGCTTTTCTTTCTACATATGATAATTTAGATTTATATAAATGGCATGCTAGACTTGGCCATATAGGGCAAGAAAGAATGACTCGGTTAGCTAGAGAAGGTTTGATATGCAATCTCGCTAAAGTTATTTTGCCAACATGTGAACATTTTCTTATTGGAAAAGTCAAGAGAAAACCATTTGGAAAAGCCACTAGGGCATCTTTTCCATTGTAATTAGTCCACTCAGACATATGTAGTCCAATGAGTGAGTGCAAGACACAGAGGTGTCTACTTCATCACATTTATAAATAATTTTTTACGTTATGATCATATCTACTTAATCTCCCATAAGTCTGAAGCTTTGGAGTACTTTAGGTGATATTTCAGAATAGTTGAGAATCAGCTAGACAAGAATTTAAAAACTCTAAGAACTGATCGAGGACGATAATATCTCTCTGAACAACTTAAAAGGCTTTGTGATGAAAAAGGAATCAAAAGATAGTTGATGATGCCAAGTATGCCACAACAAAATGGCGTGGCAGAAAGGAGAAATCAACACTGCGTTAGATGGTTAGATTAATGATGGCACAAGCAAACCTACCAATTTCTTTTTGGGGGGATGCATTTTTTACTAATGCCTACATTCTTAACCGAGTGTCCTCCAAATCAGTATCTTCCACTCCATATGAACTATGGATCAGTGAGAAACCCAATTGAGTAACTTGCGGTCATAGGGTTCAACGGGTTTTGTTCACGATGTTTCTCATAAATATGGGAAGTTAGGCCCTAGAGGAAAAAAGTGTATCCTTATAAGGTACTCAGAACACTCAAAAGGGTATGTGCTAATAGGTGAATAATCTGATGGAACTATTACTGAGATTGAGTCAAGAGATGTGGATTTCATAGAGGATGAGTTTCCAAGTAGAGGTGAGGTTGATAGGAGTTTGGAATTTCATAAGATTGTGGATCAAGAAGAATGCACTCCAAAAGGTTTAGTTGAGAATGAGAAAGAAATTATTCAAGCTCCTACAAATTGTGAGAATGACTTGTCTCCGAGTGGAAGCACACCACTTGTATATGAACGACAACAACCTCAGCTGCGTAGAAGCACACGTGAAAGTTTTCCCCATCGTCATTTTGAGATTGAAGTGGAAGTTTTTATGGTAACTCCGCAAGATGATGATGAGCCTGGAACAATTCATGAGGCTCTCTTGTCTTATACTAAACATGAGTGGGGAAAAGCACTAAAAGATGAGATAGAGTCTATAAGGACAAACCAGGTCTGGAATCTGGTAGATCTACCGTCAGGGCGCAAGGCTATTGGGAATAAATGGGTCCTAAAAGTAAGGTGCAAGTCAGATGGATCATTAGAAATGTACAAAACTGGCTTAGTGGTGAAAGGATATACCCAACAGGAGGGTATAAACTATAAGGAAACGTTTTCACCAGTTGTGAGGTTTGCCTTAATTCGTCTGATTCTAGCTATAATAGGATACATGGATTTGGAACTCTACCAAATGGACGTTAAGACAGCATTTCTCAATGGAGAACTAGATAAGGAGATCTATATGGGTCAACTCACTGGTTTTTGTGGTCAAAGGTCAAGAGCGCAAGGTGTGCAAGCTCAAACGATCTATATTTGGCCTAAAGCAATCATCTAGTACAATGGTATCTTAGATTCCACCGAGCCATTCTCTCGAATGGGTTTATGATGATCATGAAGGACCATTGTGTCTATATCAAAAGGTCTACGAAGAGTTTTATTATGTTGTCATTGTATGTTGACCACATACTACTAGTTGAAAATAACAAAGGGTTGATAGTTACCACAAAAGAGTGGTTATCCTTCAATTTTGAGATGAAGGATATGAGTAAGGCATCATACATTTTGGAAGTTAAGATCTATAGAGATCGATCAAAGAAACTTCCATGTTTTTCCCAACAGACTTACATAAAGAAAGTTCTTGAGTACTTCCAAATGAGTGAATGTAAATCCATTGACACCCCTATTGTAAAAAGCGAGATGGCTCGTGTCCCTTATGTTAATGATGTGGGTAGCCTAATGTATGCAATGATGTATACTCGGTCAGACATATGCTATGCAGTTGATTTGGTGAGTAGATTCCAATCTATCCCTATACTAGCTCACTGGAAAGCAATCAAGAGGATTATGAGATATCACAAGAAAACTACGGACTATGTATTGTGCTATCGAGGTTCAGATTTGTAGTTGAGAGGTTACAATGATGCTGATTAAAGAAGTGACCTAGATGAGTGCAAATCAACCACTGGGTATGTCTTTTTGCTTAACAATGGTGCTGTTACATGGAGCATTAAGAAACAATCTTGTATATCCTTATCTACCATGGAGGCAGAATACTTAGCTTGTTCAGCAGTAATTTAAGAAGTTGTTTGATTATAGAGGTTCCTCAAGCATATAGATATTGGCACAGATACTTCAAATCCAGTGACGATATTCTGCAATAGTATGACAGCTCTAGCATATACTAAGGACTCAAAGTAATATAGAAGAACTAAATACATAGATATCAGATATCACTACATCAGAGACATGGTAGCGAAAAATGAAGGAGTCTTGAAACACCTTTCAATGAGTCGCATGGTTGTTGATCCCTTGACAAAGCCTATAGTAAGAAATATTTTTTAGGCTCATGTTAGGAATCTAGGACTGCATAGATTGTAAATGTAATATATGTTTCAATTGGCATTGAGATGTGAGCTTTCTTTTGGGGTATTAATGCAATATGATTCAATTTTTGTCTTTATCTTATTGTTTTTTCTGATACATACACACAAGATATGTCAACAGGCTTAAATTGGCTCACTCACAAGAGCGATCGCCTCTGGCGCTTGAGTAACTAGTAGAAATGAGACATTGTGTCCCTAAGTACTTATCCAAAGTGATAAGTTGGTTTTTTTTTTTTTTAAGAGAATAGACTCATTTCATTAATGAACCGAAATTACAAATGTGACTTATCAATACATGGAAGAACCAGACTATAAGTCAACTACGCATCAGCTCTGGGGCTTCCCCACTCACAAACTGCTCTGTGGCGGACAGTGTCTTAACTTCTAGAAACTTTCTCATAAACAGAGAAAGCGCTCTGTAAAAACAGAACTAAACTGTCCCTTTGGACATTCCTAGAGGAATGAGTACGGGACGCTATGGACATCAAATCCAATAGCCTATTTCTATTTTATTACTAACTAACAACAAACCTACATCTAAATACAATACAAAAACAAAACAACGAAAGGACCCTAAGTATTGGTGCGATCCCAGACGTCACGCCCACCGCAAGCATCAAGACCTCGAATCTGGATTGGACGGACACTCAGCTCGCGCACGGACCACAAAGCCCGGCCGTACAACCACCAGCGTAGCATCGCCCAACACTCTCGAATAGCTCTTGCCACGAAGTACGTCCAATCCAAAGATCCAACACCACACTCGGGTCAACAAAATTAACAATAAAACAACTACAAAATACTGAAAATTACATAATGGAAAAATAAAAACAACAAAAAACACTGGTGAACAGTGCACGGAGGATTTGGCAGTGACTCGTACAGGGCACTGTTGCTCGGAGAGGAGAGCCGATGGTCAAACTTGGAAGCCCAGAAGTCAGGGAGCCCAGAGAAGCCGATCGTGGTGTCGGCAGAGGCCTCCTCGGTAGCGCGTGGTGGACACGCACCGTCGGGGTCCGCAAATTTCGTCCCGCGCATGAGGGCAACGCGCCACTCCGATGGACGTCGGATTTTGGGGTCTAGAAGATCGGCGCCTGGGCGTCCTCCCTGTGTGGCGCGTGTAACGATCCGGTGGCTGGAAAGACCCGAACGGCGCTCCTCCTGAATGTAACCTGAAAAAACTGAGAAAAAAACTAAAAAAAACTACAACGAAGAGTAAAATACACCAGAGACGAAGGGAAGGTGAGGAGAGGGAGGAAAAGGCGAGGAAGAAGGAGCTGAGGCTCCCTCTTCCCCCCAACTGGATTCGGACGAGAGGGTCTGTTTTCAAAGAGCGGGTCTATTTAGAGAGAGAGAATTGAGTGTGGTTAAAGGGATAAGTTGGTTGATGTAACAGCCGCTAAAAATTCAATGATGGAATTTCTATTATCTTTAGGAACCGTAGTAAATCCTATATGGTTGGAATCCAACTAAGAACCCATAAACGTGTTAGAAACCAAAAATCATATATGGTTTTATCCAAAACCTTATTGAATCAGTTTCTAGCATCGTGTTTAATCGCTTAATTAAATTATTTTCATATGCTATTAATCTTTTAAATTTGTGTTAGAACATCATTATCCAACTTAGTTAACCTTGGATATTTGATTGGGCCAATAGAAATCAGATTTGGGCTTGATAGCAACCCAAACCCTCTTAAAACCCATGAATTTAGGCCCTTTCGGTTTAAGCCCATTAAGGCCCACGAAATTAGCCACCTTAGCAATGATTTTATCTATAATATTTCACCCTCCACCTACCTTATCAGATTTATTCAAGAGCACTTAAAATGTTCTTGAAGTGGATGACTAAGTGGACACCCCACTCTTTCAATTATAGACTCCACCTTGAAAACAAAATAATATCTTGTATATTTTAGTGGAAGAAAAGATCATTACTCAAGCTCCATTACAGACCTATCATCTTCTAAAACTTGTATAAATAGCCATCTACCCCTTCCAACAAAAATCATCCCTCCTTTACACTTTGCTTTGTTAGAATTCAAAAAAATACTCTCGGGTAGTTTTTATGAACTCTTTTTCACGCCTTATTTGAAGCTCTTGTAAGTATTTTCTCATAAACTTTCCTTCATGAAAGTTGTTTATTTTTTAGTCTAGTTTACGCGGATATCTTATTTGTTCCATTTGGAGATCATTTGGTCAGTCAAAAGTTGTTTAAAACCCAGAAAGGTCATTCTAGACGATAACCAGAGAGTATGTCATATTTTGGAGTTTTTAACAAAGTTAATGGATTGATCTTGATCCGAAATTATTATGGAGTATTGTTAACATAGGTATATGATTATTGGTTGAGGATTTGTTGCATGATTAAAAGTTTTGGTGAAATATTTTCTTAGATTTAGAAACTTCGAATCTGGAAGAGGAAAAACAGTTTCTGTTTTGAGAAAGTTTAAATCTTTTATGGTCTAATCTTATTGCAATGACTTTGATATTTTTATTTGAGGATCCTAAGCTTCTTATGTACATGATATAATGTTGCTTTGAAGATATTTGATATTAGTTTCAAAAGATATGAAATTTTTATGTAAGGAGATATTCGAATAGGCCAAGTGATGATGTTCTTGGCTAAATTAATGTTTTGGTTGATTTTTAACCATGTGATCTTGAGTTTAAAGCTTAGATCTATTTTAGGACACCTTTTTAAACCATGTGATATTTTGGTTTGAAGATCACATCATTATAAGTCATAGATCAAGAGGTTGATCAAAACAAGTTAGAAACAAAAATCAAGGGAAATGGCCTATATAAGTTTCGGTTTTTATAGAATTTTAATAGTTGTGTTTAGTTTTTAAATTTTTCTGAATTCATATTTAAGTTCAGAATAAAATCTACATGAGATATATAAATTTTGGTGATTTTTGGAGTTAGGATACAAAATCCTTAAGTTAGGGATATAATAGTCTTTTTCCACATGTAGAGGGTGAATTAATAATTTTACTCTTAAATTGATATTTTTCTATATTTCTAATTATTAGTGATTAAGTTATAACATTTAAAAATCACTACTTTCAGTCTCTCGTGATCGCACTTGAGTTTTGCCTAGAAACGCGAAGACAGAGGTAAGTTAGCTTTTAACTTACTAGCAGTTTACTATGTATGGTTGATAAGTAAATGAACTACAGTATATGTATGTATGTTATTATATGTGCTATGCCAAGTCATTACATGTTTATATGTTACATATAATTTATTCTGTCATGAATTATTCATCT
This sequence comes from Cyclocarya paliurus, assembly GCA_029856935.1. NCBI lineage: Eukaryota > Viridiplantae > Streptophyta > Magnoliopsida > Fagales > Juglandaceae > Cyclocarya > Cyclocarya paliurus. Next base: position 30,370,240 of record CM056953.1, read on the forward strand.
GCTACACAAGATATTCTGTCACGTATTGCTAAACATTGCAAGTAGTATGGATACATACAATCTAAGGAGATTCTGTCTAAGGAGATTGGAAATTCCTAAGTGTGTCCATCGTGACCCTCCAATCTTTCCTGGGAATCTAGAAGTTCTGTATAGGAAAGATTGATCTTTCCTGGGAACTTACTTAGTGAGTACTATTTATTTCTACGATAAAAATTCATCAAGATATTATCAGAAAAAAAAATGGAATGTCATGTATGTCATGTAATGTATATTCACTGTTGCAAGCATGTTATGTTAAAAATGTAATGTTGTGTTACATCAGGGCTTTTGTCCTTTCATATTCAAGTCACATTCTGTTTCTAATACAGTTTATGTATTTCAAGAACAATCATGTTAAGTTATTCATGTCAATCACGATCCTAAGTACTAGGATGGGAAAATATCCTAGTAAAACTCCTTTGTTCACGCTGGAGTGTCTAAATAGGTGTGAAATTCCCTGGGTTGACGAAGTATAGTCAACAGGTTGCGAATGGGACCTAACTAGCTGGTCACCGGAGCGCACCAGGCACTAACGCCGATGGAGCCACATTTTATTTTAATAAGTCATGGGGCCACAACAACTGTGGAGCATGAAGTATGGGGTCACAGCAATTGTGGCACATACACTACGTGAGACACAGCAATTGTGACACGTAGAATACATGGGGCCACAACAATTGTGGAGTATGTATTAACGCACTCACAGCTGGTGTAGATACCTGTGTTGTGATGCGGTAATCGGCAGGGACACATGGCTCTAGGGGACCCATGTAGCACCCACATGTTACGTTAATCAAGTTAAATGAAAAAGAATTCAAACTCATGTTATGCTCAAGCTCATGTTCATGTTATGTTTCAAGTTTATGTCAAGTTAAGTCAAGTAAGATCAAATCCATGACAATGTTATGTTTCAAGTTCATGTCATGTTAAGTCAAGTCAGATCAAGTCTATGACAAGTAAGTCAAGTTCAGTTCATTCATGTTCATGTTATGTTTCAAGTTTAAGTTATGCCATATGCTATGATTACTTACGATTTTGATTATGTACTTATGCTTTTACTGTCATGCATGCATTATTAACCTGTGTGTATGTTTTATGTTAACTTGCTGAGATTTGTAATCAAATCTCACTATGGTAGTCCCAACTACCATTCCCCCCGAATGGTAGATTTTGTTACAGGATCTAAAGAAGAACTGGGAAACAGCCAACTGGACACGGTCGATTAAGCGACAGTGCGGCTTCAAGGTTAATATAGTAGTTAACTTAAAATTACTATATGTACTATGAAGTTACATCTTCAGTACTCATTTGATCACAATCATTTTGAACTAGTATTGTGATCTCTGATGTTTAGTATGCCTTTATGTATGAAATATATTTTAAACATTTTGGGATATTTGAATTTGGTGCATAGTATTGCTAAAGAAAAAAAATTATCTGCTGCGAATATTGCATAATGCTAGATGTATGTTAAGAACATTGCATCTTATATGTCATGAACGGAGATACGTAACCTTGTGTTGCATGTCTCGACACTTCAAATGTCCGTTCAATCCCAAGCGGAATTTGGGGGCGTCACAGTTGATACAAAGATATGTCATCTTAGTAGGAGCTAAGATAAAGTCTATTGAAAAGACTATGCATGGGTACCCCACAATCCATGTAGCTTGTGATTAGCCAGATGTGAGATCCTTTTTGGCTCCTTGGAGGCAAGCAAATGGAGGAACTTGGGTTAGACACTTAAAGAGCGGCTAGACTAAGATATGTACGGAGTTGATATAAGCATATGCTCTTTGAGAGAGAAATCCACCGTAGCATGTGTTTCATACTATGTGTGCTTATTCGACCAAATGAGTAAGTGAGTAAATGATTCCCTTCTTTCTCACTGTGTGAGTCTCATATTTAAGTGTCATTTATTTACTTTTGACTATGTCATGAGATGGGGTTGTAATGTCTGTTACTTTGGCATGTTGTCTATGACCATGATTGATACGGTCTAAAGAGGTATTGCTGGGAAAGCGGTTCAACCAAAGTTAAATGATAAGAGGGCAAAGGGAAGACTCTTTGACATCTTATCTTCGATAGTGTTTGCTGACGTCGAACTATGCCGTTACACATTGGTAGCGACTAAGGTTGTGAACACATTGAAATGATTTAGAAGTAATCAAACATTGTTCTGAGTTTTTTTTTTTTTTTAACTCAAGAGGGTTCTAAAATGCTTGACCTGATATGATCGAATGAGTCTAGGACATGATAAGACACTTTAGAGATGTTACAAATGTGTTTGGTGGTCACACGACCTATTTACTTGTATGAACAAGATTGAGAATATTACTGAGATGCAGACCTGGAGTCATGCCCACTATGTGCGAGTGGAAGATGTTAGATGGAAGGGTGCCCACATGGGGCTGACCCCTCATCTCTTGCATCGTAACGCATGGTTACTGCCATTTAAATGGCAGATTGAAGGCTAGCCTTTAAGGCAAACCGTGTGGGGTGGGCCACATATACCCCCCCCCCCCCCAGTTGGTTTTTTGGATCATCTAAAACACAAAACTCTCTCTCTTTTTGTTCTCTCTTGAAATAGTATTTAGACTGTTGATTTGTTGAGTGTTACTCTAGTTTATATTACATAGTACAGTTCGCCACTAAGAGGAGACGCTTGAGATTTGTTAGACTAGATAAACTTGTGAAGCAACTTAGTATAAGTTGTGCTTGATGTATTTTCTGTTGTGCTTTCTTACAGGATCTAATTCCATGCATATGTGCTATCTGGACCTCTTTGTTTTGAATATTGAGATATTAATTTATTAGGATATTGACATTTTTATGTATAGTTAGTTCATCAGCTAATGCACTCAACTCGTTGCATACAAAATTGATGCATGGCTTGCTTGTTGATTTTGGTATTATTTTTCTATCTAGCTGATCTATAAATAATATATAATATAATATGGTTAATTTACTTTGAAGGCCTGATAATGGGGTTTTAATTTGTTTGCTGCTTCACTAGAGTACTTATTTTAATTTGTTTGGGGCACTATTGAGAAGGCCATTTCTAAGCAGGTAACCTGGCCTAGCTCATCAATAGATCTGTGATGATTTTGTAATTTTCAAAAGCAAAATGCATTTTAATTTTGCTTACCCAAACAAGTTTATCTGAAATAATATGACTCTTGCTATCTAAACTCTTTTCTGCCATTATGCTCTGTCTAGAGTTATTCACTCCAAAACTTCTTGGCTCCAAAACTTCTTGGCCTGTTTTTGACCCTCGTTTTAATCTTCTGCACACTTGCCCTTGCTAACCATAATAACTCAGAGTTATGTTAAAATTCAAGTATGCTACAAAAAGTTCACTTTTGTGAGTTCCACCAAGTCACTAATTCCATTGTAGTTGTACATCCTTTCAGATTTATCCATATACTTGATTTTTATCATTTAGTACCTACCGTATTGTTTTGCTTGATAAAGAACAACCGGTGCAACCTATTAGTCAAAGGGTGGGTTTCCGCCCATTTTTTGTTGAAAATGTTCTTTGAGAAGCATGATGACTACAAGGTAGATGGAATGAAATATTTCTTTTGTTGTTGAGCACTTTTTGACTTGAAACACTGGCATGAACCATGTTATGAAGAAAGTAACCCAGTGTCAGATCTCATGGCCATAATTGAAGAACAATGATGGATAATCATAATTGCCTTCTAAATTGAAAATTAAATAACTATAGAAGGTGCCAAGATCGATCAATTGGCAACACCTTGGTTTCTCACTAAGAGAACTAAGGATCGAATCCCCCTCATCCATGTATAAAAAAAAAATATAATAATAATAATAAATAAATAAATAAATATAAGAGGTAGAAGAAAAACTAGAGTCTTGGGAAGTTCCATGTTAAAATAAAGAATAAATTTTATTATTATATGCATTTGCTTGAATTATGCATTTGTAAATTGAAGGGTTTTTTTTTTTTTTTTTTAATTTGGTTCCTTTTTTGTTATTTTTGAGAAATAGGTGCATTTTTATTAATAGATCAACCAAGGAGATTGTGAATACAATGAGGATAATCCTCTACATGGATAGACTCCGAAGGGAGGTCTAGTGAACTTTTGGCCAAACAGTGGGCCACTGCATTTAACTGGCGTGGAACATACATGACTTTTCTAACTCCTACAAGTAGAAGCAGCTTCTTGATGTCGACTATGAGCATGCCTACTGGACTCCAGCTGACCTCTTGTCCATTAATTGCCTTGACCACATTCAAAGAGTCTCCTTTGAGGATGATGGAGTTAAGGCCTAGTTCATAGCAGAATTTGACTGCTCGAAGTGCTGCAATTGCTTCTCCCAGCAGAGGGTCAGGGTATGAGGCACATGAGGATCTTAAGGTGCCCATGACACATCCATTCGAGTCCCTGATGATCACTCCTATTCCTACTCTGCAGTTGATCTTGTCGATGGCAGCATCCCAATTGATTTTGAATTGGTTTAAAGGGGGTTTGCACCACTGAGTGGGGGGAGTGAGAGGCATGAGGGTCCTATTTTCTTGGACTTTCTTTGATAGATTGTACTCTGAGAAAGTTGAGATTGCTTGGTTTGTCACTTGTTGAGGAGAAAGGAAGTGGGATTCGAATACCCATTTGCATCTTCTATGCCAGAGCAGTTTGGTGGTGATTGCCAAAATAGATTGATCTTCCATAGAAAGAGAGGAAAGGAGATTGTCTAGGATCAAGATGAAAGGAGCATCACTGATGTAGCATTTTTGGATACTTCTAGAGCTGCAACTCCAAACATCATGGGCAGCTGTACACATCCATAATGCATGGGAGGTTGTCTCGGGTTGAAGTAAGCAGATTGGGCAAAGGGGAGTGTCAACTATCTTTCTCTTGTGTAGGTTAAGTTTTGTGGGAAGAATGTCTTTGGCAAACCTCCAGAGGAACATCTTGGTTGAGTTGGGGACATCGAGTTGCCAAATGAGTTTCCATAAACCAGGAGGATTTGTAGGGTTGGATGGTTGGCCAAGGCTGTCTGAGGAAATAGAAACTTGAACGTGGTAAGCTGATTTAATAGAGAATTTACCATTGGTGGTGCATCTCTAAGCTAACTAATCAGGGCTGTTACAGGGACTAATGGGAAGTTTTGAGATAGAAGAGGCCTCCACTTCATTGAAGATGAGATGAAGGAGAGGAGTGTTCCATTGGAGAGTGTTTTGGTCAATGAGTCTGGATACAGTTGCCTCGGGTTCAAGGATTTTGGGAGGTGATTGGATTTTGTATGAGGAAGGGGTGGGAATCCATCTGTCAGACCAAATTTTGACTGATCTTCCATTGCCAATTCTCCAGATTAGGCCTTCAAAGAGGAGAGGTCGAGCTGTAGTGATACTTTTCCAAACAAAAGAGTCATAAGGCCTGACTTTTGCACTATGGAAATCAGAGAGGGGAAAGTATTTAGCTTGAAGGACTCGAGCAGCAAGTGAGGAGGGATGGGTGAGGAGTCTCCAACCTTGTTTGGCCAGTAAAGTTAGATTAAAGTTTTCAAAGTCCCTGAATTCGAGATCCCCTTCTTGCTTGGACATTCCTATTTTTTTCCAACTGAGCCAGTGGACCTTTGATTTCTGCTCTTGTTGGCCCCACCAAAAGGATTGCATGAGTTTATTGAGGGACCTCAAAATGCATTTAGGTAGCTTGAAAATACCCATCGAGTAAGTGGTAATGGATTGGATCACCGACTTCATGAGTATCTCTTTGCCCTTTTGTGACAGCAGGTTTGTTTTCCAGCTCCCTATCTTGGCTTGGATCTTGTCAATTATTGGATGGAAGGCTTTGAATTTATGTTTGCCAATGTAAGAGGGCAGGCCTAAGTACTTGTCAAAGGGGCCCGATGCTAGAAAGCCTGCCATTGACACTATGGTTTGCTGAGTAGATAGACTGGTATTTTTGCTGAAGAGTATTGAGGTTTTGTCTAGGTTGAGTCTTTGGCCAGAAGCTTGTTCATAGGAATTTAAACTACCCTGTAGCCTTTCCCATTCATTAGGAATTTAATTTGGTTACTTACTTTTATGCATTTGTTACTGACTTTCTCTGATACCGTAATGTGCTAGGGCTCCTTTCTTGTAAGCCTGTCATTTGCTTTCAGATTTCTGTCAGATTCTCTACTTTCCAGTTTTCTACATGTATGAAACTCTGAAAGTTGTTCAAAATTTTTTGTTTTATTGGAGGTTCTCTCTCAGTCCAATTACTTGAAGTTGCTACTTGGTGTCACTGATGGAAGACCATGCTACTGATTTTGTTATTCATATATTGTAATTCTATATTTTGTAATGTAATGTATAAATAACAAATAATGTAATATGTAGTGGATTGCATTGTGTTGCATGCATAGATGAATATTAGATTCTTTTTTGTTTTACATGCATTTTAGTATATTTAGAACACAAATATTATGCGTTTCAACTTGACTTATTAGAAAAAAAAATTAATAAAATAAAGGCTTCTATATAAAAATAAAAATAAATTATGCTTTGAAATTTTTTTTTTTGAAATTATGTGTTTTTAGCTTGATTTTCAACATTTTTTGTTTTGAAAATTTTAAAATAAATATAGGCTTTTACATAAAAAGAATTATGCTTTTAAGTATGGATTTTCTTGAAAAAGCTTTAATAAAATATAGGCTTTTACTAAAAAAAAATTATGCTTTTAAATTTAATTAAATATGAACTTTAAAAAATAAAAAGAAATCCACGTACCAGGTTTCTAAAATCCATATTCATCTGGGTACCGGATCAGGTCATAACCCTGACTAATCCGAGCTAGGACCAGGCCCAAGTTAATATGGATTCTAGGTCGGGTATATCCTGGTATCCAGTCTAAAACCTGGATGAACAGTACTACATTAGCATTAGCATTAAACTACTCTGATTAAGTTGCCCACAAAATTGGCCAATATTTTTATAGTTAGTGTAAACTCTTCTTAATTTGTGTAAGCAGGCCGGGAGCTTGGAGCCACCCTTATCATCAAACGACCAAAATAGCTAGGATTCTAACTTGTCTTCGTAAATTGAACGAGGAAGCCTACAATCCCAAAATTAATTTGTCGAATGATTTTAACCTAATTATTAAGTTAAATAGAAAAAATTAATATTCTGTTAAAATAAATTTTGGATCAATAGTCTAATATGCAGATCGCTTGCATTCAGCTTTTTCCATTCTAAAATTACTCAATAAATCACAAGTGAGCTTCCTATATATTTTAACCTAAAAAGAGTTTATAGAACTCGTGCTGGCCTGAGTGTTACAAAAAAGTTTATATTCCAAAATTGCCTTGGGCTTGGTGTTGGACTGGCAAGGTATTACAATTTTTTTTTGAAAATGATAGGATTACTACTCTCCTATTACCTATTTACTACTCTTTTTTTATTTGATTTTTTTTATTAATTTTTTATTTTACTTAATGGTTAAGGAAGTGATTATTAGTAAAATTATATATTTTTAAAATTTTTTCTTAATGATTAAGGATGTTAAAAAAATAGTTAAAAGAAAATGATAAAAAAATAAAAAATTTCAAATATTGTATAAGTAGTAAAGGAGTAGTGAAATGGTGGTAAGGGTATCATTATCCTTTTTTTTTTTAGATATGAGCAGTACTACACCCACTGCACGAGACGGTCCTGATAAATAGCAACAAAAGTTTTTATTTATCTCATTCATTTTTTTTATATTTTTAAATATATTATTTTAAAAATTCACAATATCATTAAAAAAATATATTTTTAATTACTAAATAAAAATTGTCGGGATCCAACTCTCCATGAGAGCAGTATTTTTATTTAGATATACATGATATAAGATTAAAAAAATCAAATAGTAAAAATAACCATTAGAGCACTTACATTTTGCCGTTGTGAACTGTCATTCTTTCGGCATGAGGAGTATTATAAATTTATGATCTATAGATTGGCCAACACATTTATTGGCAAATTTTCAAGCAATATTTTCCTCCCTCTATATGCTCTATCGATCATCCAAGTTGAGAAGATGTGAAGAAGCTTTGTGCATGAAATTCTGGTAGGACATCACATTTTATTTTACTCCTCACGTTTAGAAATTAATTTCTTAGATTGCTAGCAACAGCTTCGAAAATTTGAACATAACGTGCACAAAGATAAGAACTGCTTAAAATAATATGCCTTATCATCACTTTCTTCATCTAATAGTACAAAGCCTCAACTCTAAATGCTGTATATATCCACCCATTTTTACAGAACATATGTTGCACTAATATCTTCCAACTTTAGCACATCTTCATTCTTTACTCTGTTCTTCATTTGCTGAGTTATAGATTGCTCTGTGATTTTCCAAACACCACCCCCCCCTCCGGCGGACATTTGCTAGAACCACACGACACGAGAGGCCTTGGATTCTATGGTGATTATTTTGTTGCTAAGTTGTGTTACAGATTGCCTTGGAACCACACGATGTTCTCCCATCCGTGATTTACATGATGTCCAGTGAATTGTGTGATGTCATTGTTATCTTTGCAATCAAGTTCGGTCAAAGAGGATATAGACTTAGTTCAATTGTTAAATTATGAATTTTTTATTTTTTTTGTTTTTTGCAGGAGTTTAAGTTAGTGATAGATCATGATATGAATTTCATGCAACAAGAGAGAAGGTCATGCTATCAACCCGATGGATTCGAATGAAGTGATTTTGTGTGTCTTTATTTCTCATTAACATACAATTTTATAGCTTTGTTATTATTGATATTGTTGGGATAATGGGCTTGTCTTCATGAGAATTTATTTATATTTGCTCTCATAATTAATTATCTTGTTGTATTTGTGACACCCCGACTCTCACGTGCAAAACAACACAGGAATCGTGACGTCAGGATGATGACAACACGGATCACGCATCCCAACGATAGGTGCTCAAGTGTGTGCAACGTGCAATCAGAGTACCAAAGAGTCACAGCGGTTAAGATAAATAAGTCACTAAATACCAGAAATTTAATTTAATACCAATATCCGAAAATATAGTAAAAAGCCAAATACATCCACGAGAGAGAAATAATTTCCATAAACCAAATTGACAATAACCACATGTCACCTCCTCCAGGGAGCCGATCCCACAAGCTCCACAATCTCACCTGCACTAAAATCTACAGTACCATAAAGTGGTACTGCAGGTAAGTAATAATCCAAACAATCTTCAAGATCAAAATACATTTAATGCCACCAACAAGCATGCATATGATGTATTATGCACCAGATCCAAAATATCATTTTTTCCCGAAAAATGAATATTTTCCAACTCACGCTAAAAATCCCATTTTTGGCCCAAAAACATAATCCGTAATTTTTCCAGAAAATAATTTACACAAAAATATTTGTCGAACACTGTAGGCGGGAATCACAGGGAGGATTTTACCACCATCCCTGCTTACCACCATCCCTACCGCGTGCACCGTAGGCGGGAATCGCAGGCGGGACTATACCACCATCCCTACAGTTCCTTTTCACACAACACAAAAACGCATTAGAGCACTGTAGGCGGGAATCTGATGTAGGAGGATTTAAGTCAGATGATGCTAAGTTGTCAGACTGCATGTTGACTGCACTGAAGTATCTTGAGGTGGCAGATCAGTGCAAAAAAGGCAAGAAATAGTGATTTTTCCTTGATTGGGTCAGTTTTGAGCACGTTTTGGTATTTTAGCCATAACTTTGGCTACGGATATCAGAATCGCGCATATAACCCCAATTCGGAAAGCTCTTTTCAGCGCGCACGTCGTGGGCATCCAGCTATGCTCGATGTTTCACTATTTTCCCCTCCAATTTCTTATTTTTAGTTATTTTTTACCCTTTATGGTAACATTTCATTTACTGTTTTGGAAGTGATTCTTAACTCGATTTTGGCCAGATTTCTGGTAGATTACTTCTTCTATTATGTATTTAATTTTAGCGTGATTATTGAGATTTTACTATTTTTGGTAAAATTTCAATACAATCGATTTTCAGCTATTACAGCCCGGCTTGTGGGTTGATTTTGATTATTCTGGATTATTGTTAATTTGAATTACATCATAGACGAATTCTCTGTGTTTTGGGGTGAATCTTTTGTTTCTTTCCTGTCTATCGTCTGTTGAAACTAGCTTACAGAATAATCGTTATTCTGACCTACGTCAGAATCACAGGTGAGACTCTACCACCATCCCTACTGTGTGCACCGTAGGCGGGAATCGCAGGCGGGACTATACCACCATCCCTACGCGTACACCGTAGGCGGGAATCGCAGGCTGGACTATACCACCATCCCTGCTTACCACCATCCCTACAGTCTCTTTTCCTTTTTCCCCACAAAAATCCAGTTTTTCAATGAACACATGAACATAAATGCAATTACACGAAAACTCAGTTTTCAATTTACAAACATAAACATGCGTGCACATGCAATGTACCAGACCAACAACAATATCCAATGACCAATCCAAAATCACAATAGCAATTTCTAACAACCAACCAGATCACAATATAACCAATCACAGTAATATTAAACGAGTCAGCGCAAAAATATATTAAAATCTCAAAAAATGTTTGAAAAAATACTTACAACGCTTTATAATAATTTTCGGAGGATCACGAGAGAGCTGGAAGCGCCAAAACAGCAACTCCACAGTGTAAAAACACTGTGGCCGAAATACACAGTGTACCCAAATTTACACAGGGTCAAACAAAGACTTGAAATTGATAGGGTAGAGCCTATGGGAGGTGGTGAAGCTAATGGAAACGATGGATGGCTGTGGGTGGCGGCCGAAACGGCGGTTTAAGGCCGAAAAGCTCAAATCGGAGTGGGTGTTCGTTGGGGCAGCTCCGGCGACGGATCGGAGCCGGGATTGGGTCCAAAAGGTTGCTAGAAGGCCGATGATGAGGTGGTCAAGAAATGGTGGCCAATGGTGGCCGGACGGTGGCGGTGGGACGGAATGAAGCTCGCGGCGGCGTTAGCCAGCCTGAAAATGAAGGGGCTGGGTCGCCGGCAGCCGAGGAAGGTGATGGTGCCGACGGTGAGGGTCACGGACGTGTTAGGGACCCCGGTCAAGTCCCTAAACACTAAGTCCTCTTCGGCAATAGGCTCCTTTGGTTGACCGACTCCAAGTCCTTCACTTGCTTGGTTCACGCTCAAGGTTGGCTATGGTGGCACTTTGGGTACAGTGAGGTTAGTGTTTAGGCTAATGGGAAGTGTATGGGAAGTGTGAAAAGTGGCTAAGTGTGAGATCACAATGGGGAGTGGTGCACGGCACTAGGGTGAGCTAGGGTTGGCGCCACTTGCATTAGGGTTTAGGGTTTGGATGAGTGATGATGGGCGGCTAGGGTTTGTGTGGTAAGATGAATTAGGGTTTGGAGATAGGCAAGGGTGATGGGCGGCCAAAGCTTGGTCAAATGGGCAAGTGAGAGTTTTTAGGAAAGTTTCCTAAAAACTTGGGATTTGACTAGGATTAGGTTGTTGGCTGGCCAAGGGGTTTGAGTGAGTCAACTAGGGTTTCCAATATGGAAACTCTAATATGGAAAGGGGAGTGGGCAGCTAGACTAATTCAAATAAGGCTTGGATAGCCAAAATTTGAATTTGGACTAGTATGGAAAGTAGGGATTTCGGTTATGGAGGGAATGGATGGTAAGAAGGGTATTTTGGGATTTGGTTTATTTATGGAAGGTAGGGCAAACAAGTGGTGGTCAAATTATGCTAGGGTAGAAGGATCAAATGGATGTTGGGAAATACTTGTGGGCCGAAACTCACAAGAACATGGATGAACAATGTATGAACAAGAACATAAACTAACAAGATCAATAAGAATTAAAATGGAGAACAAGAGAGTGAAAGGAAAAATACTCATAAGATAGATAGAAGGGATCACACTTATTCACGAATTGCAAAGTGTGATCCTCTCCTTAGGGATTCACGAATTGCACCCCAAAGAGCCCAAGTGCTATGCACCGAAGGTGATCTCAAGAACAACTTAGTCCACAAAGGCTATTGTCAAAGATGTCAAAGCAATGACTAAGGGTCCTATTTATAAGGTTACAACTTGGAAACCCCCAAAAGGTCCCTTTGCAATAAAAGAAATAAAGGAATAAATAATTAAAATAACATAAATAAGGATAGTGGTATGGACCACATGGCTAAGGTGGTGCATGGGGTCGAATTTGGGCTTGTTCTCATGCTGAAAATACCCTTTTTGAGGGTTGGCTTGACTGTGGCTCGACCTTGGCTCGAGCCAAGGTTCGCTCGACCCTCCGCTCGACTTCGCTCGAGCGAAAACATACAGAGAGATCCGCTCGAACTTCGCTCGACAGTCCGCTCGAGCCATTGTTCGCTCGACCTTCCGCTCGACTCCACTCGAGCGAATTCAACCCGAGAGCTCCGCTCGACACTCGCTCGACACCCCGCTCGAGCGAATTCAACCCGAGAGCTCCGCTCGACACTCGCTCGACACCCCGCTCGAGCGATCTGTGTGTGATTTTATGTGGGAGTCTAATCAGCATGGCCTGCATGCTGGGCGCCCCGTGCGTGTCAAGGCACGAGCCAAGGCATGCATGTGGCCGGACCATGGGCATGCTGGGCGCCCCGTGTGTGACAAGACACGGGCCAAGGCATGCTCGTGGTATGATCAAGGGGCATGTCCTCGACATGGCTAGGACATGTGCGGCAACTTTGGAGGCGACTTTTCGTGGGGGTCTAACAGGACGGCTGATGGCGGCGCTGTGTGGAAGTGGCCGGTTGCACGGGGAGAGAGAAAGAAACGGGAGAGAGAGGGGCTGCGCGGGAAAGCCGAAGGAAAAGAGGAAGAAAAAGAAAAAAGAAAGAAAAGAAATAAAGGAAGTGAAAAGAAATAAAGTCCAATCCTCACATCTCGGGATCCCAAAAAATGATCCAACGAAAATTATTTTAAAAGTATAAACTAAATAAAATAATCCAAACGCAGTGAAATGCTTAATTAAAACAATAATAATTTTAAAACTTAAAACAAACTAATTTAAATTAAAGATCAATTTAAATGTCAAAACAGTAAATAATATTAAGAAAGCACATTAAAAATAATTTTCACAATTTAAAATATTATAAAATAATATTTAAAAACTCCCATAATTTTAAAATAGATAATCAATTTTTAAATTAATTAAAATAATCGTTCTTTAAAAATACACTGAAATACAGAGTGTTACAGTATTTCTATATAATAACTTCTTTTTTATTGTCAATGATGGAATGGAAAAAATTACATTTGAACACAAAAAGCGAGGCCATTCAAATATTGGCTAAAAAACCATTCGATTGTTTATTATTTGTCTAAGTTTTAACAATAGAATGTTCAATTGTAAAAATAATCGGACAACTACAATATCTATTTGCATAAAGATTTGGGAATCAAAATTTTTTTTTTGTTTTAAAATAAAATTATTGGTGTTCGAACAATTATTAGGGCTAAAGAAATTTCGTCTCAAAAAATTATGTTTGAATGTTATTGTTCATGGCCTTTCAACAAATATTAGGGACAAAAAAAATTTCATCCAAAAAAATCCACTCGATCGCTTTTGAACAAGTAGGAAAAATTTCATCCCAAAAAAAATGTTTTGAGATGAAATTTTGAATTTTGACCCAAAACGATTTTTGGCAGAGAAGTACTTTTGGGACAAATTGGGGATGCTTTCGTTCCAAATTAATTTCAAGGTTGAAATGGAAAGATTTTGGAACAAAAATACTCGTCCTTAAAAAGAAATTTTGTTGTAGTGATTTTCATTATTCCACGATATGGTATGAAATGATGAATAGATAAGTAAAAATGTTACATTAGAGATGATGAAAGAAAGATATATAATAAATGACATTTTTTTTCTTTAAAATTATAATATTACTGTAATAGCAATATATAAACACACGTAAGTCTTCATAATTTTCATTCATAATTCTTCAAAGTCAGGTCGTTGTTGATAAAATGAAATAATTAAGAGAAACAAATATTTTGAGACTTCCTTTAATTTTTCATTTTTACTGAACAACCAAATAGAGCGCGTAGACCGGACCAAACCGGGTGAGAACCCCAAGGTAATGAAGAAAGTTGAGATGAGGTTGTATAAACTTTTTGCTTTAGAAGGGAAAAACACGGGGCATTTTTTACAACACATTACACAATCATATTTTAAAATGAATGATAATTTAGTAAAATATTTTATAAAAGTAACATCACTTTATAAAAATACTTATACTTTAAAATATGTATTGTGAGAATTGCTCTTTACTTTTTTTAATAATGAGATTTGTACAACTATTTTACAATATATTTTACAATTAACTAATATATATAACAGTACAACTTCCTAAAAATAGTTGAATTTTAAAACATAAATAAAATTTAATTGTAAAATAGTTGTATAATAAATCATGTGTATCATTACTAAAATTATTGGGGTTCAATTATAATCTTGGCTTTCTCTATCCAATCGGGCCTTAAAGTTATTTGTGCTCTTACTGAACTCCACTAAGATTCTTGGTCCCGCATCCAGCTACCATGAGTAATGCTGTGATAGGTGCAATGTCAAATAATGATAAAACTCTGTACGTTCTTGATCGTTGGCGCAGTCCAGTACTCTAAACAACGAGTCTACGACTTTTGTGGAAACAAAAATTCCACAAAAGTGAACAGAGACGAGCTTCATTGTGATCTCCTCTTGAGTTGCTGATTTTTTAATTTTAATTGATTGATCTGTTAGAAGGCAAGATTTTTTAGGTTTGGGCTATTTAGTTTAAGGTTTGTGTTTGTGGATTTTGTCATTTCTGTATAAATCTTTGGTAATTTTTGCTTATAATTTTATATTTCATTCTAGAAATATTTGGTTATTTTTCTATCAAGATTTCTGCTTATTGATTTATTAACGTATATAATTTTAAAAAGTAAATTGCATGTTTCATCTTGTATGTTTTGGATGATCTTCTATTTGTTGTAATTCTTTTTTTTTTTCCAGTAATAGGGCTTCTCAATAAAAAGAAAAATAACGGTACAAGCTTGTCACTTAGTTCTGAGATACTACACCTACATTCACCACTCAAAATTAATCAATTCCAACTGTATTTATCCTAAGAGGGAAGCACTGGAGCAACTGAACACCTGGACGTTTCCAAAAAAACCTAACCACCCAGACGGCACATATGACGTTGGACCCAATGCACCTTCAACCCACCCACTGAAGTTGGTTCGCCATAACATGAATCAACCACGGCCACGCCCTACACCTCTGTTTCCACCTGGTTTTCCACCAGATCCACCACTGCCTTGGCCTCCACCTGAACCCTTAGCACCTCCATCATCCAAACCACGCCCGATTCCTTTTGGTTGACGTCCACCAGGTCCATCCTCTCTACCCCTTCCTCTTCCACGCCCAACACCAGGTGGTCTCCTATCTGAGCAGTTCTTGGTTTCTTCCTGAACCTTATCTATCACCTCATCAGGAACTCGAAGGTATTTGATTGTATTCCCCCGGATGTAGTATTCAGGCATACGCCAAAACCTATCTCCATCTTTAGAGGTACAGATGACTTCACGGAGATGAATGTTCATCCAAGTATCACAGTTGACCAAATGACCGCTGTAGGTCTCCCCATTTTTTAGTTCCACCAGCATCGGATGCCCATGGGCACTCTTAAGTAGAGAAAGTGGAAGCATATTTTTAGGGCACAGAAAGCAGGGCCAACAAAACAGGCGGAGAGAGATTGCGGGTACACAGAAGATGAATTGCCTTGACAATGAGAACCTTTTTCTCTATGGCTACGTATTTGCTTTGAAACCCTTAAGTAGGATGCTCCGATTGCAGCCGGAAGGCGAAACAGAGAGTTACCAACGGAGCGAGCGGGTTTTTAAGGTTTTATTTTTTGGCCAAGTCGTGTACGCAGTGATTGTTGTATGATCTATTGTAAGAATAAAATAAAAAATAACATTTATTATTTTGCTTCTTTTCAAAAAGGAGAATTTAGATGATGAAGATTTTCATTAGTTGATGGGAGTTCTTAACACAATCTTTACTGTGATAGTGTTTAAATAAAGAGAAAGTCTTTGCATCAGTTCCTGTGCGCGTCAGTCATTTTACACACATAATGTGGCACTCTCTCCATCACATGATTCTCATTTGAAATTATTCATTTCTTTTTTTTTTTCTTTCAAAATTTTCCCCAGATAAGAGAGAGAGGGCAGCAAGAGAGAGAGCGAGAGATGAGAGAGAGTTGAGGAGAGAGAAAGGGATGAGAGAGAGAGTCGAGGAGAGAGAGTAAGAGGAGAGAGAGGATGAGAGAGAGAGTCGAGGAGAGAGAGAGGGTTGATGAGAGAGACGATGAGGGATGAGAGAGAGAGTGGAGACTGAGCTGATGAGAGAAAGTGGTGATGTGAGAGAGGTGAGGAAGAAGGTTCTGCACCAGGAAAAAAAAAAAAAAAAAAAAAGAGTTATCACGTTAGGTGTGGTACGCATCAGCCGTGAATAGGGGCTTATGCGTAGCACGACTCTTAAATAAAAGAAGATATTATTATAGCTTTCCTCATTGGTTTTGATGAAAATCTTCATTCCTGATCTTATTTGTTTTGAGAACAAGATTTATTTTGTACGCTGTAGATGTTTTAATGCTTAAATTAACATCATATTTATTCAGAACATGTAGAATAATGTAAACATTATAATATAATATGATATTATGTGAAAATAAAATATTAGCTTCTTTTATAATATACTTTGTGCATTTTGTTTTAGTGTGTAAAAGATTTGAGTTATACATTATTATTATATTGGTTACCTGATGTGTTTTTTTTTCGTTTGTATATTCTTTTTTATGTTTCAAGATTTGATATGTAATATAATATAATATATATTATGTAAACATAAAATATTAGTTTTTTATAATATATTTTGTTTATTTTTGTTTTAGTATAGAAGACAAGACTTGTAAATTGTTGTCTTATTGTGTTGTTTTGATGTTATGATGACTTGATAGGTTTGGAAAACACATCTCACACAAAATTTTCATCTCATCTTATCTCATCATTACAATTTTTTCAAATCTCCATATACAGTTTAAAATAATATTTAAAATTTTAAAACAAAACAGAAAATTCTCATTTTACCCCCCAAACCTATCTTAAGTGGTTTGGACTTTTTGAGGTTGGTATCTCAAAACTTTCTCAATTTGTTTAAATATGAAGTTGCGACTTCATATTTATCTTTTGTATTGATATTTACATCTTTTTATTGTTTGTATTTATGATTTTCTAATATATTTGGTTTATATAGCTGATTTTACCTATTTGGTTTGTAAATTTAGTATAAATCTATAGTTATATATCACAATACTGTTAATATTAAAGATGTATATTGCTTTCTTTTGTACACTTATATCAAATTTCTTTAGCATATATTATGCTATGATTGATGTATATATTATTTTATTATTTTTCTATATATATAATTGATCTATATATATATATATATATATATATATTTATATATAGCAGTGGAAGCAGGTCCAAGGGACAGCCTATGCAGCAATCTACAGTTCTTCTTCAAATTTTGTTTTCCCATTTTATCCCTCTTTATTCTTACTTTTTCCCTTTTGTTTTTATTATTGCTTTTCTTCTATTTGAAATTTTATATTTTTGTCCTTTTAATTTATCGATAAATTTACATATTTGACCCTGTTTAGTTCCCTGTAACTGCTTGTAATCGTTGACGAACAGAAATATTATCCAGATTTTGTTTCCAATTTTATCCCTATGCATTTATCATTTTTCCGTTTTGTCATGATTATTGGTTTTGTTTTCTCTTAAAAAGTACGTCTTTGCTACTATTTAATTACTTTAGTTTATCTTCTGAAAACGAAATTGTAGTTCCTTTTTTATGCTACAATATGTTGGTGTGATGGATAAAATATTTATTTAAATATTTTTAAAAAAATCTTTAAATATTAAAAAATATAATAAGTTTTTAAAATATTTTATAATAATTTTTAAAATATTATTTAATTATTTTTAAAATTATTTTTATTCCATCAACTGCTATCTACAACAAACCTTTATATTCTGGTAATTTTTTTACCTTCAAACTAGGTAAATGTGCCTCGCACGTTGAATCCCTGCAAGTGTAAATATATATATATATATATATATATATTAATTTGAAAACGTGGTCATCCAATTCTTCTCACAGGAGACCTAGGCCAACATGTCTATTTTTGGGACAACCAGATTGATGTTAAGATCTTTTCACGATGTTAAGGCTTCGTTTAGTTATTGAATTCAACTGAGTTCAGCTGAGTTCAGTCTAATTTTAAACTAAATTTACTATTTGAAAGCACTAGCATTGGATTCATCAAATGATTCCAATTTCTAAAATTTGATGATTTTTGCTTTAAAATCATGGTATTGGATTCACTATATACTCAAATCTTAAACTTTTAGCTACAAGACATCTTCCTTTATCTTCAAATTTGGCGATATACTGTTCATTAGCTATCCTCATTATTTTATTAGTGAAATTAGATTTCCGGATCAATATTTCGGCCCCAAACGTTCGTATGCTTTTTCTTTATGCATAAACCTGGCCCTAAATTAGGATGAGGAACAAAATTAGATTCGTAAAATGTACTTGTTAGATAATTAGGTTGAAGAAAAAAATAATTTTGGTATCAAATTAAATTATTAATTAATATATGATTAGTGTAATTACAAAATATAAAGAAAAAATTAAAAATATTATTATTAAAAAAGTATATTAAATTATTATTTTGATGAATCTAATAGCTAATCCAATGTAAAGTTATGGATAAGGAGATTTTAGATATCTGGAAAATATGTACTTTTCATCAAAATTTGAAGATAAATTTGATGAGTCTAATGCTAGTGCTCCATTTAAACACTCAAGTCTCAAATTACTAAACTCATATCAATTCAAAACCTTCTTACACATGGACCCACAACTCTTTTCAACTTAAAACATCTTTATACGTGAGACTCACAACTTTTTTCAATTTCTCAGAAAAAGTACTAAACTTATTTTAACATCCAAGTATACTTTAAACTTAGTTTAGATAGATCCCATATAATTTTCTTTACTACTCAACTTACTGCTATTCATAAAGAACTCAATTCAATTGAGCTCAACTCACACTACAAGAAATTTAATTTTTAGGGACGAAATTAGTTAGGGACGAACTAAATTTCATCTCTAAAAGTCATTTTTGGAGACGAATTTTTCATTTCGTCTCCAAAACTGCCTCAGAGACAAATTTCATTCGAATGGAAAAATATCCATTCGAACGGAATATTTTGTGACGAAAAAAATCATCTCAGAAAGAAAAACCGTTCGAACGGGGGATAAAGTGTTCAAACAACCAATTAATTCTGTTCGAACAGTATATGATCTGTTCGAACAGTAATAATATTGGTGGGAAATTAAATTTGTTTTCCCGAAAAAAGGTAATAACCGTATGAACTTAAATTTATTACTTCGAAAGGAAATTTTTTTCATTAATTTGTTTATCATTATTAATTTGTACATATATTTTTAATTTTATTTTTTCGATAAAAATGATTTATTTTCTGTTAAATTATATAAATATAACTTTAAAGATAATATTATTTTTTATATTATCATGAACGGCAAGTAAAAGGATTGCAAATTAATAAATTAGCAAACACGAGAAATAAAAACTATACATTAATTACATCTCAACTATATAATGTTCAATACAATATAAAAAAAATAAAATAATAACTAAAAAGACTATAATTTGGTGTTGAGCAGATCAACATCCTTTTGTAACATTTTCATGCGCCCATCCAGATCTCTAAACTTCTCCATGATGGGCTCAACGATCTCGACAAAATGATCGAAGAAGTCAGACAAAATGATCTGATGCTCGACGAGTACAGATCTCGACGCTTGAGTAGGAGTTGGTCCAGTACTACTTTCATTGACTTGGTCTCTTGCACGTTTGCGTCCGGAAGATGCCATTAATATACTGTTTAACCACAAGAAATTTAAGAATTACACTTAGATTGAACTGTATTGAAATAATCCATTCGAACTAAGAGTATTCCATTTGAACTAGTATATTTGTTCGAATGGAAGATTCTGTCCAATCGAACAGCCAATTAATATTAGTTCGAACGGTAATTTTTTGTTCGAACAGAAATAAATCTGTTTGGCATCATCGCGTTCGAATGGAATAGAACCCGTTCGAACGAGATCGAACCCAAACAGCCATGGCTGAGTCGACTCAGCCATGGCCGAAACTCTAATCTACACCAAAAGAGCTCGATTAAATCGGTATAAATGATTAAGAAGTGAATCTAGATCACTTCTACCGATTAAAATCCATACATTTTAATCAACTACACCAAAATGGGGGGATTTTCCCAAACAAAGCTCATTATTGACAAAAAAAATAACAATAGAGGCCCGTACCTCTTAGAAGAGAAAAATGGGAGGATCCTTCGGCGATTGAGTGGCGGTTGAGGGGCGGAGATAAGGGAGGAGTAGGAGTAATCGGCGGCTTAGGGTTCGAATGGGTTGAAATGTGTTTTGTTGGAATCGAACTGGTTGTATAAAGATCGTGACACCTCGTTCGAACGGGTGATTATTCCGTTCGCATGGTATTAAAATCCATTTGAACTTGTCAATATCACGTTCGAACGGTTATTACACTAATATATATTTAATTATATAACTATACTAATGTATAAATATACTGATATTACAAAGTACAAAAGTATAAAAATAATACTAATAATAGTATTATAATGCTTTAAGATACAAGTTAATATTTTAATATAACTATATTATATCCTAGTTACTGTATAGTTATAACTATTGAATGAGTTATGATAACTATATAAGTTAATATGATTATAGTTATACAATAAGTTATATATTACATCCTAGTTACCATATTATATATTAATAGAAAAATACTATTATAGTATTATAGTATATTAGTATTATACTATTATAACTATTGAATGAGTTATATTTATAGTATTGTAGTATATTAGTTATAAGTAGCATAGGACAATAAGTACTATATTATATCTTAGTTACTATATAATTATAACTATTGAATGAGTAATGATAACTATACAATTAGTTAATATGATTAATATATATAATATTTATTAGTTATATAGCTAGTACAATAAGTAATATATTACATCCTAGTTACTATACTATATATTAATAGAAAGATACTATATAGTTATAACTATTGAATGATAACAATACAAGTTAATATGATTATTGTACAATATAGTTATAACTATTGAATTAATTATAACTATACAAGTTAATATGATTAATATATATATATATATATTTAACTTATATATATAATATTTATTAGTTATATAGCTAATACAATAAGTAATATATTACATCCTAGTTACTATACTATATATTAATAGAAAATTTTATTATATAGCTAATAATAAATTTTATTTTTTGTTCACCATTTTTTTGGCCAAATTGGGGTACAAAAAAATTTAAAATGTTAAATATTTGATGTAAAAAGAAAATCCAAAAAAGGATTTATTAGTATATAAAATATCAAAAAGTTGGATTTTAGTTCGAACTCAATAAAGTACCGTTTGAACGATTTTTTTTTGTGAAATGTGAAATAAAGTAGAATATGCCAAGGAATATTCTATTTGTCTGTTCGAACTAGTAAATTTTGCGTTCGAACAAACATTACATCGCGGCAAAAGTTGGCGCAATTTGAAATTTTCGTGTTCGAATTTGTAAATGATCCATTTGAACGTGACTTCACAGATTCAAATACCACAAACCTTCAGTTCATTTTCATTTTGTGCGAAATTTTGAAAGTTGTGGAGGTAGAGGAACATTCTTGACCTCCAAGAGAAGGGATTCTTGAGAGAAGATTGAGAAGTATAAAAGGTAAGTAATATGTTTTTGAATTATTTTTTGTGTTTCGATTTTCATAGCAAGTTGAATTATTGTTGGGTGTTTTAGGGTTATGCTATAATGTGTTTTATATCATTGTGTTTCTACAATATCATTTACAATAGAAGGAAACTAAACTAATGTGGATGATCCTGGATATTTAATGTCGTGAATTTGATATTTTCTAGATAAAGATTTTGGTCTCTGTTTAGATTCTGGGAAAATACCGTTCGAACTCTATTATTCCCGTTCGAATAGGTGTTTGTACCGTTCGAACGCTATAGTATCCGTTTGAACAGAATGAATTAAATAGGAAATGGAATTATATATATATAGTTATATATAAATATAACTATATATATATATATAACAATAGTTATATATATATAGTTGATGCATATTCACAAACAAACCAAAACTCAATCAAACTTAGAAAGATATAAATTTTTCGTAGTTGAAGAAGAATGGAAATCTGGAACTTAGTATTTGGGTGAAGGGTTAAGACTTTAGTGACTTCTTGTTGATATTCTTATAATCAAAATCACATGGAGCTCGCTTTTATTTCTTTTTTTCGATTTGAAACTTATCATTGAAATTGAAGACCCTCATTCTTGTGGTTCTTACTCAATCCAGTCCCAACTATTTTTAAATTAAAACTATTATTTCTATTACTTTTTGTGGAGTTCCTTCTCAGTACCAATTTTAGACTTTACGTTCGAACGGGTTATGTTTTACGTTCGAACGGTATAATACATAATTAATACACAAACTTCCTCTCGAAAAAACAATACACAAACAAACCAAAACACAATCAAATTTAGAAAATATAATACAGACCATAAAATTTATATATAAAGTCATAGAAATAGAGCATACATAATTAGAAAAATTATACAGACCAAAACACAATCAAATTTAGAAAGATTAAAATTAAAATACTGCATCTCCCATCTTCCATGTCCACCACCTTAGCATTGCCACCACCACTATTATTTAGGAATAAATCTAAGTGCAACTAACTCTTCAAATAAAACATTGATGAAAGGCACTTTGGATATCTTGAGTTGGGTTTGTATTGACAGAAGCACTTTGGACATCTTGAGTTGAGTTTGTATTGACAGAAGCATATGATAGACAACTTTGTTCTGTCTCCTTAATTAGAGTTGCTAGTTGAGTTTGTAGATTTTCAACCTGCAGAAAACAAAGTAGAATGCCATTTATTAGGGAAAGTGAAACAGAGCATATTAGGATTTTAATCATTAAATATGAAAAGAGAACCTGCTGCTGAAGAGCAAAAATAACTGAAAAAATGCCATTGATAGGATCTTGAAGCCTAGCTTGCGCTTCATATATAAGTGTGTTAATCGCTTTATAACGATTATCGATCGGGATGCGGTGTAGAAGTCTCGATGTATTACCTACTCCGAAAACCTTATGAACGGTTCCAAATTGGATATATCCAACTGAACCATTGAAATAAGGAGCAAAAATACATCCCCGATTACATGCCCTTCTCAATAATTTGCATGCTTCACAAGCAGAACCTCGCCTACCTCGCATCTTGATTGGTGGTGAGAGAGCATTTGGGGTTTACATGAAATAGACGGATGATGAGCTCGCATCCTTCTCAATTATTGATGAGCTCGCATCTCGTGATGCGGAAAATACATCATAAAATCCGGGCAATTGAAGCCGGAATTGCTTCGAGTCCCACAAAAAGAGAGCATAAACGATACCATCCGAGGGCCAAAGCTCATTCAACAATAATTCCTCTTATCGTCCTTGTGCACATTATGGACGGACAACATCCGTAAATTATGGAGTTGATACATTCGTAAATTATAGGGATGATACATCCGTGAATTATGGGGATGATACATCCGGAACTCTCAACTCACATTTCTCACAGACTCTCATTTCTCTCAACTCACATTTCTCTCAACTCACAAACTCTCATTTCTCACAAACTCTCATTTCTCACAAACTCACATTTCTCTCAAACTCTCATTTCTCTCAACTCACATTTCTCTCAACTCACAAACTCTCATTTCTCACAAACTCTCATTTCTCTCAAACTCTCATTTCTCTCAACTCACATTTCATTGATATGGCCGGCTATCGTCCTTATAATATTGTTCCTAATTTAAATCGAGACCCATGTTTGCAATACAATGATAGCGACAGATAACTATCAATACAATGATAGCGACAGATAACTATTTCTTAAGCAAGAGTGATGCGGAGGTCGTGGATGGAGCGAGAATAATGACATCTCAATATGCAGCTATTGTTACTACCATGAGCCAAAGGTTACTCCTTAGGGTAAGTGAGATAGAGATGCTTAAAAAAAATATGTGAATTGAATAATAAGCTTGCAAATAAACGAAAAAAAAATTATTAAAAAGAGAAAATAATGAGTTAAAGTTGTCTATGGATTTGTATGCAAGAAATTTGGAACCAAAAGTAGCAGAGCTGGAGAGAATGCGAAAACATTTTGATGAACCAAGAGTAGCAGAGAATGTCCCTGAGGAAAGTGCCTTAAATGCAATTAACCCTGAGGGAAATGCCTTAAATGCGATCAACCCTGAGGATATGACAGGGAATGTCCTCAACTTTGAGAATGTGTTCAGCCCTCCGGAAAATGCGATTAACCCTGAGGAAGATGCTTAATATGCGTCTTGGCTATATGTTAATTGGCTATATGTATGGACTATATGTTATGTTTTATGTGTTGTTAGTTTGATTTATGTGTTGTTAGTTTGATTTATGTTTTGATATATGTATGAACTCTATATATCCATTTGATTCGCATCTTGATATATGTATGAATTATATATTAGTTTGATATATGTTTTGATATATGTATGAACTCTATATCCATTTGTATGGATATATGTATGGATTATATATTAGTTTGATTAGTTTGATACACCATATATTTATGGATTATATATATATATATATATAATATATTATATATTTAGCAATGGAGTACTGTGAACAAAGCAAATAGATCAAACTTGAAGATACACCATCATGCGGGTTCTCGATCTTTTCATCGTTTGTCTAACAAAATGGTAAGTTATTCTACTCCATATTAAATATTAACATATAATACACTTTTCTGATTTAAGTTCTAATATATATATATTTTTTTGCAGAAAGAAGAAAGTCCTGCTGACTATGATCTGACCAATTGTATACAAAATCACATAAAAATCGTGATGGTGTTTGGACCAGTCCCGTAGCAGAGGCAAATTATGTAAGTTTAAGTTTCTTTAATTCCATTGTGACTATAGTTTTGTTACTTATACTAACTAATATGTTTTTGTTTTTGTAGGACAAGATGATATCTCTCAAGGAAGTTAATGCGGATCCATCTGATGCATCATCTGTCAATGATGTTCAGATCCTTTCTCAAGTTCTTGGATCACGTTCTGGATATTTGAGGGGCTTAGGACGTTGCGTTAAACCATCTTCAACATCATCATCCTCTTCTCAAGCTAGATCGAATGACGACAAAACTAAAAAATTGGAGAAAGCAGCACTTGAAATAGAGCGATTGAGGTCTAAGGAAAAAGAGTTGTTGACCAGATTAGATCAAGCAGCAGATCTTGAGACAAGATTAGAAAAGAACATGCAGAAGAGATTGAAGATGGAGGTACAAAAAGTTATGCTTCAGTTGCAGTCAGTTATGTTACAAAACTCTATACCACCACCATAATTGTAAAAGTTTTTTTTTTTCTTTAGGGTTAATATATTATAAAGTTTCAAAACATTTGAACAATTGACATTTGAATTATATTTTGTGTAATACTAATATGGTATTTTTAATTAATTTGGTTATGTTCTGTATGTTTTATACCGTTCGAACGGTAAATAACAAGTTCGAACGGTAAAGTACCATTTCTAAATCCATTCGAATAAACAAATAACCATTCGAACAAAAATAACCCATTCGAATGAATAACACGGAATACATTTCGAACAGACGTAATTTGCATTCGAACAAAATTTATTGGTTCGAATAATATCAAATATTGTTATTTGTTCGATTCAAAATTTTATTTCGTTCGAATGGATGGGTTGGTTCGAACGAAAAATATTCCATTCGAACACTCATTTTGTTTTAACAGTATCAAATATGGTCATTTGTTCGATTCAAAATTTTATTCCGTTCGAATGAACATCTCGGTTCGAACGGAAAAATATTCCATTCGAATAAGATATTGAGATGAAATTAGTTCGTCTAAAAAAAAATTATCCGTTCGAACGGTTTCGACTGGTTTTGCAAAATTTCATCCTTAAAAGTGATTTTTGGAGACAAAATTTCGTCTCTAAAAAAATTTTGAGACAGCCTTTTAGAGACAAATTAGAGACGAAATTTTTTCATCTCCAATTCTTTTTTGGGACGAAATTTTGATTTTTTGAGATAAAATTGTTTGTCTCAAAAAACCATTTCTCTTGTAGTGTCAACATCCAAACGTAGGCTAAGTCACCACACGTGCGATGCCATGATAGGTTTTGAGTTTAGATAGAGGTGTTGAATATTAATGATGCTTGGTCCTGCATCCAGCTAGCATGCATGAGTAATGCTGTGATAGGTGAAATCAACGAAACGTTAAATAATGATAAAACTCTGTTCTTGATCGTTGACTCAGTCCAATACTCTAAACTACGAGTCTACTACTTTTGTGGAAACAAAAAAGAACAGAGACGAGCTTCATTGCGATCTCCGTTTATCACTCGCTTCATCAGTTGATCTTACTGAGAAGTTAGAGACGGTGCGCGGCGACCAAAACCGAAAGCGTTTGTTTGGGTAAGCAAAACATTCACCATCAGTGCATCACCTTCTTTTTCTCTCTTTTTTGTTTTGTTCCATAATTCTCCTATTTTTATAGCTTATAATATATTGAGAATCATTTATTTTTTTAATCGTTGTTCACACTTCTTTTAATGTTATCACGTTGGTCGCCCCCTCCAACCTTTTTCTTTAATAAAAAAAAATTACCCGTGCAGTACCATTAATTATCTTTATCTTATTAACTTAATTTGAGTTTGTAATTATCATCAGACTGCTCATCTAATCTCTTCATGATCACCCAAGTTAGTCTTGAGCCACGTCTATATGGATAATCTATATATATTGGTTAATTATTTGAGGAGCTTTTCTAACCGTAATCTAAATTCATATGAAAAGTGTTACAACCACAAATTAACAGATTTCAGAAAAAATAATTCACAAACTAACATAACATTATGTGATATGTTGGATCTATTTTATAATAAGAATAATTTTATAATCTGATTAACCAACCAAATCACGTCAATTTGTAAATTTATTTTTATATGATTCATTTGTGGCCAAAGCATTTTCCGCTCCATATATGCTATTTGGACCTCTTCGTTTTAAATATTGAGATATTAATTAATTAGGATATAGACATTAACTTTTAGGAAAATATTTTAACCACAAAATGATTACATAAAAATAAATTTACAAATTGACATGGCTTGATGTGATCATACGTCATTTTGTAAAGTTACTTTTATGTAAAATACTAGATCTAGCGAATTCTATGAATCCACGTTAGTTTGTAGATTTATTTTATGTAATATTTTTGTGTCTGTAGATAGTTTCTAATTTTTATGTGTAGTTTCATCAGCTAATGCACTCAACTCGTTACATACAAAATTATTGATCATGCATGCCTTGCTGATTTGGGTATTATTTTTTTTATGTCTATATATAATATATATGATATGGTTAACTTACTTTGAATGACTAATAATGGGGTTTTTGGTCATGGTGGTAGGTAATTATTTTGGCTAAACTTTTAATGGTAATGCTAATTTTTCATTTAACGGCTTTAAAAGAAAGAAATTTATAAAATTGAATTTATTTTTAATTAAAAGAAAGTCAATTTTTATAAATTTAAATTTATTTTTAATTAAATTACATGATTATATTAACTGATTGAATTTATTTTTTATTAGATTATGCAAACATTTCATATTCTGATATTTAATAGTAAAATAATAATAAAGAAGATGTAAGGGTTAGTCTATCTTTTGAGCAGACTTACTGTCACCCGACAGTGACCTCTTCTAATTTTCTGGCTGATGACTATCATGACTTCATACGTAAAGGTGTTGAACGGAGAGCCAAATATTTGCATTGCATTAGTTTCTGGTAACTTAGCCATGCATGCACTAGTACCATCAATTATAAATCTTTTATCCTATTTACTAATTAATTTGATTTTGTAATTAATTATTTCTAGCACCATTAATTATAAATCTTTGAGTAGCACAGGCATGAGAAAATTTTGTGTTATAGTGATCACCTAAGTGATACCAGTTCCTTTTAGCCCGTTATTTCCATTTCACATCTTCTTGCTCTATTATCAAACCCACATTCTCATACAAATTCTTGATAGCTGCAGCATTATGAGGTCCTTCATCTAGCTGCATCTGCTTAAGAAGCTCAGTCTTCTCTTCAATTTCCTTATGAGTATCTCTTCTTTTTCTTTGAACTCCATTTCAATAGCTAACCACTGCAAGTATGCAGCTTCTTATTAAATCACTGCCAATGATTCTGAGTACAAGGTAACTTAGCCCAGGCTCCCTTGACAATCTACTCACCCTCTATATCTAACATCCATATTTGGCCTCAAACCTGGAAATCTTTCTTTTATAAATCAATTCTCAAAGTGCCTTCTTTAACTGTTAGGAGGATGGGATTATGATTAGATCTTCTAGAAGTTAATACTTCATTCTCACTCAATCTAAAATTCTCAAACCATGCCTGATTGGCCACAACTCTATCTAGCTTCTCTTTTGTAAAAGAGTCATATTCATGCATATTACTCCAGGTAAACTTTTGACCCTTCCACCCCAAGTCATATAAGCCATTAGTCTCCAAAGCCAGTCAAAAGTCTTCAATCTGATTCTCAGGCCTGGGTCTACCCCCACACTTCTCATCTTGTGCAATGATTTCATTAAAGTCACCCATAACACACCAACACTGCCTCGAATCTGGTTTAACATGAGACAACAAATTCCAGGAATACTTTCTCTTATTTGTTTCAGGTACTCCTTAGAAACCAGTAAGAAACCAAGACAAATTTTTCCCAACCAAAAAAATACTAGCATGTATATGATGACTCGAGTAGTTCACTACATTAACATCATCGTTTATATTCCAAAGGCTAAACCTCCCTTCCTGTCAATAGAGCTGACAGCAAAACAATTAATAAAACCCAATCTATTCTTCATATAGTACTCCATCTCATTTGACCTCATCTTAGTTTCAATAAGAAAAATCACTGTGGGCTTCTTCTCTCTAATTAGTAAACAGAGATCTTGAACTGTCCGGAAGTTTCCAAGTCCCCGGCAATTCCAACTTAGTATTTTTATAATGATTGGCGGGGATGACTAATAGCCTCCACCAATTGAATATCGTTAGAAACATCAAAACCAAATAACTCAGTTCTACCTTTCTTCCCAACACCTTGTTCTATATCAATTCCCTTTGGTCCATAAATTTTTAATTTTTTTAAAAAACAGGGTACTAGTATGAGGATTACCTTGGTTTCTCGCGCGCTTTCTCCAACTTCTCTGAATCCTCTTTTCCTCTCTTACGAACTGCTTATTCTTCTTCTCTAGTTGAGTAACAAAATCAGCCCCTATACCATTCATTTTGGACCCTACGCTCATACCATTTAAATTGAAGATGGGCCCTAAACTATCCTTTTCCCCTGACTGGGCCACAAGAAATCCACATCAAGAGGAACGTTAGCCTCTAAATTAGAAAGCACCAAATCAGGGATTCCATTTAAATTTTCTCCCTCCATTACTTCCTTCATTTTCCATTGCACGTTACTTTCCTTTCTCCATTTCATGAATTACCGCCATTTCTGCCATCTTCTTTCCGTTGGTATCAATGTCACCACAATTTACGCTCACTGTATTATTCTTTCCATAATTACCATCTGGCTCTTGCGCTTCGTCCATCATCGGAAACTGCTCAGGTTGGCTCCTTTCACCAGCCGACTGGGACTGTTGCTGATCATTCTTTTCTTTTCTGTTGCCCATGTAACCACTCACAGCCTTGCGCCTGGTATTGAAATCAGCTCGTAACCAAGATCCAAACTTCTCTGCTTTTGCAAATTTTGACGTTCCAGACGACATGCAGCCTTGATACCCATGAATAATCCAGTCACTCTTGAAACAGAGATTCGGAAGCTTTGCATACTTAAGAGGAATCCAAACTCTCTCCCCCATCAAGTTGATAGATCTTCTTCTGGAAATGGGCTTTTGTAAATCAATTTCAATTTTAATCCTCGGATAATTCTCCCGGCCCGTTCCATCTTCTTATATGTTAGAGAAATATACAATAATATAATAAAAATTACAATTAAATTAACAATCAAATGAAACTAGTTTGGACTGAGGCACAGAAATATCACTCTCTTTAAAGAGATTCAAGCTCTCTGCAGTGTACAATCTCTCAAATTAGCCGGTGCAGCAGAACTCTTATTTGACTTGACTCTTCCAGAATACAACAGTCCAACTAATCGTCGTATAATCTGAACCAACTCTGTACAAGTGGTTGAACTCAAAACTTCACCAAAAAATACATTTCTTTTATCTGAAAATACTCTCAAAAAATATATGCTCCCTAAACTTTTTTTTTTTTTTTATCTCACTTTTTTAGTCAAGTACCTTATCCAGTACCAAAAGACCATATATATATATATATATACGGGACAAATAATGATAACGGGAAAAAGCATTAAAGATGCCAATGTCCATTTGCATTAAATGCTTAACGATTAAAAAGAAAATAAAGCAACCTAAATGCCAACGGCACTTAAAGCCAACGACAAGCAAACTAAATGCTATAATTAAGAGATCAAGCCCGTTAACCAACGGAAAGAAAAATTATTAAAAATACCAACATTTCCCCCTATTTTTAATAATATATATATATATATATATATATATATATATATATATAGATACTTTCAGTCAAAGAAGGATTATTATGCATCATGAAAGTGTGCTCTGCATTGAACCCTCACTTAATAAAATAACAACCTTTACTCCAAAGTCAGTAGTGGTCTCAGACTTGAACTATGATTGCTTAAGATAAATAAATAATTATTACTCACACATATTAACTTAGGTGTTAATATAAACTTTATTAGTCAGCACATTACGGTCTTGTACTCATCCCAGTTTCTTGAGTGTTTTATAGAATAAACTCAAATCTCATAGAGAGCGACCCTACTCTCACACTCACATAGGTGAAATCTGTCAAGGGTGTTTCTGTAATTCTTACACCCCACTCATAAGAGCTACAAAATTTCATTAAGAGTTTCTTCAAAAACTTATCATCCACAACATTACAGGATAAAAGCACTCACATCATAGGAATGAAAAATAAAAAATAATGCATTTCTTACGACCATCATATGATTCGTTTTTCTCATTGAATCAAGTTCTCAGGATCTCTAGTCCCCAGGTTGGGTATCTTCATACATGGTTCATGAATTTATGGGTTTTAACCTCATTCCACTCGATGTTATTCAGATCATTTTTTTTGTCAAAGCTTTGTTTAGTGGATTCACATTAATAACACTATCAGTAGAAAAAATCTCACAGTACTGTATTTTTCTTCAAATGGATCTGGATTTACCGTTATAATAACGGTTTTTGTACTCTACCAATTGTAGCAATACTATCACAATGAATTAAAATGTGTGGAACTGATTTTTCCCATAAGAGAATTTCGTGTATAAATCTCTCCACCAATTTACTTCTTTATAGAAGCCAAAGCCGCTCAACTCTATGGTTGACTACGAAAAATACTGTAGCCAAAATATGCAATAAAACACCTTAAAACGGCTTGATCTTAAAAACTGTACGTTGAAAAACTTTTGGTAATGGCACTAAATTCAAGATTAATACCATATAGAAAGCAAACGACAACAAATTAAAAAATGCATTTGATGCAAATGCAAAAGTGCTTACCGCTTTCGATGCATCTTTTTTTTTTTTAATCTAAGTATCAATGCATCTAAATGTGCACTAAATGCACTAGACTTACCCAAGCATTCACCAAACACCAAAAATTTCAACTGACTTTACTCCCACAAACTCAAAAAGAAAAAAATTTGAACAAAACGTTAGGGGCTAAAACTTTTTTTTTTTTTTTTAAATCTAAAAACTTACCCCACTAATTTTTAGACTTAAAAATAAATCTTCTTTTCATAAAAAAAATACTACTTACTCAAAAAATCACTTTATTCCAATATAAAAAATTGGACTGCAACTTTTTTATTCCATATCAAAGAAAGACATAAGCATGCATGCTAAAACATTCAAAGAATAATGCACATAAAAATAAACATTCTATGCTTTATTCTCAATATTCAATTTAAACATCTCATCACAAGCATAGCTCTTGCCCACAAAAACTCCATTTTTTTTTAATCACATATTGATCAAATTCCATAATTTGTTTGAAGCCCACTTTGTTGAGTAAAAAACTCGACATCAAATTCTTCCTCATAGACAATGTATAGAGTACATATTTGAGTATCAATATACGTTTAGAGATGAATTTCAGCTTAAGCTCACCACTCCCAACAACCTTGGTTTTACTAGAATCACCAAGCATAATAGTTTTCTCTTCTTCAAAGGGAGTAAGATTTTTGAACCAATTTTTATCATATTGGCTTTGAAAGCACTTTTTGTGAGGTCTACTAAATTTTTTGAAATATTTTCTTTGCGGCTTCAAATAACTATTTCTTGTATTTTTACTTTTGGGCAAGCTACCATTTTCAGAAATTAAGTTTACCTTTGTTATGGAATCTTCATTATCATTTTGAAATACCAAATCATCTTGGCCTCTAGCCTCATCTTCTACACGAATATTTGTAATTAAAGTCTCCAAAGATGTCTTCTTTTGTTTACGGCGCATCAACTTTTGAAACTCTGTAAAGCTTTCCAAACTTTCTTTGCAGAGGTGTAAGTAGTATTGTAGTAATCATAAAATTGATCAGCAAGATAATTTAAAAGATAACATAGACAACTATACTCATCTTTGGTATATTTTTCAATCTTTTCTTCATGAGCTTTCACCTTACACTTCCATCTCTTGAAATGAGCTCCTTTGAACCGGAAGGGCTTGTTGAGATTTCCAATGATTTTTGTGGACTTTTCAAATGTAGGCTCCATGTTTGAATCTCCTTAAAATTGTTAGAGAAATATACAATAATGTAATAAAAATTACAATAAAATTAACAATCAAACGAAACCAGTTTGGACTGAGGCACAAAAATATCGCTCTCTTTAGGGAGATTCAAGCACTCTGCGGTGTATAATCTCTCAAATTAACCGATGCAGCATAACTCTTATTTGACTTGACTCCTCCAGAATACAATAACCCAACTAATCGTCGTATAGCCCAAACCAACTTTGCACAAGTGGTTGAGCTCAAAGCTCCACCAAAAGAACACATTTCTTTTATATAAAAATACTCTCAAAAAATATATACTCACTAAACTTAATTTTTTTTATCTCACCTTTTTAGTCAAGTACCTTATCTCGTAACGAACAACATATATCTTGGAAATAGAAAGGACTGCCAGTTTTCCAAATCTTCGCCATTGTAGAACGAACAACATATATATTTGCTGATAAGTCGATCCGAACACAATTTCCCAACAAGGCTACATTCCCCTTTCTTTAGTTCTACTAACAACCATGCTTCATCAACGTACATGAATCTCAAGATCTTCCTCTTCAGTTAACTGCAACTGTTTCCACATCTCTTCTATGTTACCCATCACTATCTCTCTCAGTCCGACAAACCGAACTAGAGAACTGGACACACGCTTATAGAAGTAAGATGTGAAAAACCTTCACCTCAGCTTCACCTAACAGAGGCTCAAGAGAAGAATTCTGATAGCCCTTTCTTAATATGTATCTGATTGTCGAGATTGGATGATCATGCCATCTATTAATTCTTGCTTATCTTTCATGCATCCATTTTGCCGTTAAAAGTGGCGAAGCTAGCATTAATTGGAGGGCATTACTTTTTTTTTATAATAATCTCATCCCATTCATGAAAAAGGACATACAAGTTGACTTAAAAAGCCAATTACAACCGTTAGTAGCTTCCCAGCACACTCTCATGGCTGACAGGTCTAGTCCCGAGGACAAATCCCTGAAGACCTAAGTCTAAAGGATAGCCCGCCTCTGTCTATGACAGAGGTAACAGTACCTACGTAACAAACTCCTTACCCGACTAATCGGAGTACGGAGGAGTAGCCCTGCCATCTCGCCATCTCCGCCTACGCGGAGGGGGGGAGAAAATTCCACCCAGTCCGAATGGCATTACATTTTTGGGTTTTTATTTTTCAGAAAATAAACACAAGACAGAAAGTAAATAACATTGTGAAAACACTATAAATTGGAAAATCAGTGCACAAAAAGGTTGTTGGAGGGAAAACCGACGATTGAGCTATGAAGATCCAGAGACGCCTGTTCAGGAACGGCCGCGCGTTGCAGTGTTAGAGGGTTCCTTGGTGGCACGTGAGGTCCACACGCTGGCGAGCTCCGAATTCTTCAACCTGCGCGTGCGGGCTACACGCCGCTCTGGTGGAGGCCGCATTGGGAGGATTCGCAGATCGGCGACAAGTAAATCTCCTGGTGGGGCGCGTGTGGGAAGAAGTGGACCGGAGAAGCTCAGATCAACTAACCCCCTTATTCAGCCGAAAAGACTGAAAAAAAAAACAACAAACCAAACGGAAACCGTCGGATACACAGGGCCGACGTTAGAGAGGGAGGAGAGGAGAGGGAAGAGGAAGCCGAAGCTCCCCCTCCCCCCAGCTATGATCGGACGAGAGAGCTTCTAGTGAGAGAGGGTCTGGTTTTTCACGTAGAGAGAGAGAGAGAACTTCCCTGGGGGGCATTACTTTAATTTTGATAGTTTAAAGTGCATATTAAACACGTGTTAGTCAGAACTTTAATCTTGTCCGTGTGAGTGGATGTATAAGATCTCGTTCTCATCGAGTTAGAGATAGAGGAACCTGGAAAGAACTTAATAATATTACTCAGGTTCATTTTTTGGACAATATTAAATTCTCAATAAATATTGTACATAAGATCTACTATGCGTTTATTGTCTCACTAGACTCTCAAGTAACAAGTTTAAATAAAATCTTGTGGGGATCTTTTTAATCTCATTTAAATAATGTTGATCACTAGCCGATGTTAGGTCAGTATCTATTATCTACCATCATCTTCATGCATGCAGTAAAGAAACTTTGTTACAGTTTATCATTTATACATTGCAAGCCAGTTGTGCGAGGCTGGAGTAAAGTTCAAGGTGAGTTCAAGCAATAAAAAAAATGTATAATTTTAAATTTTTTAAATAGCAATAAATAGAATTTACAAATCACAATAAAGAAATACAGAAAAAAGATTAAAGTATTACTAATACTCCCAAGTCCTAACTCCTAAGCTATTACAATTTACAATAATAGAATTTATAATAAAACCATAATAACTAAACTATTACAATAATACAAATTAAGAGAAAAAAATTACAAAAGGGACATTGTGATTGCATCAACATTACAAAGAATTGAATATGTAAAATCTAAATACAATTGTCAATTGAACATAAATGACAAAAGTGACAATGGGAAACTTTAAACTTTGACTTTGACATTTGGGAAGGGTGGCCAAGGGTGGAAATAGAATTTAGTGATGCTTGCTATGAGTCGCGAGATCATAAAATCTGAAACATTAACAATTAATAGGAAGATAAATTAGAATTATAAACAAGAAACAAATTAGAAAATTACAAATTAAAATCTGAGTAACCAAGATGAGATGTGGATCAAGATACGACATCGATAATATATCATTTGAATTTCGGTTTGGAGTTAGGATTGAGGCTTGAGGTGCGCATATGACAGTAAGATTATAAAAACAATTAGATACTAAAAATTATATAAATATAAAAAAAATTAAGGGACAATACAAATTGTATAAACATATAGCAAGTGGCAATAGTGGATCGGGATCCAATATGGTGAAGTCATACTATAGCGGAGGTAGACGTCGTATCATGTATGGCTATAACAATTAAATTAGAAATTAATACCGATGTATCATGTTTATAAATAAAATAAATCAAAATAATAAAATGAAACATTGAAATCAACAATTACCATATCCAGGCTGATCACCACCCTCCTCGTCGTCGGCCTCATTAAAGTCAAGAACATCCAGAACATAAATTTGAGTCCCTTTAATCCAATTCTGCATGCAAATCAATATCTCTGTAGTGGTAGGGGACAAAGAACTCCGAAAGAGATCCAATATGCGCCCTCCGATACTAAAGACTGACTCTAAGGCTACGGTGTTAATAGAGATAACCAAAATACTGCGGGCTATCTCTCTAAGAACGGGATACTTCACAACATTGATCTTCCACTAAGCTAATATATCAAACCCTTCCGTATATGAGAGAAGATCCCCTGCCAAATATTGGTCTTCCTCCGACTTCGCCTCTGTAGATTGACAGATTAGTTAGAGGTTCTGTAAGAGGCTTTGGGCCCACACCAACCTATGTTTTTTCCCCTTCCCTACTTCTGGAGAAGGCGCTGGGGTAGGTGTAAGTGTAGGTGCGCTACCTAATCACTGTAAACTCATCAAACAATCTACTGATGGTGTCTCTAACCACGCCCCCAA
This sequence comes from Cyclocarya paliurus, assembly GCA_029856935.1. Lineage (NCBI taxonomy): Eukaryota > Viridiplantae > Streptophyta > Magnoliopsida > Fagales > Juglandaceae > Cyclocarya > Cyclocarya paliurus. Next base: position 30,407,026 of record CM056953.1, read on the forward strand.
TAAACTCAGCCAATGTACAAGTCTCAAACCATATATCATGCTATCAATGTTGAGCTGGGATAAAAAACAACAACCAAATATAACAAAATATTTTGCCTACTCAAATCCCCCAATACTTTTAATATTTGACCCTCATCATCAATGTCATCTCCTACATCATAGTATGGTCACTCATACACATCTCATCCAATTCTTCTTTCATCCTACATATTTGTTGAGTGAACTCATTGGATGTAGGGTACAAAGAACCAAATATTTTCAATGTCACAAGTCTTAAAAAATCTACAATGATAGAAACCACCTCCCAATCATAATCAATAGGCTTTCCTAATTCCCCATGCTCATCAAAATATCTGACATATTGGATGTCTTCATAACCCAATAATTTAAAAGCTGCCTTATATTCTTAGGATGCTTCTAACATCAAAAAGGTTGAGTTTTATTTTATAAGAACATCAGTACAAAGGCCATTATTGGATGTTATGCTCGCATTCTTTGCAGCGGTTTTGAATTTCTCCAATCTAGCAGGAGTAGATCTCACAAATCTCACAATCATTCTGACTTGTGCAACTAAATCATCAACATCTCTCAAGCCATCAGACACAATTAAATTCAAATATGTCAGCACATCTAACATGCAAACAATCACCATCCAAGATTGTCTTATTCACCTCTCTAAACTAGGTCTTAAGATATCCTAATACGACATCGTTAAATGAGGCATTATCAACTGTAACTGTTGAAACCTGTGCCAACCCCCATTCCTTTATTGCAGCCTCCAAGGCCTTACCAATCGTCTCACCCTTGTGATCGAAAATTAAACAAAACTTCACAATTTTTTTATGTAGTGTCAAATCACAAACAATGAAATGTACAGTCAAAAACGTGTAATTAAAATTTTGAATAGATGTCCAAGTATCAGTAGTGAGGCTTACAACTTGACCCGCCAATTGGCCCCTTAACAAATCATTTTTCTTTTGGTAATGTTTTTTAATATCTTTTGCCACAGTGTGACGAAAAAGAATATTAAACCTAAGTTCCTTGCAGTTGGAATATTCTTGGAACTATCTCCCCTCCACAAACTAAAAATGTAGCTCGTCCATGATAACCATATAAGCTAACTTTCTTCTACACTCATCAGGGTCATACTTAGTATGCCCATTCAACGTAGAACTCCCACTACTCCCATCTGCCATTTGTTTTTGTCCAATCTTTAGCCTAAATTGAATTTTCTCTTGTAAGGATTTCAATATTGGACTCTTATTGCATTGTTCTTCTAAGTACATATTTAACTGTGATGTACCATGTTTCCTATAGTGACATCTATAGAGTTTACTACAATAGTTACAATTTACTTGGAGGTTATTGGGGTCATCATCCTCTAGTTTGGTAAAGTGAGACCAAACTATGGAAAGATGTTTCTTGCTTTGTGTGGGCATGGGCGCATGACAACAGTCACTAGGGTTAGTCTTGGGTGTAGGATTAGGTGTTTGGGGTAGACCCAGTAGGAGTAGGACAACTATCTCTAAAATCTGAGGTAATAGACAAATACATTCTCCAAAACAAGAAATAAATATGAAATTAAAACAAAAACATATCATTAACATCAACAATCAACACATAGGGATCAAGTATCAACAATCAAAACATGCCATTAACTTTTTCATTATTATAATTTGTTTTATAAAATAAGCACCTCATTGGCATTACGTACACAAGTGTGGTTATCAGAAAATTTATGCAAACGGCACACATATATAGAGAAATATGTTATCTAAAACCTTTTTTCTTGTCAGAGTCAGACTATTTCAATATAATTCATAAGAAGGCATGAGGTTCTATTTTAAAAAAGTGCCCAGAAAGATCTTTTTTTTTTTTTTTTTCTGAGCCCCAAGAAAGATGATCTTTATTGCTGAGAGATCTGTTTGAATAAATCTGAAAGGCTTGCGAAAGTACGTATTCAAACAAATCCTTTTTTTATCACTTATTGAAGCACTACAACTATAAAATTCCTAAAAAAGGCTTTAGTAGTTATCTTTTTAATTTTCTCATATATTATCAAATAATTCATGAGAAGTTATTTTCTTTTCCATTTATACTTAATCCCATGCCAAAACTAATTAAAGATGGTAAAAGAATTTCTTTTAGGTAAAAACTTTGCTCAAGAACATGCCGTCTTCATGTGTCAATAATGTGATGAGAAAAGGAAAAAAAAAGGTTTTCTTTCCAGTTATTGGCATCTATATACGGTAGGGTCCCACCAGAGATCACTTGCTTTGCCAACCACCACATATTTTTACTTTGATTTTCAATGCAAAGCAGTTTTGCAAGACACGAAAATAGGACTTTTACTTACAGTAAGACCAAAGCAATGTTTTTTTTTTTTTTTTTTTATCATATTAAATCTTCTTATTTGTAGTTCACTTATTAATCTTTAGTAGTTTTAAGTGTCAATCCCTTTAAAATAATCAGAATTAGAGAAGACTATTCTTATAGTTACCACAAAAAGGAGAAAAAAGAGTTTAATCTACTGGAAACTTTCATTTATAAATTAATTCAAGCATTTTTCATTTAATTTACAATAATTTTACTGGTGGTTTCGATATGATTATCTGAAAAAACCATAACTCTCTCCAGTAAAAGTCGTCCTAAATTCTCATACAAAGAAATATGTGTTCAGAAAACTGAGAGAAAAAGACAACTAAAACAGAGAAATAGAAACAACAAAGCCATGAATGAACATCAAATCAATTAAAAAAAAATAGAGAGATTCAAGTTTTGGAGTACCTGAACAATGCCTAAGAAAGATTGAGACCCTTAAATTAATTTAGGAGTTTCAATCTAAAACCCCTAAATTAATTAGAAAGATTGAACCTCTAAATTAATTGAGGGTTTCGGATTGGAACCTTAAATTAGTTTATAGTTCCAATCCGAAACTCTAAAGGATTGGAACCCTAAATTAATTTAGGGGTTTCAAAGATTGGAACTCCTAAAGGATTGGAATCCTAAAGCCTAAATTAATTTAGAGTTTCGGATTGAAACTCTAAACTAATTTAGGTTTCAAATCCGAAACCTTAAAGGATTGGACCCCTCAATTAATTTAGGAGTTTCAATCTTTGAAACCGGATTAGAACCCTAAACTAATTCAGGTCCAAACAGAAACCCTAAAGGATTGGAACTCTAAATTAATTTAGGAGTTTCAAAGATTTAGGGGTTTGGATTCACCGTTCACGAATTACCATTCACAACAATTCAAAAATCATCAATTCATCATTCATCATTCACCGTTCACGAAAATTCACATTCACAAATCACATGCACAATCAAGATTCTCCACAACACAATTCATAAATCTCATCCTCCATCTCCATTTAATCTCAACCTTCCTCCAATCTCCATAACTCAACAAAAAAAAAAAAAAAAAACATAAAATACTAAAACTAAGAAGTTCGAATTTGGGGCTTACCTTCGGCAACGATGATGTGACGGACATAAAGAGCGACAACGATGGCCACGGCGACAGAGATGAGCGGACGCTGGACACAGTGAAGAGAGGAGCGACAGAGAGAGAACTAAGAGAGAAGAGAGTTCGAGAATGGGAGGGCCTAGTGGGAAGGGGAGTCGCGGGAGGGGGAGATTAATTAACCCAAACCAAACGGACCCATTTTGTCTATAATGACAAAATCGTGTTGTTTCGTCTGGCATATTTAAAAAAAAAAAAAGAAAAAAAAAACCCCTTATACAAAAGGACGTCATTTTGTCTAAAGGTTTTTTTTAATATAGGGCCTCCTTTATCCCCCGCCTCTATTGGGGGTCGCAGATGCGGGCGGGGCAACTCATTGCCGTTGGCCCCGCCCTCATCTGCAGCACGAATCCCCCGCCTTGCCTGGGCGGGGGCAGGGCGATGTAGCGGGGGGGCAGGCCCACTGCCCACCCCTAAAACCTATAGAGAGAAGGAAAAATAGGAAGGCATTGGATAAAGAGAGACGGTCATCTGCAGCTTCTAAAAATCAAGATGAACCCAAAAGGCCCAAACAAGTAGATCTAGATGCAGATATGTCATAGGATGAAGATCGTGCACCAGTGGTACCTTCATCGAATAGTGGCTTGCCCGAGTTTCATATTGGTGTTTTTAAGGACTTGGAATCAATGGATGGTAAAGCTAAAGGGGAGGTGGCATTGAAGCAATGGTGAGAGAGCTACAAGAAGTTCAGGAAGTGTATGAGAGGATTGATAATAAGGTCGTCGTTTAAGGTGGATTGAAATTGGAAGTTGAGAAGTACCATGGCATGAAAAATTGTGCACCTTCTTTGAGATGATGTGCGCAGGCTTATCTGTGGAGTTTCTTCATTAGAAGAGATACAACCCAGTCCTTGCTTATGTTTTCACTTGTTTTAATCACAAATGATGTGGCTCATTCAGTTAGTTCATAGAGTGTTGAGTTGGCAGGTTTCTACTGGAGGGTATTAAAAGCCCCAAATCAGGCACATCCGTTCCAAAGAAGGACTATACATGAACTAACGTCAGCTTATAGACTTTTTTTTTCTTTTAAAATTTACGTGTAAATCTAATACTCTTCTTGAAAAAATTAGTATTTAATATATTAAAATTAATCATATTTAGAATGAGAAAATATCTCAACTAATGCTAGATACAGTTGTGGAGTGCGCAAGTGCCATGCAATCTTTTTGAAAAAAAGTTAGTAAATACTGGACCTAATTTTCTAATAGTGGACCTTACTCAATTTTAAAATGATTGAGCAGCGCTTGCACATTCACGACTAAAAATATCATTTCACAAATGTCTCGCCCACTGTTATAAGAAATGTCCACCATTAAGATCCTTACACATGTCAAATGAATCACTGTATGGACTTAAACAGTCCCCAAGACAGTGGTATAAAAGATTTGACAACCACATCATTCACAATGGTTTTAGTAGAAGCAATTATGATAGTTGTGTATACTACAAGCAAGTTGATGAAAATCCAATATACCTATTGTTATATGTGGATGACAATGCTTGTTGCATGTAAGGACATAATTCAAATTAACCAAGTCAAGTGCATGCTAAAGCTAAAGTCAGAATTTGAAATGAATGAATTGGGTCCAGCTAAGAGAATTCTAGGAATGAAGATAATAAGAGAAAGGAATGAAAAGCTTATATACTTATCTCAAAATTCATATATTTTCAAAGTTCTCAATAGATTTGGTATGGACCAAGTAAAAACTGTAAGCACTCCTATTGGGCATCATTCTAAACTGTCAGTCACTCAAGCACCAGAAACTCATGAGGAAAAAGAATTTATGAATAAAATTCCATATGCCAACATGGTTGGGAGCATCATGTACGCAATGGTTTGCTCTAGGCCAGATTTAACCTACGATGTCAGTATTGTAAGCAGATTTATGAGCAATCCAGGAAAAACACACTGGCATGCTCTTAAAAGTGTATTCCAATACTTATTTGGTACAAAGTGCTTAGGACTAAAATTTTGTGAAAATGTGCAAATAGGTTCTGATCTCCAAGGCTTTGTTGACTTAGATTATGCTGAAAATTTAGACACATGAAAATCACTAACTAATTTTGTGTTTACTTCTTATGGAGGGGCTGTCAGTTGGAAGTCTAACCTATAGTTAGTGGTAGTCTTATCAACAACTGAGGTAAAATATATAGCAATGACTGAGGCAACAAAAGAGGCTATACGGCTAAAGGGGATTTCTCATGAATTGGACATTTATAAAGGCAATGTCACAGTTCACTGTGACAATCAAACTAACATACATCTTGCCACAAATAATGTTTATCATGAGAGATCCAAGCATATAGATATTAGACTTCATTTCATGAGGGACATCATATCTGCTAGAGAGATTGGGGTGGAAAAAGTTTCCACTGAAGACAACAACCAAGTTTAGAAACTATCTAAACTTGATTAATATGGAAAGTTGTTAAGTACTCACTAGGGGGAACCTGTAGGAACATCTAGGAGGAAGAAGACATCTTACAAGGACTAAATGTTTGTCAAGGTCGAGATTTGTTATAGGAAATGTTAACAATTGAGATCCTTACACATGTCAAATGAAGGAAAGGCTACAACCATGTGATCCTCAAGTTGCTGAGGTGGAGAGCTAAAGCTATTCTATTATGCATTTGAGAAACTATATAAGACTTTATGTAGTTCATTTATAAGAATGTGATTGTGATAAAACTTGCATTGTGATTTGGTGAAATATCAAGGAGAAACAGAGAGAGACCTCGAGAGAGTCACTTGAGAGAAAGTGAGATGAGGGTGATATCTTGTAATCTTGATATTGTAATTTTTCATTTTGATCAATAAAACAGAAGGCTCTTAGATGTTCTTGTCGTGGACGTAGATCATTAAGATCAAACCACATAAATCATTGATGTTCCTTACTGTTTTTTATTTGTTTTCAATATTCTGTGAATGTTCTTGGCAATCTTGGAGGCATAGTTTGATCTGGAAATCATATACAATTTAGATTTCATTTCAACAAGTTCAACACCCACCTCGGCCAATTGTTACAAATCCAACTGTCCAAGTCCACATGAAAAACCCTATAAACTCACATGAATAATTTACTGATAAATCTTTGAGAAATACTTTAGCCATAAAGAGATTACACAAAAGTAAACCCACAAACTGAAGTAGCTTGATGCAATACATCAGATTGTAAAATTGCTTTATTGTAAAGTAGATCTAACAGATCATATGAAATCATATAAATTTGTGGCTTTATTTGTGTGTACTCTCTTTGTGTATGTAGTAGCACTTCTCAATATTTAATATTTATCATATATAATAAAATGGCTATACCATAAAATTGCTAAATAATGGTTAGGAGTCGAAGAAACCCGCGTACTTTTAGAAATTAAATAAATTGATTTATTCTCCACCAAAATCACTTAAAAATGACCCCATGACTATTACAATAATATCTTCATTTTTAATTATCAAGAATTTAATATTATGTAATATAAATAATTGAAGTCTTCTCACAGGAGACGACCTAGGCCAACATGACACTTTTGTTTCTTTTAGGACAGCCAGAATCCTTCTTCACTGGATTGATGTTAAGATAATTTCATAATATGATAAGCCACCACTTGAGTTTATTAAATTAGATTAGGTGTTGAATATTAATGATTGGTCCGGCATCCAGCCACCATGAGTAATATAATGTTGCACTCCCCTCTAAGAGTGCGACTTTTGTGCCAAAAAAATAGAGATAAGCTTCATTAATTGTCTCCGTTTGATCACTTGATTTGCTTCATCATCAGTTCTGTTATCTGTCTGAAAGTCTGAGAAGTTAGAGAAGGCTGGGACCAAAAGCGAAAGCGTTTGTTTGGGTAATTAGGAAAACATTCACCATCTCCTTATTTTTCTTTCTCTTAATTTGTTCGATAATCTCTGGTTTTGTTTTATCAATTTTATTGTATGCCATATATCACATTAAAGTATTTATTCAGTTGATCTAACCCTTTGTGACTCTCTCTATACCCCTTTGTATGCCAAATAATGATAAAACTCTGTTCTTGATCGTAGACTACGACTTTTGTGATCTCCGTTTGATCACTCGGTTCATCAGTTGATCTTACTGAGAAGTTAGAGACGGTGCGCGGCCACCAAAACCGAAAGTGTTTGTTTGTTTGGGTAAGCAAAACATTCACCTTCACCTTCTTTTTCCATCTTTTTTATTTTGTTCCATAATTCTCCTATTTTTATAGCTTAGAATATTCTGCTTAATTTCTTTTTTTTATTCAGTTGTCCACACTTTTTTTTAATGTTATCACGTTGGTTTTTTTTTTTTTTTTTTTGTCTCTTTGAATTTATGCACTTCACTGGTTTGGTTCTTTGAAGGAATTTGGGTTGTGGTCTCACTGTTTTGGTTTGTTTTGTCAAATCGAAAGAGTGAGATCAAAGTTTAAATTTGCCAGAAAAAATATATCAATTTAATTTTTTTTGTTTGCATTTCATTGCTTTAGATTGATGACAAATTTGAAACAAATTTGGATCGTTTCAACTGTACTATATATAAATTTCTTGAGTTGCTGATTTTTTAATTTTGATTCATTCTGTTAGAATGCAAGATTTTTTAGGTTTGGGCTATTTAGTTTGAGGTTTTTGTTTAAGGATTTTGTCATTTCTGTATAAATCTTTAGTATTTCTTGTTATAATTTTATATTTCTAACTGTATAAATCTTTGGTAATTTTTGCTTATAATTTTATATTTCATTCTAGAAATATTTGGTTATTTATCTATCAAGATTTCTGCTTATTGATTTATTAACGTATATAAAAGTTGCTTCTTCTCAATAAAGAGAATTTAGATGATGAGGATTTTCATTAGTTGATGGGGGTTCTTAACGCAATCTTTACTGTGATAGTGTTGATAGCTTTCCTCCATCGTTTGATGAAAATCCTCATTCATCTTCTTTGTTTTGAGAACAAGATTTATTTTGTATGTTATAGATGTTTTAATGCTTAAATTAACATCATATTTATTCAGAACATGCAGAATAATGTAAACATTATAATATAATATGATATTATGTGAATATGAAATATTAGCTTCTTTTATAATATACTTTGTGTATTTTGTTTTTGTGTAAAAGATATTATTATATTGGTTCCCTGATGTGGTTTTTTATTTGTATATTCTTTTGTATGTTTCAAGATTTGATATGTAATATAATATATCTTATGTAAACATAAAATATTAGTTTTTTTATAATATATTTTGTTTATTTTTGTTTTAGTATAGAAGATAAGACTTGTAAATTGTTGTCTTATTGTGTTCTTTTGATGTTATAGAAGATAAGACTTGTAAATTGTTTGGACTTTTCGGTTTCAGATTGGTATCTCTTTTAACCTATTGATAATCATTTATTATGTTTTTAGGCTTACATTTTTTTATAAATTATTTATAATCATTTATTATGTTTTTAGGCTTACTCGCCAATATAATAAAAACGAGTATTTGCGACGAATTATTTATAAAGAAAATGACTATTTATGTTGAAAATATATTTATTTTGATAAAAAAAATAATTATTTTTACAAAAAAAACTGATCACAATTTCAATTTTGTGACTAATTGCCACCCGACAGCAACCTCTTTCAATTTTCTGACCGAACCAAATCACATTGACATTGACTATAACTTCATCTATGAAGGTATTGGTCGAAGAGCCAAATATTTTCTTGGCATTAGTTTCTCGTAACTAACCCATCCATATGCTGTACACTACAACAAATTATGGTTTTTGGAATGAAAATTTTCGTCTCAAAATATTGGCATTTCATCTTAAAATATTTTTTAAAATGAAAAAAAAGTGTCGCAAGGTCGTTCCTATAAAACTGTCTCAAAAGATATTTTGAAACGAAAATCACAAATTCGTCCCAAAAAATATCTTTTGGGACGAAATTAAACTGCACCTTTCGAAATCGTTCGAACGGATTTTTTTCTAGGACGAATTAAATTCGTCTTGAAAAACCGTTCGAATGTAAAAAATACCGTTCGAACATATGGGACTGTTTGAACGGGTCGGAGTAAATAACGTTCGAACGGGTAATTCATAAAGAAACGTTCGAACAGAGAAATTGATGATTGAACGCAAATAGTGAATTTCCTGTTCGAATGACACGCAACTTTTTTAGTTCGAATGATAATGTATGTTGTCCGAACGGATATGTCCGATTTGTATACGTTCGAACGGATGATGAGTGTTCAAATGGTTATTATTTTCATGGACAATCAATACTAATTTAAAATCAAATAGATATTTATATTTTAAAAATACATTACAAATTGTTTAATAAAATACTAATAATACTAATAAAATTCTCAGTACATGATATATAATTGTTCAATATGCAAAACCACTTCTAATAAAAATTAATTGCTTGGAGGCCTGAATTGTTGCATAAGTATCTGCATTTGAAGCTTCATCTCTCTTTGTTGATCTTCTTGTTGTTTCATTCACATCTCCATATCTGCTTTTTTGTCAATTGAGCCTCTAACTCATGCTGTTTTGTAAGCAATTCTTGAATCGTAAAATTTACATTTTCTAATGCAATAGCAGTAGTGCTTGACGTTGATGAAGAGCTTGAAGGCTTTATACAGCGACCCAAACCCCTCAAATATCCTGAACGTTGCCCTAGAACTTGTGTAAAAATTTCAACATCACTTGTTGATGAATTATGATCTGAAGCAGCTTCAGCACGTAGGGCAACCATTTTATCCTACACACAACATATACGTTTAATATTGACACAATAATTTAAATATGTTTAATTAAAAGAAATTATAATACTTACATAATTTTCACGAGTATCGGGATGAGTCTACTCTCCATTACTATTAGTATGTGATGCAGCATATAATTTTGTTAGATCATAATTGGTGTCTGACACTTCCTACAAAAGACATTGTTAAGATATAAAGTTAATATTAAAAACAAACTATATAGAATAAATAAATAAAAAAAATACATTACCAATTTCTTCTAGAGACTATGGAAAGATCGTGAGCCTGCGTGATGATGAATCTTCAACTTTGATCTATTCGTTCCTGCATAGAAATTATAAAAATTAGTAAGTGAAAATTATAAATATGACACATAAATAATTAATTTACTTTACCTTATATGATGGATCATCAAACATGTCATAAAGTGTTTTCCATTCTTCAGGTCAGACATCTTGAAAAGGATGTCACGTGCTTCTTCCTTGTTTTTGTACTTCTTGTAATACTCATGATACCTCGCCTTATACTTGCGAAATGCATTACACATCAACTCTTCAACAGTCCTACGCTCCTCTCTCCGACCATAATTTAGTTCAAAGTCATCCTTAAAAGAGTATATATACAAAAACATTATCATTTAGAATATTAAATAATATCAATATAAATTTATTATTTAAATATTACGTACCAAACAATGCTTTTTTATAACCTCTTTCGCATCTTGGGAGACTTTATGCCATGAACTCGTAGCCAAAGGTGCATAAGTCCGTGTAAGAGCACCCACATGCAATGCAAGCTAAGCTGCTTGTTGTCCCTCGCCTCCGGTATGTTCATCAAGAATGTTAACCTTAATCTTACCTACTTTACGATATTTCTCCAACATCACATCTCTAGTAGTGCCTCGTCCATGATGAGATTGTACTGTTATCTCTATAAAATAATATTAGTTATTTATCCCGTATCAATTAGCATATATCTTAATTGAAAAAAGAGTAGTAGCTATTTACCTTGTTCCATAGAGTCAGTCTCTAATGGCAAGTCAGACGAAGAATTAGGAATAAGTGGAGATGAGATGTGAACTTCCTTCCTCTTTGGTGACATAATTGCGAGATTCTGTATAATGTGAACACAAACTGGTCAATCATCTGTATCAGTTTCATCTATAAATTCGGTCTCATCATCTGTAGATACTTCAGATGACTCAACACTTTGATCAACTGTCGCCTCAACTATATCAGCCTCAATATATTCCCTATGTAATGGGATCATCTCATACTGGCTCAAATATACAAATAAGTTAAATGCAAGTTGACTCTCTTGATATGCTTCTTGAGTAGAGGGATCATCTTCTTCTTCATCTTGTCCCTTCGCCTCAGGAATAACGTCATAAATATTTCTAGGAGAAAATTTTTGTACTACTTGCCATTGATTTCCTAACCGTGAATCGTCTAAATAGAATACTTGAGATACTTGGGAAGCCAAAATGAAAGAATCATCTTCATACCATTTTTTTGATATATTAATATTCAAAAAATATTCATCCTGGCATTTTCCTTTTGAGGATTACTTAAATCCCACCAATCACACTTAAACATATAAACCACAAGCTCCCCCACATATCTCAATCCGATTATATCTACGATACCTCCATAGAAATCAATATTGTCTCCATCATGACTCCCTTCGACAAGAACACCACTATTTTGTGTTTTCCTATAAAGTTCTCGATCAATTGTGTGATACCTACTTCCTCTAGAAATACATGCAGAATATCGAGCAACACGTCTCGAGGGGCCACGCGCTAGTGCATATAGTTCGTCTGATATATCATTCGGATTACTCGCATGCATTTGTACAACCTACATATTAAATAAAGTATAAACATTCAACCGTTAACAATCCACTCTATTTTAAATATGTTCGTGCAAAATTACATATGTATTAATGTCATTACCTATTGTTCAAACCATTTCAGGAACTCCTGTTCATGTCTCAGGTTTATAGCATTTACTCCCAATTCTTTGAGCATGTTAATATGATCACTAAAATTAAAAATTACCAACAATAAGTATGTTTATATAATTGTTTAATAAGTAAATTCAATGATTAATTAACAATTAATTTAAACTTACTTCAAGTGGCTCTCTATCTCTAGGCAATTATTTAGCACGTACCATTGAGTTTTCTCAAATTCCCGTTCACACAAATCATAACCACCCTGAACACCAAGTGGACGTACTTGTTGAGAAAATACAGAAAATCCGTTCCGTTGTCTTGCTTGGTCAACATCAAAATTTCTTTCTGACTGATCAAATCTTGTGTCAACACCGTCGAAGTATTTGGAACATAATGTATGCCACTCATCATCAATATATGTTTCTGCAATTGATCCTTCTGGACGGACCTTATTACCCACTATGCGTTTCAATTTTCCAATAAATCGTTCAATAGGATACATCCACCTATATTGGACTGGTCCTGCAAGTCGAGCCTCACGTGGCAAATGAACGGCTAAGTGAACCATGATGTCGAAAAATGACGGTGGGTAAATACTCTCAAACTTATACAATATTAGTGCAATTTCTCATTCCATACGATCCAAAACTTCTAGGTTCAATGTTCTAGCACATAAATCTTTAAAAAAGGCACCAACTCAATTAATGCAACCCACACATCTCTAGTAAAAAACCCATGGATACCAACAAGCAATATACGTTGTAAAAATACATGACAATCATGGCTTTTAGTCCAGTAATTTTCCAGTCATTCGTTCGCACACACCTTATTAGATTCGAGGCATGCCCATCCGGTAATTTAATTTTCTGCAACCACTAACAAAATGTAGCCCTTTCATTCCTTGACAATGTATACCATCCAATTGGCATGTAAACAGACAAGCCATTTTGTTGCAAGTGCATTTGCGGTCTAATTCCCAACCACTTTAGATCTTTCCGTGAGTTTATATTATTCTTCGTTTTACCTTCAATTGACATCAACGTTCCTAACATGAATTCACATATATTTTTTTCAATATGCATAACATCAAGACTATGCCGCAATTTTAACGTCAACCAGTAGGGTAGTTCAAAAAATATACTATTTTTTGTCCAATTCAACTCTAATGCATTTTGTTTTCTCTTCTGTTATTTTTTACCAAAATCATTACTTCCAACATTCGCAAACTGTGCAATAACATCGTCGCCAGACAAGAATGGTGGAGGGTGCCCCCATTCAACAGAATTAATTATCTTTTATCTTATTATTCAGTAATTAATTTGATTTTGTAATTATCATCAGACTACTGATCTAATCTTGTCATGATGATCACATTACCCAATTCAAGTTAGTCTTAATTAGCCCCGTCGTCTATAAATATGGATCTAATTCCATGCATATATATGTGCTATCTGGACCTCTTTGTTTTGAATATTGAGATGTTAATTTATTAGGATATTGACATTTTTATGTATAGTTAGTTCATCAGCTAATGAAAAAGTACTATAAATAATATTTTTTTATAATATATAATATGCATACAAAAAAATGCATGGCAGCTTGCTTGTTGATTTGGGTATTATTTTTTTAGCTAGGTGATCTATAAATAATATATAATATGATATGGTTAATTTACTTTGCTAGCTGCTTTACTAGCTGGTTTCTTATTTTAATTCCTTTCTTTTAATTGTTAAAGCCGTCAAATGAAAAAGTTAGCATTTGCATTAAAGTACTCTAATTAAGTTGCCCAAAAAATTGGCCCATATTTTTATATAATTGTATTGTAGTCAATACTGAGTCTTATGGTTGATAACAATTGATGTATTGATGTTATTTTCAGTTGAATGAAGTTCTGGTTATCAAAAAAAATACTGAGTCTTAATTCGTGTAAGCAGTAGGCCGGGAGCTGGAAGCCAATTAATTAATTAAGAAGATTAATTGTGAGATGGAAAAATCAACAAGTGATGAGGAAATTCAACAAAAAGTGGAAACTGCTTCTGTCCCAAATGCAAATAAAAATCATGTTGAAATTCATCATCAATTGGATCAGGAAGCTGCGAACACTTTGAGTAGTGAAAATGGAAATCAACATAGAGATCAATTGGTAAATACCATCAAAGAAATGGCTGCAAGCTTGGAGCCACCCTTATCATCAAACGAGTGTTGTATCTACAGGATTTCAACTCATCTTCGCAAATTGAATGAGGAAGCCTACACTCCTGAGGTTATATCGATGGGGCCTTTCCACCATGGCACCAAAAGATTAGAACCCATGGAAAAGTTGAAACTGAAATATTTTCAAAGATTTCTGCGGCGGATTAACTTCAACGTGGAGAGTTTAGTAAACTCCATAAAGCTGAATGAAGAAAGTGTGCGTAGTTATTATGCAGAAACCATCAAGTTTAGCAGTGAAGATTTCGTGAAATTAATTTTGCTGGATGGTTCCTTTCTTATTGAGTTTTTCTACGCAATATGGTCCCAAGGATTAAATAATGTTATTCGTGAGAACCGTATACTGTTAAACCAAGTATCGTGGTGGGCAATAATGTTGGACTTGCAGTTACTTGAAAATCAACTTCCTTTCTTTGCTCTTGAGATATTATTCAGCCTTGCATATGCACCGGATGATGAGCAACCTTCCTTCACTTCGCTCGCAATTAAGGTCTTTGAGGACCAAAAGGGACAGAAATTTCCTGGAAATCTTGGAGAGCAACCAATTAGACACCTTGTTGATTTGACCAAAGCATTTTTTCTTCCATCATCCAGAAAGCTGCCAGTACTGCTACCGCATGAAAGTAATGATCTTCCTAGAGCTGCTCATTTATATACTGCAAGCCAGTTGGACAAGGCTGGAGTGAAGTTTAAGGGGAGCTCAAGCAAATGCTTACTTGACCTGAAATTCACCAACGGAACGTTGGAAATTCCACGCATTAATCTTTATAATGAGACGGAGACTATTTATCGAAACGTCATAGCATTTGAGCAATGCCATTATCCATTTGATTCACATTTTACAGACTACATTGTGCTATTGAATTTCCTAATCAACACTCCCAAAGATGCGGATTTACTTATTAGAAAAGGAATCATCATTAACTGGCTTCCCAACAGCAATTCAGTGGCATCTCTTATAAATAATCTGGGGATGAATATTGCATATGATAGCAGGAAATCTGCTTATTGTGGTTTGTTTCGAGATTTGAATGCATTTTATAATAACACTAAGCATACTTGGAAGGCTACCTTGAAACGTGATTATTTCGGCACTCCATGGAAAGTAGCTTCTACTGCAGCTGCTGTTACCTTCTTGCTGCTCACTCTCGTACAAACTATATGCTCCATCATCCAAGTTGTGAAGATGTGAAGAAGCTTTGTGCATGAAATTCTGGTAGGACAGGAAATTTTATTTTACTCCTCACGTTTAGAAATTAATTTGTTAGATTGCTAGCAAAAGCTTCGAAAATTTGAACATAACATGCACAAAGATGTACTGCTTGAAAATGCCTTATCTATTAGTCTATTAGTACAGAGCCTCAGCTCTGAATGCTGTATAAATAATCCTGCATATTTACAAAACATATACTGCACTAACTAATATCTTCTAACTTCACCACATCTTCATTCTTTACTCTGTTCTTCATTTGCTGAGTTACAGATTGCTTTGGAACCACACGATGTTCTCCCATCCGTGATTTACATGATGTCCAGTGAATTGGGTGACGTCAATGTTCTCTTTGCAATCATGCACGTTCGGTCAAAGAGGATATAGACTTGGTTCAATTGTTAAATTATGAACTTTTTTTTTTTTTTGCAGGAACACTTATATGGGCTGAGAATGGAGAAAATCAATAGAAGATTAAGCTAGTGATAGATCATGATATGAATTTCATGCAACAAGAGTGAAGGTCATACTATCAACCCGATGAATTCGAATGAAGTGATTTTGTGTGTCTTTGTTTCTTATTAACATACAATTTTATAGCTTTGTTATTATCGATACTGTTGGGATACTGGGCTTGTCTTCATGAGACTATTTATATTTGCACCCATAATTAATAATCTTGTTGTATTTCTATATAATAACTTCTTTTTTATTGTCAATTACGGAACGGAGAAAATTACATTTGAACATAAAAAGTGATGCCATTAAAATATTGGCTAAAAAACCATTCGATTGTTTATTATAATGTCTCTAAGTTTTAACAATAGAATGTTCAGTTGTAAAAATAATAGGAAAATTACAATATCTATTTGCATAAAGATTTGGGGATCAAATTATTATTATTTTTATATTTTAAATAGAATTATTGATGTTGAAACAACTATGAAGGATGAAGAAATTTTGTCCCAAAAACAGACTATTCTCTTGATATAATATAATTTATAACATTTAAATTTTAAAATTTATTTTTTAAATAAAATTATGTCATATAAATGATACATAGTGTAAAAACTTTCAAATATAGAAAAAATAATATTTCACGAGTAATATTATTTATATAAATAATATATATATATATATATATTAATTAGAAAACGTGGCCATCCAATCCTTCTCACAGGAGACCAAGGTCAACATGTTTGTTTTGGGGACAACCAGATTAATGTTAAGATATTTTCATAATGATAAGTCACCACACGTGTGATGCCATGATAGGTCTTGAGTTTAGATAAGGTGTTGAATATTAATGCTTGGTCGTCCCGCATCCACCAGCTACCGTGAGTAATGCTGTGATAGGTGAAATCAACGAAACGTCGAATAATAATAAAACTCTGTTCTTCATCGTTGACTCAGTCCAGTACTATAAACTACGAGTCTACGACTTTTGTGGAAACAAAAAAGAACAGAGACGAGCTTAATTGTGATCTTCGTTCATTGATCACTCGCTTCATCAGTTGATCTTACTGAGAAGCTAGAGACGGTGCGCGGCGACCAAAACTGACAGGGCTTGTTTGTTTGGGTGAGCAAAACATTCATCATCACCTTCTTTTTCTCTCTTTTTAATTTTGTTCCATAATTCTCCTATTTCTGTAGCTTATAATATTCTGCTTCATTTATTTTTTTACTCAGTTGTTCACCCAAGTTAGTCTTGAGCAATGTTTTGAATTTTGTAATGTACCAACTGGATAGTCGAAATATTTCGTTTTTGTAGTGTAGTCAATACAAAAAAGGATATAGTTTCGTGGTCAGAATTTCAACCATTTCGATCCGTACCGGCCGATATTTCAACTTATACGAGCTTATATTTTGGCCCATATCGGTCGATATTTCGACCTTTACTTTTTTTTTTATTTCTTCAAACTAAAAACTCATTTTTTGACTCCCAATTCAAACCAGACTATTTATAATTTATATATATTTATATATAATTTATTCATATATAAATTATTATTTTAGAATATAATTTTATATATATAATTTATTTATATATAAACTGTTCTGAAATGGTATACGAAACGGTACCGGTACTGAAATATCTCGTTTTAATGTTTCGACTGAAACGGTCACCGATACGGTATTCAAAACATTGCTTGAGCCACGTCTATATGAATAATCTATATGTATGGGTTAATTATTTCAAGGCCTTTTCTGACCGTAATCTAATTCCATATGAAAAGTGCTACAACCACAAATTAACAGGTTTCATAAAATTTAATTCACAGACTGACATAACATTATGTAATACGTTGGATCTACTTTATAATAAAAAGAATTTTATAATCTGATGTACCAACCAAATCATGTCAATTTGTGAGTTTACTTTTATATGATTCATTTGTAGCCAAAGCATTTCTTGTTCCATATATGCTATTTGGACCTCTTTGTTTTGAATATTCAGATATTAATTAATTAGGATATAGACATTAACTTTTAGGAAAATACTTTAACTACAAAATAATTACACAAAAATAAATTCATAAACTGACGTAGTTTGATGTGATACATCAATTTTTAAAGTTACTTTTATGTAAAGTACTAGATCTAACGAATTTCATAAAATTAAGTCAATTTGTGGATTTATTTTGTGTAATATCTTTGTGTATGTGGATGTTCTCTAACTTTTATGTGTAGTTCATTAGCTAATGCACTCAACTCTTTACATACAAAATTATTGATCATGCATGCCTTGCTGATTTGGGTATTATTTTTCTATGTCTATATATAATATATATGATATGGTTAAGGTTAACTTACTTTGAATGACTAAAAATGGGGTTTTTGGTCATGGTGGGTAGGTAATTATCTATCATACTACTGATCTAATCTAATCATCATGATCAGACGGAATCACCCAATTCAAGTTAGTCTTAATTAGCCCCGTGTATATGGATCTAATTCCATATATGTTATTATCTGGTCCTCTTTGTTTTGAATAAATAGATATTAATTTATTAGGTTATAGACATGGTTATAAATTTTTATGTGTAGTTCATCATCAGCTAATGCACTCAACACGTTACATACAAAATTGAATATGCATGCCTGCATGGCTTACCGATTAACTATAAATAATATGTAATATGAAATAGTTAATTCTATTGTAGTCATTGGTACTCTTCTTTGTGTAAGCAGGCCGGGAGCTGGAAGCCATTAATTAATTGTGAGATGGAAAATTCAACAATTCAACAAAAAGTGGTAATTACTGCAGCTTCAGTACTCACAAATGCAAATCAAAATGGTGAAATTCATCAAATATTAGATCGGGAAGCAAACACTTTGAGTCGGGGAAATGGTGGAAATCAACATAGAAAGTTGGTGATTGACATCAAAGAAATGGTTGAAAGCAGCTTGGACCCTCCCTTATCATCAAACAAGTGTTGTATCTACAGGATTCCAGTTGATCTTCTCAAACTGAATAAAGAAGCCTACACTCACCGGGTTATATCGATGGGCCTTCCCACCATGGCAGCCAAAGTTTAGAAACCATGGAAAAGTTGAAACCGAAATATTTTAAGAGATTCCTGCAGCGGACTGACTTCAACGTGGAGATTTTAGTAAACGCCATAAAGCTACATGAAGAAAGTGTGCGTGGTTGTTATGCAGAAACCATCAAGCTGTTTAGGAGTGACGATTTCGTGAAACTAATTTTGGTGGATGGTTGCTTTCTTATTGAGTTTTTCTACAGCTTATTCTCCCAAGGAATCAATAGTGTTATTCGTGAGAACCATACACTGTTAAACCCAATATCTTGGCACGCAATTATGTTGGACTTGCAGTTACTTGAAAATCAACTTCCTTTATTTATTCTTGAGATATTATTCAGCCTTGCATGTGCACCGGATGATAAGCATCGGCCTTCCTTCACTTTGCTTGCAATTAAGGTCTTTCACGAGTACTTTCAATATCCGGAATTTCCTGGAAATCTTGAAGTGCAACCAATTAGACACTTTCTTGATTTGACCAAAGCATTTTTACTTCCATCATCCAGAAAGCTAGTGCTACCACATGAAAGTAAGGATCTTCCTAGTGCTGATCATTTATATACTGCAAGCCAGTTGTACGAGGCTGGAGTGAATTTTAAGGTGACCTCTGCAAGCAAATGCTTACTTGACCTGAAATTCACCAATGGAACTTTGGAAATTCCATGCATTAATCTTGATAATTCGACGGAGACGACTTATCGAAACATCATAGCATTTGAGCAATGCCATTATCCATGTGATTCACATCTTACAGACTACATTGTGCTATTGAATTTACTAATCAACACTCCCAAAGATGCGGATTTACTTATTAGAAAAGGAATCATCATGAATGGGCTTAGCAACAGCGGTGCAGTGGCATCTCTTTTCAATAATCTTGTCACCAATATAATATATTATGGTGGGGACTCTGCTTATCGTGGTTTGTTTCGAGATTTGAATGCATTCTATAATAACACTAAGCATACTTGGAAGGCTACCTTGAAACGTGATTATTTCGGCACTCCTTGGAAAATAGCTTCTACTACAGCTACTGTTACCTTATTGCTGCTCACTCTTGTACAAGCCATATGCTCTATCCTCCAAGTTGTGAAGAAATGAAGAAGCTTTGTGCATGAAATTCTGGTAGGACATAACATTTTATTTTACTCCTCGCGTTTAGAAATTAATTTGTTAGATTGCTAGCTACAGCTTGGAAAATTTGAACATAACATGCACAAAGATAAGTACTACTTGAAACAATATGCCTTATCTTCACTTTCTTCATCTAATAGTACAGAGCCACAGCTTTGAATGCTCTATATATATACCCATTTTTATAGAACATATGCTGCACTAATATCTTCTAACTTCAACACATCTTCATTCTTTACTCTGTTCTTCATTTGCTGAGTTACTGATTGCTTTGTGATTTTCCCAACCCACCCTTGCAATTTCTAGAACCACGCATGAGGTCTTGGATTCTGTGGTGATTTCTTTTTTTTAAGTTGTGTTTTCCTCATTGCTTACTCAAGACAAGTTCTACAGCTGCCAAATTATGATTTTTTTTTTTTTTGCAGGAACACTTACATGGGCTGGGGCTGAGAATGGAGAAAAGCGATAGGAGATTAAGCTAGTGATAGATCATGTCTGATCATGATTTGAATTTCATGCTACAAGAGTGAATGTCATGCTATCAACCCGATGGATTCGAATGAAGTGATATTGTGTGTCTTTGTTTCTTATTAACATACAATTTTATAGCTTTGTTATTATCGATACTGTTGGGATACTGGGCTTGTCTTCATGAGAATTTATTTCTATTTGCACCCATGATTAATTATCTTGTTGTATTTCTATATAATAACTTCTTTTTTATTGTCAATTACGGTACGGAGAAAATTACATTTAAATATAAAAAGTGATGCCATTAAAATATGGCTAAAAAACCATTCGATTGTTTATTATAATGTGTCTAAGTTTTAACAATAGAATGTTCAGTTGTAAAAATAATAGGAAAATTACAATATCTATTTGCATAAAGATTTGGGGATCAAATTATTATTATTTTTATATTTTAAATAGAATTATTGCTGTTCAAACAACTATTAAGGATGAAGAAATTTTGTCCCAAAAACAGCCTATTCACTAGGTATAATTTGATTTATAAAATTTAAATTTTAAAATTTATTTTTCAAATCAAGTTATATTACATGAATGATATTTAGGCCTCGTTTGTTTTCGGAAAACATCTCATCTCATCTCATCTCATCTCAATTTCATCATTACACTTTTCCCAATTCCAATACAAAATAAAATAAACAATTCAACTTTTTCAAATTCATCTCATCTTCTCTCACCTAATCATTACAACTTTTTCAAATTTCAATACAAAATAAAATAAACAATTCATCTCATCTCAAAAGTTTTCATCTCATCTCATCTCATCTCCGAAAACAAACGAGACCTTAGTGTAAAAACAAATATAAAAAAATAATGTTTCACGAGTAATATTATTTATAGAAATAATATATATATTTATATATATTAATTAGAAAACGGGGCCATGCAATTCTTCTCACAGGAGACCTAGGTCAACATGTTTGCTTTTGGGACAACCCGATTGATGTTAAGATATTTTATAATGATAAGTCACCACACGTGTGATGCCATGATAGGTCTTGAGTTTAGATAAGGTGTTGAATATTAATGCTTGGTCGTCCCGCATCCGCCAGCTACCATGAGTAATGCTGTGATAAGTGAAATCAACGAAACGTCGAAACATAATAAAACTCTGTTCTTCATCGTTGACTCAGTCCAGTACTATAAACTACGAGTCTACGACTTTTGTGGAAACAAAAAAGAACATAGGAGAGCTTCATTGTGATCTCCGTTCGTTGATCACTCGCTTCATCAGTTGATCTTACTGAGAAGTTAGAGACGGTGCGCGGCCACCAAAACCGAAAGTGTTCGTTTGTTTGGGTAAGCAAAACATTCACCATCACCTTCTTTTTCTCTCTTTTTTATTTTGTTCCATAATTCTCCTATTTTTGTGGCTTATAATATTCTGCTTCATTTATTTTTTTACTCAAGTTGTTCACTCAAGTTAGTGTTTTGAATTTCATACCGTACCGGTCAGTACAGTCAAAATATTTCGTTTCTGTAGTGTAATCGGTACAGAAAAAGGTATAATTTTGTGATCAGAATTTCAATCGTTTCGACTCGTACAGGCTGAAATATTTCAGCTTTTACTTTTTTTTTCTTTCTTTTTCATTTCTTCAAACTACAAACTCATTTTGACCACCAATTCACACCAGACTATTTATAATTTATATATAATTTATTCATATATAGACTATTCCAAAATAGTACTAGTATCGAAATATCTCGTTTCAATACCTCTACTAAAACAGTCACGGGTACGGTATTCAAAACATTGCTTGAGCCACGTCTATATGAATAATCTATATATATGGGTTAGTTATTTCAAGGCCTTTTCAGGCCGTAATCTAATTCTCTATGAAAAGTGCTACAACCACAAATTAACAAGTTCCATAAAAATTAATTCACAGACTGACATAATATTATGTAATACGTTGGATCTACTTTATAATAAAAATAATTTTATAATCTGTTGTACCAATCAAATCACGTCAATTTGTGAGTTTACTTTTATATGATTTATTTGTAGCCAAAGCATTTTTGTTCCATACATGCTATTTGGACCTCCTTGTTTTGAATATTCAGATATTAATTAATTAGGATATAGACATGCATTAACTTTTAGAAAAATACTTTAACTACAAAAAGATTATATAAAAATAAATTCACAAACTGACATAACTTGATGTGATATGTTAATTTTTAAAGTTACTTTTATGTGAAGTACTAGATCTAACGAATTTCATGAAATCATATCAATTTGTGGATTTATTTTATGTAATATCTTTATGTATGTAGATGTTCTCTAATTTTTATGTGTAGTTCATTAGCTAATGCACTCAACTCGTTACATACAAAATTATTGATCATACATGCCTTGCTGATTTAGGTATTATTTTTCTATGTCTATAATATATATATATTTATATTTATATGTATATGATATGGTTAACTTACTTTGAATCACTAATAATGGGGTTTTTGGTCATGGTGGGTAGGTAATTATTTTGGCTAAAATTTTAATGGTAATGCTAATTTTTCATTTAACGAATTTAAAAGAAATGAATTTATAAAATTAAATTTATTTTTAATTAAAAGAAAGTCAAGTTTTATAAAATTAAATTTATTTTTAATTAAATTACATAATTGTATTGATTGATTGAATTTATTTTTTACTAAATTATATAAGAAAAGATTTTTATTCTAGATTAAAAAAAACAAAAAGAAACAAATAATTGATAATAAAACACTAGTAACGGAGATGTAAGGGTTAGGCTTCGTTTGGTTTCCAAACCAAACTCATCTCATCTCATTCATCATTACAACTTTTTTAAATTTCAACACAAAATATAATAAACAATTCAACTTTTTTAAATCCCAAAACAATAATAATATTAAAAAATAATATTTTAACAATATTTTATCATCTAAACTCAACTCAACTCAACTCACTTCAACATCCAAACGTACCCTTAGTCTATCTTTTTAGCTGACTAACTGTCACCCGACAGTGACCTCTTCTAATTTTATAGCTGATGACAATCATGACTTCATCCGTAAAGGTGTTGATCAGAGAGCCAAATATTTGCATTGCATTAGTTTCTAGTAACTAAGCCATGCATGCAGTAGTACCATCAATTATATATCTTTTATCTTATTTACTAATTAATTTGATTTTCTAATTAATTATCTATCATACTACTGATCTAATCTAATCATCATGATCAGACCACCCAATATATTCAAGTTAGTCTTAATTAGCCCCGTCTATATGGATCTAATTAATTCCAAATATGTTATTATCTGGAATTTTTATGTGTAGTTCATCATCAGCTAATGCACTCAACACGTTACATACAAAATTGATGCATCCATGCATGGCTTACCGATTAAACGTTGAGGTTAATATGAATGAACAATCTGGCGAGGAGAGGAAGAATAAGGGCTCACCAGGGAAAAAAGAGGTGAAACAGAATTATTTTCAACCATGGCAGGAAACAGAGGCGGATATAGATAGGCTGGAGGATGATGATGATTTGGATCAAGATAAGCTAACAGAACAGAGGGAGGAAGAGCAGTTGTAGGAGGATGATTTCTTTTTGGAAGAAGGGTCGATGTCGGACCCAGAACCTGATTTACATGCCGAGGTTTTTCCGCAGGACAAAGAGTATCACACGGAAACAAAAGGTGACGCAGGGAAGCAGAAATACCATAAACGGCATTTTGAGAAAGTCAGGAGCTCCAAGAGGGTGCTCAAGCGAGTCACAAAATTCTCTATATGATAGGTCCAATATTTGTTTCGATCATTAGGGGGATCGGAATGTCTAAGGGACAGCTAAAGGAGTTGATAAAAAAATTAAACCGAAGATGGTAGTGTTAATGGATGGAACCATTCCAGAATTTTCACAAAGCTCAAAGACAAAGGCCAACAACAGCTATGGATGGGTTGATTGTTTGTCGAGGACGACTATTGGACAGGTGTCGGTCTAGTTTGATTAGGCGCTTTGTTTCCTAATGCATTTTTTCCCCCTGGTTTCGAAATTTGATTATAATTGTAACCATCAGATGTCGGTCTGTAACCACGGTTTTCCTCTGCCACAAGAGAGGGCATATCAATAAAATTGAAACGGGACACTAGACAGGTGTTTCTCCGCTCTTCATAAAAATATAAAAAATGAAATAGGTAATTCTATTGTAGTCATTAGTACTCTTCTAGTTTGTGTAAGCAGGCCGGGAGCTGCAAGCCAATTAATTAATTATATTACAAGAAGCTTAATTGTGAGATGGAAAATTCAACAATTCAACAAAAAGTGGCAACTACTACTGCTTCAGTACTGATCGCAAATGCAAATCAAAATGCTGAAATTCATCAAATATTGGATCAAGAAATCAACATAGAAAGTTGGTAATTAATTAGCATCAAAGAAATGGTTCAAAGCAGCTTGGACCCTCCCTTATCATCAAACCAGTGTTGTATCTACAGGATTCCAACTTCGCTTTGCAAATTGAATGAGGAAGCCTACACTCCTCAGGTTATATCGATAGGGCCCTTTCCACCATGGCTGCAAAAGATTAGAACCCATTGAAAAGTTGAAACTGAAATTTTTTCAAAGATTCCTGTAGCGGACTGGCTCCAATGTGGAGATTTTAGTAAACGCCATAAAGCTGAATGAAGAAAGTGTGCGTGGTTGTTATGCAGAAAGCATCAAGCTTAGCAATGACGATTTCGTGAAACTAATTTGTTGTACCAAAACTACCTAGAAACACACCCAAACACAAGATAGAGATAATATATAAATGGTTCGGCAATTTGCCTATGTCCACTGAGCTGAAACAATATATTTCGAAGTGTTTGTACAAAATTTACAAACTTGGACCAGACTATCTCTCTATCTCACAAATGGCTTCTTCTTGGTATTTCACTCTACTTAATTCATTACAATTGATCTCCTTTTATAGGAGAAACCTCAGGAGACAACAGCCACCATTATTGATAATTGAGGGGCTGTTGCTTGACATTGGAGGGGCTGTAGCTTGACAAGCTTGATATTGGATAGAGTGCAGCAACTATCCAAGACATTTGAGGGGCTGCTATAGTTTGAATTCACACTTGGGTTGATATTTAACAATCACCCCATCCACCCATGTGTGCCATATTAGGACGCTTCCTTCAAATGATTTCACCCCCTCATCGAAATACTCTTTATATCTGCCATGAGAGATTTCCGCTATTAGATGTGCCCTAAGACACCAATGCACTCGAAGGTGCTCAGCAGTGTGAGATATTGATCAGTTCCAAACAGTGTTGAAATTTGATCCCTGTGACGACTTTCGTCAACATATCTGCTGGATTGTCTTCAGTGCCAATCTGCTGGATTGTCTTCAGTGCCAATCTTCTGAAGTAGAATGTCCCCTTCATCTAATATCTCAGGTATAAAGTGAAAGCGGATATCTATATGCTTTGTTCTAGAATGATACATTTGATTCTTGGCCAGATGAATTGCACTCTGATTGTCACAGTGAACAGTAACCTCTTGCTATTTAAAGCCCAAATCTGTTACTAGTCCCTGTAACCAACTGGCTTCTTTCACAGCTTCTGTTACAGCCATGTATTCAGCCTCTATGGATGACAGTGCAATTGTATACTGCAAAATAGATCGCCAACTAACTGGTCCTCCAGCCATAGTGAACACATATCCAGTTGTCGATCGTCGTTTGTCAAGATCACCTGCATAGTCTGAGTCAACATATCCAGTTACTAAACTATCATTACCCTTCTCGAACTTCAAACCGAGATCTACGGTTCCTAGAATGTACCGCAGAATCCATTTAGCCACATGCCAATGTGTCTTTCCAGGATTATGCATATATCGGCTAACTAAGCTGACAGCCTGGGAGATATCAGGTCGTGTACACACCATAGCATACATTAAGCGTCCTACAACACTTGCATACGAGACATTTTTCATATAGTTCCGCTCTTCATCATTTTTAGGAGACTACAATGCACTAAACTTGAAATATGGGGCCATTGGAGTACTTACTGGCTTCGTCTTCGAGTCAATATTGAAGCGTTGTAGTACTCTTTTCAAATATTGCTTCTGAGAGCATTGGCATTGGATTAGCTATCCAATTCTTCAAATTTTGAAGAATATGTAACTTTTTTACTTTTAGCTAATCATTCAAAACTTGAAATCTACATTGGATTAGCTATCCTACTCTCTATAATAATAAAATATTATTATTTTTTATTTTTATATTTATTTAATTAATTTTTATTTTGTAATTAATTTTTTTTCCATAATTAGCAATAACCTCTAACAATCATATTCATTTTCACAATCTAATAAACAAAGGAATATTATTGTGAAAATGATAAATATGGTGGATAAAGAAAATCCAAGTTGGTATCCACACCTGTTGCACATGTTCAAAGTTTTTTTTTGATGCAGTAGCACATGCAACTGGAATAGTTTTTCTGCATAACTATTGGATAAAAAAAATCCAAGTTGGTATCCACAAGTATCTAACTGTGTTGCAGAGCCTATAATAGAAGTGCAAATACATCAAGATCGACAAATATAGTGGAAACATCAATAGTTGCTATCTTAATGATATTCATGGTTTTGATTTACAAAGTTGGACTTATTCAAATATTTGTTTGCAAAGTTTGCAGCTGAGACTTTGGAGTCACCAATTCAAGTGAAGGCATTCAACATGCAAACTTGCAAATGGTCAGCATTAAAGGCCAGCAAATAAGCACCATAGCCAAGTGGAA
Source organism: Cyclocarya paliurus (assembly GCA_029856935.1). Lineage (NCBI taxonomy): Eukaryota > Viridiplantae > Streptophyta > Magnoliopsida > Fagales > Juglandaceae > Cyclocarya > Cyclocarya paliurus. Next base: position 30,434,635 of record CM056953.1, read on the forward strand.
GAAAACTAGGAAAACTCATATTGTGGATCTTGTGGACAAGGCTCAAGTGGATGGGGATAGAATGATGGGTCTCGGAGGTCATAAAAGTCAGGAACATGCAAAATAGGGGAGCTACATTGCAACTTGAAGTCTACATTTCAGTTACTAGGCGTTATTTGCATAATTGCATGAACATGTAGAGTGGCATGCAGCAGTTACTATGCAATTAAGTGATATTTATGTGAATATATATATATATATATATATATATATATATATATATTTGTGGCAAATAAGTAGCATTATGGCAGTTAGTAGTAGTTTTACATGGAAGTTAGCAACAGCTCATTTCCCAGCAGTTTTACATGGAAGTTAGCAGTTTTACATGGCAATTAAGGAACACATGTACACAAAGCTTCTTCTCATTTGACATGAGGGGTTTAAACTTATGATAAGCATACTAATCTAATGAGTCAATTCACTGGAAAAGGTAGTGTGCAAGAGACCAAAAAACAAAACTCAAACTAAAAGAAAACACTGTCAGCCACCTATAACAATAACTTAAGGTCCTAAAAATGTTGTTTATTCACAAATCCTAATACAATAACATTAGCAATATGTAGACAGATTCTACAAATAAGAAATATGCAGCAGATTCTACATATAAGAAATATGCAGACAGAGGCTTTGTTTCACAATTCTAACGTGCATGCAACACTTCAATACATTGACAAACAATAATGCATCATTAAATGAGCAACTTTACCATAATCGTGCTTTTTTAAAGGAGAAATCAATACGTCCTTCCTGCTGGAAGTTTATTTAGAAATTCAAACAGCTCTATCAGCACTTTCATCCTTTTTTTCTATTCTAACTTGAGTAGACAAAAACTTATTATCAAAACTTCCACGACATTATACATGTATACACATTTAAATGCTTCACTTCATTGCAAATTTCAGAGAAAAAAAATACTGGGCAACTCGAGAGAGCACTTTCAGTGTGATGAAGCAGAGTATCGACCAAAAACCATGTTAAAATCAAAACTAGAAATTGAAAAAAAAAATGAAAACAAAATAAAACTCAAACAACACCAACAAAATCAAATCCAAACAACAAAATCAAGAGTAAAATCAAGCCTAGGGTTTCAGATTTTACCGTGTTATTTTGCTGTGATGGAGAGAAGCTGTCGCGATTCAAGGCTGGAGTGAATAGCCGCCGGAGAGAGAGAAGAAAGCTTTTTGAGCCACGGTGCCGTGCGGGAGAAAAGGAAGTGAAAAGGGAAGAAGAAGGGAAAGAAGAGAAAAAAAAAATAGAAGAAGAGGAAAATGGCAGAGACGCGGGAGAGTGAAGAAGAAGAAGGGAAAGAAGAGAAAAAAAAATAGAAGAAAAGAAATAACAAAGAGAAGCAGGAGATGGAAGAAAGAAGAGAAAAAAAGAGAAATGGAGACCAAAGAAGAGATGCGGAAGAGAAAAGGAAAGAAGAAAATGAAGTGACGCGGGAGAGAAGAAGAAGAAGAAGAACCGCGGGAGAGACAGAGGGAGCCGAAATATATTAAACAATCACTTTAGACTTTGAACAGAACTTTTCATTTTTGAAAAGAAAAATAAAAAGACTGTAGCTTATGTTTAAGATGAAAAGTGTTTGGCTAATTCGATGTGGAGAAAGCTTTGATAAGATTCGTTAAATATAGAGATGAAAAGCTTTTTGAATAAACTGATGCGGATGCTCTGAGTGAGGTGAATTGTGCTATTCACCCTGTCTCTGTTAATCTCTATCCCCAATATTCTTCTTGCTTCTCCTAGATCTTTCATTTCAAATTCTTGACTTAGTCGAGCCTTCAATCGATCTATCTCCACCTTGCTTTTACATGCAATCAACATATCATCTACATATAAAAGCAAATATATGAAAGATCCATCTGCAAATTGTTTGAAATACACACAGTGATCGTATTGGCAACGAGTGTATTTCAAGTCAATCATGAAGCGGTCGAAACGTTTATACCACTGCCGAGGTGACTGCTTCAAACCATAGAGAGATTTTTTCAGATTGCAAACCAATTTTTCTGTACCAACTTCTTTAAAACCTTCCGGTTGAGACATATAAATTTCCTCCTCTAGATTACCATGTAAGAAAGTCGTCTTCACGTCAAGCTGGGCTAACTCAAGATCATATTGTGCAACCAAAGTTAGCAATATCCGTATGGATAAATGTTTCACAACATGAGAGAATACCTCACTACAGTCAATCCCTCTGTCTGAGCGTAGCCCTTGGCTACCAATCTAGCTTTGAATCGCATCCCACTTTTAGCAGCTTGATCATCTTTCTGATTGAACACCCACTTACAACCAATTGACTTCTTACCTTTTGGAAGCGGCACAAGCTTCCATGTTTGGTTCTTATGAAGAGACTGCATCTCCTCGCTCATTGCATTTTTTCATTCAGTCTTTTCACTAGACTGTATGGCTTCTTTGTAAGTGGTTGGGATCTGATCTCCTTCAGATGGAAGTGCATACGTCACAAAGTCTGCATAACGTGACGGTAAATGTGTCTCTCTTCTTGGCTTGCTTGTTGCAATTGATTCAAGTTGACTTGGAGATATTGTAACTGGACTATCAACCTCAAGTTGTTCATGTTCTCCATTAGTGACTCCTGAATCTTTTGGAGTAGTACTCCACCTTCTACGAATCACAAGGTGCTTCGCTATCATGGCTGCCTTCATAGGAGTCTTTATGCTCATGTGACTTGAGCATCTCAGAGTCATTGAAAGTAATATCTCTACTGACTATTACCTTCTTTGACTTTATGCACCAGAGTCTATACCCTTTTACACCAGTATTAAAGCCTAAGAATTTTGCTTTCTTAGCTCTAGGATCAAGCTTACTTTCTTTAGCATGATAGTAAGTTGGACATCCAAAAATATGTAAAAAGTCATAATCACTAGTATGTATACCTTTCCATAATTCAATGGGTGTCTTCCAACCATTGGCAGCTGCAGGTAATCGGTTGATAAGGTGTCAGGCATACATTACAGCTTCAGCCCAAAATTGTTTATTGACTCCACCATCCAGCAACATGCATCGTACTTTCTCTAGCAAAATACGATTCATCCATTCTGCCACACCTTTTTGTTGCGGTGTTCCTCGTACAGTGAAGTGTCTAAGAATTCCCTCTTTCCGGCATACTTCCATGAAAGGGTCTAGAGTGTACTCACCTCCATTATCTGATCTGAGCCGCTTGATCTTCCTACCAATTTGAGTCTCGATCATTTTCGTCCAATCAAAGAAGATCTTCAACACTTCATCTTTATGCTTTATCGTGTACACCCATACACGACGAGAATAATCATCAACAAATGTTACAAACCAGTGTTTACCTCCCAAAAATGCATTTTTTGTAGGTCCCCAAACATCGGAGTGCACATAGTCAAGTATCCCCTGTGTACTATGGACTGCGGTTCCAAACTTAATCCGTATCTGCTTCCCTAATACACAGTTTTCACAGAAAGACAACTTACCAATCTTGGCACCTTTGAGTAAACCTTGCTTTACAAGTGTTTGCAAAGCTTTTTCTCCGGCGTGTCCCATACGCATATGCCAAAGTCTGGTGGTGTCAGCATCAGTCTCATCTAGCTTCTCATAGACTGTGGAAGCTCTTCCACTAACAGTACTCCCTTGCAAGAAGTACAGATTTCCTCACCTTAAGCCCTTCATAGTCACCTAAATTCCCATTACCACCTTGAGAATTCCATCTTCTATAGTGATTCTGAATATTTTTGAATCAAAGTCTCAAGTGAGATAAGATTCTTCCGCAAGTCCGGAACATACCGAACTTCTGTCAAAATCCTGACAGTTCCATCATGCAGCTTCAGCTGGATGCTACCTATTCCCTGAGTCTTACAGGCATTATTGTTGCCCATAAGTACTGCTCCATCAATTTTTGTGAAGTCAGTAAACCAGTCTCGATTGGGACACATGTGATAGGTACAACCGAAGTCCATAATCCATTCGTCAGAATGACAATTGAATGATAGACTTGTCAGGGCAAGATCTGCATCTTCATCTACATCTTTGTTGGCGATATTGGTTGTGGAGGGTTGAATTTTCTGTTGCCCCTTTAGCTTGGGACAATCCTTTTTCCAATGTCTTTTGTTGTGACAAAAGGCACATTCATCTTTGGCGAGTATGTTGCTGACTGATGAGCCACGTGATGTGGCCCGTGTTCTCGATTGAGAATCCTTCTTCTTTCTTGGATTCCTTGACTGTGATCTCCCTCTTGCTGTTAAGGCTTCATTTGATGTATTTAGCTGTACCTCTTTATCTTTTCTACGGTACTCATTGCTTATCAAAACACTAGATACATCACTAAAACTAATCTTTTCCTTCCCATACAAAAGTGTGATAATCAAATGCTCATATGTATCAAGCAAAGAATTTAACAAAAGTAAAGCCTTATCTTCATCTTGGATTTCTACATCCAAGTTTAGCAAATCAGCAAGTATCTGATTGTAACTATTGAAATGTTCAGACATAGAAATACCTTCTCGTAATTGGAATCTGAAAAGTTTCTTCTTCAGGTACAAACGACTTTCAATACTTTTTGTCAAGTATTTTTCTTCCAATTTTCGCCAAAGTTCGCTAGCTTTTGTCTCTCTCATGATAAAATACTTCTGATCTTTGGCAAGGCACAAATGGATTGTACCACAAGCTTGTTGATTAAGCTTTTCCCAATCCCTATCCGTCATGTCCTTCGATTTCTCTTCCAACGTAATATCCAACTCTTGTTGGATCAAAAAATCCATAACTTCACATTGCTACATGCCAAAATTATTAGTTCTATCGAATTTTTCAACTTCAAATTTAGCATTTGACACCATGGACCTACGCCCAGAGCTGCTAGCATTTTCAAAACTCCTAACACCTGCAATTTCTCCTTCTGATTTCATCTTAGAATATTAATATTTTTAGAAAATGAATTTCAAAATTCTAACCATACGGATGAGTCTGGAATGATCCAAATAGTTAGAAACCACTATTGGATCATCAAAATCAGACTTCGGATGGCTTAGTTCAAGCCCAAAAACGGATCTGAATTTTGAATGGTCTAGATCGATCTGAAATAGCAGCTGGAGCGCGTGGGGAGCGTGGGGGCGCGTGAGAGCATGTCTTTCACTCTTCTTCTTCCTCTGGAGCACTTGGGGGTGCATGGACGCGGGTACGGTACTCGTCTTCAACCTCTGGACGATTGTTGGCGCGTGTAACACACCTTCCGACCTTCTCGGAGCGCGTGTGAGCTTCTCTGACCTTTGTTTTCTATGCCGTTTGCTGCAATGTCTTCATCTTGTCGAGACGAACTTCTTGGTGTGATCAAAAGTTGATTTTGAGCAACTTGAATTTTCTGGGTAACGCAAAACCAAAGCTCTGATACCAATTGTTGTACCAAAACCACCTATAAACACACCCAAACACAAGATAGAGACAATATATAAGTGGTTCGGCAATTTGTCTACGTCCACTGAGCGGAAACAATATATTTCGAAGTGTTTGTATAAAATTTACAAACTTGGACCAGACTATCTCTCTATCTCACAAATGGCTTCTTCTTCGTATTTCACTCTACTTAATTCGTTACAATTGATCTCCTTTTATAAAAGAAACCTCAGGAGACAATAGCCACCATTATTGACAATTGAGGGGCTGTTGCTTGACATTGGAGGGGCTGCAGCTTGACAAGCTTGATATTGGATAGAGTGCAGCAACTATCCAAGACACTTGAGGGACTGCTGTAGTTTGAATTCACACTTGGGTTGATATTTAACATAATTTTGGTGGATGGTTGCTTTCTTATTGAGTTTTTCTACAGATTATGCTTCCATGGACCAAAAAGTGCTATTCCTGAGGACCATATACTGTTAAACCCAATATCGTGCTACGCAGTTATGTTTGACTTAAGGTTACTTGAAAATCAACTTCCTTTCTCTGTTCTTGACAGATTATCCAGCCTTGCATATTTCACCACGCTTCCTCACTTCCTCCCATGCTGTTTTTGTAGAGAAACTGCCATTAGAAGTTGGCCCCCTTTTACACTTGGCAATTGAAAATTGACACATAATATTTTCACTATCTCTTACAGTGTGTCTTAGGCCCCATTTGGTTTCACAAATGGTCTCAACCCATCTCATCTCGACAACCAAATATCATTCAAACACAAATATTTTTCAAACTCAAATTTTTAACCTTTTCATCTAATCATTACTTAATTATTTTAATTTTCTCAAATTTTTAAATAAAATATAAAAAGCAATTCAAAATTTTCAAATCTCAAAACACAAATTATATTCTAATAATATTTTAACTTTATAATATTTTTATTCAACTTTTTCTCTATCCTTTTCCAAAACTCCATAAAACATCTTCACTCAAATCATTTTACTATTATTCACAAACTATCTCACTATTATTCATATATTTCTCATCTCATCTTATCTTATATGTGTAACCAAACGAGACCTTATAATTTTTTTCCGACCTCTGTTAGTTGTTGTATTACATCGATCCTCAAGATGAGACACTCAAATTCATGTGTACGCTTAAGTGTCTCTTCAAGTGAGGGAGAGATAGATAGGAGTTTTTAAGATTATTTGGATTCAGTGTTGATCTCAACTCAACTCATCTCATCTCATTTAATCATTACAACTTTTCTAAACTTAAAAAAACAATTCAACTTTTTCAAATTTGAAAACAAAAATAATATTAAAAATTATATTCTAATAATATTTTATTAAACTTTCAAATATCAACTCAACTCACTATCCAAATCTCCACTCGTGAATCTAATAATATCAACTCAACTCACTATTCTATTAATATTGTTGTGTATATGAATCTTCGGACAATATTAAATACTCAATACGTGTATGTAATATCCACTTTATGCTTCTATCTCTATACGTGTATGTAATATCCACTTTATGCTTCTATCTCTATTATGCTAGGCTCTCAAGTTTGGATAAAAATTTGAGAAGATCTTATTAATCTTGTTTATACATTATTAATATTCATTAAATGTTGTTAGGCTTGTATCTGTTATTTTAAACATGAAAATCAATATAATGTAAAAATCAATACCAGATTTTCAGAATCAAAGAAGGAACCATCATCCAAATATTTTAAATTCTACAGGAAGCTATATATACAAGAGCTTGACAGATGGAAAAACAAACAAGACATAATCAAGAAATTCAACAAAAAGCAACAACAAATGTAGCAGCAACAAATGCATCAATGATCACAAACGGAAATCAAAATATTGAAATTGAATATTATCAAAGGGATCAAGCAAACACTTGGACTAGTATTGGGAATGACAATCAACATAGAGAGTTGGTAAAAAAACATCAAAGAAATGTTAGGAAGCATGGAGCCTCCCTTATCAAACGAGTGTTGTCTCTACGGGATTAGCCTATATCAATAAGCGGTGCTACTCTGCCTCCTAAGTAGGATCGTTCCAAGTGACCGCTAGGCCAAATTGGCATTTTCATTTTTTTTCAGTTTTTTTTTCATATTTTTTTTATCATTTTAAAATATTTTTAAAAAATCTAAAAAAAAGATATCAATACACTAATAGTCACTTCCTTAACTATTAAGTAAAGAAAACAATTAAAAAAATTAAAATACATGAGGTGTCAAAATGAGGGTGTAAGTTGAGTGGACAAAATAGTATTTTTCTATATCAATATGGCCTTTCCACCATGCCAGCAAAAGTAAAAACCATGGAAAAGTTGAAAGTGAAATACTTTAAGAAATTCTTGTAGCGCATCGACTACAAAGTTGAGATTTTAGTAAATACTATAAAGAAGCATGAAGAAAGTGTACGTTGCTGTTATATAGAATGTAAGAGTTTTATTAAAACTTTATGTCCCACACACCCATATTCTAATAGGTTTAGACTAGCTTAAATATTATCACATGATTAATGAGTCACAATGGGACAAGAATACCTCTAGATTTAGTTACAATGGGACACAAATGTCTTTAGATTTTTTTTATGACTAGAAGTATATAAATATCACTGAGGCGTTAAGGATTTTCACCTACAACTTCATTGTGCCTCTAGCCATCGGGAGACATTTGGAGGTCAAGTTACTATAGTGATCCATCTCTCATAATCAAGTTAGATTCTTTATCAGACTGTAATGGAGGAAGGTATGTTTTCTAACTATTATTATATATATTTATCATCGTGGATCACAGAAAATCGAAGATCCTTATATTTAATGTTTTATGTTAAAATATTGAACATGTGGTATCAGAGCCAGATTATAGATATTTTATGATCTCGATAAAATATATCGCATAGATATAATAATGAGTTTTGATTTTATATGACCTCTGCATGCTTCTCTCGAATTATTGTTGTGACTGAAAACCCAATATTATTCTTGTTTCAGTCAAGGAGAAAATTCATGTTGTTGTTGGGGAATTAAAATTGTTGCTTCGGTTCTCATATATAAAATTTGCATAGCAATATTATGTGGAATTGCTTTGATATTACTTGTAGAATTTACACACTGATGCATGTTGAAAATTCAGAAAGTGTATGCTTTCTAATTCTGCATGGAAAATTATGGAGAAAAGTCTCTGTATGGAGAGTTGAGGGGAGGAGATGCCGTATGGGTCGATAGAGCGTGGTGTAAGGTGGCTGGAGTCCCCTTGCTAGTAATGCAGCACGTATAGTAAGGTGGTGTAAAGTGGCGGCATAAGGGGCTGTAAAGCCCTGATTAAATGATGCTCGATAGCATATTTTGTGGGATTTTTGTTGATACAAAGAAAACAAAATTAAAGGGAATGGTGTTTGGCATCACAAGGAGGGTGAGAACCTCCTCGCTAGAGCCTTTGTGATGGCGGCACAAAGGGCTATAAAGCCCAATGACCACGACAATGTTATATATATATATATATATATATATAATAAACAAAAAAAACTAAGAGATGGAAGAAGAAAGGAGGTGGACATTGGCGACGGGAGAGGCCGGAGACACCTTGTAGGCTTCACCTCGCCGAAAATACCCATGGCTATGCCAGAATAGAGCGAGAATGCTCTCTGGTCTGATGATTGCTCAATATTGAAGAAGAAAAAGAAAAAAAAAAGGGCGGGTAGGGTTTTCTTCAACCCATTAAAGGCTTTGGGCCCATACTGGGCCATGGCTTTGGCCAAATCCGAGAAGAATGAAAGGGGCAGTAATATGTACGGGCTAGCTCAGTGGGCCAAAATTCTGGCTCAGTCCAACAACAACAAAAAAATCTGAAATTTGATTTTCTCTTATGTGCATGTTTTTTCTGTTCAATAAATGCATGAATTATTTAACGCTGGTTTTTGGCTCTAAATTATTGATATGCCATATATAATGTTTATCCCATATAGAACAAATAGTTTGCACCAAAATTAAGGAAAAAATTGGTTGCCTAAAGGTACAAGAGTTTTCTTAATTTTGATAGAAAAACCATTAAACTCCATAGTAAAGATGAGTATGATGGAGTGTACAATTTGTGTGTCAAGATCTATTGCCAAATGAGGATTTTAATGACATTACTAGTTCATACATCAAAATAATGTTGGAGTGAACAATTTATGTATCAATATCTACTCCCAAATGAGGATTTTGATGACACTACTAATTCATCCATCATAGTAAAGTTGGAATGAACAATTTGTATGTTAATATCTACTCTCAAATGAGGATTTTGATGACATTATTAGTTCATCTATCAAAGTAAAGTTGGAGTGAACAATTTGTATGCCAAAGTTAACTCACAAAGGAGAATTATGTTGATACAGCTAGTTTATCCACATAATTTAAGGTTGGAGGGAACACTTTGGTTATTTAGAGTTTACTCTCAAAAGAGAATTCTGATGATACAGCTAGACCATCCACAGAACTTAAAATTGGAACGAACATTTTGTGTGTTGGGATTCACTCCCAAAGAAGGGATCTCAATAACACTATTAGTTCATCCATAATGGTTTAAATTCTATTATTGTTTATGAGTGTCGAACTCAAAATATTAATGTGATTAAAATATTTTTCTTATAGTAAGTATATGAATATCTTTATAAGGTTTCTTGTACATAATGGACTCTAGTTTAGAGAAACGTGAACATGTCAAATTTACACTAAGAGTTTTAGACCCTGGTTTAATCAATTTGAAGTCTAGCATCAATTATTATTGAGAATAGTGATAAAGGTTAGAAAAGTACAATGTTTAAGAAGATTGAATTAATCACTACATATCAAACTATAAGAATTTCTTAGTTTTGTATAGAACGGTTTACTCTAGAGGCATTATTATTTAATTAAAGTAATGAGATATGAACAAGTTGATAGCTTGGTTGTTAGCTAGATACAAATTTAGTTTGTTAATTTGTATGAAAAATCATCAACTGTATCTTTTGAGAAAGGAAGGAAATGATGGTCACGAAAGTGTAAGAGCTGTGTCAATTGAATTTGAAATAAACAAGGACACATGAAGGTTTAGGTGTCCTAAACATAGGACTCAATTCAAAGGGAATGGTAAACCTTTTTTCTGTATATTTTTCGAATCAGATCTTATATATGTTTATACATTTTTTGAGATTAAACTAAGTGCAAATGTTCATATTTATTTTCTCTGTATAAGTTTCAAATCAAATTCTATAAATGTTGATACTTATTTTGATGATTGAACTCGAGCACAAATATTCAAATTAATTTGTTTCAAAATGTTATTTATGTTGGCTCCATTTTTCCTTCCAATAAAATTTTTATTTGTCATGCCTTCATAATAATGGTTTTGTTAAAAGTTTTTCACTCATGAGACATGTAGTAGAACCAAAAGAAAAATGATTCATAAAAAAACTTTTACAATTTGTGGCATAGAACTTGAAACATAATTTGTGGCATAAAAGTCTGGAAAATATCTCCAGGAAAGTTGTAGAGAATAGTAAATAAAATATTTTCAGCATTTAGATTTTCTAATATCAAGATGTGTGTTTATTTATATTAAATAAAAGTAAATCAAACATATCAAGAAAAGATGCTACAAATAAGACAATGTTTTTTGAGATAATGCATATAGACACATGTAAACCTTTTTCTCTATAATGTTTGATAGATAGAAGTATCTCATTACTTTCATAAATGATTTTCATGGTATGAAAGTATCTATCTGCTATATGAGAAGTCTCAAGCCTTTTGCAATTCTTGAGGTACTTCTCATGGAGAGGAAATGCAATTAGGTAGAAAAGTGAAAATCATCGAATTGGGCTGAAGTAGGGAGTGCCAAGAAAATTATTATGGGTCAGGCCATAACCATGACCTATTTTGTTAACTTCTTGAAAATATGTACAATAAAATTATTAAAGACAATAGTATATATCTTAAATTGTATTTCCAGTAAGTAGTCTCAAAGACATGTTTTCAATTGTGAAGTGATATGATATTTGATTTAAGGCTTATACATGTATAAATAGTTAATCTAAAAACCGATGAGAAAATTGAAATATCAAATTCCTTAAGGTTGGCAATAGAGGTGAAAAAAAAACCAGTGAATCGGTAAACTGGACCGAACCGGTGGGTTTGGTCTGTACCAGTCTCATTTTTCTCAAAATCGGTCGAAATTGGTCCTGTTCCGGTTTTCCTTTTTCTAACATTGGACCGAATTGGTTCATATATATATATATATTTTAATTTTTTATATTGTATAAAATATTTTTATATGATTTTTTATAATTTTTATAATTTTTATATATAATATATATATATATAATTATATATAAAATAATGTTGTATTATATGATAAATGGCAAATTAATATAATATTAAATTTTAAAACCTTATATAAATAACTATATATTATCACTATAATCTATTGTATTAGTAGTTATACTAATACTATATCATTATTTATTATAATATACTATATTATATATTGTAATATATTACTATAGTCTATAATATAATTATAATATATATTAGAATATACTACAATATATTATCATTATATTATTATATACTATAATATATATATTGAAAAAACTAGACCAAAACTGGTAAAATTGGAAGCATTGGTTTAAGGGTGTAAACGGTGCGGTATCAATTCTTTAAATCTCAAAACCGATATATATAGATTCGGTTCTAAAATATGTCTATAAACAAATCCGTTACACCCCTAGTTGGCAAAATTAGTTGGAGCATAAAAACTATATATGTGATTGTCATGAAGTGCATTCTTGTGCTTCAAAAATGCTCAAAAATGCTTGTAGTTTTTTTTTTATTATTATCTCAATGATAATATGAAATAACAAACAAATGATCATTCACCTCATTAGAGAAACATCGCTGAAAAATTGGCCATGGAGACATTAGAACAGGTAGCCTCATGTAATCTTTTTAATTTGCTATTTGGTTAGGCTACATGGTGTATTTTCAAATTTTGAATTTAGCATAAAAACAAATAAAGGTTTACGCATGTTTTCACAAGTTATAGAAAGAAGTGAAAGATCGATGCATAAAAGAGATTGAAATCCATGAATCAATTTAAAGTCTGTAATTTTGTCTAAATTTTCTAAAATGTATAAAAAGTTGAATGTAAATTAGTCTTGAAGACAAAACCCCGACTTTAAAGACAATTTTGGATGATATAGAGTTTGACATGTAATCATGGATTGCACTAAGAAATGAGTATTGATGATTAGAAAATGAGATTTTCTAATAAATCTGAAAGGACTCATTCAAGATCACTATAATATTAGTAACTCATTATAATTTAGAGTTACATCAACTGGATGTGAAAACAATTGTAAAGTAAAAGTTTGAAATCTACAATAAACGAATAAAATGACTACTTAGGAAAGGTAAAAGATTTTTTAAAAAATTGTATCTGATATTTGATAATACCAATACTGTTTTTGGATTTATTGCTAATTTATGTACCTGAAGGTTAGTGGGAGTATATTTGCATTTATAATCATGCATGTATATAACTTTTTAGCAAATATAAATCATAGTTTTTAGTATGACATTAAAGTTATGTCTCTAAAAAACTTTAAAAATGAAATTTATGAATGAGACATCCTTCGTAACTTAGATTGAATTTTAATACCAAGACAAAGGCTGTTAGGATTGTCTCATTATATTTGCATAGAGTTTTGAAAGACTTTGCATATAGAATTGTTGGTCAATAGATGCTTTAAAAACAAAATGTGATAAGGTCAACATTTTACAGTGTCCTCAAATTGATTAGATTGTTAAAGAAATTTTAAATATGATGGTTATAAGGAATTTGATGGTTGCACAAACTTATATATGGCCGAATGTCAGTTTTACAATTGGCATCCATGATTGTTGCCAAAATTACCTAAAAATGTTTGAGCTAAAAGTTGTGAAAAGAGCGCAAGGTTATTTGCAAGAAATTAAAGACTAAATTGTTAACTTTAAAAGAATTGATACTCTTAAGATAATTGGGTATTCAAACCCTATTTTGTGTGATTACTTTAATGATGAAAAATTGAGTTATAGTTATATATTTTGCTATCTAGTAGAGTTATTTTATGGAAAAGAATGAGGCAAATATCTTACTACTTCATGTGCAATAGAGATTGAGTTTGTGATATACTTTGAGACAACAATGTATAGTATTTGACTGAAAAAATTTATGTTAGGACTTGAAATTGTCAACTTATAGCCAAACTGTTAAGAATTTATGGCAAGAATTTCTCAGAGTATTTTTCTCCGAATGATGAGTATTTAATGAAATTTTAAATACCTAAGTGTTAAGAAGAAAGTACAAAAACAAATATGTCCATATCAATAGTGTGTTAATGATTATATTTTAAAGAACATGTTGAAAAGATGGGTCATATGCTTATACCCATGATGTGAACATGTTAAATGATCATTGATATGCTGATTATTTTGTTACTAGACATTGAAAGATATTTATTATGATTGTTTCTACTTTCTTATTTTTTCACTTTATATGTAAATTAAATGATGTGGATAAATAATAACAAGATAATGTCTACAATAGACATAAATTGAAACTCAAGGCATTACAGTATTAGCCTTAATTGTCTCAATTAAAGATCGTGTCAAATTAAGTTATTGGTGTTTGTGGTACATGGAAGAAAATTTATTGGTTATAGAATAGAAGACCACCATGACTCGTATTTATAGCTGATTTAACATTGATATTATGGAATTCATGTTATGTATTTTGAACTATGAAAGTTTTCTAATAATAAACGTGCGTAGTATAATTAATTTCATGTAATAAACCTATAAATAAAAAATATTATTTTATAAGCGTATAGGCCAAGTGGGAGAATGTAAGAGTTTTATTAAAACTCTATGTCCCACACAACCATATCCTAATGGGTTTAGATAGCTCAAATATTATCATATAATTAATGAGTCATAATGAGACAAGAATGCCTCTAGATTTAGTCATAGTGGGATACAAATGTCTCTAAATTTCTTGATGGTTAGAAATCTACAAATTGCACTGAGGGGTTAAGAGTTTTCACTTACAATATCATTGTGCCTCTAGCAATCGGGAGACACTTGGAGGTAAAATTGCTAAGCTGATCATTCTCTCATAATCAGTTTAAATTCTTTATCAAATTGTAATTGATGAAGGTACATTTTCTAACTGTTATTATTTATCATCTTGGATCATAGAAAATCGAAGATCCTTATATTTAATGTTTTATATTAAAATATTTAACACAGAATGCATCCAGCTTACGGGTGACAAGTTCATGAAACTAATTTTGGTGGATATGCACTTTATCATTGAGTTTTTCTTAGCTACATGTTCCAAATTAAGATCACCAAGTACTCCAGAAGATCGTACCCCAATATTGCAGCGAATGATGTTGGACTTGCTGGTACTTGAAAACCAACTTCCCTTTTATTTCTTGAGATATTATTCAGCCTCACATTTACATCTCATCAAATCTCTTCCTTTGCTTCACTTGCATTTCATTTCTTTGATGGGTTCAACACTCACAGATTTTACATCTTGATATTAGAAAAGCTCTTTTTATTGTAGAATAGATTTTACGGATTACATTAAATCATGTCAGTATTTAAACATCATTTTGTAATATTTGCATATAGATCTAGCACTTCTCTTGAACACACTAACATTTAATATATAAAGCTTAATCATATTCAGCACGAGAAAATAGTTGTCTTGCCCACGTCAGCCCATTTTTACAAAATCCACATGAATAGCTCTGAGCTGAGTGAAGCAAGTCCAATTGCCCAGTCCTACAATAATTTACTGTTAAATCTTTCTATATCATAATCATTGTTTTAAGAGTTCTTCTATACAGAGGTATTACGCTATACACCTGTCAGCATCTAATTTTTTTTTTCTTTTCTAACATAAACGCGCGTATGAAATAGAAGCCCCAAATTTTCATTTCAAATTTGCCTTACCCCCAACCCCCTTTATCAATTGGCCCTTTTCTCCCCTCCTCCAAATCTCCCGCAACGTTGACAGCATCTGTGATATCCTCCACCCGAAAATGGTCCTCTCTCAATCTCATGCTCTTCCCGTTAGCTTTCCTCTCGCTCCGCTTTCTACCCAAGCTAGATATCGTGTTGTTAGGGGATGAAAATCCCACTTCTTCTTCGCAATTGCCATCTCCGAGGAAAGGAGCCGATTCACGTCAATACCTTGGAGGAAAATCAAGTATCAGCATAGCGTGTTTCGAGTTTCGATCTACAAAATTAAATTAGAAGTGAGACAATTGAAAAAAACTAGGTTTTGATTGAGAAGCATATCTGAAGAACACTAAATGCATGACTTGTGGAAAGGTGGCTGATTTGTGTAGGCTTTGGGTGTGAACAAGAGAAAAGGTTGACAAAAAATAATTACTAGATGTTAGTTATTAAAGAAATCAAACAAAAAAAAGCAAAAATAGTAATATTATTTTTTACTAAGTTCCTTGAAAAGAAAGGAAAAAACAAACAAAGAAATAATGACTTCTTTGTAGCTCGTTTGTTTTCTAAGAAACATGTGAGAGAAAAGAGGAGAATATGGTTATGCACGAAACCAGACTTAATCATGGAAACCATGAAGATTAAGAGTACAAACAAAAACTTGTACAGAAATATAGGAGACGCACCTGATGAAGGGAAGGCCACATTCCAGGAGGGCTTTGGAAGATTGAATCCAGAAATAGAAGATGGGAGCAACAGGAGATGAGAGAGGAGCAACGGAAGGTATGAAATGGGTTTTTGAAACTGAGAGAGCAGAGAGAAGCATTAGTGGGAGAGAGAGAGAAGCAACGGAGGGGGAAGAGCGGGAAGTTTGAAATTGAGAGAGAGGAGAAAAGAGAGAAGAACAGGAAAAGGAATGTGGGTTTGCCCTTCAAACTGTGAGATAGCTCCAAACCGGATTTGTCATGTATGGTGTGTGATACGGGGAATCAACCTCCAAATAGATTTATTCTTGCTTAAAAGCTCAACGACAAAATTATTTTTAAACTAGCATTTATCAAATTTGAATATTTAAATATTTATCATATTAATAAAATTGTGATACCATAAAATCGCTAACTAATGACTAGGATTCGAAGAAACCTGTCAAGTATTAGAAATTTCTATAGAAATTAAATAAATTGATTTAGGCTTCGTTTGGATGCATAACTCATTCCAATTCATCTCAACTCATCATTACAATTTTTTCAAATTTCAATACAAAATATAATAAATAATTCAACTTTTTCAAATTCTAAAATAACTTTAATATTTAAAAATAATATTATAACAATATTTTACTATCTCAACTCAACTCATTTCAACATCCAAACGCACCCTAAATCACTTTAAAATGATCCCATGACTACTACAATAGTCTCATTTCTAGTAAGTTATTTTAATATTTTTAGCTATACATGATATAAGATTTGGGAAAACATAAAATAGTATAATAATTATTAAAACACATACATTTTGCAATTGTGAATTCTCGTAATATATTTTTCTACACGCGGAGAGTGTTTGATAGAAGTTTTGAACCTATCCAATTACACACTTTGATATCGTGAGATGGATAATTATAAGATAATCTATAGATAAGCTAACATCTCAAATTTTCAAGCATTACTTTTTTTCATCTTTCGTTAATATAAAAAAATAATTAATAATGTTTCACGAGTAATTATCTTTCTTTTAAATTATTCAAAATTGAGTAGTGCTACATGTATTTAGAATATAGCACGAGACCTGTCCCGATAAAAACACAAAAAATATTTTTGATTTTTTTTCGTTCATTTTTTTATATTCTTGAATATTTTTTTAAAAAAATCATAATATTACTAAAAAATATTTCTTTAATTACTAAATAAATATATATATAATAATAATAATAAAGGTAACCAATTGTGAACCAACAACATTCGATCACTTTAGGCCTCTTTTATTTTTAGAAATGAGATGAGATAAGATTAAAGTTAAAAAGTTGAATAAAATTATATTGTTAGAATATATTTTTTAATATTATATTTATATTAAGATTTAAAAAAATTAAATATTTATTCTTTTTCATATAAAGATTTTAAAAAATTGTAACGATAGAATTAGAAGTTTTTAAAATTTTTAAAATTTAAAATTTTAATTTCTTAACATTTTTGTTCAGAATTTAATATTATGTAATATATATTTTTTTAATTAGAAAACGTGCCCATCCAACTTTCCAAGTCTTCGCACAAAGACCAAGGTCACGAGTTCTCCCCACACGTGATACTTTTGTTTTTTCGAGGACAGCCAGATTCCTTCACCAATTGATGTTAACTGTTAAGGTACTTTCAAAATGTTACGTCACCACGTGTGATGCTGTGATATTTTTTTATTTAAATATTAAGAAAATAATTTTTATATGCAGCTAGCTTATAAGATATAATTTTTTTACTCTTTTAGATAATATTTTAAATATTATTTTTAAAATATTTAAAAATAATAAAAAATATAAATAAAAAAATTAAATAAAAAAAATACAACTTTTACACTGGCTGTCACTTGTTGCAGCGATAAGCTGCAAGTGGCACAGTAGTGCAACTCTAATTAATATGTTAAGTCGTTTATCTTTTCCTGCCTAAAATATTTTTTCATTTTGTAATTACACTAATTACATTCCACCAATTTACAACTGGTTCATAACACCATCCGTATATAATTTTCCCACCATTTAAACATCAAATCTTTGAAGGATGGTTCGTATTAGATATGTTTTTGAAGCATGGCATAACTCATATTATTCTGTACTCTTCACCAGGTCAAAACAAATAAACAAAAACGGTCCCAAGAAACAAATAAATGGATTCTGTACTAAGAGCATTAGCATTGGTCTATGTATATGCATATGCAAAATTATCTCTTTTGCATAACTATTTGGCCATTCAAGCAAAACTCTCATATTGGCTTATGCATATTTAAGACCAAATAATAATAAAATATTATTTTTTTATTATTATTAATTTTTTTCTAAAATCAAAATTTTTATATATATTTTATAATTAGCATCCACTATATACATTTGAGATTAATAATACAAATGTAATAATAAAAAATATAATTTTTTTATATATTATATTAAAAATATATATAATATATTATAATAATAAAATGAATGTGTATGTGAAGATTTGTTGTGTTGTTGAGGGAGGGAGAAGAGGAAAAGATTGAGAGAGAAAGAGTGGAAGGAGAGAGAAATAACAATTAAAATATGTTTGATGGAGTGAATAATTTGGATAACAACTGTTCACTGCTAGCCAAATTTATGCATATGCATAAGCCAATGTGGGTATTTTTTGAGTCATATTATGCAAATATGGTTTTACATATAGATATGCATAGACCAATACTAATGCTCTAACAACGCAGTCCATCAAAGAAATAGATTTATTGGCAGCCAAAACAGACCCCAGATATGCAAAGGACAGAAAGCACATAATTAAGGCAAGGAGAAAGCCACGGTCATGCAGTAAACTAGAAAACCTTCTATGTCTACATAGGAACCAAAGTATATCCCGAATATCTACAAAGTCTCGTTTATTTTCGTAGATGAGATGAAATGAGTTAAAATAAAAATTGAAAGTTGAATAAAATATTGTTAGAATATATTTTTTAATATTATTTTTATTTTAAAATTTGAAAAGATTGAATTGTTTATTTTATTTTGTATGAAAATTTGAAAATTTTGTAATGATTAAATGAGATGAGATGAGATGAAAATATATGAAAAGTTTTATAAAAGTGAATGAGGCGTCTCATTTATTCATTTTACTGCATTTATCATTGCCTACCCCTCACAACAATGGAAAAGGGAATAGTTGTTGCTTTTAAGTGATTTCTAGTTTGAAAATTAATAAAATTTATGTGTGTGGCTGACATGTGAGGTTTGATGAAGAGGAGGAGGAGGCCACAGAGGGTACCACATAAATATAGCAATGGTCTCAAAGGGTTATCACAAATTTTTGATTAATTTCATGGAAACAATTTAAACAAAAGCATAAACATAGGGAAAACCATCCATTGCAGATCACTGGATGATTCCCGTTTTGAAAACTATGCCTATGCCCAACACCAGGTCAACCTCATTCCTCAAACTCTAGAATCCAAGCGCCGGTTTCCACTTTCCACAAATTGAAACACCCACAGCAACAAAACCAATAAACTAATTTGTTTTTTTTTTTTTTTTTTTTTTTATCACTTCAACGTATTAAGAGATTTAACGACCACAAACTCCAGCCAAAGAAATTAACAACCTTACAAGACGAACCCAAAAATTTGATTGGAGAAAAACAACCTTCTCCATTGACATATGATCCGCGCCTAAAACTGTAAGATTTCAACAAAGCTCTTTTCAAGTAAAACCCACATTTGTTTCTGCTTATGTAGCATAAAATCCTGGACCCGTGAAGGCAATAAAGCAACCGACATTGGTTTTTCTGCATATGGTAAATCAAATCCTGCATATGGTTTTTCTGCATAAATATCCCTTCGGATAGATAGAGGAAAGAGAAGTACTCGTTGTTACCTCAAAGCCAAGACCCGGTGAAGAACCAAAGATTTGGGGTCTAGAGCTTAAATTTCTACCGAGGAAAAAATAGAGAAAGAGGGTAGCGTCAGGCTCTAGAGGGAAGAGAGAAAAAGAGAGGGAAGAGAGAAAATAGAGAGAAAAAATTGAAAGGGAGAAATGAAACGTTTTTTCGGATTCATGGACGAAAGAAACATCTGGGAGAAAGGGACAGAAGAGGAAGAAATGGAACAAATTTAGAGCAAGAGAAATGGTCTGAAAGAAAGAAACAGAATTATGGGCGAAAAGGGGAGGGTAGTTGGAGGAAGTGATTTTGTAATAAAATAATAGAAATAGAGTATAAATAGTGCATTTTCAAATATATATATGAAAGTAAATACACCGTAGCTCAAAGTTAGAGCTTTGATGGTTTACCAAATCCAATGCCAACGTTTTAACTTCAAATCATTCAAATTTTGATAAAAACTCTATTTTAAAAAGACCGATGCTAGAACTCTTAGTGAGAGAGAGAAAAAGTGAGAGAGTGAGAGAAGCAATGGAGGAGGAAGAGCTGGAAGTCTGAAATTGAGAGAGAGAAGAGAGAAGAACGGGAAAATGAATATGGGTTTGCCCTTCGAACCGTGACGTGGCTCCAAACTGGATTTGTCATGTACGTTGTGTG
The DNA here is from genome assembly GCA_029856935.1 of Cyclocarya paliurus. Lineage (NCBI taxonomy): Eukaryota > Viridiplantae > Streptophyta > Magnoliopsida > Fagales > Juglandaceae > Cyclocarya > Cyclocarya paliurus. The sequence continues at coordinate 30,455,366 of CM056953.1, forward strand.
GTATGCTATGGGGAATCCTACTCCAAAAAGATTTATTCTTGTTTTAAAGTTCAACGACAAAATTATTTTTAAACTAGCATTTATTAAATTCAAATATTTAAATATTTATGATATATAATAAAATTGTGCTACCATAAAATCGCTAACTAATGGCTAGGATTTAAAGAACCTATCCATTTACACAATTTGATATTATGAGATGGATAATTATAAGTTTATCTATAGATAAGCTAACATCTCAAATTTTCAAGGATTACTTTTTCTTTTATTAATATAAAAAAATAATTAATAATGTTTCAAGAGTAATTATCTTTCTTTTAAATGATTTAGAATTGACCAGTGCTACATGCACTGAGAGTATAGCACGAGATCTATTTTGATAATAACAAAAATATTTGTTATTTATTTATTTTATTTATTTATTTTTATTCTTAAATATATTTTTTTAAAAATCACATTACTTAAAAAATTCTTCCTGAATCATTAAATACAAAAAAAAAAATTATCGGACCCAATCGAAACCCAGCATTCTATGACTCTATTATTTTTGTTCAGAATTTAATATTATGTAATATATATATTTTTAATTAGAAAACGTGCCCATCCAACTTCCCAAGTCTTCTCACAGAGACCCAGGTCACGAGTGCTCTCCACACATGATACTTTTGTCTTCTCGAGGACAGCCAGATTCCTTCCTCACCAATTGGTGTTAACTGTTAAGATACTTTCAAAATGTTAAGTCACCACGTGTGATGCTGTGATAGGTTTGGAGTTTAGCCGAGGTGTTGAATATTTCAGCTTGTCCAGTATCCAGCCATAATGCATGGGTATTACTGTGATAGGTGAAATCAACGAAACATCCGTATAGATCTCTTTTCTTTGATCGTTGACTCCACCCTAACAGTACGAGCGTCTTTGTCTCCGTTTGATCACTCGACTAATTGCTTCATCGGTTCGTTGATCTGTAAGTCTGAGAAGTTACAGACAGCGGCGACCAAAAGCGAAAGCGTTTGTTTGGATAAGGAAAACATGATTCGCCATTACTGTCTTTTTCTTGAAAAATAATAGCCACACGTCACTTTTTACAACATTATGATATCCTTTTTCATTCTTTTTTAATTTCTTCCTTCGTTTTTTTTTTTTTTTTTTTGGTTTAAAACTTATTGAGAATCATTTATTACGTTTTTAGGTTTACTCACTGCAATAAAGTTGAGCATTTATAAAAAAAAATAATTATTTATGATAAAAATAAATTTATTTTAACAAAAAATAATTATTTTTACAAGAAATAAAATACCACAATTAATCCGATTACTTTTGGTGACTAATTGTCACCCGACAGCAACCTCTTTCAATTTTCTGACCGAACCAAATCACATTGACATTGACTATAACTAATTCCATGATGATCAAATTACCCAATTCAAGTTAGTCTTAATTAGCCCCGTCGTGTATGTATATGGATCTAATTCCATGCATATATATGTGCTATCTGGACCTCTTTGTTTTGAGTATTGAGATATTAATTTATTAGAATATTGGCATTTTTATGTATAGTTAGACGTTCATCAGCTAATGCACTCAATTCCTTGCATACAAAATTGATGCATGGCTTGGTTGTTGATTTGGGTATTATTACAAATAATATATATATAAATATATATATATAGAATATGATATGGTTAATTTACTTTGAATGACTGATTATATATAATGGGGTTTTAATTTGTTTGCTAGCTGCTTTACTGGCTGGGTACTTATTTTAATTCCTCTCTTTTAAAGCCGTTACATGAAAAAAAAATAGCATTAGTATTAAAGTATTCTAATTAAATTGCCCACTAATTTGTTCCATATTTTTATAATATAATATAATTGTATTGTATTGTAGTCAGTACTCTTCTTAATTTGTGTAAGCAGGCCGGGAGCTGGAAGCCAATTTATTATATAAGAAGCTAAATTGTGAGATGAAAAAATCAATAAGTTATGATCAAGAAATTCAACAAAAAGTGGAAACTGCTTCATCAGTCACAAATGGAAATCAGAATCATGCTGAAATTCATCAATTGGATCAGGAAGCTGCAAACACTTCAAGTAGTGGAAATGGAAATCAACATAGAGAGTTGGTAATTAGCATCAAAGAAATGGCTGAAAGCTGCTTGGAGCTTCCCTTATCATCAAACGAGTGTTGTATCTACAGGATTCCAACTTTTCTTTGCAAATTGAATGAGGAAGCCTACACTCCTCAGGTTATATCGATAGGGCCTTTCCACCATGGCAGCAAAAGATTAGAACCCATGGAAAAGTTGAAACTGAAATATTTTCAGAGATTCCTGCAGCGGATTGACTTCAACGTGGAGATTTTAGTAAACGCCATAAAGCTGAATGAAGAAAGTTTGCGTAGTTGTTATGCAGAAACCATCAAGTTTAGCAGTGACGATTTCGTGAAATTAATTTTGGTGGATTGTTGCTTTCTTATTGAGTTTTTCTACCAAATATGGTCCCAAGGATACGATAGGGTTATTCGTGAGAACCATGTACTGTCAAACCCAATATCGTGGGAGATAATTGTGTTGGACTTGGAGTTACTTGAAAATCAACTTCCTTCATTTGTTCTTGGGATACTATTCAGCCTTGCATTTGCATCGGATGATGAGCATCCTTCCTTCACTTCGCTTGCAATTAAGGTCTTTGAGGACATTAAAGGTCAGAAATTTCCTGAAAATCTTGGAGAGCAACCAATTAGACACTTACTTGATTTGACCAAAGCATTTTTATTTCCATCATCCAGAAAGCTATTGCCACCACATGAAAGTAATGATCTTGCTAGATCAGCTGATCATTTATATTCTATAAGCCAATTGTACAAGGCTGGAGTGAAGTTTATGGTGAGATCATGCAAATGCTTACTTGACCTGACCAAACACTCTACTGATTTGGCCAGAGCATTTCTCCTTCCATCATCCAGAAAGCTAGTGCTACCACATGAAAGTAAAGATCTTCCTAGTGCTGATCATTTATATACTGCAAGCCAGTTGTACGAGGCTGGAGTGAAGTTTAAGGTGAGCTCAAGCAAATGCTTACTTGACCTAAAATTCACCAACGGAACTTTGGAAATTCCTTGCTTAGAACTGAATAATCAGACAGAGACTAGTTATCGAAACGTCATAGCATTTGAGCAATGCCATCATCCATATGATTCACATTTTACAGACTATATTGTGCTATTGAATTTCCTAATTAAAACTCCCAAAGACGTGGATTTACTTATTAGAAAAGGAATTATCATTAATTGGCTTGCCAACAGCAATGCAGTGGCATCTTTTTTCAACAATTTGGGCACGAATATTGTATATAAAGGCACAGACTCTGCTTATGGTGGTTTGTTTCGAGATTTGAATGCATTCTATAATAACAGTAAGCATACTTGGAAGGCTACCTTGAAACATGATTATTTCGGCACTCCTTGGAAAATAGCTTCTACTATAGCTGCTGTTACCTTACTGCTGCTCACTCTCGTACAAACTATATGCTCTATCCTCCAAGTTGTGAAGATGTGAAGAAGCTTTGTGCATGAAATTCTGGTAGGACATCACATTTTATTTTACTCCCCACGTTTAGAAATTAATTTGTTAGCTATTGCTTGGAAAATTTGAACATAACATGCACAATGATAAGTATTGTTTGAAATAATATGCCTTATCTTCACTTTCTTCATCTATTAGTACAGAGCCTCATCTCTGAATGTTGTATAAACACACCCTTATATGTACAGAACATACGCATCACTAATATCTTCTAACTTCAGCATATTTTTATTCTTTACTCTGTTATTCATTTGCTGAGTTACCGATTGCATTGTGATTTTTCAAACCCCTTGCATTTGATAGCACCACACGTGAGGTCTTAGATTCTATGGTGATTTCTTTGTTGTTCATTTGTGTTTTCTTCATTGGTTACTTAGACAAGTTCTATGGCTGCGAATGTATACAAACTGCTCGATAAAATGCCTGAACCCAAGGCCGTGTACAACATATGCTCAGAATAAACAAGCTCATTGCTTGATGTAATCCCATCCGTGATTTACATGATGTCCGGTGAATTGTGTGACATCAATGTTCTCTTTGCATTCAACATTTGGTTGCTTCATTTGGAAAAATTTGTGATTTACCATATGAAAACAAGTTCTGTCAAAGAGGATTTTTTTTATTGTTAAATTGTTAAATTATGATTTTTTATTTTTATTTTATTGCAGGAACACATATACGTGCTGACATTGGAGCAAAGCAAGAGGAGATTAAGCAAGTGATAGATGAGATGAATTTCATGCAACAAAAGTGAAGGTGATGCTATCAACCCGAGGGATTTGAATGAAGTGATTTTTGTGTCTTTGTTTCTTATTAACATACAATTTTATGGCTTTGTTGTTATTAATATTATTGGGATATTAATGGGATTGTACTCACGAGAATTTATTTGTATTTTCTCTCATAATGGATTATCGTGTTGTATTTCTATATAATAATAATTTTTTATTGTTAATAGTGAGGCCATTCAAATCTTGGCTAAAAAACCATTCGAATGTTTATTATCATCTAAATTTTAACAATAAAATGTTTAAATGTAAAAATATTGGTACAATTCAAATGTAAATATATTCCTACAATTACGATAATTATTTGCATAAAGCTTTAGGGATCAAATTATTATTATTATTTTTCTTTTAACTGGAAAATATCTTTTCAAATGTAATTATTGGTGTTCGAACAACTATTAAGGATGAAGAAATATCGTCCCAAAAAACACAATTTGAATGCTATTGTTGGTGTTTGAACACATGGTAGAGAAGAAAATAAATTCATCCTAAAAAGATCTGTTCAAACGCTTTTTGAACGGGTTGGACAAATTCAGAAAATGTTCTTGGACAAAATTTTGAATTTTGGCTCAAAGACTTTTTCGCACAAATTAATTTCAAGGACGAAATGGAAAGTTTTTGGGATGAAGAAGATACCCGTCCTGGAAAGAAATTTTGTTGTAGTGGTTTTCATTATCCCACGATATGGCATGTTATGATGGCTAGATAACTAAAAAATAATATATAATTTTTTAATCATTTAATACTACATCATGATTAAAGGATAATAATTAGAAAAATGATAAATAATATAGAATTTTTTCTTTACAATTATAATTTTACTATAATAGCAATTAATAAACACGTGCATAATACTTCTTAATTTTTAAGGCTATGCATCCAGACTTAATTTTTATTTGGTCCGTCCGAAAACTAGATATCTAGTAGGATCCGGACGGTTAACCGCTAGGATTATTACTATGCGGTTAAAATAAATTTGTAACCGCCCGGACACGAATCCGGTTTGGCCATGCGGTTACCCATGACCGCACTATTTAAACAAAATTACATTAGGTCAAGCCGAAACACTTTTCGTCCCAGCCTCCAGGTGATATCCTCGCTCTCTCTGGCCAAAATCCTAAGTCATTTTCTCTCTCTCTTTAGTCTCAATCATCTCTTCCTCTCTTTACAGTCATCAGCACAGACCCAGCATGGCACAGTGTCCAGGTTTGTCGACGACCAACTCATAAAGATGAAGCTTGGAGGGGTTCACAACTGCAAGGGTTCTCATAATAGTGTCAAAATCAATAGCCTTGCATGCTTTGCCATCCTAGAGCACAACAAAAAAGAGTCTATCTTCTCCCCTTTCTTTTCCCCATTTTATTTGATTTCTTTATCTCGGGGCCTCAAATTAGTTGTGATGTATTTATTTGGTACTTTGTAAATTTATGTTTTGCATTGTGATGTAACAATAATATTATCTATTTTTCATTTTTATTTATTTTGTTCTTTAATTATTTTTTAAATTTTCTTAAATTATTTAAAAAAAAATTATGGGCAATTTAAACATGATATTAGAACCTTTTAAAAAAAATATATTAAAAACCCGAATTAAATTTGGTTATACCCCGGATATGTGGGTTTTAAGTCAAAAATGCAAAAAAAATCCGGATATCTGGTTACAATCTGGATATCTGGACTAAATCCAATTATTCGCCTGGATTAAATTCGGATTAATCCGAGCGGATAACAACCCAGGTTTTAGCATCCGGATCTAGTTGTGGCTGGATATTCAGATCCAGATCCAGTTGTACACCCCTAATAATTTTCATTCATAATTATTGAAAGTAAAGACATTACTGATAAAATGAAATGAAATAAGGGAAACAAATATTTTGAGACTTCCTTTATTTTGCCCTTTTTACCGAACAACCAAATACAGGGTGTTGGCTGGACCAAGCTGGGTGAGGCCCCCAAAGGCTATGAAGAAAGTTCACAGATAAGATTGTATGACATTTTTGCTCCTGTAACTTTTGTAAAATGCATCTTTTATTTGGGTTTTAAATTTATTTTTCTTTCTTATTTTTCAATCACCTACTTTTGTAATAATAATATTCTTACAACTGACAATAGAACTTCCAAAAAATAGTTGTATTTAAGATATATTTTACACAAGCATCACTCGTTTAAAACTAAGTTGGGAAAATAATTGTACAATAAATTATATGTATAACACCTTCCTTTGTGATATCCCTTCTGATGAGGAGATCCTAACTACTCTTAAACTCCTTCAGAAAAAGCTCGTGGCCCTGATGAATTCACCGGTCTTTTCTAAAGGCATTATTGGGGGATCTTGAAAGATGATTTCACTAAGGCTATTCGCAACTTCTTTCAGAGTGGAAAGCTTCTCAAAGCTATTAATCACACATACATTGCTCTCATTCCACAGACTAGTAGCTCGTATACTGTTCATCAGTTTCGGCCTATTAGCCTTTCTAATGTTTGCTATAAAGTGGTTGCTAAAATTATGGCGAATAGGCTCAAGAAAATCCTTCCTAGAATCATTTCTCCATACCAAACCGCTTTTGTTCCTAGGAGGACTATTCAAGAAAATGCCATTTTGGCCCAAAAACTCTTTCACTTCTTAAGGAGGAAAAAAGGGAAGATTGGTTTCATGGCGACTAAGATTGATATCGAAAAGGCATTTGATTTAATGGAATGGGAGCTTATCCTCAAGATTATGGAAAGCCTAGGTTGTAATGGTAGATGGATCACTTGGATTAAAGAATGTATTTCAATGGTCTCCTATTCAGTAATCATTAATGGTATGCCCAGAGGATACATAAAGCCAAGTAGGGGATTGAGGCAAGGTGACCTCCTCTCACCTTTTCTTTTCATCTTGGGAATTGAGGTTCTTACTAGGTTAATCACAAGAGAGGAAAACTTGGGTAAGATTCAAGGGATATCTATCAGTAGAAATAACATCCCCATTTCACATATCCTTTTTGCTGATGATCTTATCCTCTTCGGCAAGGCCAGCAGCACTACTGCTAACAGTTAAAAAAAAATGCCTAGAGAAGTATTCCTCATGGTTAGGTCAAAAGTTCATGCAAACAAACCTTCTATTAAGTTCAGTGATAATACTTGATAAGTGCTATTTTTATGTGATTTTTATCACTCTTTTATTTATGAAAAGAGTGATAAATACTATCACTCTTTTAAGTTCAATACTATTGATTTTATTTTATTTCTACATATTTTTATTTATTTTCTCAGATTTGAGGGAATGAAAAGATTTAGTACAAAAGGACAACATTTTGGGTACAAAATGAGAGACTACATATCCAGACCGATAAGAGGCAGCGAGATCTGAAGAGAGCTGATGAGATTTGGGAGAAGAGCCTTTTCCCGTGGGCAACAAAGAGATTTCTCTCGCCCAAAGGCGAGAAGCCTTACCTCTCTATAGGCTAAGAGACTTGCGATCAGAAGGTGCGATCAGAAGGCGTAAAGACTTGGCTACAAGGCTCTTGGCGGTTAGATTGGGTGACTAGTCTAAACGACCAACTTAAAAGACCAACCTAAATGACATAGTGGGCAACAACTAGAAAAGGCGAAAGGAGTCTTTCATCTTGGTCGGGAGTCTTTCCACTCGGTATGTGAGGAGAGAGCCGTGTGGTCTTTGTGACCTCCATGCCCATTCATTTGTGACCTCAAAGCCCGTTAATTTGTGACCTCCATGCTCGTTTACTTGTGACCTCCATGCCAGTTATATTCATCAAACACGGAATCTACCCGACTGGGATTAATCTACTGCTAACCACCAAATTCGAGTTTCGCAATCAACCTGTTAGTGACCAAATCCTCCATAACTCCGGAATTCAAGCCGCATATCACTGAATCTTCCATTTTAGATGATCCCCGTTATTCTTGGGATAATTTTCTTTTGTGTTAACATCTATCTTTAGAAACTATGTTCCAAATTCATAATCGAGATTGTTGCTGCAGTTATCTTGTTTCCGCATTTGAGTTTGGACTCCTATTTAATCCCATCTTGTGGGATGAAAGGGAGTTCTGAATCTAAGTCGAGAATTTGAGTTTTAGAGTCTGAGTTTAGAGTTTTAGTTTTTATTTTTGAAGTGTTCTTTCAAGAAGGTGGAATTGGAGGGCAGAGGCGAAAGCCGAATGCTTCATCAACCGACTTCAACAAAGAACACCAGTTTTATTATTATTTTTTTTTAAATTTCATTATGAAATAATTCTATTTTCTTTTATTTTCAATATTTCCATGATTGAGTGTTTATTCCTTGTTCTTAATGCATACAATTTTCTATCTAACTATTGTTCGATCTTTTGGATTGCAATGAGACCGAGAGGTGATTTGTGATTAAAGCTCTAAGATTAAACACCATTAGTTGAGCAAAAGCAGAGATACTTTACTGCGACTAGTGTGATTTTCAAGAAAAATCCAAAAAACTTAATGAGTCTCCAATTAGTTAAATTCATATAGAGATATGAAGTTATTAGTTGGGGATATTTTTGATATTGTTCGAGAGAAAATGTTGAATAGTTAAGAGGTTTTTATCATCAACTTGGAATAATTGGGATTCTATAACAAGGAAGAATAAACAGTATGAGATTTGCTGGGTGAATCAAACGCTCTAGATTTATTCTTATTATTTTTAAAATTTTAATTTTAATGTTATTTTCTTCAGTTTAATTTAGATAAACCATTCTTCAAATTTCAGTTTTCCAAATAGTAATTAATTTAGTCAATTTCAATACTCAATAGAATAATTATTCCTTGTGGGTTTGATATCCATTTTTTTTTAAATACTTTACTACTTGTTATGATTCTATGCACTTGCAAATATATTTTTAGTCGAACAATACTCAACCTCGGCAAAAATTGGAGGTGAAGGAAGTTTTAAACCTGGAGAATGCCTCCCCTAGTATTAAATACTTAGGCCTTCCCTTGTCTTTCAATGCTTCAAAAAAAAATTCATTTCCAACATATTCAGCAAAAGATCTCCCAAAAGCTGACTGGGTGGAAAGCAAAATTACTTTCTCAGGCTAGTCGTACGACCCTTATCAGAATGATTGCTAGCTCTATGCCTTCATATCTCATGTCTAGCATTTCAATTCCCAAGGGTATTGCTAGCAACATTGACCGTAACTTCATGAAGTTCTGGTCGGGATTTCCGTTAGATAAGTCACACAATCTTACCCTCAAATCTAGGGGTGGGCAGCGGGGCCCCGCCCCCGCTGCCCCGCCCCGTTTCCGCCCCGCCCCCGTGTGGCGGGGCGGAGCAACCCGTCCGGCAGATGCGGGGGGCGGGGTCACCCGCCCGCATCTGCCACCCAACCCGGGGACGGGGGCGGGATAGGGGTTTCCCCCGCCCCGGATTTACCCCGCCCCGCCCCGGGTTCTTATATATATATATATTATAAATATATAATATAATTATATAATTATTACATATATATTTAAAAAAAAAATAACCCAGGCATGAAACGGCGCCGTTTCATGCCTGGGTTTAATTTTTTTTTACCCTCCCAGGCATGAAACGGCGCCGTTTCATGCCTGGGTTTAATTTCTTTTTACCCTCCCAGGCATGAAACGGCGCCGTTTCATGCCTGGGTTTAATTTTTTTTTACCCTCCTAGGCATGAAACGACGCCGTTTCATGCTTGGGATTAATTACCCCAACCCCCGGTCCCCCCCCCCCCCCGAACCCCTTCTTCCCTCCCGAGCATCCAGCCTTCCACTGAGAGAATCCCCTATCTCTCTCTCGACTCTCGCCTCTCAGTCTCTCTCTCTGTGAATCGATCGCTGTCATCCCTGTGTGCTGTCACCGTCGCCGTCGCCGTCGCCATCACTAACCGTAACCAGTGACTCGTTCTTCATCTTTGTCACCGAAGGTAAGAAACCCTAAATTTAATCCCAATTTTTTTTTTGTGATTTATGTTATGGAATGGAGATTGGAGGAAGGATGGGTTTAACCGGAGATGGAGGATGGGATTTTGTGAATTGTGTGCTGTGGAGACTTGATTGTGCATGTGGTTTAAATTTTCGTTGGTTGATCGTTGATGAATCTGTCCAATTTTGTTTGCAAATTGCAATATGTAATGTTGTAATTTCGAAACCCTAAATTAATTTAGGGGTTGCAAAGATTGAAACCCCTAAATTAATTTAGGGTTTCGGATTAATCTAAACCCCTAAATTAATTTAGGGGTTTCAATCTGTGAAATCCCTAAATTAATTTAGGGTTTCGGATTAATCTAAACCCCTAAATTAATTTAGGGGTTTCAATCTTTGAAACCCCTAAATTGGTTTCAATCTTTGAAACCCCTAAATTAATTTAGGGGTTTCAAAGATTGAAACCCCTAAATTAATTTTCGGATTGGACCCCTAAATTAATTTAGGGATTTCAATCTAAAACCCTAAATTTTATTCTGTGAAATCCCTAAATTAATTTAGGGGTTTAGATTAATCCGAAACCCTAAATTAATTTAGGGGTTTCAAGATTGAAACCCCTAAATTAATTTAGGGGTTTCAAAGATTGAAACCCCTAAATTAATTTTCGGATTGGACCCCTAAATTAATTTAGGGATTTCAATCTAAATCCCGGGATTTTATTTTTTTGTAGTTATTAAATTTTTTTTTTCAAATAGACTATACGAAGATTACACGTCGTAGGCTTGCACAAATTATTTTTCTTTCTATTTTCTTTTGTGAATAATTTATTTTTTTAAATATAATTCAAGGGCATATAACTTTCGTGCAATCTTTATAAAAAATATTGAATCTTATCATTTAATGATAGAATCCGTCATTTATTTTTTAAAATAGACTATGTCCAATGACCAAGTATTATTATGTGATTAGTTTAGCTTAATAATGATTTTAACATAATGTTGTGTGTAATAGATAAAAAATTATAATTACACACAAAATAATTATGGAAACAGTCTAATGCTATTTGTAAGTTTATTTTTATAAGATTTTTTTGAGTTCTAAATATTTTTTTTCATTAAATTGTCCAAAAATTAATCTTCTTATTGGTTATAATTGTCCAAAAATTAATCTTTGAAACCCCTAAATTAATTTAGGGGTTTCAAAGATTAGTTGGCTTGCACTGTTAATTGCTTAATGTTTGTTGGTTTAAAAAAAAAATTGTCACTTGTTTGGTTGCTATGTTGACTATTAATTCAGATTTATTGTTTGCTTTAGTTCATGGATATGCCAGCAGATTCTAGTGCGAGCTCTCCTTTCCAGGCCGAGGGCACCCCTACCCCTACCGCTACACCTCCTACTCATACCCCTACCCATACCTCTACCCCTACGGTACCTTGCCCCGCCCCTAAGCCCAGCAAGAAACCTGCTTCAATAGTTTGGAGTCATTTCACCAAACTAGAGGGTGGTGACCCAAGTAACCCCCAAGCCAAGTGTAACCATTGTGGGAAAATTTATGGGTGTCACTATAGGAAACATGGCACCTCACAATTAAAGGTGCACTTAGAAGAGCAATGCAAAAAAAGTCCAATATTAAGATCACTACAAGAGAAAAGCCAATCTAGGCTAGATATTGGACTTCAAAAAATGGCTGATGGGACTAGTGGGGGTGCAACTTTGAGGGGGTATACTAAGTATGATCCCGATGAGTGTAGACGACATCTAGCTCGTATGGTCATTATGGACGAGCTACCTTTTCAAGTTGTTGATGGGAAAGGGTTCCAAGCGTATTCTCGCTACTTGGAACCAAGGTTTAATATTCCTTCTCGCCACACGGTGGCAAAGGATGTAAAAAAACATTTTTATATTGAAAAAGAGAAGTTGAGGGGTCAATTGGCGAATCAATTTGTTTGTCTCACCACTGACACATGGACATCAGTTCAAAATTTTAATTATATGTCTTTGACTGTGCATTTTGTTGATTGTCATTGGACGTTACAAAAGAAAATTATAAAATTTTGTAAAATCACCGATCATAAGGGTGAGACAATTGGAAAGGCCTTGGAGGCCGCAATAAAGGAGTGGGGGTTGACCCGGGTTGTTACAGTCACAGTCGATAATGCCTCGTCAAATGATGTTGCATTGGGACATCTGAAGACCTATCTTAGAGAGGCAAATAAGACACTTATGGGTGGTGAGTGTCTGCATGTGAGATGTGCGGCACATATTCTGAATTTGATTGTTACTGATGGTTTGAGAGATCTTCATGACTCGATTGCTCGGGTTAGGATTGCTGTGAGATGGGTGAGATCTTCTCCTTCGAGGTTGGAGAAATTTATGGTTGCTGCGAGATCTGCTGGCCTAACATCTAAGAAGGGCCTTTGTACTGATATGCCTACACGATGGAATTCAACATTTTTGATGTTGGAGGCGGCCCAAGAGTATAAGCTGGCATTTGCATTATTGGGTGACGAAGACATCCAATATGTAAAGTATTTTGATGATCACGGGGGATTGGGAAAACCAGTAGAGGATGATTGGGAAATTGTAGCTGTTTTTGTAGAGTTTTTGAGGCTCTTTTACGATGTCACCACGAGACTATCTGCCACTTTGTACCCTACATCCAATGTTGTATGTCAGCAAATATGTAGGGTAAAAGAAGAATTAGATGACATGGTCGCGGGTGGTCATATTAGGCTCCGGGAGATGGCTTTGATTATGAGGACAAAGTACGACAAGTATTGGGGAGATTTAACTAGGGCTAATATTTTGTTATATGTAGCTGTCGTCTTTGACCCGAGGTATAAGTTGGATGGCATGATATTTGGATTGGGCCTTGCGTACGGGCAAGTATGGGCGGAGCTTATTGCAGCAAGGGTTCGGGAAACCCTTGGTAGATTATTTGATGAGTTTACCACCCTGCGGGGTGGTAATATTGCGGCACCTACACCTACCCCATCAGCGTCAGGGATTCCAGAAGTCGAGGTTGGGAAAAGACGTAGATTGGAGTGGGGTGAGAGGTATGAGCAGACCCCCTTCCTTCGGAGTTCTGTAGAGGCTCAGTCAGAGATAGATAGATACTTATCAGCAGAGCTTCTACCATTTTCACGAGACTTCGATATATTAAGTTGGTGGAAGGTGAATGCCGTGAAGTATCCCATCCTTGGAGAGATAGCCCGCACACTTTTGGCTATCCCTGTTAGCACCGTAGCCTCAGAGTCGGCTTTTAGCACCGGAGGGCGTGTATTAGATTCATTTCGGAGTTCATTAGCTCCTACCACTGTGGAGGCTTTGATTTGCACGCAGAATTGGATCAAGGGAACTCCAATTCATGTTCCGGATGTTCTTGAGTATGAGGAGGCCGACGTCGAGGAGGAGGGTGATGATCAGCCTGGATCTGGTATTTATTTTAAGTTTATTTTTTAATTTCTTATTTTAATTTATTTATTTTCATTTAATTGGTATTCATTAGTTTGATTTCAAATTTAATTGTTATAGTGATACATGAGACGTCTACAGCTACCTCTGATGCAGTATGACTTTGTATTAGACCTACCATTGCCATGGTTTGCACAATTTCTCCCTTAATTATTTTTTGCATTTAAAATTTTGTTTCATCTTTATAACTTTATAATTCTCATCTGTTTTATTTTTAACTTATTAATATTTCAAGTTTTAGAACTTATTTACTTTTATGATCTTCATTTGCAGTCTCATAGCAGTCGACACAACTCACCATTCAATGAACTCACCGCCACGATTCCACCCCAAAATCAAATTGAGAAGTTATTATTTTGTCAATTTACAATTAATTGTAATGTTGCTACAATAGTTAATTGTACAATTTGTAATATTTATTTTTTTTAGAGGAGTTTGTAATAGTTTATTAGTTCTCTTAATTTGTATTTTGTATAATTGTAAACTACTTATTTTAGCTTAATGCCTTAGTAATGATTAGTGATGATTATTATTTAATTAGTTAATAGTTGAAACTTAGTATAATACTATAATCTATATATATTATATATTTTTTTTCATTTTTAAAATATATAAATTAAATTCTAGACCTAAAATAGCCCAAAAATAGATTTTGGGCCCAAAGTAGCCCAAAAACAAATTCTGGGCCATTTAGGGCCCAGAAAAATATTCTGGGCCAAAGGCCCAATAGTGGGGGGTGCGGGGTGCGGGCGGATGGAGGCCCACCCCCGCACCCCGGCCACCGGACGGGGTACCCCGCCCCCGCCCATGCGGGGGCGGGGTACGGGGGAAATTCCCCACCCCCCGCATATGCGGGGGCGGGGGGCGGGGGAGGGGTGACCCCGCCCCGTAGGGGGCGGGTATCACCCCTACTCAAATCTTGAAAATCCATCTGTCAGGCTTTCCTTTAAAAAATTGAAAGGAAAATGCTTACTCGAGTCCATGCCATTTGGAAAAGAGTTTTCATTGGCAAGTACCTAAGAAACACGTCCTTTCTTAGCACCACTCAAAAATCTTTTGACTCTTCAGTTTGGAAGGGTATCCTTAAGCAAAAAGACTTCCTTAAGCATGGTCTTTGCTACCAGATTAATAATGGGACTCATACTAGAGCTTGGACTGACCCTTGGGTTCCTAACAATCCAAATTTCTCACCTAAGACCCTTTACTTCGTCTCTCTAAATTAATGATGGATGAGCCTAAGCGTTGGAACACCATTCTTCTCCAAGCCCTTTTCCATCAAGATACAGTGAATGAGATTGAAAGGATGCCTCTTGCACAACACAATTTTCATAATCTGCCTGATAAACCTATTTGGATCCATCACAATTCTGGTGCTTTTAGTATAAAGTCTGCCAATGTGGCCATAAGATTATCTCAGACCTAGAATCGTATGGATAATAACAACATTCCAGTTACTGAGTGGAAAAAGTTATGGAGGATCAAGATTCAGGATTGACTCAAATTCCTTTGCTGGAAAACTCTCCATAATATCATTCCAACTCATACTCTCATTAAGAATTTTGTTCCTCTGGATAGTGAAGATAAAGTTTGCCTAGTTTGCAACATAGGTGAGGAAACTCAGTCTCATCTCTTCTTAAACGGCAGCTTCACTTGGATTCTTTGGTGCCACTCACCCTGGCCACTAAATATCTCCTCTTGTGCTAACAATGACACTAGTATTTGGATTAAATGCATTCTTGATCCATCCAGATTGATTGGTATTCCTAAAGAGGAAGAGCATCATTTCCAGAGCAATTGTGGCTATGGATAGTATTTGGTTCCTTAGAAATAAAATTGTTCATAAAGCTTTTTCCCCTGACTTAACAGTTTTTGTATCATCCACATAGAAAACTTTCAAAGAACACTGTGATGCTTGGGTAATATACAAATTAATACCAGCCAACGTTGGAGAATCTTCCCTATGGACCACTACCTTCTCACATTCGATGTAGTGGTTAGACAAAATGGAAGTACAATAACAACTATATGTTGGACATCAACTGTATCCATATGCTTCGTGCTTACAAATATATCATAAGCAAGAATCTTAAATCAAGGGGAAGCTGAAGCAATGCTCTTGGGAGTTCAAAAAGCCAATGAAGCCAACATTGACAGACTTGTAATTGCAGGGGACTCTCTCAATACCTTAAAAGCAATCAAAGATCTTAACTACATTCCCAACTGGATGGTGCAACCCATTATTCAAGACATGATTTCTCTCCAAGATGCAAATCGATGCACGCATTCCATTGTGCAGTGGGCAGCCTCCAAAATATTTTTGGAAATATTCCACTGAATTTAATTCCACCTTCTTTGTTAAGCTTTCATAGTGGGAAATACCCACATTTTATTGTAACGAGCCTATAACCCGCGCAATGCGCAAACTGTTATTTATGCTGGATTTTATAGATATATATTTTAGATATTTGTTTGTTGTAATATCTCTACTTTGTTCACCATCAACACACATTCTTGCTGTACTTCCTATATCATCAATTATCGTTCGTCTTCTACGCCGCACAACTATGTCATCACTTATACTGTCACTACTTTGTTTACCATCACAACGCATTCTTCCTCCACTTCCTATATCATTTATAATCATTCGTCTTCTACGACGTGCTAGTCTAGCATTTTCCATTTTTAATTTTACTGAAGAATAGAAATAGTCACAAACACAAACTTAAAACTATTAATCTAATCCAAAAAAATATACACCAATGGTAGATCTCTTTCACGTTAGTTTTTTCAATTTCTCATATCCTGGGAAGAATACATATACTGGATATATCTTAAAATTCAAATGTATATCTAAAAAATATAATGTATAAATATAAGATGTAACGATTAGTTTAACTTCAAATTATTCAACTCACAAATCTATTTCTATATAATATATGCATTCACACCACATTTGTCGTCGAAATCACCAACACCCAGATAAGATTATAGTATCCCAGACACAGATTTGGAGAGAAATTACATATAATATCCGTGTTCTACCCCATCCAAATCCCCCTTTGTAAAGGGTAACCCAAAAGAAGCCTTGGAAGATGCCAATAATCCTCAAACTCAAATACTTCACATACCCATGTCAAAATGTGACAAAAATTGGTGACTTTGACGGAGAGAGAGAGAGAGGAGTTGGTAATTTGTATGTCGATGACTGATTTTGGGATTTAATAAGAAAATGCAACCTAAAGGAGGTGTCTGCAATTGCTATGCTATGCACCAGTCAATCTATTTTTCAAGCAAAGAAAAAGAAGCAGCAGAATCAGTGTGATTTAAAATCAATATATTTTTAATTGATTTTTTATTTTATTATTGATTTTAGATAATAAAAAATGGTTAAGAGGCATAAATCCAAATTGTGATTTAATTTGATTAATAGTTTAGTTTATGCTTAATTTTAATACTTGTGATTTAATTTGCTGATGTTTCTTCACATGCACAACATGCATTTAATATTTTATTCTTCATTTTTTATATCTAGTTTTATTTTTATTTTGTTTTTATTTGTTTATTTATTTTCTTTTTCTGTTTACCCAATTTTATTTTTTTGTTTTTATTTTCTTTCTTTGGTTTTACGCTGGCTTTGCAGCGCTGCCCATGCTCCTCCAGCCACCCTTTACGCTGCCGCACGTCCACGACAACAACCTCCACCTATTGCGACAGCCACCCTAGAAGCCTACTACCTCCATGTTGCCAACCGCCTAAGCCACTACAAACACCATCGTGAACAGCCACTTTCACCGCTGCACCTCACCTCAGCTCAGCCACTTCGAACCACCACATGCAGTGCACCACCAGCCACCAACGCCACTGCCCCGCAGCACCACTACACCTCCACGACTACGCTGCGCCTCGGCATGAACGTCCATCATCCTTACTGAAATTCGAGCAGGAGGCTGGCAACAGATACCCCTGTTTTTGGTCCCTAAAATAGAGCACATTTTAACTCACAGCAACACCAAGCAACAGCCATCACCGCATGCACCACCGTGACCTCTTCCTGCGCTTCACTAAGCACTGCATCTCCACGACAGCACCTTCACTTCCAGCAGCACGCATGCACTGCCCCAGCAACCCACGAAGACGGACCCTGCACATGAAAAGGAAATAAAGAAAGAGGAAGGTGCACGCTGGGAGATACAGAAAAAAAAATGAAGACCACTGATCACGCACGCACGGAAGACTTGGAAGATGGAGAAAAAGGCAGCATTTCTTTTTATTTGGATTCGGTGGCCTGGAAGCCGAAACTTGTTGCGCATGCTGCGGTTTCAATTGGAGGAAGAAATAAAAGACATGAAGACCACATGAGGAAAGAACGGAAGAAAATAAAAATATGGAAGAGATGCGAAGACGCTGCAACTCAAGCGAAACCTCTATTCCTAACTCCCGAAAATAGAGCACAAGCCTTCTCCACCTTGAACCGCTGCAAGCCACCATCAAGGAGACCTCAACACGTCGGGATCCCACAGAAACCGCCGCCAAAGAGTTTCTGGCACCCCCAGTTCGTTGCACGCCTCTCACGGTCTCACTGTGAGTTTTGTCTCTCCTTCCCTCTCAGCCCCGATACTTCCCCGCATTTCACCACCCCTATGTATTCGTGACACCCTTTCCAGGAAAATAAAAAAGAAATCGGTAGATATACAGACTCCTTCTATACGACATTGTGCTAAGGCCTTCTCTGCAAACCCAAAAATGCAGAACACTTTTACAAACATAGTCATCGTTAACAATAATCATCCAATTTAAAAGAAAACCCTGCAATATGACTGTCAGTTCTTGCGAAATAACCGGACCCAAAATTTTGAAAGTAGAGAAGCATTAAGTTGAAATCAAAGCACCTTGATCGGTAAGGGGCAGCACCGCCGTGAAAAGAACCGCCAGTATTGGACGTCATGGAAGGAGGAGAAGGACTAGAAAAGGTAGAAGCAAAAAATAGAAATCCAAAAATGAAGAGAGGACCACAGTATGGAATCGGAAGAACAATCCAACGTTGGTTTTCATTTTATAGTGCAGTGTATTTTGTTTTCCACCGCTTGACAATTCGCGTCCGCTCTACAATTTCCATTTGTTCACTCGGTGCCTTATTAAATGGAATTGCGATTTTATTGTACGAATGCCACATAAAATAGTTGGAATTGCAGTATTGCACCGGTTGACTTTTTCCTTCTACCTTGCATGAGTGGTTGAGAAGATGAAATAACTATTTTGTAGATGAACCGACGCAATAAAATGGACTGAACCAAGGAATGCAATTCTTGAATTTGTAGAAAGCTGTTGGACGCGTGTAATCTGAGATTGCAAAAGCTATGGCTCATGTACTTTATATAGCCGAAAAAATTGCTTTGAATGACAACTCAGACTTCTCAAACTCGGCTTTTATATATTAAATAGATATGAGCTTGCAATTATGCTGCATAATGCAACGGATCCTCTAAGTTCTATAATATTAGTTGCTTATTCTAAAATAAAAAAAGAAATTATATGTATATCATTACTCTGTTATTTTTATCACTTTAATCGTATACCTGAAAAATTACAATTGAAGAAGTTATTTTCTATAAAAAAATATGCGCCTCCTCAAAATTATAATCTTGGCATGTCCCTAATTAGGGGCTTCAATTTAGTTTGCTCATCTCATTTTCAAGAAGACCCATTACAAATTAGGGAGTGACTTTAGTCGAGATGGGATGCAAAGCACCCCTTTTACACTTGCCAATTGAAAATTGACACATAATATTGTCATTGATTTTCACTAACTTTTTCTTACAGTGCATCTTAGACCTCATTTGGTTTTATAGATGGTTTCAATCTATCTCATCTCATCTCAACATTCAAACATCATTCAAACACAAACACTTTTCCATTTCAAATTATCAAATTTCAACTTTTTCATCAAGTCATTACCTAATCATTATAATTTTCTTAAACTTTCAAACAAAATAAAAAAATAATTCAAAAATTTCAAATCTAAAAATAAAAATTATATTAAAAAAATTATATTATAACAATATTATAACTTTATAATTTTTTTACTCAACTCTTTCTCTCTCCTTTTCCAAAACACCATAAAACATCTTAACTCAAATCATTTTACTACTATTCACATATTTATCATCTCATCTCATCTTATCTAAATAACAAAATGAGGCCTTATCATTTTTATCCTGACTATGTTAATTGTTGTATTACATCGATCCTTAAGATCAGACACTTAAATTCATGTGTAAGCTTAAGTGTCACTTCAACTCTTCAAGTGAGGGAGAGATAGATAGGAGTTTGTAAGATTGATTGGATTTAGAGTTGATTTCAACTCATTTCGACCCCGTTTGGATTGAGAAACAATCTCTATTAATCTCATCTCATCATTATAACTTTCTCAAATTCTAACATATAATACAACAAACAACTCAACTTTTTCAAATTTCAATTCAAAATTTTCAAATTTCAAAACAATAATAATATTAAAAAATAATATTTTAACAATATTTTATTCAACTTTCAACTTTTATCTAAAATCATCTCATCTCATCTCACTATCCAAATGAGGCTTAATCAAAAGGGGCCTAATCATTACAACTTTTCTAAACTTTCAAACAAAACAAAATAAACAATTCAGTTTTTTCAAATTTCAAAATAAAAATAATATTAAAAAACTATATTCTAACA
This sequence comes from Cyclocarya paliurus, assembly GCA_029856935.1. Lineage (NCBI taxonomy): Eukaryota > Viridiplantae > Streptophyta > Magnoliopsida > Fagales > Juglandaceae > Cyclocarya > Cyclocarya paliurus. The sequence continues at coordinate 30,475,824 of CM056953.1, forward strand.
ATATTTTATTTAACTTTCAAATCTCACATCAAATCAACTCACTATCCAAACCTTTCATTGTAAATATAATAATATCAACTCAACTCACTATTCTAATAATATTGTTGCGCTTGTATCTATTATTTTAAATATGAAAATAAATAAATAACAAACTATTTTGGAACGGCTCCTTCTCTATTGGGAGTAAGGAAATTCTCTCTGCCAGTGACAGAAAGTTCATTCTCCCTACTTGGTAGTGGAGCACTGCATGGCTGATACGGATCTGTCCACCCTCTGGGAGGGACTAAACCTCACAGAGAATGAAGATCAAGATGTAGTTCTATCTGATAAATCCTTAGAAGATGCAGCATTAAAAGGTAAACACTGTCTCTTGGTGCTGATAATAGCTGACAGGAACTTTAACAAAGAAGCCTTTTGAGCTACTATGCTAAGAGCCTGGAGATCAACATGTTGGATTCATTTTACTGAAGCAGGAGAGAATAAGTTCCTCGTGGAATTTCAACATCTTTCAGATCTTGGGAAAGTCCTCAAAGGCAGACCCTGGTCCTTTGATAAGTCTATGATAGCCATCCACGAAGTCAATGGAAGTATTCCCATCTCTGCTATAACCTTCTCCCATGAACCATTATGGGTGCAACTACACAATATTCCACTGGCAGGTATGAACAAATTCTATGGTGAACAAATTGCATCTGGTATAGGACAGATCTTGGAAGTAGAAGTTGATGACAATGAACTGAGTTGGAGTAATTTTCTAAGAGTGAAAGTCCTTGTTGATATTAACAAACCTTTGGCTCGTGGGAGATGGGTTAGAGTACTTCATCAGAAAACTTGGATTGCTTTCAAATATGAACGTCTTCAAAACTTCTGTTTTATGTGTGGTGTAATTAAACATAGAGGGAGAGGATGCCACCTTTTCAAGCAGGATGATCAATCGCAGCAGCAATATGGCCCTTGGTTAAAGACTGGACCTGCCAAATTCACTGTTAAGGATTCCAAGAGATATGGTAATAAGCCTGAGTCAAGTCAACACAGAGAAGAATCCAGTCATCAACCAACAACGGCTGAGGAAGATACCAATAGCAGTGGTAAAGCTACTATGGTGGAGGAGCAACCCCCAGATCAGCAGCTTCCTGCTTCAGCTTCAGAACCTGGTCCCACTCTTCTCGAGAACCATCCTCACACTAGGATTCTTTTGACTCCTGTCATGAACCCCACCACCTCCAATTGTCCCTCGATTCCCACCTGTGCCACCTCAAAAGGTCAGTATCCTCCAACTCCCTTGATTACTTCTATTCCACCTATCTCAGTGGGCAAAGAACATATAACATCTCTTTCTGCAAAGAAAACAGCACTACCAAAAGTCCTTAGTGCATTGGACCCACATTCAAAAGCTGTCTCTCCATCTCTAGTGGATGAGATGGATCATGATCCAATCCATCTACATCTCCATCCCACTATACCAATAAATCCAAAGAAAACCAACTGGAAGAGAATGGCTCGAGGAACCCCACCCACAACTCCCAGCTAGGGACTTACAACAAGAGGAGGAACCAAGAGATTGGCATCTCAAACCTCTCTGGATCCTAGCTCTCAAACTCCCAATTTCAAGAAATCCAAGATCCTGCACATGATGATATTCAAACCTCTGTGGCTAATCAAGTGGTGGCTGCAAGGCAGGCCCACCAATCACAATGAAATGCCTAAGCTGGAACTGCCGGGGGCTTGGGAACCCTCGGACAGTTTGGGAACTACACCACTTGGTGTATCAAAAGAGTCCACTCTTTGTTTTTCTTATGGAAACAAAGTGCCACAGGAATAAGGTGGATCGAATTAGTAAGCAATGTGGATTTTCCAATTGTTTTGCAATTGATAGCAAAGGACTTAGTGGAGGTATAACCTTGATATGGAAAGAGAACCTTGATGTCAAACTGATTTCCTATACTAGATACCACATTTCGGTAAAGGTCCTCATCTCTGATTGTCACCAGGCTGTTATCCTCACAGGATTCTATGGTCACCCTGAGGCTCACAAAAGAACAAGTAGCTGGGGCCTAATGCGGGCACTGAAACCTTGTTCTAATCTAGCTTGGATCTGTCTTGGATATTTTAATGAAATATGTTTCCAATTTGAAAAAATGGGTGCTGCTGAAAGACCATACATGTTAATGGAGAACTTTAGAGGTGCAATCGAGGACTGTGAGCTAAATGAGATTCATTTTGACAATGATTACTTTACCTGGAACAACAGAAGGGAGGGTGATCAGTTTACCAAACTTAAGCTGGATAGAGCACTTGGGAATTTAACATGGTTTAATTTTTTCCCAAATAGCAGTGTAACTTCTTTAACTGCTCAATGCTCAGACCACTGTCCCATTTTATTATCATCTGATTCAAGACTACAAGCTGAGATCAATCACACTAGGCTTTCAGATTTGAAGCTCAATGGATCTCTCGAATAGAATGCAGAGAACTGATAGCTAAGGCCTGGGATGATACTCCAAACCATAACTCCAAAATGTTGGAATTTTCTGCTAGCCTCAACAGGTGCAAGGAGTATCTTCAACTATGGAGCAAGAACCTTTTCAAAAAACAAAAGCAGCAAATTAACTCTAAAATCTCACAAATCAAGAGGCTTCAAGAGATTAATACAAGAAGGGGAAATGAGGAGATTAATATTCTCAGGGTTGAAGTAGATGGATTACTTGAAGAAGAGGATATTAAATGGAAACAACGTGCTAAGCAAACATGGCTCAAGGAAGGAGATAGAAACACCAAATTCTACCACATGTGTGCTAATCAAAGGAAAAAACAGAATGCCATCAACAAAATCTCAAATGATTCTGGGGTCACAGCAAACAACCCAGAAGAAGTAAGTAATCTGTTTAACCTCTTCTTTAAAGATCTCTTTTCTACTTCCCAGCCAAACCTCATTGATGAATGCCTAGAAGATATGGAACCTGCAGTCTCGGATGATATGAATATCTCCCTCACTAAACAAGTCACATTTGCAGAAGTTAAAAATACTATTTTTAGTATGAATGGTCTAGGGTCCCCAGGACCCGATGGCTTCCCAGCCATTTTCTACCAAAAGTTTTGGGATAATTTAGGCCATCGAACCTACTCAGCTGTACTTGAAGCTTTCAATTCCAATGACTGGCCAAGGAACTTCAATGACACTTACATTGCCTTAATCCCAAAAAAGAAGGTTCCCCTCTTAGTTTCAGAGTTTAGACCTATTGCTCTTTGCAAATGTTAGTTATAAGATTTTGGCAAAAGTCCTTGCCAATAGACTGAAACCTCACCTCTCTCAACTCATCTCTCCATCCCAAAGCGCCTTTGTCCTAGGCAGATTAATTACTGATAATGCTATCATAGCCTTTGAAACAATGCACACAATGAGTAATCTGCTGAAGGGAAAAGAGGGACATATGGCACTCAAGTTGGACATGAGTAAAGCCTATGACAGGAACGAATGGCCCTTCCTTGTAGCTGTGATGTCTAAGTTGGGATTTGCTTCTAAATGGATCAATACCATCATGAACTATGTCAATTCTGTATCATACTCAATGCTTCTAAATGGTATTCCACAAACCCCATTCTCTTTTTCTAGAGGCATCAGACAAGGTGATCCTCTTTCTCCATACTTATTCATCCTATGTGCTGAGAGTCTCAGTAAACTAATCCAAACAGCAGAAAGCAAAGGAGTCATTACAGGGGTTCCTATTGGCAGATCTGGCATGCATGTTAGTCACTTATTCTTTGCAGATGATTGTCTCTTATTTTGCAAGGCAAATCCTCTAGAATGGTGTAGACTCCTCTACCTACTAGAGAAATATGAAAAAGGTTCACGTCAAAGGCTCAACAAAGACAAAACTTCCATCTTTTTTAGCAAGAACACAAGAAAGGAAGCAAAAGATCTCATCTTAGCTGTTGCTGGAATACAATCCTCTCAACCTTATGACAGGTATCTAGGCCTTCCAACTCAGATTGGGAGAAACAAGTTAAAAGGTTTCAAAAGCATTATTGATTGAGTGAGAGGCAAAATCAGCAACTAGAAAATGAAGCACCAGAGTCAAGCTGGAAAAGAAATTCTCATCAAAGCTGTCCTCCAATCCATCCCAACATACATCATGGGAGTCTTTAAATTACCTAAAGGTATAGTTGAGGAACTTAATAGACTCATCAGACAATATTGGTGGGGCAACCATGAGGACAGAGGCAAAATCAATTGGTGCTCTTGGGAACTAATGAGGAGATCAAAAATGGTTGGTGGTCTAGGATTCAGGGATCTGGAATTCTTTAACCTGGCCATGTTAGCAAAACAGGGTTGGAGATTAATTCAACACCCTGAATCACTAGCTGCCAAGATCCTTTCTGCAAAATACTTCCCTAATGGCAACTTCCTTCAAGCCAAAATCAAAAGGACTGCATCTTACATATGGAGAAGTATCTTTGCAGCAAAAAATCTGTTGGAATCAGGATTAATATGGAGGATTGATGATGGCAAGCAAACCAGAATCTGGAAGGACAAATGGCTCCCATGTCCCACTTCATTCATGATTCAAAGTCTACCCAAGGACTTGGACCCTGAAGATTTCGTAACTTCTCTGATTGATCATTGAATTGTGTCATGGAAAACAGAAACTTTGAAATCTCAATTTTCTGCCAATGAAGCAAATGCAATTATGCTAATCCCTTTATCTATCTGTGGTAGTCCTGACAAACTAAGGTGGCAAGGAACTAAGGATGGTATATTTTCTGTTAGCAGTGCCTATAACTTGCAACTTACTCTTCACCATTCAACTCAAGGTCAATCTTCCCTTTCTACCACTACCACAGAAAAATGGGGAAGACTATGGAAGCTGCCTATTACCAACTCTGAAAAACTCTTCCTATGGAAGGCTTGCCATAATGCTTTACCTACCAAAGCTAATCTAAAAAGGAGAAGACTAATGGAAGATTCCAACTGTCCCATTTGCCATCAGGCCGAGGAATCAGTGGAGCATGCTCTTTGGGAGTGTCCTGCAGCCAATGATGTATGGAACTACTGCTCAAAACCATTTCAGAAACAGAGAGTATATTTCCCATCTTTCAAAACAATGACCCTCAATATGTTAGCTGAAATGAAGGAATCTCTCCTAGTCGAATTTGCAGTGGTAATATGGAAGATTTGGAAGCAAAGGAATGAGTTCATCTTCAAACAGACCCTCACTAATCCAATTACTCTATCCTCTCAAGCAAAACAAAAAATAGAAGAACTTCAAATTCTGGCCACCCATATACCAAATTCCTCTCATATGGCAAGTAATCCAGTAGCTCATTGGGAGGCTCCTCCTCAAAATCTTTATAAGGTGAACTGGGCAGCAAATTTATCAAAACTATCCTACACATGTGGTATTGGTGTGTCTATCAGAGATTGGCAAGGGCAGTTCATAGCAACAATGAGGATGAAGCTATCTTTATTTCCCGATACCTGGCTTGCAGAAGCTTATGCTGCTCAACAAGCTACTCTCTTAGCCACAAATGTTGGTCTGCGGAATATCATCCTTGAAGTAAATGCATAGTAGACAGTGAAAGATCTTAATGGGAATATTGTTAACTGGTCTTCAACTGGTTTGATTTCGATGGAAACTAGAATCCTGTTAAACCAATTTGATTCATGGTCTGTTCAATCTGTATCAAGAGCTTCCAATGTGATAGCTCAAGCTTTAGCAAAAAATGCTCAAGTCATTGAAAATGTACTTATTGAGCTAGAGGACATTCCAGACTGTATTGACCATTTGGTCTCTACTTAATGAATATACTATTCAAGTTTCAAAAAAAAAAATATGAAAAAAAATATAATGTAAAAATCAATACCAGATTTTCAACATCAAAGAAGGAATTAACCATAATCCTAATATTTTTAATTCTACAGGAAATACATGGAGCTTGACAGATGGGAAAACCAATAAGAGATCATAAGGAAATTCAACAAAGAGAAATGAAAGTTACAGTCGTGAGTGCACGAACGTCATGCAATTATTTTGAAAAAAATGAATATATACGTGACCTATTTGAAAAAAAATTAATTTTTAATAGTGAACTCCACTCTTTTTCAAAGCGACTACACGACGTTTGTACACTCCACAACTGCATGTAGCATTATTTTTCAACAAAAGGCACCAAAAACTACATCAATGATCACAAATGGAAGTCAAAATGTTGAAATTGATCATCAAAGGGAAGCAAACATCTTGGATTAGTACTGGGAATGAAAATCAACATAGAGAGTTGGTAAAATAACATCGAAGAAATGTTAGAAATAAAGCCTCCCTTATCAAACGAGTGTTGTATCTATAGGATTAGCTTGTATCAATAGGGCCTTTCCACCATGGCAGCAAAAGATTAAAAACCATGGAAAAGTTTTTTTTTTTTTTTGATAAGGAGAATTGCATTAATAGAAATAGTTTTACAGACAATTATCAAGCCAAATGGCATGAGAAATAAAATCTGGAAAACCAGAATGCCACATCTCAATAGACTCAACATGCCAAGCATGTCGAGCTAAGCCATGAGCGGCTTCATTACCCACCCTACTTACATCTTGAATCTGAATGTTATCAAACAAAGACATCAACTTCTTAGTTTGTAACAATAAAGCACCCAACTTGGAGGAAGACTCTGCTGACGCTTGAAGTTCCCTCACCATCAACAAACAATCACTCTCAATCACCACCTTCTTTATACCCAAAGGGATGCATAACTGCAGGCCCCGAAACATAGCAAGTAATTCAATGTCTTCAGGTGCATGAACTGCCAGCTCAACCTTACTAACTGCCATAATAACACTCCCATTCTCATCTCGCAAAATGGCCCCTACTCCCGCTTTATGTTGGTCCCGAAACATTGCTCCATCTACATTTAACTTCAAAAAACCCACCAGAGGCAACGTCCATCTACAAAGCTTTTTGACATCTGACTTGGGGCACCATTGAGCAATAGAGAACCACTTGGTCATACATTTTTTTGTTATGTCTGTACCAAAAGCCCCAAGCTATGGAAAAGAAAGTCGACAAAGCATCTATGTTTTCCATAGCTTGAAAATTCAAAGCCACTTGAAACAAAGAACCTGTTACATCCACATTCTGCATAATAGGCAAGAAAATATTCCACTGATTTTGGATAGAGGGGCAGCTTATCAAAGCATGCACTAGATTTTCACATTTTTCAGTGCAAAAACAACACACCTCCTCATCAATGATTTTCCTTTTTTTTAGATTACATTGAGTAGGTAGCCCATCTCTACAAACCATCCAAGCAAAAATCTTGATTTTAGTAGGGACTTGCATCTTCCAAATTGCTTTCCACAGAGCGTATTGTTGATTTGCATTAGAGCATTCACCTATTAAAATCCCCCCATTGGTATTCCCTTGCTTAATACTTCTATAGGCACTTTTCACACTAAAAAGGCCATTTTTCTCAAGAGACCACATCCATTTGTCAGGTTGGGTTCCAGGGTATATAACGATTTTTAGAATTTCTGAAGAGACATTAGGGCTGAATAGACTTCAATTCTAAACACAATGTAGAGGGTAACATAAAACAACTCATGGAATAAGTAGGGATGGATAAAGCTACAGCTTTAATTAAAACCTCCTTGCCCCCTTGAGAGAGTAACTTTTCTTTCCAACTTTGTAACTTTTGCCATACTTTCTGCTTAATCTCAGAAAAAGCCTTAGTTTTTGATCTACCAACAACAGGAGGTAGACCTAAATATTTTTCATATTGGTGTTCGCTTGTTACCCCCCACAGATCCATTATATCAGTACGCACTGCATTAGTCACATTAGAACTAAAAACCATGGAGGTTTTTTGTCTATTAATTTTCTGCCCTGAGGCTTTCTCATAATTCTTCAACAAATTTTGCAATCCTATATTCTCCTCCACACTGGCTTGACAAAATATCAGACTATCATCAACAAATAGTAAATTGTTTACCCAAGGTGCACCCCTACAAATCTTAACACCAGAGATTTTTTTCTCAACCTCGGCCTTCATTAATAAAGAAGTTAAACCCTCTGTACATAGGAGGAAGAGGTAAGGGGATAAGGGGTCCCCTTGTCTCAACCCTCTAGATGGTATAATAGGGCCCTTAGGAATGACATTAATCAACACTGAATATGAGACTGTGGAAATGCACTTCAGAATCAAGGTCACAAACTTCCTCTCAAAACCCAACTTCCTCATAACAGCTTCTAAAAAATCCCACTCTACTCGGTCATATGCTTTGCTCATATCCAACTTAAGAGACATATAACCTTTTTTTTTTTGACTCTTTTATGCTTCAAATAATGAATCAACTCATACACAATAAGCACATTGTCTGTAATCAACCGGCCAGGGACAAAAGCACTCTGTGATTCTGAAATAATACTAGGGAGAATATGCTTCAGCCTATTAGCAATGACTTTAGATATCAATTTATACACTACATTACAAAGGCTGATTGGACGAAAATCAGCCACTTTTGTGGGGTATTTTTTCTTAGGGATCAGTGTGATGAAAGTGTGATTCAACTCAGAAGGGAACTCACCTGTATTCAGGGCTTTCAAGACAGCAGTAGTAACAGCTCCACCAACTTCAGGCCAGAACTTTTGAAAAATCAGTGGGGCCATGCCATCGGGGCCTGGAGCTTTTAGGGGGTGCATCTGATGTAGCGCTTGTATCACTTCATGTTCGAAAAAACTTGCCTCTAGCCCCTCATTCATCTGACTTGTAACCCTCCCATTCAGCTGGTCCAGAAATTCCATAGGCCCTCTTTGCTCAGCAGTTGTAAAAAGCTGTGTAAAGAAATCCTGAATAACTTTATCCCTATCATCTTCGCACTGCCACCTTCCCTCATCATCTTGAATTTTTAGGATAAAATTCCTTTTTTTCCTATTAGTAGCTTTTGCATGAAAAAACTTGGAATTTTGATCACCTTCTTTTAACCACAAGGCTTTGGACCTTTGCCGCCACATCATCTCATCCCTTTCCAGCCATAAGTGAACCTCTTTTCTGGCCGCACCAAGGGCCTCCTTGTTAGTACTGCTCGGAACACAGCCTTCTATGTCATGTAGTCTATTCTGGGCCCTCCTCAATTGATTCTTAACTTTTCCAAAATGGACCTGATTCCACCTCTGGAGTCTGTGTCCACATTTTGAAATTTTACTCATTACAGAAGCCATGTCATTCCTGTCTCCAACTTCCTTCCAAGTATCTTTCACAATATCCTCACATCCCTTCTCCCCTATCCACATTGCCTCAAATCTAAATAACTTTGGCCTTCATTGTTTAAGAATCTCACCCTCACTCTCAATCCATATTGGCAAATGGTCCGAGTAGGCTGCAGAAACGTGACATACTCTAGCACTAGGGAAATCAGCACACCACAGGACATTAGCAAGGCACCTATCAAGCCGAGCACTAATGCACTGTATCCCTCCTTGATGGTTACACCATGTAAACATAGGTCCACTAAATCCCAAATCTCTCAGAGAGCAATCATTTAACACCTCTCTAAAATCAGTGATTTGTTTCTCAGGTCTCGCCTTCCCACCCCATTTTTCAGCTTGACTTAGAATCTCATTAAAATCACCCAATAGCAACCAAGCCCCTCCTCTACTATGATGAATTCTGCGAATGATATCCCACATTTTATAACGCAAATAGGCCTCAGGAGGACCATAAACCCCAGTAAAGTAAAAGGATTTTTTGTGAACCCCAGCTTCTTTAATCAGAGCATCAATATGATTTGCAGAGAAGCTCTGAATTTCTAAGTCCACTTCCTTACTCCAAAACAAAGCAATACCACCACTCTTCCCCACACAATCAACAGCTAAGCAATTAGAAAAACCAAACTTATACTTACAAATTTCCACTGCTCTAGTTCGCAATCTTGTTTCTTGTAGGAACAAAACATCGGGACCTTCCTTCACAATTACATCGCGAAGTGTCCGAATGCCTTGTGGGTTCCCAAGCCCACAGACATTCCAGCTTATTATTTTCATTTTTTTCGGCGGGGCTGAATGACAGCCACCACCGATCTATCATTTTTGGTTGGAACTTTCGAGTCATCACCTTCCTTCCTCGAAGCACTTCTCTTCGCACACCGGTTCTCCTCCTCTTCTTCTCTGCTTTCCCCTTTTCTTTTCTTATTCTTACTGTTGTCCGTAAGAGAGGTGCCCGTATCTGTCTTGGGTGCTACTAGAGCCGAGCATTTCCAGTTTCTGCTTGACTCGTCGGGTCTTAAAATTGTTGCTGGGCCCCTCTCAGATGCACTTATTTTTTGTTGGGCCCTTCCCCTCCCAGATTCTTCAATGTTCATTGAAGCTTGAAATAAGAAAAAGTCATCTTCCCTCTGCGCGTTTCTCATGTCCACCACCAGCCCGGAAGAGACACTATCGACACACATCCTAGCCTCAGATGTTTCCAAAATGGGTCCCTATTTTGCATCAATTGCCTCAACATTTTCCATAATGTTCGCATCTTTTTGGGGGTCAAACTCTACTTGACGTCAAGCTCATCTTCTCCATTCGGATTGTCTCCCACAAGCACTACTTTAGTGTTCCTTCCACCTTGATTGTCTACCACTTGCAATATTTTTATATTCTTTCCATCCGAATTAGCCCCCACCTGCACTACTTTAGTATTCCCTTCGACTTTATCGACTCCCACTTGCATTACTTTTATAATCTTTCCATCCGAATTGTCCCCCGCTTTCTCTGCTTTTGTGTTCTCCATCACACATGTTGGGACCCTGCTCACTTTTTGCGGAAGGAGCTCCTTTGGACCAAGGTTGCCACTATTCATTCCAGATTCTTCTACATGCGCACGTTCTCCCTCTGCTGTCACCGAGAGACCGCTGCTAAGCTTCACCGGAAAACATACTTCACCATTTGTTGCAGAAGGCACTTTTGTTTGCACTGACACAGTCTCCTTCATCTTCCATCCCGCTCAACGAGCTCCCGAACCTGTGGCTCACAGCCATGTACCATATGGGAGGGCACCATCTTTTGGTAGTCCATCCGGTTGGTTCCATAAGCTGCATTCTTTGTCTGCATGACCAAGACAGCCACATCCGTAGCAGAAGGTTGGGAGTTTCTCATGAGAGAATCTGACCCAACATGGATTTCCAGCTCCAATGGAGATTTTTATGCCTCGTAACACGGGTTCTTTAATATTGACAACAACTCTAACACGCATGTACTCACCCCATTCCATTTCACCTTCATCCAGATCCACCTCCATTGCCTTACCAATTTTACTTCCAACCACCCGCCCCCCATAATCATTTCTGGCCATTAGGGGGAGATCGTGGATGAGAATCCAAAACAAAGCTTCTGTTAATTGTATTTGTTGTACCTGTTGGTGGCCATCTACCTCTTGCACCAAAACAAGCTGCTTATCAAAGGACCATGGACCCTTTCTGATCACCCTATCTTGTCTCTACAGTCATCGAAAATAACCAGGAACAGAACAACGTTCAAATCACAAAAACGAACACGCATGTCGGGCCTCCATACTTTCCTCATCGTAGCTTTAAAGAACTCCTTGTTATAGTATTTATCTGTCAACAAACTTACGATCAAGCACTTTCCCCCCCTGAGAATGGCATCATCTAGCTTTTCTGTTTCTACCACCACCTCATCTTTCACGCGCTCTGTCAATGATAGACGTCTATAAAGATCATCTAAGTTTTCTGCCATTAGCTCGTTATAGGAGCTAACCCCCCAAGCTGAGTAAGAGGGTACTGCACTATCAGCAGTAAGAACAAGCCTCTACGTGGGAGAGCCCCGAGAGGATTTCCCCATGGAAAAGTTGAAAGTGAAATACTTTAAGAAATTCTTGCAGCGCATTGACTCCCAAGTTGAGATTTTACTAAACATTATAAAGAAGCATGAAGATCAAAGTGTATGTCGTTGTTATACAGAACGCATCCAGCTTACCAGTGACAAGTTCATGAAACTAATTTTGGTGGATACGCACTTTATCATTGAGTTTTTCTTAGCTACATCCTCCAAATTAGGATCACCAAGTATTCCAGAAGACTGTATACCATCAACCCCAATATTGCAGCAGATGATGTTGGACTTGTTGGTACTTGAAAACCAACTTCCTTTTTTTGTTCTTGAGATATTATTCAGCCTCACATTTACATCTTATAAGATCTCTTCCCTTGTTTCATTTGCATTTCATTTCTTTGATGGGTTCAACTATTATGAACTCATTAGGTAGAACTCATTCTTGAAAACTAGCTTACAAGGAAAGGGTGTCTAGGGGCTTATAAACCATCAACCATTCCTATACTTAGTCGATGTGGGATCATAACAACCACCACGCTTTGCAGCCGATGTCCACGGTGGTCTCTTATGACTGTGCACTAGGTCTTTTTCTAGCTCAGGATGAACAAAGTCATGCCGGCATCACCCTTCGTGCCACACGATTGCAACCGTCACAACATGGCCTTAGACGTGGAGTGGCTCTGATACCAATATTTGTTATGAACCCACTAGTTAGAACTCACTTTTGAAAACTAGCTTACAAGGAAAGGGTGCCTAGAGGCTTATAAACCATTAACCATTCCCATACTTAGTCGATGTGGGATCGTAACATTAACACTCAAGGATTTAATTCCAATCCAGCTATCAAACCAAGACACTTTGTTGATTTGGCCAGAGTATTTTTTCTGCCAACTTTTGCACGCATACAACAAAGAAATCTGTTGCAATTGATCATTTATACAATACAAGCCAGTTGTCCGAGGCTGGAGTAAAGTTCAATGTGAGTTCAAGCAACCGCTTGACCTAAAATTCAGAAATGGAACATTGGAAATCCCATGCATAAAATTGTATAACACATGTTACAGACTACAATGTCGTATTGGGTTTTCTAATAATTAAATACCACAAAAGACGTGGATTTACTAGTCAGAAAAGGAATCATCTTTAACTGGCTTGGAGAAAACAATGTTGTGGCTTCTCTTGTAAAAAATATGGGCAAGAATATTCAACAACCTTGATTACTATGGTATGTGTAGAGATTTGAATGCATTTCTATGAGGACCAATCTATAAGGACCAATCAGAAAAATTAACCAATCTGAATCTGATGGCTCACAATGTTGAAAGATTATGAATTATTTGAACTGAATTGAGTCACCAGTGAATTACACTACGACATCTCGTAGATTTGACTACCTAATAATCACCCATCTTGCATAAGTTTGATCTCAAGAATAATATTATGGGATGAAAGGTCATAAATTGCACTAATTCTTCCTTGAATAATAATAACAAATTGCACATCATTGAATGGTGGTTGAAACCATTTAGCATGGAAAAGAAGCAAATTTGGACCGTTATTTCTTAAATAATAATCACAAAAAAGAAACTTTCCAGCCAGGTTTTCTCTCACTGTGCTCTCTTTGAGTCCTGTGTAAAAGTCAGGTTTTCTCATCTATTGTACGAGGGTTTGAGGATGGTAGAAACTTTACATCATATGTATACAAATATGTCTTTGACAGAGAGGGAGAATGAGGAAATTTTGTTGGATACAAGCAAGGTGGAGGAAGTGCTCGAAAGGGGTGAAAACTGTTCCATCATGAAAATTTTTACGAGAAAGCATTATAATCATGAGGCTTTCAAGCAGACGATGAGGAAGATATGGAGGCCTGTTAAGGGTGTTAAATTTTGAGATTTAAACTCAGTTTTTATTCTTGTTGGATTCAAGGATGCAAGGGATAAGTCAAAAGTCATGCGTGCAGGCCCTTGGACTTTTGACAAACATTTGATGCTTCTGAAGGATTTTGAAGGTAAGTTACAGATTAATAATCTTGATTTGGTTCATGCTCCTTTCTAGGTACATATATATGACTTGCATCTTATGGCACGAAATTTATATGTTGGTAATCTGGTGGGTAAGACGCTGGGTGAGGTGTTGGAATTAGACTTGTATTTTGGTAAAATGGAGTGGGGAGAGTATATGAGAGTAAGTGAATCTTGATATTTCAAAGCCTTTGTTACAATGGAAGCGCATGGGGATAGGGGATGGACAGTCCTGTTGGCTTTGTTTTTCTTATGAAAGGTTACCAAATTCTTGCTATCATTGAGGGCTAGTAGGACATACTTTGAGTGAATGTGATGAGGTTGAAGCAAACCCATTTGAATGTTGATAATCATCCTTATGGGCTATGGCTTTGAGCTGGCTTTTCAGTTGATTGGAAGGGTGGAAGGAGGGGTCCAGAGGTACAAAAATCAGGGGCGTCACCTAGCATAGAACCACCACAGACGGCGTCTAGAAGTCCAGCAAGTAGTAAAGATGGCAGCTATTGTTTTGCGGAAACTGTGGAGAATGTTACCACTGTTCAAAATGGAGTTATGGGGGAGAAAAAATCGGTTAATGCTAATGAAGAGTTGGGGCATTTTTCGGAGAAGACCATGAACCTGCGTGATGTCTCCATAAATTTAGGAGTCACGGAAGATAAGCTATTGGGGGAGGGAGGATTATCTTCAAAGGGGAAGCAACCGATGGTTTGGGCTAAAGAGGGTTGTTTAACAGATGTACCTATTTCTGAAGATGCTACTATGGGATTGGGCCCAAATGGGCTTTTTGAAAAAAATAAGGATTGTTGCAAAGAAGGCCCAGCCGCTGTTAAGTCTGCTAAGGGCTCTTTTCCTCTTCGTCACAGAGCTAAATCAAAAGGGGTTCTGAAACAGAGCAAGGGTCTTGATGGGAAGTTTGTTCGTGATGGAGAGGCAATTGATGAGGGGTTTTTGCAAAAATCTGAGGCTCATGGAAGGAAGAGGAAGGGGATTGAAATTTTTGCAATGGAAGACCATCGTTTGAAGAAGATTGCGATGGTGGAAAGGCAGGATGATGCATTTCAACAATATGAGATATTGGCGGGGGTTGTGGCACAGTCCAGCCGGACATCATGAAAATTTTCAGTTGGAATTCTCTTAGGCTTAGGAAGCCAAGAGAAATCCATACACTTCATGATTTGATCATGAAGGAAGATCCTAATGTTCTGTTTTTGCAAGAGACTTGGTTGTCTTCAAGGCAGTTCGATCTCTGCAAGTTCAAATTTGATTTTCGTAATTGCTTTGTTGTGGATTGTGTGGGTCGTAGTGGTGGGCTAGCTTTGTTGTGGAAAGATGAGTTTAATCTATCTATTGTCAATTACTCAAAAAATCATGTTCATGCTGTGCTTTCTGGTGTTAATGGGAAGAATTGCTTGTTAACGGGTGTGTATGGTCATCCTAATCCTAGAAAGAGACCAGATGTTTGGAGGTTAATCAAGGGTTTGGGTCATGGTGTGGTTTTGCCTTGGTTAGTTTTTGGGGACTTTAACGAAATTCTTTATCATTTTGAGAAGTGTGGGGGTAGAAATAGGAATGAGAAGCAGTTGGAGGATTTCAGGGATGTCTTAGAAGTGTGTAGTCTGAGAGATTTGGTTTTTTTTGGTGTTCCATACACGTGGTGTAATAGGGGGAAGGGGAGGTTTAATTAGTGAAAGATTGGATCGTTTTGTTGCAAATATCATATGGTGTGATTTGTTTCCAAATATGAGGGTTCACCAAGGGGTAGCTGTGTACCTTTGTGGTGGGATTCTGATGGTGGGTTTAAAGAAAGGAAAAAAAGTTGTTTAGATTTGAAGCAATGTAGGTGGGGGAGAGTGAGTGTGATCGTATAATTGAGAGGGTTTGGAATCAAATGGAAGGATCTTATTCTCTTTATCAAGTCATGGGTTCCATATCTAGATGTGCTTCTGATTTGGGTAGATGGAACAAAAGCTCTTTTGAGAATGTGCAGAAGGAACTATCTGATGTGAAAGAAAGGATGAAATTGTTGCAAGAAGCCGATCCTTGTAGTTTTTCACTTACTGAACAACAACAAGCAAGAGATGATGTTTAGAAGTGGCTTGAGAGGGATGAAGTTATGTGGAAACAGAGGTCTCGGGTCATGTGGCTTAGAGGGGGAGATAGCAATTCTAGGTTTTTTCATTCAAAGCCTTGGCTAGAAGAAAGAAAAATTCTATTCTACAAGATAATTTTGGCAGCTGGCAGAAAGGGCCCCTTTTGGATGATCTAGTGATAGATTATTTTAAAAAATTGTTCACTGCTACAGATCAAGTGGAAATGGAGGAAGTTATTTCAAAGGTTGAGGTTAAAGTGACCGATGAGATAAATGGGGACTTGCTAAAACCATATGTGGCTGAGGAAGTTGAAGTTGTTGTTAAACAGATGCATCCATCGAAGGCTCCTAGACCAGATGGGATGTCTCCAGTTTTCTATCAAAAGTATTAGGCGGTGATTGGTAAGTCTGTTATTGATTCAGTGCTTTTGACTTTGAATACTAGAGAGTTCCCTAAGAATTTGAATCATACTGATATTACTTTAATTCCCAGAAAATCTGGTCCTACTAAAGTGGTATATTTTAGGCTAATTAGCCTTTGCAATGTGCTTTATAAGTTCTTATCAAAAGTTATTGTAAATAGGTTAAAAAAAGTGTTGCCTTTGGTTTTTTCGGAGACCCAATTTGCTTTTGTGCCTGGTAGACAGACTTCTGATAATGTTATGATAGCGTATGAGTCTACATTTTTTGAGGAATAAGAGAAAAGGCAGAAAGGGTTTTATGTCACTCAAACTTGATATGAGTAAGGCATACGATAGAGTGGAGTGGCTGTTTTTGGAAAGAATGATGGAGGCTCTTGGTTTTGCTAGATGACTGATTAATTTAATCATGCAGTGTGTTAAAACAATTTCTTTCTTGGTTTTGGTAATTTTGGTAAATGGGTGTCCTAAAGGCCCTATTATTCCAAGTCGAGGAATTAGGCAGGGAGATCCTTTGTCTCCCTATCTATTTCTTTTGTGCATAGAAGGCCCTATTACTTTGTTAAAAAGGAAAGTTGGCAGGGAGGTTATTGAGGTGTCAAAATTTGTTGAGAGGCACCAAGAGTCAATCATTTGTTGTTTGCAGATGATAGTGTGATTTTTTGTAAGGTGGATGTTGTTGCAAATGAAAAACTTCATTCCTTATTAAATACATATGAGAGAGCATCTAGTCAATGTATTAATAAAGAAAAGACTTCTATGGTTTTTAGTAGGAATGTTAATGAAGACATGAAGGCTCAGATTATGCAACTTTGGGGGGATAATCATATTCAATATTTTGAGAAGTATTTGGGACTTGCTCCTATGGTGGGTTGGTCAAAGAAACTAGCCTTTTCTAGTATTAAACAACGAATGTGGCAGAAGCTTCAATTGTGGAAAGGTAATTTGTTGTCACACGGGGGAGGGAGGTTATAATATAAGCTGTAGCAATGTGTCTATGCCGACCTCTACTATGAGTTGTTTCCTTTTTCCTAAATCTTTATGCACTGAGTTAGAGAGTTTGATGACTAAATTCTGGTGGGGAAATTAATCTTAGGGGAGGAAGATTCATTGGGTTAGTTGGGAGAAGTTGTGTGACTCTAAGTTTCAGGGTGGAATGGGGTTTAAAGACTTAAGGCTTTCTAATTTGTCTCTCTTGCAAAACAAGGTTGGAGACTTTTGAAGAATGAAGACTCACTTTTGTTTAGTATCTATAAGGCAAAGTATTTTCCAAATTCCAATCTTTTTGAGGCTAAAGCTGGTTTGAGCTATTCTTATATTTGGAAGGGGATTTAGGAAGCTAGACGCTTTTTATAGAAAGGCGGCAAGTGGCGTGTGGGAAATGGAATGAACATAAGAATATTCAAAGATCCTTGGATACCAGGATGTGAATTGCCTGTTGTTCAACCAAATGTTGATGAAAATATGTGAGTAAATTCTCTAATAGATGAGAGCACAAGATGGTGGAATGTTCAGAGTTTAAGAGCTCTATTCAATCCAAATTGAGGTGAGGAAAATTTTGAAGTTCAATGTCTGTTTAGATGCTGAAGATTCTATTTTCTGGGCATATGAGAGAAATGGAATCTACTCGGTTAAAAGTGCATATAGGATGTTTCAAAATTATGGTGTATAGAATTTGGGTGAAAGTTCAAGACGAAAATCTGTGACAACTATTTGGAAATGTTTATGGCATTTGAAGTTACCAAAAAAATGAAATTGTTTTCTTGGAAAGCTTGTCTAGAGAAGTTGCCTACATATTAGAATCTAAGGAGAAAGTATGTTATTGATGATGATGTGTGTGTTTTGTGGGAGGGAAACCGAGGATGCTGCTCATGCGGTTATTTATTGTCCTGATGGGAGAGAAATGTATGCAGACCATCTCAAGTGTTACAGGAATGCAGTTTCTGGTTTGAGTTTTTGGGATTTGGTTAATATGGCTCGGGAAAGAGGGTCAGAGGAGGACTTGGCTAGTTTTATTGCAATTTCTTTTGCTCTTTGGCATAAAAGAAACAAGTTCATATATGAGAATGTCCTGTTCCGAACACAAATGGTGGTTAATACTGCTCTATCTTTGAAGTTAGAGTTCAAGAAACTTCAGGTTTCTGATGTCTCACAGAACAACATCAAGAAAGTGGTTTCTTGGAACTCTCTTCCTGTAGGCTACCTTAAGTTGAATGTTGATGGTGCAACCTTTTATGAACAAAATACATCTGGGGTAGGAGTGATTCTTTGAGATCATGTTCTAGCTGCTTGTAGTGAAGTGGAAAGGGAGGTAGTGTCTTCTGAATTTATTGGGACTATTGCTATGCTTAGAGGATTGCAATTGTATGTTCAATGGGGTGTTCCAAAGTTAATGCTTGAAATAGATTGTTTGCCTCTTGTGAATGCTTTGGAATAATCTTACTAATTCTATTACAGATTTTGATTTTCTACTCCAAGATATTCGAAGAATGATGACTTGCTTTCAAGAAGTTCAAAATTTTCATGTAAATAGACTAGGGAATACTGCAGCACATCAACTGGCACGACATGCTTGGAATGTTAGTGATATTGAAATGTGGTGGGATTATTGTCCTTCTTTTGTAAGTCAAGCTATTTGGTTTGACAAAAACAATTTGTTGTAAGGACTTTATTTGATTCAATGAATGAGATGTTGGTTATTAAAAAATAATAATAATCACACAAAAGAAATAGCTAAACAACAACACATGAAGAAACAAATTTTGTTATTGTTGTTGCAATTGATAGGAGCCTCAACAACGCATATATCCTAATCGATTACCCCAAACTAGTTTTATGAGCCGTTGATCAAATTTGGGGCATTTCTTTTATGTTCAATTCGTCCATTTACCTCAAACCTTTATTTGACGTGAAGAGAAAGTTATCTTCCCCAATAATGGTGGAATGCAGTCGTCCAACTGCCCAACCATTGTTAATAACATGACAGCAACACTAGCTGGATCACCAGTCACACGGCTTCCTGCTATCTGTTCATCAAATTCTGGAAGGCCACATGCCTTTCTCTCTTTCCTTCTTCTCCTCTTGTTCTCTCCTTAGCCAACTCTCAACAATTCTCTGGAAACCCAATCTCGCCAAATAAACACCAACTAAAACAAGAAACTGTTGTCAGCAAGTCCAATCCCAGTTACTCTCTCTCTCTCTCTCTCTCTCTCTCTCTCTCTCTCTCTCTCTCTCTCATAATTCAATAATTGATATGAAATTCATCTTCAATATCTACCATAAGCGCAAAATTAATTTGAAGTTTGAAATAAAAAAACCTAAGGGTGTAAAATCGGGTTGGATTTTCCGGTCTAGTCCGAAACCCAGAATCTGGTGGATTCGGGCAGGTAAAAGCAAAATCGTACCCGCCCGGATCCGGTTATGGATCCAGTTTTTAACTCGGTTTTCCGTAACTGGCTTTTTTTTTTAAGACAAAGGTTTTGATCTGGCGTCATTTTTGCACCCCTGGGATTTACCTCACCCTCGACGTCATCTCAGATTTTCACTTCTCAGTTCTCACACTCATCTCTTTATCTCTGAGTCGAAGGCCCTTTCTGAAAGTGAAACCCTAGCCGTTACTGGTTTGCACCCCTCTCAGCCTCTCATTTCACTCGAGTCCTTGAAGGATTGAACCTTTTTGGAAGTGAAACCCTAACCTTTCTGAAAGTGAAACTCTAGCCGTCACCGTTTGCCCCATCTATCTCTCTCTCTCTACTCCGAAACCTACGGTATGTTCATCTCTCTCGCTCAATTTGTATAGATATTTTTATGTTGTGTTTAAAGTTAGATGCACTTTGGATTTGAGGAAGTGGGTTGCTTTGCAGTGCTCATGTTGTTAATTTTTCCCTTTTTTCTTTGAAGAAACTCATGATTCTTGTTGGGTAGGCCAGCTTGTGCTGAGAAAATTGAATGGACACGTGATTATTAAATTCTCGAGCTTTTACATTACTGGGTATGCATGTGATTTCTCTCGGTGATAGATCATTGTCTTACAACTGAAATTTGAAACTGGAAAACGAATGTGAATTTGCATTAATTTAATTTAATTTAACTTGTTCTTCACAGATTTCTCTTGTTCGTGGAACGTATATATTGTTTATCATCCATTATTTTTTTTCTTTTGTTTTTATTTTCTTCCATATTAGAAATTAATGAACTATTTTTTTATGGTCAAGATAATTTCATTGCTAAAGAAAAAGAAATATATAAGGAGGTTGTATACAGAATATAGCCCCTTTGTTTTTGGCCAAGCTAGCATACATACAAATAATAATACTCTTATCTCAAATTATCAACCTTGCAAGAAACCTTAATTTGGAATATGTAGTTTTCAAATGATATCATCTATCAGAAAGCTAGCTAGCTTGCTCCTCCATTTGGTCATAATTTACTGTTTGTTTGTTTGTTTGGATGCCAATGGAAATGGCACTCGATCGATGATTCTCTTTTTTCATAGAGTAAAAAATCCACCTCTTAATTGGAATAAAACAATAGAAAAGAAAAGGATCACCATCTATATATAATAGGTAAGATTTTGACATGATGTTATACCATTTTCTTTCATGTTCTTAATATTGTCCCTCTCCATATGTGGTTCTTTCAATTGGGTAATGGAAAAAAAAAAAAAGTAATTCTCATCTCAAAGGGACATCCAAAGATTTCTTGATACATCCAAGGATCACCATCCAAAGATCATATTTTTAAATTTCTTTATTTCTTTACTTTAATTTGATTCTCCCTTCTTTCATTTAAATGCCATCTTACCCCTGTTATTCTATCAAGTCTTTTGCAATTTCTTGGGGATTGAGATGGTTATTAAGGTTGGTTTTCTTTAGGATTGTCGAGATTGGGTTTTGATCAGCTGAATCAAATGTTTGAGCTACATTTGTTTTATATGAAAATACTTGTTAGTGATGGAAATTCAGTGATTATGTTGAATTATTTAGCGAAGTCTTAGACTTGGGTATTGGTTTGGTATCAAACGGAGTACATGGTGGATATGAAATGTGAGGGTTGTGTCGATGCTGTGAAGAATAAGTTACAGACTGTTAGTGGTAAGTGATATATTCCGGTATTTAATTTCATACCTGGTTCTTTTTTTCCTCCCTTGTTTCGAATTTATGACAAAAAGATATGTTTTATGATCTTCTGGTGAATTAATCTAGGGGTAAAAAATGTTGCCTTTGAGATTCCAACTGAAACTACAATGAAGGAACTGCATCAAAATTGGAGTGTTCTAAAATCTGTGTAAATGCAAGCAAGTCTTTATTTTATTTGTATCTTCATTTTTATCTTTTGGCAGCTGAATTTAAGGTTTTATTGATTTTTCATTCTCTTTTTGGCAGCTTTTGGGTTTGCTTTATGAGGAATTAATGGAAAATCACAATGGGGAAGAGTACTCATGGTAAAAAAATATTCAACAAATGTTATTTATTTTGCATTGTTATGTATTAGTTTAATCTTTTTTTTTCTAATCGTATGTATTAGTTTAATTAGTTGTGATATATTATTATTTATTTTTCTCTTTGTAAATTTATGTTTTGCATTGTGATGTAACAACAATATTATCTATTTTGCATATTTATTTATTTATTTATAAATTAATTTTAGAAACTGTTTAAATTATTATTTTTTTTAAATCTGGGAATTTAAGCTTCCAGATTGGGCAATTTAAGCAATTTAAATCTGGGCAATTCAAAAACCGGATTAAATCTGGAGAAAATCCGATTATAATCAGGTTTAAATCTGGATATCCGGATTTAACCTGGATATCTGGTTATAATCGAAAATCCAGATTGAATCCGGTTATCCACCCGGATTAATAAGGGCGAATAACCGTCCCCTTTTTTAAATCCAGATCCGGATCCGGTTATGGCCGGATATCCGGATCTAGATCTGGATGCACACCTCTAGAAAAACCTACCATTAATGACAATTTTCTGATGTTCTTAACTTTTTCCATAGGAATTGCTATTTGCAACATCCCATGAGCCATATAAACTTGAAAACATAATAGTTTTGACTTTGAGGATATTAAGACTCATACAAATATTAGAAAGGAACCCTTCAGGAGATAAAAAAAAAAAAAATTGGAACGTGGACATACAATATGAGATGGCCAGTCCTCTAGACCATCAAATGTATGTGCTGCATAGATGATTGTAGCACCTCATTCTTCACACTCCTTTCTTAGAAACCTTAGAAGGTCAACCCTCGCTAGTACATCGAGATCGACTGTTATTTCATCAAGAAAAAGGACCTAGATAACCAAGGAGGCAAACTAAGAAACATTTAAGAGATGAGACTATTAAAAAAAAAACTAAGACACATCATACATGATTATGAAGAACTTACCCATAATGAGGTGTGAATAAAGAGGAAAAAAGGAGAAGTTGTGCATAAAGAGAAAAGGAGAAAATATTGTGGTTGTATTCAGATATCAAATAAGTTGTGGAAATACCTTGAATGGCTTGAGAAGACCCATACAAATTTGCACTCGTCTTCTCTGACCATCAGATGCTTTGTGCATCCTCTAATAGAATATAACCATTTTACAAATGAACAATTATATTGGGGGCTCAATTTCTGTCCATCTCATTGCCGATTAGACCCATTGCAAATTAACTACAGAATGTATTGACTCAATGATATTATTGGAAAATGATGGTGATGATCATCCTACTCTCCATGATCACAGGCTGGTGTTTAATGATGAAGTTGTTTTACAAAATGACCCTCGACTCAGCTTATAGGATAAAGGCTAGTTGAAGACCTTTATGTAATTTTGTAGTTAGTTATTTTGTTTTTGTCCTTTGCTGAGGTGTATAGTTTTTAGTGGCTTAGTTAGTTATTTGCAGAGTGTGAATATTCCTTCCAAAACATGAGGAAAGCGAAAAGCATTGTACAGAGCACTACATATATCACCTTTTTCTGTAACATTTGATTCACTGATTCAATGAAGAATATACCAAGTTCTTCTTCATCCTGATATGTTCTTCAGTATTTCTTCTTTTGTTGCTTCTTTTACCATTTCTTACATGGTACCAGAGTAGTGATTTATATCAACCATGACTACAGACGATTCTGCCATCAACGCTTCTTCCCCAAATCGTTTTCTCAACTTCAATGATGTCACAAATCCTTATCGACTTGACCATGGGGACAACCCTTCTGTTTCCCTTATCCCTAGGCTCTTCACAGTTGATAATTACACAACTTGGTCTTGGGCTATGTAGAGAGCTCTTCGAGCCAAAAAAAAGTTGGGGTTTACCAATGGTAAGATTTCCAAACCCACCAGTCCAAATGACCCTTTACTTGAAGCTTGGGAACGTTGCAATGATCTTGTGATCTCCTGGTTACAAAACTCCATTTCTCCCTCCATCAAGTCTAGCATTACTCTTGTGGATGGAGTTTTTGTGGTCTGGATTGAATTGCAGGAGCGTTTTACTCAACAAAATGGTGCGCGTATTTTTCAACTTAAGAAGGCATTAGCAAGATTGCAACAAGAGCAAAATTCAATAAGTGTTTATTATAGAAAACTGAAAACTCTTTGGGATGAACTCAATGTGTTTGATCCATTGCCTGATTGTAGTTGTGGCAAATTGAACATCCTTTCGGATAGGTATCATAGGGAATGTGTGATATAGTTTTTGATGGCCTCAATGATTCATACACCAATTCAAGAGATCATGTTGCTCGATCCCTTACCTTCTGTTGGTAAGGTTCTTGCCATGATCCAACAACAAGAGAGGCAACATCTCATGCTAAGTAGTTGTCCCTTTCCTGATTCAATGGTTCTAACAACAAACAAATTCCATGCCACTTTCAAACCAAATGCCAAGTCTGGCCAACCCCTTAAAAATTGCCCCTATTGTACCCATTGTCATCAACCAAGCCATTCCCTAGAAACCTGCTTCAAAGCAGGAAATGCTGAGCCACCAACTTGTACACACTTCCATATGAGTGACCATGTAGTAGAAAAATGCTACAAACTTCACGGGTACCCCTTAGGCACAAGTTTTTCAGCAAAGGCTAATCATCTACCTCCTTTGCTAACTCTGCTTCTGATGATCAAGATGAGGACTCAAGTTTCATGGTTGGTTGACTAAGGAGCCATATCAACAATTGCTCCATCTATTACAGCCAAAAGAGACTCCAATGATGCCTTCATCCTCTACTAGCTCAGCCAAGACAACTTCCAATTCTTTTGCTACTACAGCAAAGGCACCAACAATCATGTCTTGTATTTCCACACAGTGTTCTATCTCCCTTCAAAAATCCTTAATATCTACAAAAACTCATTAGATAATTGACACAGGTGCTACAGACCATATGGTCTGTAGCATTTCCCTTTTAACAAGCATCATTGATAAAGTTTCTTACTCTGTAAAAATGCCAAATGGTGATGAGGCACCCATCACACACATAGGCACAGTCAAGCTTGGAAACCACATTCTTCTGAAAAATTTCCAATGTGTACCATCTTTTACATTCAACTTGATTTCAGCTAAAAGAATTGCAAACTCGCTTGCTACCTTGTTTTCTTTTCTGAGTCATATTTCCTTCAGGATCTTTTGTCTTGGACAAAGATTGGGAAGGGTGAAGTGAGGCATGGACTCTACCATCTACAACAAACTGAAGTGTATCAAACAACTCTTGTTAACTACCTTACCAAGCTTTCAAATAAAAATACTTTTGTTTCAACATCTATGTTTAGCAGCTCTTCTCTACCAAATCTTTGGCATTATAGACTTGGCCACATCTCTTTCTCTAGGGCATCTCTAATTAAAGATCCTGTTATAAGCACTGATATTTCTAATATGAATGAGACTCCTTGTTGCATCTGTCCAATGGCCAAACAACATCGACTCCCTTTTCCTATCATCACACATACAAGTTCTAGAATTTTTGAAATTATTATGTGTGATATATGGGGACCCTATTCTGTTGCTGCCCATGATGGATCCAAGTACTTCCTCACTATTGTTGACCATTTTTCTCGAAGTACTTGGATTATCTTCTTAAAACAAAATAACAAAATCTCAAACTCGGCCTTGCATAGAATCCTTTTGCAATCTTGTTGAAACTCAGTTTAATGTTCAAGTTAAGACCCTAAAAAGTGACAATGGTGTAGAATTTGATATGAAAGAATTCTTTAACCAAAAAGGCATTATTCATCAAACAAGTTGCATTGAAACTCCACAACAGAATGCCATTGTAGAACGTAAGCACCAGCGCCTCTTAAATATTGCAAGAGCCCTCAGATTTCAAGCTGGCCTTCCTTTGAGATATTAGAATGAATGTGTCTTAACTGCTGCATATATTATCAATGGAATACATTCTCCTTTGCTGCACAACAGAACCCCTTATGAGTTACATTTTAACAGCAAACCCAACTATAGTCATATGAAAGTCTTTAGATGTTTGTGTTTTGCATCAACAATTTCACATGGTCACACCAAGTTTGATTCAAAAACTAGAAAATGTGTCTTTCTTGGCTATCCTTTTGGTAGAAAGGACTATAAGTTGCTTGACCTTTATGCTAAGACTGTTTTTATCTCATGAGATGTGGCTTTTCATGAAAGCAAATTTCTTTTTCTTAAGCTACAAACCTCTGACTCCATCTCAGATTTTTTAACTACTAACCTTTCCAGATTCACCACCTCCTCATGTTATTCAACCTGCCATTAATCCCTTATCTCTTTCTCAGTCTACTAACTCCACTAATTTTGACTTGTCCATTGCTCTTGCTGCTACTCTAAGTCCTACTTCTACTCCTGAGTTGCCTTCACCCTCTTCTTCTTTTGAATTTGCACCTGTCATAGAAGAACTTGCTCCCTCTCCTTCTCCCATCCGCAAGTCAACCAGAATTCGAAAGGCACCTCAGTACCTGTAGGATTTCCGCTATCAATAGACTCACTTCACCTCTCCAAGTCAATCTTTGGCCAAGAAATTCTCTTCTCTTTTAGGTACTACTTTTCCTTTGAACAATTCTCTATTTTATCATCATTTATCCCATAATTTTGCTACTTTCCCTGCATCTATCTCATCTCAAGTTGATCCTTAAACATATAATCAAGCTGTCAAGGACCCGAGTTGGTGTGAGGCCATGCAGGCTGAGTTGGATGCTCTTAAGCTCAATCAAACATGGACAATGACTTATTTGCCACCTAGAAAAGAACCAATTGATTGTAAGTATGTCTACAAAACTAAATTGAATTTACATGGTATAGTAGAGAGATTAAAGGCCAGGCTAGTGGCCAAATGTTACACATAGCAAGAGGGAATTGATTATCATGAGACTTTCCCCTGTGGCCAAGATGGTCACAGTTAGATGTCTTCTAGCTCTTGCAGCCATAAATGGTTGGCATTTGAAGCAATTTGATGTGAATAATACCTTCCTTCATAGAGAGTTAGAGGAAGAAATATACATGTGTAAGCCACCTGGCTACACCAAAGGGAAACCTAGACAAGTTGGCAAACTCCTCAAAAGTTTGTATGGTTTTAAACAAGCATCTCATCAATGGCAGGCTAAGTTTTCAAATTCTCTCATTCAATATGGTTTTCAACAATCTAAATCAGATTATAGCCTCTTCACAATGTTTAATGGAGATGTATTCACAACCTTGTTAGTTTATGTAGATGATATAGTTGTTGCTAGCAACTCTCTTGATTGCATCAATTCTCTCAAAAGGTTCTTAAACACTCAATTCAAAATTAAAGATCTTGGTTCACTTCATTATTTCCTTGGTATTGAAGTGGCCAGATTTGCTCAAGGGATCCATTTATGTCAAAGGAAGTATGCCCTTGACATTTTATCAGACTCGAGCACTCTTGGATCCAAACCTGCCAAACTTCCCATGGATCAAAACTTAAAACTCAACAAGGATTCAGGTTCCCCTCTTCATGATCCAAGCATTTACAGAAGACTTGTTGGAAGGCTCTTATATTTAACCATCACTAGGTCCAATATCAGTTTTTAAGCACAAGTTCTAAGACAGTCCATGTCTCAGCCTACTAATGCTCATTTACATGCCGCATAAAGGTCTTAAAATATTTAAAAGGCAGTCTAGGTCAGGGGCTCTTGTTGTCCTTTTCTTCTTCTCTACAATTGCAAGGGTACTGTGATTCAGATTAGGCTTCATGCCATGATACGCGATGATCAATTACAAGTTTTTGTATCTTTCTTGGGAATTCACTTATCTCTTGGAAGTCTAAAAAGTGATATGTTGTCTCTCGTTCATCTGCAGAGACTGAGTATCGAGCCATGGCAGCAACATGTAGTGAATTTACTTGGATCAAACAACTTATAGTTTATCTCCACATCTCACATCCAAATGCTGCCATTTCTTACAGATATAACTTTGATTAAATTTCCTTTAGTTTTGTCAACAATTGATGAATCAAACAACAATTTGAAGCTAAGGATCGTATATATATGTATATTGCATAGAAAACCTATTACAATGTAAGTATAAGAAACATTAACCTTGGTTAAAAAAAAAATTCTGCATTTTTGCATAAACCAAACGGAGAGAATAAAGAAAATAGAGTATGAAAAGAAAGTTTCGACGATGGAAAACAAAAGGAATTGAAACAAACCAGCGCCATTGGATCCTACAAGAAGGCAGTGATGACCAACGCGAAGGGTGAGAGAAAAGTCGTCAATAAAAGGAGTGGACCCCAACGAAGGGTGGCCATCAATTCTAGGGTATGTGAACCTCAAACTGTTGATCTCTATCGTTGGCTTGGAAGTTTCATCCATACCGATTGCTTTAGAGATTGAGTTCCAAAGAGAGAGAGAGTATTGAGCGGTCTACATTATCCCCCACTCCTCAAATGACTTAGCAACAATCCACCATAGCTGCCCCATCAGGATGCTCCACCACCTCAGCTGATTCAAGATGCTTCACTAAAATCTTATGAAATTACTTAGACAAGGTTGGTGCCTACCCACTGGTATGGTTGTAATATTATGGCATACAAAATGTAACAAACTCTGTGTGTAGTGTGCAATGAATCACAATGCACGCTAACTGCTTGAGAATATTCTCAAGTTTGTTAGGATCTTGTGTATGTATATACCTCTTATAGAAAGCTATTAAATTAATTACAAATATTTCTCCTCACTCTACTCTTACATATATGGTATCAGAGCAATACCACGACTAACGTCCCTTTCTTTCTTCTTCGTCATGGCCGGCAAAAGCTCACTCTCTAAAAAAGAATCCTTCAACTCCACCACCTTCCAACTTCCAAGTAATTTTTCCCATATCGTCTCTGTTAAACTTGGATCTGATAATTACTTACTCTAGCGTGCCCAAATAATTCCCTATCTTCATGGCCAAGATCTTTTCCACTTCATTGATGGCTCTACTCCCCTCCTCCTCCATTCCTTCCAAATGCTTCTCCCCCTTAAACCAACTCAGCCTATCTTCAATAGCATCTCATAGATCAACTTCTCCTCAGTGCTCTGCTTTCTTCTCTCACTGAGCCAATTCTTGCTCAAGCCATAGCATCTAGCACTTTTCGCGACCTCTTAGTTACCCTTGAAACAATGTTCACTTCCCAATCTTAAGCAAAAATTTTCCAAATTCGTCATCAGCTTACAAATCTCAAAAAAGGTGCTCTCTCCATAACTGGCTATTATCGCAAAGTTCGCCTTCTCTCCGACACCATGACAGCAGTTGGTGAGCCACTCCGTGACTCGGAAGTCGTTTCCTATTTAATAAATGGTCTCAACTCTAACTATGAATCATTTGTTGTCTCTGTTACAATCATTTGAAAGTTGTGTTTTCCTCACCTCCATCCAACATGGTCTTCTTCCTACTCCCTCTGTCAATCTTACTACCTCATTCACTAATCACAGTGGTAGCCGTGGTGGTTGAAACAACTATCGTTGGGGCCAAAATACTAGCCTTGGTGGTTGCTCTCGTGG
This sequence comes from Cyclocarya paliurus, assembly GCA_029856935.1. Lineage (NCBI taxonomy): Eukaryota > Viridiplantae > Streptophyta > Magnoliopsida > Fagales > Juglandaceae > Cyclocarya > Cyclocarya paliurus. The sequence goes on from CM056953.1 coordinate 30,505,157, forward strand.
TGGCCGCTTCACTCAAGCTTCTCAATCCTTTTCACAGTAGCTCAACAAACCAACCTACCAAGTCTGCAATAAGGTTGGTCATGTTGCCTTGCAATGCTATCATCGCTTCGACTAAGCTTACCAATTTGAGCCCCCACAATCTCTCTTCACTCACTACACCAGTTCTCAGTCCCTCTCCAATCCTTAATGGTATCCTGACTCACCTGCAACGAACCACCTCACCTTAGATCTCCAACACTTAAATCTCTCCATGGAACCATACCTTGGTCTTGAACAAATCCGAGTTGGCAATGGCACTGGACGCCCAATAACACACATTGGTGATTCTCAAATCTCTACTTCCACGTCTAATTTTTTCCTTTGAAAATTACTTTGTATTCCTCACAACACCAAATCTAGTTTCCATCCAACAATTTTGTCATGACAACTCTGTGTTTTTTGAGTTTCATGAATCTAATTTTCTTGTGAAGGGAAAATGGACGAGAACTCTATCACTTCGAGGACCAGCACATAATGGCCTCTACTTGTTTCCTCCTCCAGTCTCCTCAAAGCCAGCCCTGTCACTCTACTTGGTGAATGAACCACTGTCGCTCAATGGCATCATCGCCTGGGTCATCCAATTCTTTGACTTGTTTCACAAATTCTGCGCACCAAGTGCTTGCCATTTATCCCATCTCAACCTGATTTTTTCTGTTCTACTTGTCCTCTTTCCAAGTGTTGGCAATTACCATTTAAATCTTCTGTTAGTCAGTCCTTAGGACCTTTGCAATTAATTCTTGTGGATGTTTGGGGTCCATCCCCTCATATATCACGAGATGGTTTCCGTTATTATATATCTTTTGTTGATGATTATAGTCGTTACAATTGGTTTTATCCTTTTGTGTCAAAAGGTGATGCTACATCCATTTTTCTTTCCTTCCAAACACATATTGAACATTTATTCAGTACTAAAATCAAAAGTGTTCAAAGTGATTGGGGCGGGAAATTTAGACCCCTCCCCCATGTACTTAACTCTCAAGGAATTCCTCACCATCTCACTTATATGGTGAACCACACCAACAAAATGGTGTGGTTGAGAGAAAACACCATCATATAGGTGAGACAAGCCTTGCCCCTTGAGCAACGGCATGTCTTCCTTATAAATTTAAGGCTGATGCATTCAAAACTGCAGCCTACTTAATTAATTTTTTTCCCTTTCCATCCCTTAAAAACAAATCTCCACATTATCTTCTCTATAACCAAGAACTGACTACTCCTTCCTTAAAGTTTTTGGATCTGAATGTTAGCCCAATCTTTGGCCCTAAAATAATCATAAAATAAATTTTCGATCACTCCCTTATTTTTTTTCTTGGTTATAGTCCCTCTCATAAAGGTTATAAATGTTTTCACCTTCCATCAAACATAATGTTCATCTCTCGTGATGTACTCTTTAACAAAAATTTCTTCCTTTATGCCGCATCATCAAACTCGGTCCCTACAAATTCTGAACCCACGCACACCATCTTACTTGTTTCCTCCACATCTATTCTTGGCCCATCGTTGGTTTACACACCAAATAGCCCATCCTCACACCCTAGTCCAATTATTACATCCTGCCCTTCCTCTCTATCTCCATCTTCTTCTTCAATCTCAACCCCGACGGCTGCATCTATAAGACCCACCTCGAGATCTCACTCCTCTTCATCGTCTCCCACCTCTAATCCACCATCAATCCCACCCCGATCTCCTATTGTTACTCGATCCAAGACCAACTCCTCTCACCCTAAACTTTTTTCAGACGGTCAAATCTCCTACCCTCCACTTGCCATTGCCTCAGCTCCTCCATTGAAATCCCTGAAGAACCAACTTCCTACACCATTGCTTCCTAGTTTCCTGAGTGGTGAAATGCAATGACCAGTGAATTTCAGGCCTTGATTCAGAGTTGAACATGGACTCTAGTTCCCCCTTCCCCTTCCTTTAACATTGTTGGTGCAGGTGAATTTTTCGCACGAAGCATGGCACCGATGACACTATTGAACGACGCAAGGCACGTCTCATTGCCAAAGGCTTTCATCAATAGAAGGGTATTGACTACTCTGAGACTTTTAGTTTTGTAGTCAAACCCACCACGATTCGATTAGCTCTCTCTCTCATCATTTGTAATGGCTGGTCTCTTCGTCAACTTGATATTCATAACGCCTTTCTTCATGGTGATCTCACTGAAACTATGTAAATGTCGCAACCTATTGGTTTTGTTCACCTTGCACATCCTAACTATGTTTGTCGCTTGCAAAAGGCCATTTATGGCCTCAAGCAAGCTCCCCATGCATGGTTTGCATAGCTTAGTTCTCAACTCTGCGAATATGGCTTTCTTTCCTCTAAATTTGATCCTTCTTTGTTTGTTTATTCTTCGCCTTCTGGTATAATCTATGTGCCAGTCTATGTGGATGACATTATTGTCACCAGCTCTCATTCTTCTCAATTGATTATCTCATTCATTTTCTTGGTTCTATTTTTCCCATCAAGGATTTAGGTAAATTATCCTACTTTCTTGGTCTTGAAATTTCTTATTTACCAGATGGAATCCACCTCTCATAGAGAAAATACATTTGTGATATTCTCTCTCGCACAAATATGTTGTCTACAAATGGTATCACCTCTCCAATGGCTGCTTGCACTCGACTCTCACTTTCTGACACTCCCTCCTTCTCAGATGCAACCCTCTATCATAGTGTTGTGGGGAGTCTATAATATTTTTCTTTAACTTAATCTGATCTTGCATTTGCAGTCAATGTAATTTCCCAATTCATGCACAATCTAAAAAACTCTCATTGGCAAGCTGTCAAGCGATTACTTTGGTATCTCAAACAAACTTTAAATTTTGGTCCCTTTATTCACAAGTCCTCTTCTCTTCAGCTTCAAACATTTTCCGATGTAGATTGGGTAGGTGGGTCAGATGATCGCCATTCAACCGGTGGCTTTTGTATTTTTCTTGGTTGAAATATGGTGTCATGGAGCTATTGTACACAACGCACTATTGCTCGCTCCAACACAGAGGCCAAGTATAAGGCCCTTACCAATGCAACATCTGAGTTACTTTGGGTTCAATCTCTTATTAAAGAACTACACATTTTTCTTCCAAAACCAGCAATTCTCTGGTATCACAATTTTGATGCTACTTATTTATCAGTCAATCTAGTCCTTCACTCTCGTACAAAACACATAGAAATTGACTTCCATTTCGTGCATGATAGAGTCACGGCCAAGACACTTCAAGTTGCCTTCCTTCCATCAAAAGATCAATTGGTCGACATCCTTACCAAGCCTCTTACTTGCACTCATTTTCATTCACTATGGACAAGCCTCACTATCATTGATACATCGTTTGGCTCGCGGGGGCATATTGAGTAGTCTACATTATCTCCCACTCCTCAAAGGACTTAGCAACAATCCACCAAAGCTACCTTGTCAGGATGCTCCACCACCTCAATTGATTCAAGATGCTTCACCACGTTCGATGCTACACTAGAATCTTCTGGAATTATTTAGACTAGGTTGGTGCCTACCCTCTGGGTACGGTTGTAATACTATAGTAGACAATATGTAACAAACTCTGTGTGTAATGTGCAATGAATCACAATGCACGCCAACTGCTAAACTTCCATTATCTATCAATATTCTTTGCATTGTATAGTTTGCTACCAGCATCGTTACTACCAACACATCATCATGCGGGTACACTACTACCCAAGAGTTTTTGTCGTAGAAAGAGATTAGGGGAGAGGTTTGTACCCGCTGTTACTTAACGCATCTCTCCACACTATATATCTCCTCATATCTCGCCCATTTGGCATAGGCCTTTGCTCCGAAAAGGTTCGTCCACCTCCTGCATACCCACCAACTATGGTATGGATCTCTTGTAGTAGTGGATTTCTTCAATCTGTGTCTTTCCTAGGTCTGCAATCTCTCAGTTCCTATAAGCTCCTCGCCCTCTTGGGTGATTCCTTTCTCCTCAGGCTCTCACTCTATCTGGGTTTGCTCTTCTGCCTCTTATAGTCCAAACACCATGGGGGAGAATTGCCCTCCTATTGTCTATCATGGTGAATCGAGTTGCCCTTTTCCTCAGGCTCTCACTCTATCTAGATTTGCATTTTCAATGAAGATCCATTCCAATTCTCTGCTACCCTTCATTTCTTCAATCTTCTGCTTCAATGTGTGACATTCTTCAATTCAATGACAGTTCACCCTATGGTACGTACAGTATTTTTAGGTCCACCACCTGCGATCTTCATCACACCTAGTTTCCTTTGCCTTGTCTTAATCTTGTACACTAGAATAGTGCACATGGTTACTATTGTATCGCTCCGCATATGTGTATCGCCTCCCCTCCTATTGGCCATTTCTCTCCTTTTGGCCACTTTCTCAGTCTCTTTTGGGGCCTCCTCTTGATGTGCGCTTCTCCTTTCGCCCCAATCTAGCGGTTAGGGCGATCAATGTGTCTTTGGCATTTACAAAATTATCCACCTGATCCATAATCTCTCACAAAGTGTAAGGGTATTCCTCACCATCTTGGCCAGATTCCCCCAAGCAGAGCAGCTAACATAATCTTTTCATCTTGGTTGTCAGCGGTCATTATTTCTTTATTGAATCGTGCTAAATACGCTTTCAGGCTCTCGTCTTCCCTCTGCTTTATGGTCAACAAGTACGTTGCTGATCTTCTTCATCGTCGGCTAACCATAAATAGAGTTATGAATTGTCTTCCCAGCTCCTCTAAACTTTCTATGGAGCCTAGCTGCAATGCCTCGAACCACCCCTGGGCTATTCCCTTCAACGTTAAGGGAAAAGCCCTACATGCGATTTCTCCTGGGAATCAACGGAGAGTCATGTGTGCTTTAAAAGTTTCCAAGTGTCCCATCGGGTCCTTGGATCCGTCATACATGTCTACCGATAGCACTTTGAACTTTAGTGGCAGTGGTACCGCCATGATCTCTTCACTGTATGGCAGGTTGGTGCTGGCCAGCAGCTGATCAACTGTAAAAGAGGTTCCTATCTTCTTGGCCATCTCCTTGTATTTGTCCATCAGGTTGTGTAGGTCATGATGCATCTTCATTGTCTTCTCATTTTCCTTAGGTGCTTTGCCTGCACCAACACTGTGAGCCTCCATCTCCACCCTGTCAGCCTAACTGGGTTCCGTGTCTTCTCCTGACGGCCCATTCTTCACCTTGAGAACCTCGTTCTCCTTCCGCAATGACTCCACTTAGGTGGTGAGCTTCCTTACCACTTCCTCCATCTCTGCAAGTCTTCCCTCTATATTTCATGACTTTACTTCTTGGTCTCTAGTAGCCTGAGATCAAGTCGTGCTGGACATGTGAAAAGCATGCTAATCGTAGGACAAAGAATCCCGCAGACGGCGCCAACTGTTAAGGACTTGTTTCACATCTACGCCCTCTCGACCACCTGCAACCAAAGAGTAGAGCGGCTTGGGCGGGTTCGATGGAACGTCTCTGATGCCTAAGTTAGTAATAGTAAAAGGATTTTAGGAGCCAAATGATCAAATGAGATGGTTATCATACCTAAGTCCTTTAAATAGAGCTTTTGACTTCTTTGGATGATCCAAAATAACTTTCCCACCCACTATTTGAAATCCAAACCCCGAGATTTTTGGGCTATCGACTCACTTTGAATGAACGAATACCCGAATTATCCCAAAATATTTGGGCGGGCACTTAAGCAGTTAGTGATCTGGCATGAGCTCTATCGGGCTTGTGGGGGTTTGGGCCTCGGATATACTGGCTCAACAAGCTAGGCATGACCCAGGCCCGTGATAACACCCTGCAGGCCCTCACGGTAGGATTAAAGCCCTTGCAAAACCCCAATTGGTGTTTCGATGGATAACACCTGCCAAGCCATTTCTTCAATTTGGAAGATAATGTTTATTCAGTTTTCTGAACTTGTCAATAATTTTTACAACAATGGGTTGCTTCGAATCTCATTGCAAGTGCCGAGCAACATTAACCAATATATGAACTCCATAGGGTTGATTTCCTCAAAACAACTGCCGAGGTCGTGGACATATTGAAGCTCATGATGTCAACCACTTTCTTAGTTGCAAAACTTGCAACGCTCATGTAACCTCAAGAAAACTTTGCATTCTTATATCTAGTTATAATACCATGAGAATGAGCTAGTTTTTTCTTTTTCATTTTTATTATCTTGTAGCTATAATCAAGATGGAATTTAGTCCATTGATATTTTCTAAAGAAGAATATGGAAGTGAAGTGTTTGACATTCTACAAGACTAGACGTTAATTATCAAAATTTTAATGCCATTGTTTCCTGCTATTGTTATATGATTTTGTTATAAATTTTAAATATATCATTGACTCTTTTATATTTTGATTAATGTAAACCAATAAGAGCAAGTTGGACTTCAACATATTGACTACCAAAAGGTTGAAAAACCAAAGGTTGATATGATGTTTAGGATTCAAGTAGATTGAATATTATATGAAATATGTCAAACAAGGGGGTTTTGGAGTATTCAAAAGAACAATGACTACTAAGAATGATGGGCAGTTGAAATACTTCACCATTGCATGTAGTTGCCATCACAAACCAAGAAACAAGTCATCTAAAACTGACAAGCCAAAACCTAAAAGAGGACAGATTGCAAGGTTAAACTTAATGCAAAATAACCAAACAATGGAAGATATAAGTTATCTACTGTTGTCCTCGAACACAATCATGTTGTGAGCATGAGTGAGACGAAGCATACTGCTTGCCAAAAAAATCACTTAGTTGGCCGAGAAAAAAGAAATTGAGATGATGGATAAAACCATAATCTGTTCAGCTAAAAGTTACAAAATCATAATTGCTGAAACGGGTAGATATGAGAATCTCACTTTTGGAGAGAAAGAGTGCCGAGATCATATCAACAATGTCTAGAATGAGTTACTTGGAGAAGGAGATGTAGAGCCATTTCACAAATGTTTGGTACGTATCTCAACAAGAAACAAATAATGGTTTTTTCTATGTGATGGACCTAGATGAAGACTCGAGCTTGAGAAATGTGTTTTGGACGGATGCTTGAAATAAGGCATCATATAAGTCATTTGAAGATGTTATAATGTTTGACATAACGTATTTTTTCTTTTTGTATATCTAACCCATTCATCTGTGATTAAATGAAAAAAAAAAAGATGGTGTTTCGAGTGAAGAAAATCTTCTTTTGTTGTGGTTAATGTCAATTATAATTTCTGAATCTTAGATTTTGGAGGGGCTTGTTAGAATCTTCTAAATCCCCTTCTAGGCATGTTGCGGATCGTGTTAGATGTCCAAATCTTGACTGACATTCTCTTCTATAAGAGGCTGGCCGGTTTCTAAAGTTATTTGGCCTACAGGTTGTATATAGAAATAAATCTTATGTATCAAACTGTTAAAAGAGGCTACAACTCAACCATTCCTCAATAAATATTCTGCCTCGCAATACTTGAAATCTTTCCAACAGGGAAAGACAGTACTCTCGTCATTAGCATAGCCAAGAATTAAAAATGCTTCTCATTTTAGTTGATGAAAACTACCAATTAGTTATAAAGCTAAGGCTGGAAAAATGTGATTATGAAGAAGTGTTTTGGGCTATTGGGACATCCAAAGTGCATGGAGCTACCCTCTGCTGCATGGTAGTGGATTCTTTACTTCCCTAGTGCACTAACCACAATGTTGGGAGCATCCACAAGTAATTATTATACTCCACTCATTAAATGCACTATCCACATGCTAGAGATGATAAATTATAAAGTGTTAATTAAATACATTAATAGATAGGGTCTTTTTGTTGTAAATTCCACCCCAACTGTATTTTTTAGCTGCAAAAAAATATGCCAAATGGTTAACTTATGTATCTCTCCAAATGGTATGTTTTAGATTGCTGCATTTTAGATACTTCATTTAGATTCAGATAAAACCGTTAAGTTATATGTCTCCAGATTTGCCATGTCATGTTTATTATTGACCAAATGCCTACAATAAATACTCACAGGTTTGGTATCCATTAGCATGCAGAAAATCTAAGAGATTTGCAATTTTATACCAAGAGCTCACCATCATTATACAATCATAGTTACAGAATATTTTTTCTTTTCGTTTGTGTTTAGTTGCTAGTGATTTTGGTCCTTTTTTAGTGAATCTTAGAGTAGGAACCACAATTAATAGATGAAATGGCGAAGCCCATATGCAGTTTCTTCATTAATGGTGCCCTAAAAAGAATTATAAACCAGTTCAACATTTTAATAATAATAGCAAAAAGAGTAACCCAATCTTCTCCATTAATGATATAGGGGTACAGACCTGGAACTAATACATGAAGCCTGCAAAACTTGGACTGGTCTGATCTTGTTATTCCAATTTGGGTACAAGTTAAGAATTATTAGTTTGTAGATGGCTACCAATTTAGGGTGTTTTTCTTGACTAGAAAAGATTGTTAATAAAATTGAATAATAGACATATTTATGAGGTATCAATAAAAGCTCAACAAATATTTACATTCCTACAATCAGTTTTCTTTTAATCTATTGCTTTGCTAAAGCCTTTGAGGGTTATTCTTGGCAGCTAATGTTCAAGAAGTTTTTTAAGCCAATTAGTGTATGGTAATTAAGGTGTATTTATCTGTGGCTCAAAATGTCAAAGGAGGTGTAACATTTTCATATGTTTTTGGGTAAGTTTTATTGAACCATGTTGATCTACAACAAACCTACTTGTTTCAATAGGCTCACATTTGCCAGACTCGGTGAGTCTATTGCTTGGATGCTTATTTTGCTGATGGTTATTTATCAAATTTGGTATAATTTGATTTATAAGATTTAAAATTTAAAATTTATATTTCAAATCAAGTTATACCACGGTCCACGGAGATGGTATATAATGTAAAAACTTTCAAAAATAGAAAAATAATGTTTCACAAGTAATATAAATAATATGACATAATGTTCTTAATAAAAACATACATATATATATATATTAATTAGAAAACGTGGCCATCCAATTCTTCTCACAGGAGACCTAGGCCAACATGTTTGTTTTTGGGACAACCAGATTGATGTTAAGATATTTTCATAATAAGTCACACAAGTGTGATGCCATGATAGGTCTTGAGTTAAGATAAGGTGTTGAAAATTAATAATGCTTGGTCCCACATCCAGCTACCATGAGTAATGCTGTGATAGATGAAATCAACGAAACGTCAAATAATTGATAAAACTCTGTTCTTTTTTTGAAAAGAACTCTAAACTCTGTTCTTGATCGTTGACGCAGTCCGGTACTCTAAACTACAAGTCTACGACTTTTGTGGAAACAAAAAAGAACAGAGACGAGCTTCATTGTCATCTCCGTCCGTTTGATCACTCGCTTCATCAGTTGATCTTACTAAGAAGTTGGAGACGGTGCGCGCGCGGCGACCAAAACCGAAAGCGTTTGTTTGTTTGGGTAAGCAAAGCATTCACCATCACCTTCTTTTTCTCTCTTTTTTATTTTGTTCCATAATTCTCCTATTTTCATAGCTTATAGTATTGAGAATCATTTATTATTTTTTATATCAAGAAACAAGAAAATGATAATTAAAAGATGATGAATTTAATTTTTATTATATTTTTAAGCTTACAAATATTTATTACATGTGGACTATCACTTTATCTATACGTGAGAGCTAAATGTTTGCTTTGCATTTTCATCTACAGGAGGTGAAGCTTAATTAATTTTTATAAACTTATCCGTGCGACCACTTAGGGTGGTGGCTCAGTAGTCCATGAATTTGATAATGAGCCTAGGTCTTGTGGTCGAATCCCGCAATAGGAATCCCACCTCCGCTAGATATTGTGAGTGGACTACCCACCCAGTATTTAGGGGCAGACGGGTGAATAGATGAATACAAATTAAATGAACAAGCAGGGGGCAGGTAGGGTTATTGTACACGTAGTATATAAGGTTAAAGAAGCTAATTCTCTCTTCTTGGAGAGCCACGATTGTGGCTCTTTGGTTGTGGCTCTCCCAGCATAGATTTGGTGATTTCCATGCAAGAAGAGCTACAATCATGACTCTCCAAGCGTAGATCTAGTAGGTCTCCACATGCAAATCTAGTCAAATGGACTCTAAATGCACATGGTTGTGAGTCGTTTGCTTGTGATAAGGTAGCACAAAGGAGGCGGGGATCCGGATGGTTGATTAAGCAACCCACCCGCTCTTTGAACGGTTGGGGTAGGGATAGGGTGCTGGAGGGGTGGCTGCCCACCCGTGTATGGTGGGCAGGACTCCTAAATTCCTAATATATTTTTTTAATCTACTCTCAAATCTTATACCAGAAAGTTTAAACGCTGGCTTGGTTTAAAACATTAGATTAGAAAAGCTCTTTTATCATATATTTGACCTATTACATTAAATTCTGTCAATCTATATACTTTATTTGGTAAGATATTTTTGTAAATCTAGCAGTTCTCCCAATCAAATTAGCATTTAATATATTAAAATTAATCATATTTAGCAAGAAAAAAATACTTGTCTCGCCAGCCCCGGCCCATTTTTATACAAAATCCACCTGTCCAAGTCCACATGAATAACCCTATGAGCCGAGCGAAGCAGGCGCGCGCCATTGCCCAATACTACAATAATTTACTCATAAATCTCCCTATATAGTACATCCTAATCATTGTTTCGAAGTTCAATGAAAAGATTTTTTCAAATTAGCATTTATGAACTCCAAATATTTAATATTTGTCATATATAATGAAGAGAAATGGTTTAATTATAAAGTGATTTTATAAAAATAAATTTAAAAAATTATGTAATTTGATGTAATGCATTAAATTATAAATTAATTTTATTATAAAATAAATCTAATATATCATATAAAATCATGTCAATTTATAAGTTTATATTTATAAAATCTTATAACTATAATACTACTCTATAATAAAACAGTGATACCCTAAATTAAGCTGCTAAATAATGGCTAGGATTCAAAGAAACTGCTTACTATTACAAATGTCTTTAGAAATTCAATAATTGATTTGTTCTCCACCAAAATCACTTAAAAATGTTCCCATGACTACTACAATATTCCATTTCTTGTAAGTAGATTATTTTAAGTATTTAGCCGTACATGATATAAGATTTGAGAAAAAAATTAATTAGTAAAAATAATCATTAGAACACTCACATTTACAACTTATCTATTTACATACTTTGCCGTTGTGATAAATGGAGAATCATAATTAGTTTATCTATCACTTTTATTCTCAAATTTTCAAGCCTTAGTTTCTTCCCTACTTCATCAAGGAAGATAATCTTTCCTTAATATCAAAAGTTAAAAAGTTTAATTTCATTAAGCATTACACCACCAACTATTCACATTCCATAATTTAATTTGTAAGATTCAAATTTTAAAATTATATTTTTAATTAAATTATACCACGTAGATAGTGTGTAATATAAGAATTTTTAAATAGAATTATTGTACAATATTTTATTGAGTAATTATCTTTATTTTTAATTATTATTTTTTTTATAGAATTTTTTTAATTATTTAGAATTTAATATTATGTAATATATATAAACATATATAGATATAATCTTTAATTAGAAAACGTGGCCATCCAAGTCTTCTCACAGGAGACCTAGACCTTGTTTTTATTATTTTAAGACAGCCAGGTTCCTCCTCGATCACCGGATTGATGTTAAGATAATTTCATAATGATAACGACCACGTGTGTTGCCACGATAGGTCATGAGTTTAGAGAGTTGTTGAATATTAATGCGTGGTCTTAAATCCATATGCACCCACCATGAGTTGTTCTGTCACCGGTGAAATCAATCGTCGTCTCCAGTACTCTAACAGTACGACTTTTGTGGAAAAATAAAAAACAGAGAGGAGCTTCATTGTCTCCGTTTGATCACTTGGAGTGCTTCATCAGTTGATATTTTATTCGTCTGACGGTCTGAGAAGTTAGAGACGGCGGCGACCAAAAGCGAAAGCGTTTGTTCGGGTAAGGAAAACACTTACCATCAACGTCTTTAATTTTCTCTCTTTTAATTTGTTCCATTTTGATTTTGTAATTATGATACTGATCTAATCTCATCATGATCAGATCACCCGATTCAAGTTAGTCTTAAGCCCGGTTTATATATATGTATATGTATATATATATATATATATAAAATATGGTATAAGAGTTTTATTTAAATTTTATGTCCTACGTACCCAGCTTGATAGAATTGAGAATAACTTAAAACTTATCAGTTAATAGTTAAGTTATAATAGGATAATAGAACTTATAAGAGATAAGATTAATTCTATATCTCTAATTACAGTCAAACACAAATTATTGAATTTCTTGATGGCCAAAAGTTTATAAATAGGACTGAGAGGTTAAAGGGTTCTCATCTACAACATCATTGTACCTTTAGCTATCGTGAGACACTTTAGAGGTAAAGTTGTTAGAATGATCATTTTCTCATAGTTCAGATTATTTATCAAGCTGGAACGAAAAGATGTATGTTTTTTAACTGTTCTTATTTTGTTATTGTCGATCATAGAAAATCGAAAATCTAATTATTAATGTTCATGTTAAAATAATTAACATATGGATCTAATTTCATGCATATATACTATTATCTGGACCTCTACCTCTTTGTTTTGATTGAGATATTAATTAATTAGGATATTGACAGTTTTCTGTGTACGTAGTTAGTTCATCAGATAATGCACTCAACTCGTAACATACAAAATTGAAGCATGCATGCCTTGCTGACTGGGGTATTATTTTTCTTCATAGGTGATCTATAAATAATATAAATATCTAGGGTTTTTTTAATTTCTTTCTTTTAAAGTGCGCAAGCCGTTAAATAATGAAAAATTAGCACTAGTATTAAAGTACTCTAATTTAAGTTGCCCACAAAATTGGCCCATATTTTTAATTCTATTGTAGTAGTCACTCTTCTTTGTGTGAGCAGGCTGGTAGGAGGCCAATTAATTATAGAAGAAGCTTAACTGTGAGATGGAAAAATCAACAAGTGATCAAGAAATTAAACAAAAAGTGGCAACTACTGCTTCAGTCACAAATAGAAATCAAAATGCTGAAATTCATCAATGGGATCAGGAAGCAAACACTTCTAGTCGTGGAATTAACGGAAATCAATATAGAGAGTTGGTAATTAGCATCCAACAAATGGCTGAAAGCAGCTTGGACCCTCCCTTAATAGACGAGTGTTGTATCTACAGAATTCCAACTTGTCTTCTCAAATTGAATGAGGAAGCCTACACTCCTCAGCTTATATCGATAGGGCCTTTCCACCATGGCAGCAAAAGATTAGAACCCATGGAAAAGTTGAAACTGAAGTATTTTCAAAGATTCATGCGGCGGATTGACTTCAACATACTGGAGAGTTTAGTAAACGACATAAAGGTGCGTGAAGAAAGAGTGCGTGGTTGTTATGCAGAAACCATCAACCTTACCAGTGACAACTTTGTGAAACTAATTTTGGTGGATGGTTGCTTTCTTGTTGAGTTTTTCAACAGCTTACGCTCCAAAGGATCAGAAAGGGTTAATTGTGTGAATCGTACACTGTTAAACCCAATATCATTCGAGACAATGATGATGGACTTGCAGTTACTTGAAAATCAACTTCCTTTCTTTGTTCTTGATATCTTATTCAGCCATAGTGTACGGAGTTCTAAGCATATAACTTCCTTCACTTCGCTTGCAATTGATTTGTTTGAGGTTCTTAATGATAAGAAATTGCCTCAAAATCTTAAAGCGGATGCAAGACACTTAAGACACTTGGCTGGTTTGGCCAGAGCATTTTTTCTTCCATCATCCATAAATCCTGCTGGTGCTGATCATTTGTATACTTCAAGGCAGTTGTACAAGGCTTTAGTGAAGTTTAAGGTGAGCTGCAAATGCTTAGTTGACCGGACAAGACACTTAAGACACTTGGCTGGTTCGGCCCGAGCATTTTTTCTTCCATCATCCAGAAAGCTGCCACCACATGGAAGAAGTCCTGCTAGTCATTTATATACTGCAAGCCAGTTGCACGAGGCTGGAGTGAAGTTTAAAGTGAGCTCAAGCAAATGCTTACTTGACCTGAAATTCACCAACGGAACGTTGGAAATTCCATGCATGGTACTGCATAATTCGACGGAGACTAGTTATCGAAACGTCATAGCATTTGAGCAATGCCATTATCCATATGATTCACATTTTACAAATTACATTGTGCTATTGAATTTCCTAATCAACACTCCCAAAGATGTGGATTTACTTATTAGAAAAGGAATCATCATTAATTGGCTTGGCAACAGCGATGCAGTGGCATCTTTTGTCAATAATCTGGACACAAATATTGTATATGACATTAGGAAATCTGCTTATCGTGGTTTGTTTCAAGAATTGAATGCATTCTATGAGGACCCTAAGCATACTTGGAAGGCTACCTTAAAACGCGATTATTTCAGCACTCCTTGGAGAATAGCTTCTACTGCAGCTGCTGGTATCTTATTGCTGCTCACTCTCGTACAAACTATATGCTCCATCATCCAAGTCGTGAAGATGTAAAGAAGCTTTGTGCATGAAATTATGGTAGGACTTAACATTTTATTTTACTCCTCACGTTTAGAAATTAATTTGTTAGATTGCTAGCAACAACTTCGAAAATTTGAACATAACATGCACATTGCACAAAGATAAGTATTAAGTACTGCTTGAAATAATATGCCTTATCATCACTTTCTTCATCTATTAGTGCAGAACCTCAGCTGAGGCTCTGAATGATGTATAAATACACCCGCATATTTATAGAACATATACTGCACTAATATCTTCTAACTTCACCACATCTTCATTCTTCACTCTGTTCTTCATTTGCTGAGTTACCGATTTGCTTTGTGATTTTCCAAACCCACCCTTGCATTTGCTAGAACCACACGAGAGGCCTTGGATTTTATGGTGACTTCTTTGTTGTAATTAAGTTGTGTTTTCCTCATTGCTTACTCAAGACAAGTTCTATGGCTGCCAGTTTATACAAACCGTTCGATGAAATGTCTGAACCCAAGGCCGTGTACAACATATGCTCAGAATAATTGTGTGATATCAATGTTCTCTTTGCATTCAAGTTTTGGTTGCTTGATTTGGAAAATTTTGTGATTTACCATATGAAAACAAGTTCGGTCAAAGGGGATCTAGACTTAGTTCAATTGTTAAATTATGATTTTTTTTTTTTTTTTTTTTTTTTTGGGCAGGAACACTCATATGGGCTGGGGCTGAGAATGGAGAAAATCAATAGGAGATTAAGCTAGTGATAGATCATGATATGAATTTCATGCAACAAGAGTGAAGTGATTTGTGTGTCTTTCTTTAGTTGTTATTAACATACAATTTATAGCTTTGTTATTATTGATATTGTTGGGATAATGGGCTTGTCTTCATGAGAATTTATAATTTATATTGCTCTCATAATTAATTATCTTGTTGCATTTCTATATAATAAATTTTTTTATTGTCAATGACGGAACGAAAAAAATTACAGTTGAACATAAAAAGTGAGGCCATTCAAATATTAGTAGGGGCGTATCCAGCCACAATCCGGTATCCAGCGGCCCAGCCACCATGCATGAGTAATACTGTGATAGGTGAAATCAATGAAACATATGGATAGATCTCTTTTCTTGATCGTTGACTCCAACCTAACAGTACGACGTTTGTGCCAAAAAAACAGAGACGAGTGTCATTGTCTCCGTTTGATCACTCGACTTACTTCATCGGTTCTTTGATATGTAAATCTGGGAAGTTACAAATGGCGGCGATCAAAAGCGAAAGCGTTTGTTTGGGGTAAGGAAAACACTCACAATCACCGTCTTTTTCTTTCTGTTTAGTTTTGTTGTTGATTTGAATTGAATTTTTTATAAATAATAATTAATTAAAATGATGGAGTGAGTTTTGTGAAATCTACCTAAATGAGTTTAGATATGTTTAGATGTTAAAATAAGTTTATATGTATTTATAAAAATTTGAAAAAAAATTATAAATCCCGTATGTAAAGAAATGTTAAATTAAAAAAGATTATAAATTTCACATGTAAAAAGATTTTGAGTTAAAAAATAAATTTAATAATCTATAAATTATATATTTTGAATGTTAGAATCAATTTAAAATTAGACTGAACAATTCAGTTCAGTTCAAATTCGAAACGAGAGGTTAATTTCTTTCATTCTTTATAACTTATTGAGAATGATATTATCTTTTTAGCTTACCAACTGTCACCACGAGTGAACTCTTTTAATTTTCTGACCGAACCAGATTGATATTGACAATCACTTCATCCGTGAAGGCGTTGGTCGGAGAGCCAAATACTTAGCTTGCCTTAGTTACTAGTAACTAACCCATGCATGGAGTAATACAATCAATTATCTTTTATCTTATTTACTAATTAATTTGATTTTGTAATTAATTATCTATCAGACTACTGATCTAATCTAATCATCATGATGAGACGGAATCACCCAATTCAAGTTAGTCTTAATTAGCCTCGTCTATATGGATCTAATTTCATAAATGTTATTAATTATCTGGGCCTCTTTGTTTTGAATAAATAGACATTAATTTATTAGGATATAGACATTATAAGTTTTTATGTGTAGTTCATCAGCTAATGCATTCAATTCGTTACGTACAAAATTGATGCATGCATGGCTTGCCGATTAATTTGGGTATTATTTTTCTAGGTAGGCCTATAAATAATATATAATATGAAATAGTTTATTCTATTGTAGTCAGTGGTACTCTTCCAATTTGTGTAAGCAGGCCGGGAGCTGGAAGCGAATTAATTAATTGTATTATAAGAAGCTTAATTGTGAGAAGAAAAAATCAACAATTCAACAAAAAGTGGCACCTACTGCTTCAGTACTCACAAATGCAAATCAAGATTCTGAAATTCATCAAATATTTGATCGAGAAGCAAACACTTTGTAGTCGTGGAAATGGTGGAAATCAACATAGAGAGTTGGTAAATAGCATCAAAGAAATGGTTCAAAGCAGCTTGGACCTTCCCAGCTTATCATCAAATGAGTGTTGTATCTACAAGATTCCAGTTTATCTTCTCAAACTGAATGAAGAAGCCTACACTCCTCGGGTCATATCGATAGGGCCTTTCCACCATGACAACAAAAGATTAGAAACCACGGAAAAGTTGAAACTGAAATATTTTAAGAGATTCCTGCAGCAGATTGACTTCAACGCGGAGATTTTAGTAAATGCCATAAAGCAGCATAAAGAAAGAGTGCATTGTTGTTATTCAGAAATCATCAAGAAGTTTAGAAGTGACGATTTCATGAAACTAATTTTGGTGGATGGGATCTCTATTATTGAATTATTCCATGGAATATGCTCCCAAGGAATCAGTAGTGTTATTCTTGAGAACCATACACTGTTAAACCCAATATCGTGGCACGCAATTATGTTGGACATGCAGTTACTTGAAAATCAACTTCCTTTCTTTGCTCTTGAGATATTATTTAGCCTTGCAGATGTGCCAGTGCATCCTTCGATTCCTTCCTTCACTTCTCTGGCAATTAAGGTCTTTGAGAACTTTAGAGATGAGGAATTTCCAAGAAATCTTGAAGTGCAACCAATTAGACACTTCGTTGATTTGGCCAAAGCATTTTTACTTCCATCATCCAGAAAGCTATTGTCACCACACGAAAGTAATGATCTTGCTAGATCAGTTGATCATTTATATACTGCAAGCCAGTTGTACGAGGCTGGAGTGAAGTTTAAGGGGAGCTCAAGCAAATCCTTATTTGACCTGAAATTCACCAAAGAAACTTTGAAAATTCCAGGCATTAATCTTGATAATGAGACGAAGACTATTTATCGAAACGTCATAGCATTTGAGCAATGCCATTATCCACGTGATTCACATCTTACAGACTACATTGTGCTATTGAATTTACTAATCAACACTCCCAAAGATGTGGAATTACTTATTAGAAAAGGAATCATCATGAATGGGCTTAGCAACATCGATGCAGTGTCATCTCTTCCCAATAATCTGGACACGAATATAGTATATTATGGCAAGAAATCTGCTTATCGTGGTTTGTTTCGAGATTTGAATGCTTTCTATAACAACACGAAGCATAGTTGGAAGGCTACCTTGAGACGTGATTATTTCGGCAGTCCTTGGAAAATAGCTTCTACTGCAGCTGCTGTTACATTATTGCTGCTCACTCTCATATAAGCCATATGCTCCATCATCCAAGTTGTGAAGATGTGAAGAAGCTTTGTGCATGAAATTCTGGTAGGACATAACATTTTATTTTACTCCTCACGTTTAGAAATTAATTTGTTAGATGTCTAGCTACAGCTTGGAAAATTTGAACATAACATCCACAAAGATAAGTACTATCTGAAATAATATGCCTTATCTTCACTTTCTTCATCTATTAGTACAAACCCTCAGCTCTGAATGCTGTATAAATACACCTCTTTGTACAGAACATACGTTGCACTAATATCTTCTAACTTCAGCACATTCTCATTCTTTACTCTGTTCTTCATTTGTTGAGTTACTGATTGCTTTGTGATTTTCCAAACCCCTTGCATTTGATAGCACCACACGTGAGGTCTTAGATTCTATGGTGATTTCTTTGTTGCTCAGTTGTGTTTTCTTAATTGGTTACATAGACAAGTTCAATGGCTGCGAATGTATACAAACTGTTCGATGAAATGCCTGAACCGAAGGCCGTGTACAAAATTCGCTCAGAATAAACAAGCTCATAGCTTGATGTTATCCCATTTGTGATTTACATGATGTTCGGTGAATTGTTAGACTTGCGGTTACTAGAGAATTAACTTACTTTCTTTATTCTTGGGATATTATTCAGCGAAGGATGAGTATCCTTCCTTCACTTCCCTGGCAATTGATTTGTTTGACAGGTCTCATGCTCAGAAATTGCCTCAAAATCTTGAAGCAGACGCAAGACACTTTATTACTTTGGCCGGAGCATTTTTTCTTCCATCATCAAGAAAGCTGCTACGACAAAGAAATCTTGCTAGAGCTGATCATTTATATACTGCAAGCCAGTTGTAAAAGGCTGGAGTGAAGTTTAAGGTGAGCTCAAGCCAATGCTTACTTGACTTGAAATTCACCAATAGAACGTTGGAAACCCATCCCACCACATTACGATGGAATCTACAACCCAAGCGTGTCTAGCTAGGCCATGAGCTCTGCCCCATTACCTAGTCTATTCATATGACAAACTGTTAGATCAATAAAAGTATCCAGCAGTAACCTAATCTCACGGATGATAGACCCCCAAGGGGATTGATCTGCAGAACCTTCGTTCAACTCCTTCACCACCAACAAGCAGTCAGATTCTACCACCAGGTGTGTGATCCCCATGTACGAAATAAGTTGCAGGCCAAGTAGAGTAGCCATGAATTCTATCACCTTTGGTTGTTCTACTTCCCATTCACCCTTGCTAGCTGCCATTATGACCTTTCCTTGCGCATCCCTCAATATAGCTCCAACCCTTGCTTTATGAAAGTGATGGAAAACAGCTCCATCTATGTTAAGCTTCACAAATCCCCCAGGTGGTGGTTGCCAACAACAAAAGCTCTTCAAACCTGAAGCTGGACAACCCTTCACTTCCCCAAACAGTCTCTGCAAAGTTATAGCATGTTCAATCACTCTTCTTGCCTCAAGAATCTCATCCTCATGACGTTTGCGGTTCCTCCTAAACCATAGACTAGAGGCTATAGAAAAGAAAGTTTCCAAATCTTGTAAATTCCCTAAAGACCTCACCTACATAGCAACATTGAAAAAACTTTGGTTTCTATCTACTTGAGCCATAACCTGGAGATAGCAAGTCCATAAACTCACAATACATGGACAGCTCATCAATACATGTGGCAAGTTTTCTGTATCAGTATCACAAAATCCGCAACCATCACTAACATCCACTTTCCTCTTCTGTAAATTCTCCTCTGTTGGTAAGCAATCCAGGCAAGTTCGCCATGAAAATACCTTTACCCTATGTTGGATTTTCAGCCTCCAAATTGCCTTCCATAAATCCCCATGGGACTGGGCAGCAGATGATTCCCCTCCAGTCTGTCTTTTGTTGGTTCTCAGCCACCTATAAGCCGACTTCACACTAAATCCTCCACTTCTATCCTCCCCCCAAATTAACTTATCAGCTTGTGCCCCTGGAAATACTGGGATCCTCAGAATTTTGTCGGCAATGTTTGGATTGAAGAGAGTTCTCACTTTCTTAACATGCCACAATTTGCTAACCCTAACCAGCAAAAAGTCCACAGTCCCATTGTCATCGCTACCCTGCACCATAGAAGGTGAGTCTCGGAACATCGCTGGTTCAGCACCTGGTATCCAATAGTCCTGCCAAATCCTCACAGTTTTGCCATCTCCTATCCTCCACCTGCACCCTCTCATTCGGATAGACTTTGCCTCCCAAAGACCCCTCGAAGTATAGGATGGATTACTCCCCAATCTTGACTTAAAGAAACTGGATTTTGAAAAGTACCTAGCCTTAAGGATCTTGTGGAGCAGAGTACCTTCACCATTTAAGATCCTCCACCGTTGCTTTGCCAAGAGAGCCCAAGTTAAAGTCTCTCAAGTCCTTAAAACGCATACCCCCACAAGCTTTTGGTTCACACATTTTAGCCCAGCTTACTCAATGTATTTTCCTCTCCTCCCCTCTTTGACCCCATCAGAACCTAGCCATCATGGCTTCCAACTTAGAGCATAGCACTTTTGCTTTAATCAGAATTTCCTTTCCTCCCTGCGATAGTAACTTCTCCTTCCAGTTTTGTAACTTCTTCCATACACGATGCTTAATATCTGAGAAAGCACTTGTTTTTGATCTACCAATAATGGGTGGTAATCCTATATACTTTTCATAGTTATTCTTAGCCTTAATGTGCCACATGTCCATAATCTGTCTATGGGTCTAAGGACTAACATTTTGGCTAAACACAATGGAGGTTTTCTCCATATTTATCTTTTAGCCTGACGTAAACTCATACACTTTCAACAAGGACTGGACATTTTGACTCTCTTGAACATTCGCTTGACAGAAAACCACACTATCATCTACAAATAAGAGATTGTTAATCACTGGAGCCTCTCTACACACTTGCACCCCGCTGATTTTCTTCTCTTCCCCTGCCTTTTTCAGTAGAGAGATGAGGCCCTCTGTGCACAGTAGAAATAGGTAAGGGGATAGTGGATCCCCTTGCCTTAAACCCCTTTTCGGAACAATTGGGCCCTTAGGGACACCATTAATCAGCATGGAATAGGAAACAGTTCTCACACAACACATATTCATGCTCACCACCCTTTCATCAAACCCCATAGACCTCATAACAGTTTCTAGAAACTCTCACTCAATCCTATCGTAGGCCTTACTCATATCCAATTTAAACGACATATAACCTTTCTTACCTACCTTTCTGTGTTTCAGGTAATGTATGAGTTCATAAGCTATCAATACATTATCAGTAATCAAACATCCAGGTACAAATGCAGATTGTGACTCAGAAATAACATGGCTAAGCATGCCTTTCAGCCTATTTGCAATCATTTTGGACATCAACTTATACATTACATTACAGAGGCTCACAGGTCTAAAATCAGTAACTTTTATAGGCCTAGGCTTCTTGGGAATTAGAGTAATATAGGTATGGTTTAAGCTTGAAGAGAACTCACCTGTGTTTAAAGCCGACATAACTGCCTTAGTCACATTTCTTCCCACAGTTGGCTAGAATTTCTGAAAAAAGACCGAGGGCATCCCATCTGGCCCGGGGGCCTTTAGAGGGTGCATCTCCTTTAAACCTAGCTCCACCTCTACCTTAGTGTAGGCTTCACACAAAGCCTCATTCATGGTAGGTGTTACTCTACCATTAAAGTTTCCCAAAAAGTCCATCTGGCTCCTCTGATAGGTGGAAGAAAACATTTCCTTAAAGTAATCTAAAATCAGCTTGTCCCTCCCTTCTTCGTACACCCACTCCCCTATCTCATTCTTCAATTTCCAAGTAGAGTTCCTTCTCCTACGTTGAGAAGCTTTTGAGTGGAAGAATCTAGAGTTTTGATCCCCCTCCTTAAGCCAAAGGGCCTTCGATCTCTGCCTCCACATTAACTCATCCCTCTCCAACCACAACTGGACATTTTTCCTTGCAGCCTCCATCTAGCTAGATCCTTCAAGGCACTCCTCTTGGATAGGGGTGTAACCGGTCCGGTTTGGTCCGGTTTTGGACAAAAGTTAGGACCGAACTGGTATGATTGGTTTTGCATTTTTCAAAACCGATTACGCACCGGTTACTCCTCTAAACCAGTACTTCCTGTTTTACCGGTTTTCGGTCCGGTCCGGTCCGGTCCAATTTTCCAATTTTTTACTAAAAAAATCCATATACACAAACTATCAAACACACATATGAAACACACAATCCGTTTTACAATGCAATCCATATACATAAACTATCAAACACATATATAAAACACACAATCTGTTTTACAATGCAATCCATGTACACAAACTATTAAACACTCACACACACACAGACATATACACTGACACACACAAACACATATATAAATTCAAATGTTCACAAACACACACACACACACACACACACACACATACATATAAACAAACACACATAGACACACAAAGACATACATAAACACATATAAATTCAAACACAGAGACATTTACACTGACTATCAAACACACACACACACACAGACATATACACTGACACACACAAACACACATATAAATTCAAATGTTCACTTATCTTCGGAAGTTTCAAATGTTCCAATACACTGAAGGTTTGCATTATTATTTGGGAAGCTATACAAAAAAAAACCATAAAATATAAACCCTAATCAGATTTCGAAATCTGTAAAAAACCCAATCTCAAATCTGTAAATTCGATAAAAACCCTAAATGAAATTAATCAATTAGCAATGAATTGAAACATTGTAATGATTCATGAAGTAAATGTAAGATTTTGGAAATTAAAAAGCATATATATGTTCACATACCGATTAGCTCACCGAGAGAGGGGAAAACAATATCTGTGATTCTGTAGCCTCGAGAACAACTGTAAGTGGAGGAGAACAAAACAGACCAATAGCGTCAACGGCGAGGGGCTGTTGACGGCGTGAGAGAGGGGCTGAGCGTGAGAGACGGTTGCGGAGGCTACAGAATCGCAGAGAGGCAGAGTCGCAGAGAGGCAGAGAGTGAGGAAGAAAAGGGCGCCGACGGAGGGACTGGAGGACTCGACGGAGGCTGTTAAGTGCGGCGCAGTTCCACTTAACAGAGGCTTTGGAGGGGCTGGGCTGCTGGTCCCTGGAGAGGGGGGGGCGCAGCACTAGGGTTTCTAAGGGAGGGGGGGTGGGAAACTCAAGTATGAAAGCAAACTGATTTCTAAGGGAGGGGGATTTGGGGGGGAACGAAATTTGAGGGGTTTTTGTGTTTTGTGGGGGGGGGGGGGGGTTGAAACGGCACCGTTTCTTATAGTGATTTAATACTATATAATACTATATATATATATATATATATATAGTTACATATATTTTGTTATAGTTATTTATACAGTGATTTATTGATTTATATATGTAATACTATGGTATATTAGTATAGTATTAGTTATAGTGATTTAATATAACTATATTAGTATAACTATAACTATAGTCTATCTTAGACTATGAGTATTAGTAATTTAGTATATATATATATATTAGTATTAGTTATATATTAGTTATAACTTACAGCTATATAATATATTAGACTATATAATAGTATTAATATTATTCCAATAGTATAGTTATAAATTAGTATTAGTTATAAATTTATATATTAGTATTAGTTATAAACTTTTAGTATTAATTATAAGTATAACTATAGTCTATATTAGACTATTAGTATTAGTTAAATAGTTATACACTTATATATTAGTATAGCTAAATAATATATTAGACTATATAATAGTATTAATATTAGTCTATTAGTATAGTTATATATTAGTATTAGTTAAATAGTTATGGACTTATATATTAGTATAGCTATATAATATATTAGACTATATAATATGATTAATATTAGACTATTAGTATAGTTATATATTAGTATTCGTTATAGTGATTTAGTATAACTATATTAGTATAACTATAACTATAATCTATATTAGACTATTAGTATTCGTTAAATAGTTATAAACTTATATATTAGTATAACTATATAATATATTAGAGTCTTAGACCATATGATAGTATTAATATTATGAGAACCCTAAGGATACTTGGAAGGCTACTTTGAAACGCGATTATTTCAGCACTCCTTGGAGAATAGCTTCTACTGCAGCTGCTGGTATCTCACTACTGCTCACTCTCATACAAACTATATGCTCCATCATCCAAGTTGTGAAGATGTGAAGAAGCTTTGTGCATGAAATTCTGGTACGACATAATTGTTCGCATTGTACGTTCTGATAACATTTTATTTTACTCCTCATGTTTAGAAGTTAATTTGTTAGATTGCTAGCTACAGCATAGAAAATTTGAACACAACGTGAAAAAAGATAAGTAATGTTAGAAATATCTGCCTTACCTTCACTTTCGTCATCTATTAGCACAGAGCCTCGGCTCTGAATGCTGTATAAATACACCCTCATATGTACTGAACATACGCTGCACTAATATCTTCTCATTTCAGCAAATTTCATTCTTTAGTCTGTTCTTCATTTCCTGAGTTACCGATTGCTTTGTGATTTTCCAAATGCCTTGCATTTGATAGCAACACACGTGAGGTCTTGGATTTTATGGTGGTTTCTTTGTTGTTAAGTTCTGTTTTTCTCATTGTCTGTTCAGACAAGTTCTAGGGCTGTGAGTGTATACAAACTGTTCGATGAAATGCCTGAACCCAAGGCTGTGTACAACCTACGCTCAGAATAAACAAACTCATAGCTCGATGTTATCACATCCGTGATTTACGTGATGTCCGGTGAATTGTGTGATATCAACGTTCTCTTTGCATTCAACATTTGGTTGCTTGTTTAGAGTTCCATTGTTAAATTATGAATTTTTGTGCAGGAACACTTATATGGACTGAGAATGGAGCAAAGCAAGAGGAGATTAAGCGAGTGATAGATGAAATGAATTTCATGCAACAAGAGTGGAGGTCATGCTATCAACCCGAAGGATTCAAATGAAGTGATTTGTGTGTCGATGTTTCTTATTAACAAACAATTTTAAAGGTTTGTCGTTATTGATACTATGGTTTGTATTCTCAATAATTTGTTTATATTTGTTCTAAGAAGTAATTATCTTGTTGTATTTCCATGAAAAATGCTCTGTGTCCCGACATAGCATCTCGACAATGGGTCCTGACACTTTTTTAAGAGGACTAAAAAAATGCATGAAAAAAAAGTTTTAAGCCAAATGGCAGTCTCGATGACTTTTCTATATGACAAATTCCTTTTTATTTTTAATAATGGAATGAAAAAAATTATATTTGAACATAAAAAGTAAGGCCATTCAAATATTGGTTAAAAAGCCGTTCGAATGTTTGTTATGTTTCTAAATTGTAACAATAAAATCTTCAAATGTAAAAACGATTGTACGATTATAATATCTATTTGCATAAAGCTTTGGGTATATAATTTGTTTTTTTCTTTTAGACGAAAAATATTTGTTCAAATAGAATTATTGGTGCTCGAACACATATAACGGATGAAAAAAATTTCATCCTCAAAAAAATCTATTCGAATGCTTTTCGAACGGGCAGAACAAATTTAGTTATGAAGAAAATTTTTTGTGACGAAATTTTGAATTTTGTCATTAAAGACTTTTTGGCACAGACCTTTTGGGTCAAACTGGGGATGAAATTGAAATGGTTTTCATCCCAAATTAGTTTTAGGGGCGAAAGGGAAGGTTTTTAGGATGAGAATATTCATCCTTAAAAAGCAATTTTGTTGTTGTGGTAATTTTTATTATCCCGGCATAGGCTCATATGTATGAAAATTGAGATGATTAATAGATAAGTAAAAAGAATAACGTTAATATACCCTCTCATCTTGTCCCCTCATCTTGTTAGTTCATGTATTTATTATTTATTTTTTTAACGTTTAAAGAAATGACTATTAGTGTATTGATATATTTTTTATTTTTTAAAAATATTTAAATATGTTAAAAAATGTGAAAATGAAAAAAATAAAAAATAAAAAAGATGAATTTTACATAGACGGCATGCCTAGCTATTACTACTAGGTGGCAGCCTAACATCACTCAAGTAAAAAATAATAAATTATTTTTCAATCATTTAAAGTAACATCATAGATGATGAAAGGATCAAAACTAAAAAGATAATAAATAACATTATTTTCTTTAAAATTATAATTTTACTATAATAAAAATTGATAGACACACATAAACCTTCATAAATTTCATTCATAATTGTTCAAGTCAAGGACGTTGCTGAAAGGGAAACTAATATTTTGAGACCTTTATTTTTCCTTTTTACTAAACAACCAAATAGAGGTTGTAGGCCAATATGGCATCCTAGGCCTAGCCCAAAGGACGGGTTTCATCATAAGGAAGAGAGAGAGCAAAGGAAATGAGGGGACAAAAATTGAGAAAAGAAAGATATGTTAAAAGAAAAGAAAGAAAGTGACCGGCAAAAAAGAAGAAAGAGAGAGAAAGGGAGTCAAGCACACAAGAAAGAACAACAAAGTGATATAAAGCCAAGTTCTTTACTTACCACTGACATAGGCCAACAAAATGGATTAGATTGGCTAAGAAAAGAGGACTTTTGGGAGACTTGGCGCAAGAGCTCTTCAACCTCTAGACAGAAACTTCAGTTTTATTATTTTCTCCAAGCAAGATGGCTCACCGATCCATTTGTATAGTGAGTTACGAGAGACCATGAGAGACTGTAAAATACTCCCATTAATAGTAGATTTTTCCTTCAAATGACCCATGGATGTAGGCCCTGTGCCAAATCATATAAATCTATGTGTCTTATACTCCATTTATATTTACTATATTTATTTATTATTTATTGCAATGGATGTATGTATAGACAACATACCACTGTTCTGGGCCATAGTCAGAGACTTCAAACAACACCAATCAAGATCTGAGTCATCACAGTGGGCTGAGAATGACTCTTTTTTCATTTCTGACCTATTCCTACAAAACATGTCTTTACACAACCATTGCTAATAACATAAACAGTAGCACAGGCTAGATCACCAGTCACACATTCCTTCTATCTGTCCATCAAATTCTAGAAGACCACATGCCTTTCTCGCTTTCCTTCTCCTCATGTTAAAAACCAACTCTCTCTAGGATGAGTTCTCTCCATCTCTAAGTAAGCTATTCCCTCTTAGTGTTCTTCTCGCCCCATCCTCTTCTTTTTCCTCTTACATTCTTTTCCCTCCCAACCCCCCCTCCCCCCCCCCCCCCCCCAAAAAAAATCCACCTCTCTTTCTCCCATAAACTCAACATTTAGCAATAACCCAAGTTCAAGATTCCACAAATTTTTCTCTAACCAGTCTAACATTGACAAGCTCATCACACAGAGCAAAACCTTTTTCATGGAGTGACCTCCATTTGGAGCTAGACATTGGACCAGTAAACCACTTCTCCAATCGTAGTCTGGTAGGCAAACTTATGTCTACCAAACCATTGACCAAAAACACATTTCATGCTACTATCAAAGTTGTATAGTGCTTTGTGGTAGGCCTCGTGATAGAAGACATTGACGCCAATGTGTTCCTCTTCACATTCCCAACTCAGTAGGACAAGGAAAGGGTATTAGCCAACCGCCCATAGAATTTTTAAGGATTCCATATGGGTCTTAGGCATTGGCCCCCCGAAATGAGCATCCATGAAGTTGCACTCAACTTCTCTATTTTTTGGGTTCAAATTCATGGATTCCCTATGGAAATGCAAATGAAAAAGAATATAGAAAAATAGGGAAAGTGTCGAGAAATCTCATTGAAGTGGATAAATTATCCATTTTTGGTGTAGCACTGAGAAGATTTTTGAGAATGAAAGTGGAAATGATTATCGAGCAGCCCATACCATAAGGTTTTGACCAAATAGAAAAGTGAAAAAAATACTGATCAAATATGAGAGATTATCTAAGTTTTGTTATGGGTGTGGGAGGCTAGGTTATATTGCACAAGCTTGTCCAATTTATGTTGTTCTTCTTGAAATTTCTCAATATGGGCCATGGCTTAAAGTGGAAAACTCAATGTTTAGAAGGAATGACATGCTCGATTCACAACAGCAACAACAAGCAAACTTACCTCAAACACCGAATAAACATAGACCAGCCCCAAGAGCATCACTGCCTCTAGTTAAAATTAGAGAACCTAGAGAAAATCAAGCACTAGGAAATCGACGGCCACTAGATGGAAGCACATTCAGTAAAGGAAAAGGGAAACTATTCATGTAAGAAGATCAATTTCACTTCATTCCTACAAACTGGGGAGACTCTGTCCATATTCATCATCTGAATTCGATTTTACTTCTCGGTATCTCGCTTACCTGGCATGCGACTTCCGACTGGATGAGGACGTGCCCCCGCCAATGAATCCTCCCGTAAGGGTTCTGATTTCCCCCTACGGTGGCCTTTCTTGATGTGGTGCACAGGGGCTTTACACACCTTCCCTTTGTCTTAGGCTCCTTGCCCTCTCAACACTTCTTTCCTGTGATCTCCATTTCCACTCCCGCTCTGGTTTTCTGGCTGGAGGATACCGCTGCCTCAGTCATCTAGTTTCTTCTCTTTCCTCTTTCAAGGTAATGCAATCTTCTGTATTGTGAGTGGTAGACTGATGATAGTAGGCACAATGCCAGCGACTAGTGCCTCTATAGCTATCTTCTTAGGCAACATCCCGGTCGTCTTTTTGGATGGTGAACTCCTTCATGTAGGATCGAAACCTTGAGCCTCTCGCAGGGGCTTCCCCCCTCTTGATGTCACATGGTGCCTTCTTCGACTTCTCGTGAGCTTTATTCTTGGTTGGTGCCTCCCTTTTCATGTCTGCCTACTCCAGTTCTTTCTTTCTTGGTTCGTTCAAGGCTCAAAGTGTATCTTTGGCATTAATGAAGTCGTCCGCTTGGTCCATGAACTACGGCAGCGTGGTGGAGGTTCTCTTTGTCAATTTTGCCATGAACTGAAACTGGGGCCATACTCCTCCCAAAAGCACTGCCAAAGTTATCTTATCGTCTTGGTTGTCTGTAGTCATGCGTTTTGGTAAACCTAGATAGGTATGCTTTCAAGCCTTCATCTTTTATCTACTTGATGGTAAGGAGATATGCCGCAAGGCATCTTCTCCTTTTGCTCGCCATAAATTGTGTGAGAAACAGGCAAGCCAGCTCCCTGAAACTATCTATGGATTCGGGTGCCAAAGACTCAAACTATACTCTTGTTGTCCCCTTTAGGGTTAGTGGGAAAGTTCAACAAGCCACTTCTTCTAGGAAACCAAGTAGGGTCATGTGGGCTCTGAAGGTTTCTAGGTGTTCGAGGGGGTCTCGTTTTCTTCCCAGGTCTTGTGAGATTTTAATTATACTTGCAAGTGCACAAACCATACTTAAGTATAGTTTTAGCAAGAATGAGGTCGAACCCACAGGGACTTGTAAAAACGCAGGAAACCAATCAAAGATAAACCAAATAAATTCTAATCTAGCTCAAAAAGATGAGTTGTAAAATAAAATAAGAAATTAAGAACTAAATAATCAATTAATCAAAGCAAGAAATAATTATTTAAAGAACTAATCACAATAAAAAAAAAACTAAAATAAACTCTAAAGATAAAAACTAATCTAAACAACGAATAAACTCTTAATGGGGAATGAACTAAGATTTTGGAATCCACCTCATTAATTCATAATGATATATTTATTGGAATTTATCCTTCCCGAACATCTACATGATAATCTAGAATTCAATCTTGTTATCATGCAAAATATCATCATTGAAACCCTTTTATAAGAAAATATCTAAAGTATATTCTTCTTCGTTCAAAGATATAAAATCAAATAATCACTTGTATCTATTAAAATAAATCACAAAAAATATAAGATTTTATTTTTAAATAAATTATAGATCAGGCTCTTAATTGATTAAGATTATTTTAGATTATTTGAAAAATATGATTGAAGTGAACATAACTATAAAACTAGAGGTAAAACTCCAGATTTTATCTTCAATCTGTACGAGATGCTCCAGCCTCCAGCGGCGCTGGTATGGGTAGTGATAGGGTTACTACCCTATTACTACTTATAGTTAATTAGAAATTTTTTTTATTATTTCTTAATCATTTTCTTTTAAGTATTTTTTTAACATCCTTAATCATTAAGAAAAAATTAAAAAAATATATAATTTTACTAATAGTTACTTCCTTAATCATTAAGTAAAATTTAAAATAAAAAAGAATCAAATACAAAAAAAAGTAGTAAATAAATAGTAGAAGGGTAATAACCTTATCATTTTCCGTTTCTCTTCTTCTTCTTTTTTCTGAGTTTCGTTCGGCATGTCTTTCCAATTTATATAGGTTGGACCCTGGAGGCGTCCTCTTCTACACATTTTCTTTTTGGGAGCGCCTGGGAGCAGGATTAGGTGAAAAATAGAGGTTTACACCATCCAATCGTAGCTTGACACATATGAATTTTAGGAAGTGTAAAATATAACTAATTGTAGGGAAAAAATGAAATTAGTTGTAGGTTTTCTCCCCCTATTCCCTTGTTTCTCCCCTCCCTCCCCCCTGACTCTTTCACCTCTCTCTCTCTATTCGCCTCTCCTCTGACCCAAAGATCTGATTTTGACCCTTATTCTCGGCCCCCATCTCTCTCTCTCCCTCCCTCTCTCCCTCCCTCCCTCCTCTGGCCGAAGTGAGGAACCTCAATCTTCAATCAATCTCCCTTGCGGCCTTCACTGAATCATAGGTACGCATTGAGCCTAGCCATGGTTGCCAGATGCTGCAACCTATGCTCATGTAGCACATCTTTGTGCATATATATCAAAAAATTGTGAACTGAAAAAGGGTTAAGAGAAATAAGTTTTAAGTGTTCATTTAGACTGAAATTCACGGGGACCCATGTCGCCTAACAACTAATTATTTCTAAACAATAGAGCTTGACTTCATTGAAAAGCACCAACACTTTAAGATTTTACAGAAATGAATTATCGTGTCCATAATTAATAATTTTGTCTCATTTGAGAAGCTTTTTTATGGACATGATAGCCTTGTTTTGATGAGATATATATGTAGATTTATGAATCGATTACATCGACTGGAGAGAGACTGAAAGATGGCTTGGGGAGAGAGAGAGTGAGAGTGAAAGGAAACCCTAGAGAAAGGAATAAAATAGCATAAATGTAGAGAGGATTATGGAGAATGAGACAGAACAGAGGGTAATAGTCCATAATCGCACTCATAGTAAACAAAATAAAAAGCTTACGTGTTCTCTTTCCATTGAATGGTGTAAATTTCTAATTTACACCTTAATCAGTTTGAAGCTTTTCTCTTTCTTTTTACTTGCCAATAAAAATCACATTGTAAAATTTTTGTAGTCGTCTTCCTTGAACTAAAATGACCTCCATGTGCTTGGTCATGACTAAAAGAGATGATATTATTTTGGTCATGACAGTACTTGAACGAATATGGATCATCCCAAAAGAAATGCTTAACCTTAGCCAAAAATTTGAATTTGTCTTGTTTGGTCCAATGTGAAGGCATTTGGTAAGTAACAAGGTAGTTCACAATATCAGCATACCAAGGTGTCTGGGAGACCTGCATCAACTGCTCATTAGGAAAGCTATCTATAATGGGCGGGCTGTGCTCATTATGTTCTACTACCAGCCTAGATAAATGCTCAACAGCCACATTTTCTGACCCTTTCTTGTCCTGAATCTCAAGATCAAACTCTTGTAATAACATAATCCAACAAATCAAATGGGGCTTAGCATCCTTTTTGGAAAACAAATATCTCAATGCAGCATGATCAGAATAAATCACTACCTTAGACCCTAACAAATATGATCGAAATTTGTCTAATGCAAACACAACAGCTAATAACTCCTTTTCTATTGTGGAATAATTTAGCTGAACATCATTGAGGGTATGATTGGCATTGTAAATCACATGGGAAATTTTGTTAATACACTATCCCAAAACAGCACCAATCGCATACTCAGAGGCATCCCACATAATCTCGAAAGGCACACTCCAACAAGGTGGTCAAATGATAGGTGCAGACATTAAT
The DNA here is from genome assembly GCA_029856935.1 of Cyclocarya paliurus. NCBI lineage: Eukaryota > Viridiplantae > Streptophyta > Magnoliopsida > Fagales > Juglandaceae > Cyclocarya > Cyclocarya paliurus. Next base: position 30,537,467 of record CM056953.1, read on the forward strand.
TCAATTTTTAGCCTTTCAAAAGCATTAAGGCATTCATCATTAAACACAAATGGGGTATCTTTAGCAAGCAAGTTGCAGAGAGGCCTAGAAATCTTACTAAAATCCTTGATAAACCTTCAATAAAATCCTACATGGCCCAAAAATGATCTGATTCCTTTCACATTCTATTGAGGTGGAAGATTAGAAATTAAATCAACTTTAGCCTTATCAACCTCAATACCATTTTGCGATATTATATGCCCAAGAACAATTCCCTTCTTTACCATGAAATGACACTTCTCCCAATTAAGTACAAGATTTTTTTCTTTACATCTCATTAAAACCAAGGATAGGTTGTGCAAACACTCCTCAAACGTGGACCTAAATACAGAAAAATCATTCATAAATACCTCCAAGAACCTTCCTATCGTGTCAGAAAAAATACTGAGCATGCACTTCTGAAAAGTGGCAGGTGCATTACATAGGCCAAAAGGAGGCAAAAGTCCTAAATGGGCACGTAAAAGTGGTTTTCTCTGGATCCTCTAGTGCAATTGGGATTTGGTTATAACCAAAGTACCCATCAAGAAAACAATAATATGCATGCTTGGCTAACCTCTCTAACATGTGGTCTATGAAGGGTAGAGGAAAATGATTTTTCCTCGTCATCGAATTCAACTTACGATAGTCAATGAATACTCTCCATCCTGTTTGCACTCGAGTAGGAACTAACTCATCGGCTTCATTCTTGACCATCGTTATATCTGACTTCTTCGGCATAACTTGTATTGGATTGACCCATTTACTATCAGAAATTGGGTAAATGATACCAACATCCAAAAGTTTTAACACTTCAGCTCTCACTTCCTCTTGCATGACAGGGTTTAGACATCTTTTTGATTCACAAGAAGTTTTAGCATCCTCTTCCAAGTGAATTTTATGCATAACCATTGATGGACTAATACCCTTGATATCAGCAATTGTCCAACCTATAGCTTTTTTATGTTCTTTAAGTACACTTATCAACTAACACTCTTTAGAGTCATCTAAATCTGAAGCTATAATGACTGGCAAGGTTTCAGAAGAACCTAAAAATACATATTTTAGAGTTTCAAGCAATGACTTTAACTCTAACTTTGGGGGCTTTACATCGGATGGAAGCGGTGGTGTGGAAGATAGAGGAATAAGGACCACTTTTGGTTGCCACTCGGTGTTGCTCAAAGGAGGGATTGAATCTAACAGTGAGTTGACCTCTTCAATTGATTTCTTAATATCAAAATTGCACCCAAAATGAGTAAGACAAGCTTCTAGAGGGTCCTCACAACTTGCTTGTACAAAATTGTCCTGGACAAAACTCTCAATCATATTAATCTCACAACTTGAGTGGGTTCAGTGTCTGATACCACAAAATCCACTGGAAAATAGAATGAATCAACCTTGATCAAGACATCCTCAACAATACTTCTGGGGATCTTAACAGACCTATTAGCTAACTGAAGTGCCATTTGAGTGGATTTTAGCTCCCTTAAGCCTAACTGAGAATATACAGAATATGGTAGCAGGTTCACACTTGCCCCCAAATCTAACAAAACTCTCTCAATATGATGATTCACAATCTTACATGAAATTGTAGGAGATCCAAGGTCCTTATATTTGACTGGATATTTACTCTGAATGACCGAACTAGCTTGCATAGTCAAAAATGAAAAATGCCTTTTTTAGAACATTATTCTTCCTTTTTACTGTAACAAGATCTTTCAGAAACTTCGCATAGGCAGGTACTTGCTGAATTGCGTCAAGGAAAGGTATATTAATTTGTACTTGCTTAAACACCCCTAAAATGTCATCAAATTTAGCATTTTTCTGGAGATTTTCCAACCTCTGAGGAAATGGGGCACTAGGAATAAATTTCTTAATAGGCTCAGAATGATTACAATCATTAACTTTGAGGGATGTTGGGTTGACATTTTTCATCTCTATCGAATCCAACTCTTCATCTCTTCGTACTTTTACTTGATTATCAACCTGTTTACTCGACCTAAGGGTGGTAATGGATTGAACATGCTCTTGTCCCTATGTAGAACTAGATGCATTATTAAGGGCATATTGTCCTTTTGGATTAGGTATAGGCTGACTCAAAAAATTTTACTCTCTCCCTCTCACCAACATGAGTTACTAATTGGCCAACTTGACTTTCTAATTTTGAAATTGGTGAGAGTTACTAATTGGCCAACTTGACTTTCTAATTTTGAAATTGCTTGAGTATTCATCTAGTGGAATTTCTCATCTCCTGAATGACCTGGTTAGTGGATTGCATGAATGCCTTAAGGGACTCCTAAGCATGATTGCTATCGTGGTGGTGCCACAAATGGAGAAGTAGATTGAGGAATATGAGGATAACTTGGATTAGGTGGAGGGAATTGATTTTGTTGTTGCATCTGTGGTCCCCCTAAATTCATGGGCGGTTGATTTTACCTCTAGGAAAAACTAGGATGATTTCGCCAATTAGGGTTGAATGTATCTGAAAAAGGACTAGCAAATGGCTTCCCAAAATTATTCAGTGCATTTGCTTGCTCAACATAGCACTCTGAATAAGCATGTGAGGAAGGACATGTTTGTGTTGTATGCATGGAACTAGAGTAGATAGAACATACTTCATCTTGGTTTTGATTTGCATAATTCATGGTTCTACTTAGAGTTAAAGCTTCTACCTTACAAGTGAGATTGTCTAATCTGGCCTTAATATCATGATCCTCACTTAATTCATACACACCTCCTTTCTTGACTGTCTGGGATGATCTATCTCTACGAGTAGAAAAGTCCCATTACTGGGAGCTCTCTGAAAATTTTTCAAGAAACTTATATGCCTCATCATCCTTTAAACTCAAAAATCCACCACCATTCATTGACTCAATCATGTTACGGTTTGTTTGAGTTAAACCATTATAAAAATATTGTACTAGTCTCCATGTCTCAAAACCATGGTGGGGACACTTTAGAATCAAGTTCTTAAATCTCTCCCAGCTCTCATAAACTTTTTCATTGTCTTCTTGATAAAAATCAGCAATCGCTCTTCTCAAAACATTGGTTTTTAACATTGGAAAAAATTTAGAGAGAAATTTTGGGACGAGTATATCCCGAAAGGTGATAGATCTAGAAGGCAGAGAGTTAAGCCAAGCCCTTGCCTTATCCTTCAAAGAAAAGGGAAAAAAGCATAGGTGAATTGACTCATCACTGAAGTTCTGGAACCTAAAGGTAACACAGATCTAAAGAAAATCTTTTACATGCATGTAAGGATCTTCTCTCTCAAAACCATGAAAACTAGGAAATAGTTGCATTATTTGGGATTTCAACTCAAAGTGTGTTGTAGTAGATGCAAGCAACACTATACATGATGGAGGGTTGGTGGTAATGGGTGAAAACAACTTCCTAAGAGTTTTTGTATCCTCAAAGTTTTCCCCCATTGTAAACAAAGAATTAGAATTTAGACTAACAAGGTGATGTGTTTGATCATGTATCCACGTTTTCATACACCAAACAATATTGCAAATTTGATTTTTCTAATTTTTTGAATTCTTGAATTTTTTTTTTTGTAAAAAAAAATAACTACAACTAGTTGAAGAATAAATTTAGTCAATATTCAATTTGTTTTCCTAAGTCCCCGGCAATGGCTCCAAAAACTTATTGTAAAATTTTAATTATACTCGCAAGTGTACAAACCGTACTTAAGTATAGTTTTAGCAAAAACGAGGTCGAACCCACAGGGACTTGTAAAAACGTAGGAAACCAATCAAAGATAAACCAAATAAATTCTAATTTAGTTCAGAAAGATGAGTTGTAAAATAAAATAAGAAATTAAGAACTAAATAATCAATTAATCAAAGCAAGAAATAATTATTTAAAGAACTAGTCACAATAAAAAAAAAAAAACTAAAATAAACTCCAAAGATAAAAACTAATTTAAATAATGAATAAATTCTTAATGGAGAATGGACTAAGGTTTTGGAATTCATCTCATTAATTCATATAATATATTTATGAAAAGTGATCCTTCCTGAACATCTACATATATGATAATCTAGAATTCAATCTTGTTATTATAGAAAATATCATCTTTGAAACCCTTTTTTAAGAAAATATCTAAATATGTTCTTCTTCGCTTAAAGATATAAAATCAAATCATTATTTGTATCTATTAAAATAAATCACAAAAAATATAAGATTTTATTTTTAAATAAATTATAAATCAGGCTCTCAATTGATTAAGATTATTCTAGATCATAAGAAAAATATGGTTGAACTCATATCAAGAACTCTATCTCTCTCAATCGATATGAAGCAAAAACAATAGATTGTTAGTCACATATATAATTGGGGGAAAAAAATAATCTCATATAATTCTACTAATCATCAATGAGGTTTCATCCTCAACGTTAGCGAGAAATTTAGCTGGACATGTTCATGAAAATAAACTCTAAAATCTGAACATAAATAAATATCAAAATTGTATTTAAAATAAATTAAAAAAATATAGAAATTACAGTGTTCTTAGAATGTAAACATAGCCGTAAAACTTGAGGTAAAACTCCAGTTTTTATCTTTAATCCATACAAGATGCTCCAGTCTCCAGCAGTGCTAGGTATTCTCTTCTTTTTTTCTAAGTTCCGTTTGGCGTGCCCTGAGCAACTCAATCTTTTCAATTTGAGCAATGCTACATAACCTCCTCAACTTCCATACACCATATTTTTTATAATTTTTAAATTTTTAAATTTTTTTGAGTTTATTTTTTTAAAACTAGTTCAATTATTTTATTCATTATTCATATATTAAATATTTGATAAAAGGAAAAAATAATAAAAATTAAAAAAATGTAATGTGTTAAAATTGTGTGAATAGTAATAACCGTAGATTTTTTTCTTCCAATTTATTTAGGTAGGACTCGCGTCCTCTTCTACGCGTTTTCTTTTTATTTGCTTTGTGTTCCCTTTTACGTCTGGGACCACTAAATTAGTCTCCTTGCATGTATAGTCTCCAATGTGCAACACCTCAGCACAGAATTAATTTTGAAATACAATTCTTTCTCACCTCAATTTCTGATCTAGATAAAATTTAAAGTTAAGTGAAAATAATAATAATAGAAAAATAAAATAAAATAATTTCAAAATTAATAAAAAAATATAATTTTGAACTCTGTATAATTGTGATAATATTTTATTTAAATTAGTAAAATTATGCACAATTTGCCTATTATCACCAATCCATTCAAAGCACCACCTGGTTCCAAAGGACACCAACAACTTAGACAGCCACTGTAAGCCACCGGCTAGCCATATTTTTCTTCCATCCCGTGCCATCTCGCACATCAATAACCAAGTAGAGATCTTATACATGTAAACCCGTTACCCCACCATCTTTCGTTCCAGAAATCACCATACAAGCAATAGAAACTGCCTGCCGTGACACCTTCGTCACCCTGTGTCGATCGGTGAGCCCATTGACTTTCCTCCATATTTGTTCCCTCATAGTAGATTCTCTCTCTCTCATCACCCACCATCCGTGTTCACTCTCTCTCTCATCATTATCTCTCTCACAATGCACTGCCGCCTCTCTTCAAAGTGCAACCATCAACAGTCACCCAGGCCGTTGCTACACGCACCTCTCGGTATGCCTCATCCGTATCACCCACTTCATGTTTTCATATTTTTCAAAATAGAAACAATTATGTTGCCTTACCATAAGGCTTATCTTGAAGTATGAGTTTTTTTATGAAATTAAAATTTTGCCCTCTTAGTTTTAAAACCAAAAATGAGGGTTTTAAAAGTGGGTTGTCTTTACTTTGGGCCACATGGGTTTGTTTTCTATTGGGTTCCTTTTTATTTTTTGAGTGTGTTATGTTAAGTTATTTTGAAGTTAAATGTTTTTGTGTTGGGCTATAGTTCTAGATTATTTTGGGCTGGGTAATATTTTTATTACAACGACTTTTCATTATTTTAAATGGGTTGGGTTTTGATTTTTTAAATAGACTAATGTTTGAGTTGAAATTAGATTAAGTATATTAAGTGGATATTAATGGATTTGGAAAATGATGGCATTTTAGGGTTATGAGAATTTTAGGTTTTGAAGAATTTAAATAGGACATTTTTTAGCATTTTAGGTTTAAATATCCAGATACGTGTTCAATAGAAAATTTACGGGAAATACGTGACCATTTTATAGGTAATGACGGATATTCCCTTGGCACTATTGTGAGAAAATTCAAAGAAGTTAAAAAGTCCAGGTAAGTGAGGTTTTGTAATATCCCACTCATTTCTTCCTTCTAACGTAAGCAAATTCCAAGAATGTAATTTATTACGAGGAGGAGAGGACGTAACTGTCCGCTTCTTTCTAGCGACTAGGAGTCCCGTTATGTGTGCCAGATCTCGATGGCGTGTTTTTAAAGATATTATGTGATTTCTAAAGTTAGTTTTGTGTTTTAAAGTTATGAGTATTTTAAATGAGATATTCCCATTGTTATTTGGCTAACTAATATTTTAAATAACCCAATTATAATATCTTTGAAGAGCTCCAAAAATATTATAATTGCGGAAAATCATTTTATTAAATGATTTCAGTTATTTAAAATATTACGCGATTTAAATTATGTTAGAAACTTTAATTAATTTAATAGTTTTATTCTCTTAAATATTTTAAGTAAGATTTCATCATTTTATTAATGATGAAGGAATATTATTTTATAAACTAAAGTTTAGTTTAAATAATATTCTATCTTAATTTCTCTTAGTGTTTTTAATTAAGTTAATGTTTACGCATTTTCAAATCAGTATTTAAGGTCCATCGTTAGATCGTTTTGTAGATCCCAAGATGATGGATTTTAAGATAAAACCCCAGCCCTCTCTTTTTCTCCCTCACTTTTTCCTCTCCTTTCTCTCTCCTCCCTCTCCCTCGGCTTGTGCAGCATGCAGCTTTCCCCTTCACTTGATTCCTCCACTGCACAGCTCAGCGCTGTCATGCGCCGACAGGCCCCACCGCTTCCACCAGCAGCTCCACCTCCCTCCGGAGAGCTCCCCCATCCCAGTCACTCACTCTCACGCTCTCTCTCCCTGCTGGCCGTGCATAGCCCGAATGGGCTTGGTGCTCACTGCACCGCCATGCGCCGCCCAACGGCGCCACCACTTCCACGGCAGATTCCCCTCCCACCGGCCATCATCCTCCAGCACACTCAGCCTCCACCTTAAGGCCACCTTCCTCCCATGCATGCACGTAGCTTCCTCTATGCACGGGTTCACTGTGCATGCCCTAGCACTACTGTGCGCCGCCACCCACGGCGTGTGACTGCCATCTCCAACCTCCTTCGGCCATCACCAACCCATCCCAACCACCCTTAGCCCCGATCTACCACCCATGCTCCCTCACTCTCTCTTACTCTCTCATAGGCTATCCTCCACCTCTCGGCTAGATCCATCGTCGAGCCACCACCACTGAGCCACCACAGCTCCACCAACAACCTCCCTTGGCCTCCCTTAGCCTAATCATAGGTCCAAACCACCTCTTTAGGTGGTGGATAGCCATTACACACGGTGGACAGCAACTGCACGTGGCTGATCGTGACTATACACGGCTAGATCTATCGTGATACGCCCATTGCCGCCACCATAAGGCCACTATGAGCGCTTCCAAGATCACACCTAGTTATCCAAGTGCCCAAACAGCCATTGTATATGGGTTTAGCCTCCACATAAGACCCTTCTGACATCTTCGATTGTGACGGTCAGGGAGCAACGCACGGGTTATCTCGTCGATGGTATAACACTCTCCCTCGTTATTTGTATTAGATGCTAGCTGGTTGGTTAGGTTGTGGACTATGCTATTAGTATTGTGGAGTTCGTTGTGTAGTGCGGTGTTGTGATATGCTGTGTACATGAAGTATTGGGCATAGTTGGAAAGTGTGTTGTGTTATGTGGTGGACTGTGCTCTGAAGTGTGGTCATGGTTTATGTGATGTAGGAGTGATATGACCTGTAGTCCTAGGTGACAAGTGTCACCATGTAGTTGACTTATGGCTGGGAGTATGTGCAATGTGGTTGGAAAGTATCAAAGTAGTGTAGCGGAAGCATGACTGGGCAACATCACGAAGTGACATGGTCAATCAAGAAGTCGTGTTGTGATGAGTTAGTATGTATGCCAAGTGACGTGAAGAGGTCATGGTGTAACTTGGGAATAGTCTCTGGCTATGACGTGACATGAGGTGTAATTATGAATGGAGTTCTATCATGTCAAGTGTTGGGATGAATTGTCAAAAGGGACGGATAGCATGAAAAGTCCTGCTGCCGAGTTAAGAGAAGGTTGGTATAGGAGTATGATGGTTGTCCATACGAGCTAGTGACCAATGTATTATATGTTGGTCAAAGGTGATAAAGGGGTAAGATACGTGTGTAATCTGGTTAAGCACATGTACCGGACAGATTTACCATATGTAATGGGTAATCTGTCCTAAGCATGGTTACACGGTGCTTGAACTCGGAGCTGGCTTAGAGCCGTGTGACGTGTATGGATGAGCATGAGAATTAGAGTGAGCTAAGATACATGAAGGTAATGACGAGTGTACGGTCTAAGATTGGGATGCGTGACTTAGTCGGTCTGCATCATGCGTCGAGATGTGATTGATAAGAAGAATGAGACAAAGGTCTTAGTGTCTTAATCCTAAGGTGAATCATGGGTTCACCTTAACGAGTAAGCGCTCGAAGTAGAATGTTGAGTTGGAAGAGGTAATGACCGTAAATAGGTCCCTGAAGGTTTTATCGTAGTAAAGGACAAATTAGAGCATGGGATAGAAAGAGAGTTTTCTACGTAAGGCGTAGTTCTATTTCTAGTTCAGTTGCTTATGCACTAGATAGAGAATGATGCTAAGGTTATGTGTATGCATGTAGATTTCCATCTGACATGCGCATGAATAGACTGCATGATATGAAAGTAGTATGGAGTCCAGGTAAGTATTATATTCATGCCCTTCTAGAGCTTTCCAAAAGATATCAAAAAGAAAATGAAACACTTTTTCCCCCGAAAATGCTTTATGAAAGAACATGAAACGTTTTACGAAAAAGCATGCCAAGCATAACATTTTAAAGTATAAGTATGTACGACCCTCTTTGGCAACCCGTTTTCACGCAACCAAAGTATTAATTGTACGCATGTGAATGGATGACTATAAGCAGTATCTATTGTACATATTTTCCACAAAAAGACATGTCATGAAAGATGATTTTCGGGCTCACGCCCCAAACAACGTTTTCTCATGAAAATATGTTTTCTCATGAAAGGATGTTTTTCTTATGAAAGGACTGTTAAATGAATGAAAAGAAAAGAATGAAAGTTCATGCTCATGCACATGAAATGAATAAAAGCTCGAACTCTTTAGAGTTGATATGAATGAACGAATGAAAAGGAAAGAAAGGCATGAAAGCATGAATGTATGAAAATACGTAACGACTATATGAATAAAACGGGTACCCAATGAATGAATGGGCAGATTGCAATGCCAGAAAGTAGTATCTAGTAGTACACCCAGTGCTACATCCTAACGGAATGGGATTCCAACCCATGGCTACAGGTGAATCCATTGGCCAAAGGGCCGCTAACCCTAACATGCGGGGCGTAACAGTATGCACCAGCCTATAAAAATGAAAAAAAAAATATGTATGAATGCATGACATTCTTCAAGAAATGAAGGCATTGACGGGAGAAATATTTTACGAAAAGAAAACGATTTTCTTTAAAGAAGAAAACCCTATCCAGTGATATTTCCAAAGGAACGCACGTATACATGTACATATAGTATGTATGGAATGATAAATGCATGACTGAAAACCTAAATTGCTATATTTTAACTGCATGAAGTAATGCTTACTGAGTATTTAACTCATTTTAATTTTTATGTGTGTCCTTCCCCTCATAGGAACTGAATGAGCGGTACACTTCAGGATGGACACGACTAAAGGGGAAGAGCACGAAAATCTAGGCACGAGAACCTTAACTGTACAACAGGCATTTTTATTCTAAGATTTATGTTTTTCGCTATAAACCTCTTTTATTCCAAAAGAATATTTTATTTTATAATGTAGAGTCTTGCATCCTGAGAATGGAAGTAAAAAGTTTTAAATCGAACGGTAATTCTCATCGTCCTTTTTAAAATATTTCGTAAAAAGTCCCACCACAAGGATGGGCATTACAGGTTCCTATACTAGACTTTACATAAGGAAAATGAACTAAGGTTGATTTATGAAAATGTGCATGATATGTCTTGAAATGTGAAAATAACCTCAGTTATGTATTCTGCATTACGCATAAAATCTATATAAAAGAGAAGATACTTCTGATATGACTAGTATAGACATGAGTAATATTTGACATGTTTTTAAAATATGTAAAAGAGTGAATATGAAATTTGAGAATTTTTGTACAAGTTATATGAAAATGTTTTGGATTTGTTTTGATCATGTGAAAATTATATGAATATGTTCAGCACGTGGTTTGATATGATATGCATCTGAAAAACTTTTGATATGACTGTCTGGTTCTGGTTCTGATATGACGATTTGATTCTGTTATATGGTTGATACCAACACTTCTGATATGATATGAGTGCACCCACTTTGGAAGCAAAGTGGTTTTTCTAATATTATTTCTTGTGTGCACACTCGGGGCTCCAAGACTGAATATGGAAAAGTTTCACAATATAATACTGCCTAGTTTGGCCACTAGAAATAGTGCAACCCCCCTCCCTTAGTGTTCCATTGCATTCCCAAAGCTGCTAAGGTGTTTTTTCCTCTTTTTTTTCGGTTGTTTTGTTTTTTTTTTTTATAATCTATAGTGGTTTTCTAATCCCCTATATGTTCCTAATGTCTCCAAGAGCCACACTTGGTAATATCGACGTAAGTGTTATCCCTGTATTCTAGATTCATAGTTGATGTTATTCGGCATGTCCCCAACATCCCGTCTCAAAGGCCATGTTCCAGTCCCCGATATTCTTCCCCCAGTTTTGTTCCTCACTGGCAATTACACATCTCTCTCTCTCTCTCTCTCTCTATTTGTGAATATTGTCATTATAAGACCGATATGTCCTCCGAACCACTCCCCAATTGCTAGGACACCAGTTCTCAGATAGGTAAACTATGAATGGTGGGAATTTCTGATTGATGTTTCGAGGAATAAGGCCCCTACATGGTGTGAATTTCCAAGGGACCCCAATTTTTGTTTTGATGGATAACACCTGCCTAGCCATTTCTTCAATCGGGAAGCTAATGCTTGCTGGGTTTTCTGAACTTGTAGATGAAAGGTATAAGTTATCACTGTTGTCCTCGAAGAAAATCATGCTACGAGATTGAGTAAGGCAAAGCATATTGCTTGCCAAAAAAAAAACTACCTAATCGATTGAAAAAAAAGAATTGAGATGATGAACAAAGCTGAAATTCATTCTGCTAAAAATTACAAAACCATAATTGTTGAAGCGAGTGGATATGAGAATCTCACTTTTGGAGAGAAAGATTGTTGGAATTATATTAACAAAGTTTGGAATGAGTTACTTGGAGAATGAGATATGTGGATCCATTTAACAACTATTTGGTACCATAATAAGAAAAAATAATAATGGATTTTTCTATGTGATGGACCTAGATGAAGACTCTAGATTGAGAAATATGTTTTGTGCGGATGCCTGAAGTAGGGTGACATATGAGTTGTTTGGATATGTTATAATGTTTGATACAACGTATTTGACGAATAAGTATAAAATGTCATTCGCCCTTTTTGTGGGAGTTAACCACCATGGTCGGTCGATACTCTTTGGATGTGGCCTTATATCAAATGAGAACAAAAATACATTTGTGTAATTGTTCGAATCATGGTTAAGGAGAGTCTCCCAATGCAATTATAACTAACCAAGATAAGGAAATGCAAGCAACAATTGCAAGTGTTTTTTTCTCACAAGTTTGGATCTTATTCACAATATAAAAACTTTAAAGTCCTTTATTAAATTGTATACACGACTATTTGAGGTGTAAATAATTTGGACAAAAGTGACACAACATCGCTTAGACCAATGGTTTAACATACATGGATTGGTTGTGTAAGTTGCATGAGGAGTGGCATCAATGGGTACCTGTTTATTTGAAAGGTACATTTTAGGCCAAAATGCTCATAACCTAGCAAAAGGAGAGTGTGAACGCATTTTTGTTATGGCTATGTAGATGCTACTATACTGTTAAAGAAGTTTGTTAGGGACTATGATAATGAGTTAATGAGAATGGTCAAGATTGAGTGCATAGCTGATTTGGTACATTCCAATGAAAATATTTCTTGCATTACACTTCATATAATTGAGAAGCAACTTTAAGAGGTATACACAAATGCCAAGTTTAAAAAGGTCCAATTAGAGTTTAGAGGGATTGTGAATTGTTTGTCTTTCCTAAAGAAAATTGAATGTGTAATTTCAATATATTATGTTTTTGAACATTTGAGCATTTATGATGATAATATAAAATAGGTGAAGTATTGTGTATACTTCAACAACGATGAATGTGAGGTGATGTGCACCAGTAGCTATTCAAGTTCAGAGGAATTTTATGTAGACATGCACTCGTTATCCTCATCATGTGAAAGAAAGTAGTGGGGCTGCTATCCAAGTATGTTCTTGATCATTGGATAAAGGACAATCAAACTAGGTAAATCTCAAATCTCAACCTTATGTTCTTGATCGTGGACGCAAATCCCCATCGTCAGCACCAAGGGACCCCAATTTTATGTAGCCATGCACTCGTTATCCTCATCATGTGGAAGAAAATTATTCATTTTACTGGTTACTGTGTTGTCATGTCTCATCTAACATTCTTAATATCCTAGGATAGTCAAGCAATGCAACCTACACCTATAGGGCAGACTGTATGTAGCCTAATTCCTTGTCCCCTTTCCTTGTGGGGGAAAGATGTCGATTCCCCACATCTGACATATAGGTGAACAAACGAGATTAGGTGGTTTGGATTCAGAGATGAGTTGAGATAATTTGTGAATAGTAGAATAAAATATTGTTAGAATATTAGTATTATTTTGGAATTTGAAAAAATTGAGTTGTTTATTATATTTTGTGTGAAAATTTGAAAAAGTTGTAATAATGAGATGAGATGAGTTAAAGTGAATTTTAAATCCAAACTACTCAACAGTCTTGTTGTTATAAGTTTTTGGCCTTTTGCAGTCATGGGGTGGAGTTAAATGCATGATATGACATCTTAATCTGATTATATTCTTAACCCCAAAAATGCATCCAAGTACCAATCCGAACCCCCCCCCCCCCGCGGGCCGCAAAGGAACAAAATTGATTCTTTTTTCTCTTAACTTTATTTCTTATTCCTTTCCCCAAAAACCCAACTCATTTAATTTCTTTTTCTTATTCCATAACTTTCTCCCAAGATTTCTCTCCTCTCCTTCCTAATATTTAGCTCTCCCAGATCATTTTCTCCCATCAGTCTTTCATGATCTCTTCCTATCTTAATAATTTTCATTGTAATGACAAAATTGTATATTCGTATAGCTAAAACTCAATTTTGCCAAATTTTGGGCACAACTTTGAGGAATCCTTAAAGTTGCAGTGGGATGCAATTGAAGCTTTGAGGCCAAGGAACCCGCTAGACTTGCATTTGTATTTTTTAGAGTCGTGGAATGGTGCATGCAGCTCACCCAGCGTGGCTAGAGTGTAAGGCTCATTCCCTGGTTCGATGATGATGATTTTTTGCCTATCTTATAGATTTGGTTATGGGAAATGTTGTGGGGTGGCACATATATTCATTTGGTTGATGGAAAGAGTAATATATATATATATATATATATATTTATATAAGATAGGGAAACAATTTGTATAAATAGTTGGGCTAGGGGAAGAGAAGACGGAAAAGGAGGGGGAGGAGCCCCACGAAAATGTGGTGAAGGTTTAGGGATTTTTCCAAAGAGGAGAGAATTTTTAGAGACAAGATCGGCTTAAAAGTTTGCGTTAAGGATATGGGTTTTGAATCTTGCATTCATAGTTGGATAGGCACTTTAATTTGGGTTTCATCACCAAAAATCTCAAGCTTGAATTTGATTTTCTTTCTCCTTTTGTTGATTTGGGTTAAGAATGAATGAATTTTATGAATCATCAAGAATTTCGTTGGTCTAAAAAATGTCAATTTTGGTTGGTTCATATAGCCCGTGGGTTGACATTTTGATTAACATATACTCAGCCAGAGATTTGGTTGTATGTAAACAAGTTGCTTGAGATAGGTTCGATTAAACTTGAGTTCAACTTGATTAGTTAATTTATTAAATAAGCTACTCATAAAAACAAAATTATGATCAAATCTTAAACGACACAACTTATATAAAACTTGATTTGACTCATAAACTATTGTAAATTTATATCATGTGTTGTCGATGCAATTTTGATCAAGGCCAAAAGCCAACAATGCGGTGATCCACTAGTCCATAGAGGTGTTTGGACGTACGGTAGTGCTGTGCTTGAACACTCATCCATGGCTTTTACAATAAATACATACAGGAAATATAAATAAAAGAGAGACATCGAGAATTATGTGGTTGTTCAATGCTAAGGCTTACGTCCAAGGATTTTATTTATTTATTTAGTGATTACATAGTCTCTCCCGACTCACTTTACTCTTAGAACAATGGTGAAAATGAAGGTTGAGGAAAATGTTGTTCAGGAAGAAGTTGAGAGTTTGGAAGAGAGAATCCTGAGTTTGTACAAGTTTCTTCCATTTATTGATATCCTTTCTTCCCTGAAAGCTATCTCCCTTAGTTTGTCTTTTCCTTTTATCTGTAGAAATGATTTATTCCCATCGAGGAAAATCACGACAAAATCTATCTATTGTAATTTTTTTACCTAATAGTTAAGAAAGTATTTTTTAATAAATATCTATTATAATTTTTTTACTTAATAGTTAGGGAAGTATTTTTTAATAAATTTTTAATTTTTTTTAAATGGCTATAAGGTTTAAAAAATGTTTGAAAAAAATTCATATTCAGTGGATTTTGTCGGTAATATTCCTCAGTAGGGTAGCAATACCCTTTGTCTATATCCAGTTTGTAATAGTGTCACGCATACTGATTTTACAAGGGGCGGTGCTATGTCCACCGCTCCCAGCTCTCATTGAGAGTTATTGTTAGGTGTTTTTTTTATATGTATTTTTTAACACTTTTAAATATTTTTTAAAAAATAAAAAATTTAAAATATTATTAAAAATATTTTCTTAATCATTAAGTAAAAAGAAAAATAAAAAATTTCATTGATAAGAAGGAGCGGAAAGAACCAACGGTGATACTATCATTTTCCTTTGACAAATGATTGGGAAAACTATTTTCATATAGATATTAACAATTTTAATAACTTTGATTTGACAAAAACCTTTTTTTTCTAATATGTTATACTTATGTCTCGTTTGATGACACAGATGAGATCATGAGATGAAAGTTGAATAAAATATTATTAGAATATAATTTTTTTAATATAATTTTTTTTAGATTTGAAAAATTTGAATTATATATATTGTATTTTATTTAATAGTTTAAAAAAATTATAATAATTAAATGAAATAAAATGAGATGCTTTATGTAAACAAACCAGACCTTAATCTAAAAGCGTATGTACTTCATAATATTTAATTGATTGTATTGGTCAATTCCCAATTTTTCAACTAGAAAAATTCTATTCGGAATCATGTCTTCCTGTCGCACATCACACACACATCACACATCCTTCGAGCACTAGTAGTGGGCTCAACAAACTTTAGCCAAAATTTGACTAAGAAATTCACTTCTACAAATTTAGCTAGCTACTTTACAACAACATCAAATAACAGGTTCAACAAATCTTTCACTATTCTATTAAAATATTGATTTAATAGAGGTTTCTCTCTCTTGTGGAGTTGGAGCTTCTCTCTCTTGTTCCTAGAACGTAGAGGTTTCCTCTTGGACGTGGTTCGAAGAGAGGTCCGACTGAGAGTTACACTTAGTTAGCTTCCTTGTGTCATTATGGCGGAAGAATTATCTAACCTCTATGTGGGGTTAAGCCTTACGGAGGAAGAGAAACAAGAAGTCTTCATACCAGAGGAGGAAGTCTTAATATCTATAGAGAAAAGTAAGAATTGTTTAGCTGTTCTTATTATAGGTGAGAAAGAAGTAAACAGAGGTGCATTTCGATCGACTATGAGTAAGGTCTGGAAAGTGGAGGGTCAATCTTCTTTCAAGAATCTTGGCTTCAACAGATTTTTGATTGAACTTCAGAATCCAATGGTGAAGGAACGTATCCTATTGGGAAGACCCTGGTCCTTTGACAAGGCCTTGGTGTGTTTGTTTGATTGTGCAGGCTGCTTAGCTCCAAAAGATATTAACTTTAAGGAGGAACCTTTCTGGATCTAGCTACATGACTTACCCTTTGCTGGAATGAATAAAACCATGGGAGAGAGGATGGGAGCAGCAACGGGAAAAGTTTTATCGGTTGATGTTGATGCAAACTGTATGGCATGGGGTAATCTACTTAGAGTCAGAGTATTGGTTGATATTTGTAAGCCTCTAACCAGGGGGAGGTTTATTAACATGGGAGGGAAACGCTTCTGGATTCCATTCAAATATGAGAGGCTCCCTATGTTCTGTTTTCATTGTGGAGTCATCAAGCATTCAGGATCGTCTTGTTAGACTTACCCTTCAGGAAGCAAAAAGACTGAAGGCACGGTGCCACAGTATGGTACCTGGTTGAGGGTCAACACTCAGTTGAGGAGCTCCCCAAGCTTCAGCAAGAAGGGAGTTGACTTTGAGAATTCGGGAAGTTGGCGCCAAAACACAAGTGAGGAGAACAGGTTCGAGGAAGAAAGGATGGGACAGAAAGGCTCTGGCATACCTAATGCAGATTTCGGACATGCTGACTTTGGGAGTTCTGACAATTACCAACTAAGGGGACCTGCTCACGGGAAAGTCAGCAGCAACAGAACTAAAGTTCAACTAGACCCTCTTCTTCCAGTAGGCTCTGAAAGTACTGATACCAACCAACTTGTTGATGTGGCTTCCAAGGACTCTTTGTTCTCTAAGGGGTCCCTATCAAACCATGACCTTAACATGTATCAGCTAGAAAAAGGCACATTAAGCCCTACTCGAGACATGACCCAGGTAAGCTTACCTTCACAGAATTCTCCTATTAAATCCTTTAATGCTGGTAAGGTTTATAAACCTACATGGAAAAGAAGGGCTAGAGGTTTGGGGCCTATGGATAACAAAAGCCCATCGGATGAGCTTATGTGTGAGCCGAGTGATCCAAGACCGAGGAAAAGGCTTGCAACAGAAACTCAAGGAATCATCATGACCAGGAAGAGAGCTAAACAAGCTCAGATGGCAGTGGCTGGGTTCCAGCCCCTACCAGTCACCATGAAACACCTAGCATGGAACTACCGAGGGCTTGGGAACCCTCGGACAGTTCGTGAGCTTCACTCTATGGTGAAGGAAAAGAGCCCGGATGTAATTTTTCTTAGTGAAACCAAATGTAGAAGGGATAGGATAGAACTTATTCGAAACAAGCTGCAGTTTGATCATAGCTTCTCTGTAGACAGTGTGGGCAGAAGTGGAGGTTTAGCTATCTTTTGGAGAAAAGAAGTAGAAGCTGAATTGGACTCCTATTCCAACCATCACATTTCTATCTCAGTGGCTGCCGAATTCTCTAATAAAAAACTGATTATAACTGGCTTTTATGGACAACCTGTGACTGCAAAGAGAAGGGAGAGTTGGGATCTACTTAGGTTGATCCATTCAAAAATTTATAACCCATGGATATGTATGGGTGATTTTAATGAGGTAATGTTCCAGGATGAGCATTTTGGCTCAAATACTCGATCTTTTAAACAAATAAAGGATTTCAGACTTGTTCTTTTAGAATGTGGTCTAATGGATATTGGCTTTAGAGGTTCAAAATTCACATGGTGCAATGGAAGGGAGGGTTTTGATTTCACCAAATGCCGGTTGGATAGAGCCTTATGCAATGAAGGGTGGCTTAATCTCTTTGAACTCAATCAAGTTGAGGTGCTGGTAGGACAATGCTTAGATCATAACCCTCTATTTGTTAACTGCTTAATTTCTATCTAGCCAGAAGCTCCAAAGTACAAGATTTTTAGGTATGAGGCTACATGGGGTAGAAGAGAGGAATGCACTGAGATCATTAAAGCTATCTGGGTGCAGAAACATATGCAGACTTCAAAGTTTGATTTTACTAGAGAAGGTCTGAAAGTATGTAGAGACAAGCTCAAGGCTGGAATAAGGAGGTATCTAGAAACCAAAGAAGACTTCTTTTTCAAAAGAGAGAACAGATTAGAAGGTTACAAGAAGCCAATACGGGCTAGTTTGGTAATCAGATAAAGGTACTTCAAAGAGAGGTGGATGGTTATCTAGAAGAAGAAGAGATGAAGTGGAGACAAAGAGCCAAACAAAGATGGCTTAAGGAGGGGGACAGAAATACTAAATTTTTCCACAAGTGTGCGTCTCAAAGGAAGCAGGTGAATACTATTAAACAGATCAGAAGGGAAGATGGTAACTTGAGCTCATGCAAGCAGGAAATAGTAAGGGTCTTCCAAGATCATTACAGCAAGCTGTTTGTTTCTTCTAACCCAAATAATATTGAGGAAGCCTTAATTCCTTCCCTGCTGTAGTCAGTACTGATATGAATTACACCCTCGCAGGCCCTTACTCTGAATAGGAAGTGGAAACTGTAGTTAAAGAAATGAATCCTTTAGGTTCCCCTAGCCCAGATGGATTCCCAGCAGTATTTTACCAGCAGCATTGGACCACCATAGGTAGGGAGGTAACAGCAGCAGCTTTGGAAGTCCTTAATACCAGAAAGGGCTTAAAAGAAATCAACCAAACCTTCATTTCTCTGATCCCTAAAAAGAAAGATCCCCTATCTGCTTCAGATTACAGGCCAATCAGTTTATGTAACGTTTTTTATAAGATAATCTCCAAAGTCATAGCAAACAGGCTCAAAATCATCCTGCCTTAGCTTATCTCTCCCACTCAAAGCGCATTTGTTCCAGGAAGATTGATTTCAGACAATGTGATAGTGGCCTATGAGTTACTGCACTCAATGCAAACAAGGCTGAAAGGGAAGAAAAATGGATTCATGGCCCTCAAGCTTGATATAAGCAAAGCCTATGACCGTGTAGAGTGGGGCTTCCTAAGCAAAGTGATGTTGAGGATGGGCTTCAAATGTGAATGGGTTGAGCTAGTGATGTAGTGTGTTACCACTGTCACATACTCCATTATGGTCAATGGTGTCCCTCAAGACTTCTTTTCTCCATCTCGAGGTATTAGGCAGGGAGATCCCTTATCTCCCTACCTATTCATCATCTGCTCGGAATTCCTCAGCTATAGCCTAAACCAAGCTTAAATGCAAGGTCTAATCTCAGGAATTCCAGCTGCTCGAGGGTCCATGCATATCAACCATTTGTTCTTTGCAGATGACAGCTTGGTTTTCTGTAGATCCAATCCAGATGAGTGGGGCAGATTGCAGCAAGTTTTAAGCACCTATGAATTAGTCTCAGGTCAGAGATTGAATCTTGAGAAAACTTCAATTTTTTTTCAGCAATAACACCAAGCCTAATGTTCAAGAAGCTATACTTTAGCAATCAGGAATTAAAGTTTCAGGAGCTTTTGATAAGTATTCGGGCCTACCCTCTTATGTATGTAGAAACAAAACCAAGGCTTTCAATTCAATATTGGATAGGGTAAAAGCCAAGATGGTCAACTGGAAAACCAACATTTTGACTCAGGCAAGGAAGGAGTTTATGCTAAAATCAGTGCTGCAATCAATACCTACCTATAACATGAGGATCTTTAAATTACCAAAAACCATTCTTAAAAAACTCAACCAATTGCTGCAATCACTCTGGTGGGGTCAGAGTAACAATAGATCCAAGATCCATTGGCTAAGTTGGCAAGCTCCAGGGAAATCAAAACAGAAAGGAGGTTTGGGTTTTAGGGACTTTGAATCCTTCAACCTAGCCCTTCTGGCCAATCAAGGGTGGAAGATCATTCAAAACCCTCTATCCCTTGCTGCTCAGGTGCTTAGAGCTAAATATTTCCCTCATGGTGAATTCTTTTCTGTCAAATCAAGGCCAACTGATTCCTATGTGTGGAAAAGTTTCCTCCTAGCAAGGCCTGTTCTTAAGGCAGGTTTATTATGGAGAGTAGGGAATGGAAGTATGATTAAAATATGGAAAGATCAGTGGCTACCATGTCCATCAACTTTCAAAGTGCAGTCCCCGATTTCTATTCTAGATGCTGAAGCTCGAGTTTCTGAACTCATAAATCCTGAGACTATGCAATGGGATCTACCACTTATCTATGCAATCTTCACAGCAGCTGAGGCAAATGTGATTAGCCAGATCCCCATAAGCCCGTGTAGGAGCCAAGACACTCTGACCTGGAGATGTTCAAGCAATGGGAAATTCTCTGTAAGGAGTGCATATCATCTCCAAGCTTCTTTAAAAGAAGCTAATATGGGGCAATCATCAACACAGGGATCCAACTCGAACTTCTGGAACAAAATGTGGGGTATCCAAGTATCTCAAGCTACCAAGTCATTTCTGTGGAGAGCAATGAAAGAATCCCTAGCCACGAAGTTGAACCTACATAAAAGGAAAGTGAGTGAAACGCCTCTATGTCCAATCTGCTCTATGGAACCTGAATCAGTATCCCATGCCCTCTGGTCTTGTAGAGCAGCCCAGGATGTATGGTCCATGAGCTCAAGAAGAATACAAAAGCTTAGCATCTCTGAAGACTCCTTTAAAGATATTATGACAGCTATGATGGCCCGGCTATCTCCTCAAGAAATCACTGAATTAGCAGTCACTGCTAAAGCTATTTGGCAAAGGAGGAATACTTGGATCTTTGAACAACAATTCCATTCTCCTTCTCAAGTTTCAAACTTGATCCATTCAGAATTGGCAGCTATTCAACTTAGAACAGAGGTGGGTATAAAGCAAACCAAGATCCAAAAGTTATCTAATGCCCATTGGTCTCCTCCCCCTCCAAATGTATTCAAGGCCAACTGGGATGCAACACTTGACAAAGGTAACTCAAAGCTGGGAATTGGTGTGATTGTGAGGAACTCAGAGGGATATGTCATTGCTTCTTTGTGCTCTTCAATGGCACTGGCTCCAGATCCATTATTTGGTGAAGCTGTAGCAGCTCGTAGAGCTACTTCCTTTTGTGCCGAGCTGGGTTTACAGCACCTGATCTTGGAAGGTGATGCCTTAATAGTGGTCAAAGCTGTGCAACATAGAGAAGACAGCTGGAGTACTTTCGGGTTGGTCATTAGAGACATCAAGCTCATGCTTTCAAAGACCCTCAGCTGGTCTATAGTTCATGTTAGTAGGGATACTAATGTTATTGCCCATCAGTTGGCAAAAGTTGCTCTTTCTTGTACGGAAGAATGTATTCTTATGGAGGAATCTCCTCCTTGTATTCAGCATCTGTTTTAAGGAATGAGATATCTTTATTTCAAAAAAAAAAAAATTCATATTATTACACTTTTATTTCACTTTTTAGTCGAAAGTTTGGATATTGGTGTATTGGTGGGAAGGTTGGGGCCCAATGTTGACATGTATTATTTCACTGTGGCCAAATGAGACGAGAAGCAGGCAATGGTTTTTTATTTCACTTTTTCTTTCATACACGGGAGAGAAGCAATAGCGGGAATATAACTTTTTAGTCCAAAAATAATATTTGGCCAGCCCCATTAGGCTCAACAAATTGGCCAGTGATATAATTTGTGGCTAAAATCACTATTCATTTGTTGAGTCCACTATTGCACTTTATTTTGCACCTTAGCTTTTCCTTAGCCAAAATTTAAGTTTATTGAGCCCACTACTGGTGCTCTTACGTGACAAACCCAGTTTAAGAGACTTGTCACGGGTCACTAGGGACAAAGTAAGGATCTCTCTCCCACTTCTCATTCTGCTTGGTTCTTCCTAGTTTAGTTCTAAATCTCCCCCTAAATCTCTCCCTCCCATCCGTATCTACTGCGAATCTCTCTTTCTGGTTTACTTCTCCCCCCGTCCGAATATCCTTCACTTACTCTTAGCCATGTGACCCCATTGAATGGAAAAGACCCACTTGAGAAATCCTCCTCGCCATCGTTGGGAAGTTCATAGAGGAGGAAAAGGCCATTGAAGAGAAAAAGTTCTACTTGCATTTGTCGCCGATGACGACGCCAAGAGATTCCGAGCCACAATTTTTGCCTTTGTTTCCAACGACTTCACCAAGAGTTTCAAGGTCTTCTTCTTGATCAAGAGAGGTCTTGTATAAAGGTTGTTATAGTTTGAAAGGAGGGATTCATGGTGGGTTTTTTATGGTTCTTAATGAAAAGTAGTCATCTTGCTTTTTAGTTGTATAATTTCATCCCCATTTCTTGAAGAATAGAGATGGTCTTCGTTTTACTTTGGTTTTTATTTTATTTTATTTTATCCTTTCATGAATTGAAAAATTAGTAGTTCCACTATAACACAACACCTAGAGGGGATGAATAGGCATTTTCAATTTTACTGGACTATTTTAAAATTTTGTCAAACAAATAGTCAATCAATGAAATAATTCATAGAAAAATAATCAACACAACACTTTGGCCATAAAGTGGAAACTCATTTTAAGAACATCTTCAAAATCTAAAATCACTCTAGGTGTAAGTCATCACCTAAAACTCACTATAGAAATTTAGTTTCTTACAACCAATTTAGAAACACTCATAAGACCCTTGTAGTAATTAAATATGGCTTGCAACACTATGAATGACCCACTCGATCTTTGCACGCATGCAGTGCTAGACCTTCAACCTTTCTATAGCTTCACTATGAGAACCTCTCAATCTTTGCTTCAACGCATCTCCAAAATCCCTTCCAAGCAAACATACGATAGTCTATCAATATTATTGTTTTTGTTGTACAGTACTAGTCATGATAATGATTATTAAGATTATGTAATTAGATGATATATATGACACAATATTAATTATTAAATTTAACTTCAACAATTGTATGAAAATGCAATGTATTATATTTGTTGATAATTCAAGTTGCAAAGAGTAGGATGAGTTTGGATCTCAAACTCATCTCAACTCATCATTACAATTTTTTCAAATTTTAACATAAAATATAATAAAAAATTCAAATTTTCAAATCTCAAAATGATAATAATATTAAAAAATAATATTTTAATAATATTTTATCATCTCAACTCAATTCAGCTCAATATCTAAATGCAGCCTAAAACACTAGTTAATTAGAACTTAAAAAATTGCAACTTTCTTTTCTTTTATAGATCAAGTCATATTTTTTATGTCATTTCCAAACTCGATGATGAATAATTGACCGAATGATCCATAGATAATGGTACTGAAAATGGGGATTGGTGCGCCTCCAAGATTTTCTAAAATCAATAAGTTGCAGAAAATAAATCATGAGGCTAAGATTTACATAGTTTGTCATATTATTTCAAATAATACTTATCCTAATTTTACATGCAAACTTCCACTATGAATATACTTTTAATACAAGCTCCTTTCATATTTTTTCTCTGTTACATTGAGAGCGGAGAAGAGAAGGAAAATGGGAAAGTTAGAGAACAAGGAAAAGCTACGAATATGAAGTGTGTCGCCCTCTTTTCTTCCACCATTTCCTTCTTTTTGTCAACTCTTCCTTTACTAGTTACTGTGTTTTTTGTCCCATCAACATTTTTGATATCCTAGGACAATCAAGTCATGGTACTACCTACACTTGTAGGGTGTACTTTATGCAGCCCAATTGCTTGTCCCCTTTCCTTGCGTTG
This sequence comes from Cyclocarya paliurus, assembly GCA_029856935.1. Taxonomy (NCBI): domain Eukaryota; kingdom Viridiplantae; phylum Streptophyta; class Magnoliopsida; order Fagales; family Juglandaceae; genus Cyclocarya; species Cyclocarya paliurus. Next base: position 30,561,337 of record CM056953.1, read on the forward strand.
GGGAAAGCCGTCAACTCCCTACATTGGCTCAATAACTCACAAACATCTTCCGTACGGATGAATAATTGAGACTTAGATTATGCTTGGATGTTTCATCTTATTCAAAATTTTCATCTCATCTCATCTCATCATTACAACCTTTTCAAATTCCTATATAAAATATAATAAACAATTCAACTTTTTCAAATCCCAATACAACTTTTTCAAATTCTAATTTAACTTTTTCAAATCTTCAAACTTAAACTTTAAAACAAAACACAAAATTCTCATCTCACCTTCCAAACATATCCTTAATAATAATCCGTCATATGTATTGTTGTGATAAGTTTTGAGACTTTTGTATTAGTTGGGGGTGTTAAATGTTTGGGATGGCTTATTAATCTGTTAAATACTTCATCCAAAAATGCATCCAAGTACCAATTCCCCCCCCCCCCCCCCAAAAAAAAAAAAAGAAAAAAAAAATTGATTCTTTTTCCTCTTCCTTTATTTCTTATTCATTTCCCCAAAATCAAAGTCCCAAGTCATTTCATTTCTTTTTCTTATTCCATGTCTTTCTCCCAAGATTTCTCTCTTCTCTCCTTCTTAATATTCAGCTGATCTCCCAAATTTGCACCCATCAGTCTTTCCTCTCCTTATCTTATACTTCTCTGATCTATAAATTCTAATGACAAAATTGTATAATCATATAGGCAAAACTCAATTTGGGCACAACTTTGAGAAATCCCTAGTTGCATTCCATAATTCCATTTGTTTTTTGTCCTAGCTTTGATCATTTTGCTGTCACACCTAGCCAAACTCTCCAAGTTCCTGCCCTTTTTCTTCCCCAGTTTTGTTTGTCCACAAGATAGATAGAAGATGGTAGATGTATGTTGATTATCGTGCTCTTAACCAAGAGACGATTAATTACAAATTCCCAATCCCAAAGATTGATGAACTACTGGACGAATTGTATGGCTTGGTGGTGTTTTCTAAGTTGGACTTCAGGTCCTGATACCATCAACATTCTTGATATCCTAGGACAATCAAGTGGTGCTACCTACACCTGTAGGGCGGACTATGGTACCCCTATTCTTAATCCCTTTTCCTTGCGATGGGAAAAGATGTCCACTCCCCACCTTGCCCCTCTTGATTAAGGAACTCACCAACATCTACCATTCAGGTGAGCAATCGAGACTTAATAATAACCCACCACATGTATTGTTGTGATAAGTTTTGAGACCTTTGTATTAGGTGGAGCTATTAAATGCTTGGGTCAACATTTTAATTTGATTATATACTTAACCCATATATGCATCCAAGTACCAATCCCCCACCCCCTAAAAGACAAATTGATTCTTTTTCCTCTACCTTTATTTCTTATTCTTTCCCCAAAACCCAAGTCATTTCATTTCTTTTTCTTATTCCTTGATTTTCTCCCAAGATTTCTCTCTTCTTTCCTTCCTAATATTCAGCTCTCCCAAATTTGCTCTCGTTAGTCTTTCCTCTCTTCCTATCTTATACTTCTCTCAGTAATGGGAAAATTGTATAATTATATAGTTTTGTAAAACTGTATAATCATATAGTCGAAACTCAATTTTGCCCAATTTTGGGCACAACTTTGAGAAATCCCTAGTTGTATTTCATAATTCTATTTGTTCTTTGTCCTAGCTTTCGATTATTTTCCCTCCACACCTAGCCAACCTCTCTAAGCTTGGTCTAATCCTTTCATCCAGGTATAATATGCCTCCAAAGTTCTAATTTTGAAGTGGATGGACTAGATGAATGATATTGTGTGTGATAAACTTGCTTCATCCATTTGATTTTTAGATTTGTATGGTTGTTGTTTTAGTTTTGGGATGGGTTTTGATTTCACCTTGAGATTTTGGGGTAGTGACCAAATATTTTGTAGTTAAAAATTTATTAGTTTATCAATCTACTTTGGACTGGTGTTGCCAAATTGTTGGGCTCTTGGCCATGTGAATAATTGGGCAAGTTTTGGTTTTTGTTTTTCCTTTTATGTCCCATTTCGCTTGATTCGGAAAACTTATTTTTTTTTAATTGGTTGATTTTCTGTGCTTGATATTCACAACAAAAGAAAGGAATTAGAAAAAAAAAAAAAAATTTGAATTTGAAGAGTAGTCGATCATTATATTGTGACAAAAGTTAAGTTTTGATATGACGGTATGTTTTTGTATGTTTATATATATATATATATATATATATATCAACGATACATTCAAATTAAATTAGAAATACAGCGATGTTATAGTCCCTTACGATCGACTGCCTTTACTCTTAATACGATGGTGAAAATGAAAACCGGGAAAAGATTGAAGAAGATATTACTCGAGTAGAGGTTGGGAGTTTGTAAGCGCGAGTCCCTATTTGTAGAAGTCTGTTCCTTTTATCTATATATATATATATATATATATATCCTTTCTTCCTCTCAAGCTATCTCCCCTGCTTTGTATCTTTTCCTACTGTTACGATATTGCCTATTTTCCTTAAGTCACTAATTTCCCTTTTTCGCATGTTAGGTCATCAACTTGTCTCATTTATTTTTACAGATGAAATAAGATGAGATGAGATAAAATAAACTGAGATTAAAGTAAAAAGTTGAATAAAATATTATTTTTATTTTTGGATTTGAAAAAGTTGAATTGTTTATTTTATTTTGTATAAAAATTAAGAAATTTATAATGACTAGTGAGATGAGATGAGATGAATTAGTGAGATGTTGGGGGTTGTAATTCTTTCCTCGTTAGCCTTTGCAATCTATCTATTATTGATGAACTAAGCCCAAGAATATTTTACCCTCAACAGTTATTATTTTTATAGTAGTATATATAACGTTATACTGAGAAGTTCTTGAATATTTAGAAATATAAGAGGAAATTACATTGCTATACATGATATCTAATCGTTATAAATATAGCCATTGATATATGTAAATATAAATTATATAAACATATCCACGAGTCGCTCGTATTCAAATCATGTCTCTCACAACAACCTCTTTTAATATTCTTTATAAGTTTGTAACCCATGGCTAAATTGTTTGTAGGCCGCTCAGCAGATTAATTTGCCTCAATTTCATCAAGCACCGGCCGGAGGAGGAACTTCTTATCAATTGAAGTAACGGTATGGTTATACTATACTAGCGCACGAAGTAAGCTTGGTGTTATATATATATATATATATATATATATAAGCTTTTTTTAGTAGAAGCCACTTTTTTTCAAAGAACATCCACAATGCTTGCTTCAAGTTTGTATTTAGTATTACTCCATATTTATTTGTATGTATGTATGCATGTGTGTATGTATATATATGTGTCTGCACGCGCGCGTGTATCCAGCAGTTAAAGAATTTATTCAATTTTAGTTCATTCAACTCCCATGCACATGATCACTTATCTTTAAAAGCCCCATTTTTTTAAATCAACATAACACTGCTCATATAAATATCACTCAATACAAAGTTTTTCCTGCAACACCACATTCATAATCTGAATGGGGTACTCCTTCATCCAGATATGCTCTCCTAACAAAGAAATAGCCAATTGATGTGCAGCCAAGTTTGTCTCCCTGTAATTGAATAACACTTTCCATCCCACTTTGTACATCAGTCTTTTAATATCATGAACCAATAAACTTGCTTTTGCCGAGCTTTCATTTGAAGAGTTGATTGCATTAACAACTTCCTGAGAGTCTCCTTCAAAAACTACATTTGAGAAGCCTAGATCTAAACAAAAAATCAGCGCTCTTCTCAAAGCCATTGCTTCTGCAACTGCGGGTTGTAATTTTGCATCTATGTTGCAACACATTGAAGCTTGGACTTCTCCCTCTACATCTCTAACAATCACTCTCAATCCTGACTTCTTTGAGTTATTGTCCACTCCAGCATCCCAATTGATCTTCATATAATCCACAGAAGGTTTTCTCCATTTCCTTTGCTCCCTTCTTTAACTAGTAGTGTGAATATAGTTGATAGGTTTCTGAGCAGCTTTATAGTCCTCCAAGGTCTTCACTACTCTATGTATAACCACCTGTGGCCTGTCAAACTCATTATAAAAAATGAGCACATTCCTTCTAGTCCAAAGATTTCTCATAATACTTACTTCACATCAACCTCCTCAAGCTTCAATTGATTGATTAATCTTTGCCATAAATCCCAAAAATTAGCAACTTCACTGGACCATTTTTTAAGAGGACTAGTCTCCTATCCCAGCACATCACTCGCAGCTGGCCAAGACCAAAGGGCATGAATGGTTGATTCCTGCTCCCTTTCATAGATAGGGCACTAAGGCCCTTCATCTACCTTTCTCTTAAACAGGATAAATCTTGTAGGAAGCAAATCATAGCACGCTCTCCAAAGAAAGCGTTTCACAGTTCCTGGCACATTTAATTTCCATAAATACTTCCATGCTTGCTCCTCAGATGATCTTACTGAAGTTTCACCTTGGGAATTTTTAATTCTACCAAGTTCCAAATGATAAGCCGTTTTGACTTTAAAGATCCCATCTGTGGAAGTCCTTATCATCTTATCCCCAGCTTCAAATCCGCTTATGGGTAAGCTACAAATAATCTCAGCTTCCTGCTGATTAAAGATCTAATAGACCAAGCTTCTATCCCACGAATCTTCATCCACCAAGGCCATAACTGTAGCTTCTTCATCCAAAACTGTGATAGGGGATTGAACTGTGTAGGAAACTTGAGAAGGAATCCATTTATCTACCCATATCTTAATTTTTTATCCACTCCCTACCCTCCAAAGCAAGCCTTCTTTGAGTAAATCCAATGAAGATATAATGCTCCTCCAGATGAAAGAAGGTCAAGGCCCAAGATGTGCTTCCAATAACTTCCCATCGTTGAAATACTTGTTCTTCATTATCTATGACACAAAGGAATCAGGCTGTTTTATCAGTCACTAGAATTGTTTTGAAAATAGAACTTCGTTAAAAGCCTCCATATCTCTAAATCCCAACCCACCCTTTCATTTGGAATCCCCCAACTTAGACCATTTCCTCCACTGAATTTTTCTATCATTATGCTTGTGACTCTACCAAAATCTTGACATAATAGAGGCCTTCTCCCTACGCAGTTTCGTTGGAAGTTTGAATATACTCATCGAATAAGTTGGAATTACTTGTATAACTAACTTCAAGAGAACTTCCTTCCCAGCTTGGGAAATAAAGTTGTCTTTCCAATTGTTAACCTTTCCCCAAATCCTCTCCTTAATAACTCGAAAAGAATTATATTTAGATTTCCCCACAAAGGAGGGTAATCCTAAATACTCTCATAATTATCACTAAAAGAAGCTCCAACCACCCTTTGAATTTGTTGTCTGATTTTAATACTAGTGTTTGAACTAAACAAAATGGAGGTTTTATGTCTGTTTAAACACTAATCAGAAGCTTGTTCATACTTGGTTAAAATAGCTAGGATTTTCTGCCACTCTGTCAACACGGACTTACAGAACAGAATGCTATCATCAGCAAAGAATAGGTGAGTCATTGACTGACACCCTCTAATTGCCACTTTAATACCTTTAATATCTCCTGCCGCTTTAGCTTCATTCACATTGAACTTAATCCTTCAGCACAGATAATGAATAGATAGGAAGAGATAGGATCTCCCTGCCTAATTCCTCTTGGATTCTCAATAAATATCATACATAAGATCCATGTCATACATTTATTGTCTCTCACTAGACTCAAGTTTAAATAAAATCTTGAGGGGATCTTTTTAATCTCATTTAAATAATGTTCATTATTAACCGATGTTAGGTCAGTATCTATTATTTTTTCTATCATCATCTTCATGCATGCAGTAAACAAACTTTGTTACAATTTATCATTTATACACTGCAAGCCAGTTGTGCGAGACTGGAGTAAACTTCAAGGTGAGTTCAAGCAACTACTTACTTGACCTAAAATTTAGCAATGGAACATTGGATATCTTATGCATAAAATTGTACATCAACTATTTTATCATAAATCCCAAGAGATTGTGTATCATAACACTCACTTTTGAGCAATGCCATTATCCAAATGATGCATTGTTACAGACTACATTGTCATATTGGATTTACATGTTTAGTAAGTCCTATTGTACTGGGTAGACTACCCGACTAGTATTTACGGGGATGAGCGGGTAGATGAATAAAGATTAACGTGAAGAGTGGTAGGTAGTTGGGATTATACCCGCCTGCTCGTATACGTAGTGTAGAAGGTTAAAAACCTAATTATCTCTTCTTTCTCCATCATCTTCTCTCCCAGGGTTGCACCTCTTCACGAGGCTTCCATTCTCAGCTTCTTTTCTATTCATCATTTGTAACAACTCGATCCAATGATATTAAGAGTTTATTAAGGATAATTTTATTGGGCCTAGATTAATTTTTAATGGACTAATTTTGGTTAAGAATTATTGGTTTGTAACATATGGGTTCTAAATTAGCGATTATATTTATTATCATCATTATCATCATCATCAGTATCTTTATTATTATTGAAAAATCTATTTTTAAGATTGTGATTTTATTTGACGAGGATCACCTCTCCCCAAGCATCATCATCATCATTAGTATCTTTATTAATATTGAAAACTCTATTTTTAAGATTTTGATTTTATTTGACAAGGATCACCTCTCCCCAAGCCTCTAGCCTACAAGAATGAAGTGTTACAAAATAGTATTAAAGCCCAAGTCGAGAGATTCTACGGACTTTTTGGAAAGAAAAATAGTATTTTAATAATTCTAGGATAAGGTCACCTACAATGCTCCTGGCCCGTTCCAGAATTATTGGGACATTTCCGATTATGATAGGATGCTCTTAACAGCTAAACACTATGTTTTTGAGGCTAGGTGTTGTTGTTCTCATAGTTATTATTGTCTTTATCAAAATACTAGTTTATAAATAGTAGCTTGCCTCAGAATATGGCACCTGGCACTAGGAACCATCCATGAGAAGTTTTGGCACTAGAAACCATTAATTTTTATCAAAGTCATGGAACTAGGAACCATTAATGTTTATCAAAGTTATGCAGCTTTTGCTTTTAAGAGTTATAGTATATCTTGTTCATGAGAATGGATAAATTTTATGGTGTTTCTATTTGAGGGAATTAGAATGTATTAAGTAGGTAATTTGAAGTTATGACATTGATTTATGTATGGTGTGTGGCATTAAATGATGACCCGTGGACATAAAGGATTTGATGAGAATTTCATGTATCTTGAATTTACGTGACAATAGGCTTTTGGGAAGAATTTGTGGAATTCATATATTTCTAGGGTGCGAAGATTTAAGGTTTACAAGTAAAAGATGAGTTATTTAAGTACATACATGCCTTAGACATACCCATTATAGGTTTAATGATTAGGCCAACATAATTGGACAATGTCACGAGGTTTTGAGGCTTGATATGGAAGTCTTTTATTGATCTTGCTATGCATATAATTGAGGTACTTGTTAATGGACTATACATGGATGCTTGACAAGCATAATTAGAATAACACATTCGAGATGTGAACCCATAGGCCCAAGATTACTGTGATATTTCAAAATTTGAAGATTATTATTGTTAACGTCATGTTTCGTACGCCTTGGGACATAGTTCTAGCAACTCAGGTCTTTAGAATTGGGGCTATGAAAATAGAGAAGAAGGTAATTGGGAGGAGGGTGGTCTTAGGGCTGAAGAGTCTCTGATGTCAAAGTTAGTATTGTCTTTTGAAAGTTTGTAAATAACTGAGAGAGTCTAGGGATCAGAAAAAGTTTCTTGTACCCTAAGAGTTGCTATTTATACCAGGAGTCTAGGAAGGGGGGACAAATCAAGTCTGCCCCATGGAGTCCATGTCCTTTGCACTGTTTCTTTTGTCAGAATCATTTAATGCAGCATACCTTTGTGATAGTGTCATTAATATGGAGTGTAGCTTGGGTAGTGGTGCCATTAATGATGCGTGGTTCCCAGACTTACTTTATCTTCGGTGGCCTGTTGATGTCCTCATGTCAGAAGATCTAGGGTTCTTCGTCTTTCCCGTTTTACCCTGTACAAGTCCCCGTGATTAGAGTATGGCCGAGCGATGTCAAGCCTATCTATCCTATTAGCCATCATTGTTTACTTTTTCTTGTAGGCGCCTTGTGTCATGAGCAAGCTTGGACCTGGGGCCGAGTATTGGGCTGAGGTCCAGTGGGCTTGTAAAGTGGAAAAAAACCCCTTACAATTATGAATGAGAGGATTTTAAGTATCTCAAGGTAAAATATAGTGGGCATGGAAATATTTGCAAGTAATATTAAAGAATTAGTGGCTATATAGGCACAAGTTGGTTACCTTCATTAATGAAGTTTAAGATTAAGAACCCTCAAAATTTGGAGAGTTTTATGCTGCTATTTATTTGAGGTTGTTATTTTATGTGAATAGTTTATTTAGTATTTTATGAAGAGAATCTGTTTATTATTTTATGTGAAAAATTTTATTTATCATTCTTATGTGAAGTTAAGAAAATGGTTTAGGTGAGATTATTATTAGGCCTTGAATCTAACCCATTGTTAAGGTTTATATTTTTAGGCTTGTATTAAATTTCGGAAGTGTATGATAGTTGACGCTGAGTACGCGTATGTGTACGCGTAAAGGGTTAGGATCATATGTGAGGTTTAGGAACAAATATAGGAGGACTAAAACTCTTAGATCATTGGGCTTGACTAAATGATCAAGGATTTAAAATAGAAAGATGGGAAGGACGTGATGGATAAGTATATAGGTTGCTTGAGGTACTAGCAAATTTGAAGGACGAAATTTTTTATGATGAGAGTTTGTAAGAACTTGATCCAATGATAAGGGTAATTTTATTGGTCCTAGACTAATTTTTAATGGAAATTTTGGGTAAGCATTATTGAGTTTGTAACATACAAGTTCTAAATTAGGGATTGGAGTTATTATTATTATTATTATTATTATTATTATTATTATTATTATTATTATTATTATTGTTGTTGTTGTTGTTGTTGTTGTTGTTGTTAGTATTAGTATTAGTATTAGGCCTTGTTTGGTTTGGTAGATGAAATGAGATTATAATCATTACAAGTTTTTTAAATTCTCATATAAAATATAATAAACAACTCAACTTTTTCAAATTTCAAAAGAAAAATTATATTAAAAATTATTTTCTAATAATATTTATTCAACTTTCAACTCATCCCATTTGAATATCTTTATTATTATTGAAAAATCTATTTCTTAGATTGTAATTTTATTTGACAAGGATCCTCCTCTCCCCATGCCTCTAGCCTACGGGAAGGGGGTGCTACATCAATATTTCTTTTTCTTCATTTCCGATTGTCCTATTTTTCTTCTCTTCGTCTTCTTTCTTCATCTCATCCCCTTCTTGTTATCACAGTTGGCAATTTCGACTACAAGATCGGCTCATGAAGAGCCACGATTGTGGCTCTACAAGTGTAGATTTCAATGGTGGATCTCAAGTGCATATGGTTGTTATATGGTGATTGTGATATATTTTCTACTTAGTTGGTTATAATATGGTAGCTATGATATGGCGCTAGGGATAGGGATCTGGATGGTGGACTGAGCCACCAGCCAGCCCATCGAACGGACAAGGTGCGGGAGAAAAATTGACTCCCAACCCAAGCGGAGGCAGGGTGCTAGAGGAGTGGTTGTCCGCTCGTTTTGGGCCGGTAGCAGATCTTGTCTATCAAATTTTATAAAATTTACATGTTAACATGGTTTAATGTGATACATTAGATTGAAAAGCATTTAGTATTATAGAGTAGATTGAACATATTACATTCAATCACGTTAGTATATAAATTTCATTTTATAAGATTTGCATGTAGATTTAGCACGTTTCTTGAACAAATTAGCATTTAATAATAAAAATTAATCATATTTAGCACGAGAAAATAGTTGTATCACCCATCTCGGTCCATTTTTACAAAATCCACGTGGGTTTTGTAAAAATGGACAGGTGCACCTGTCCAAGTCCACATGAATAACCCTATGACCTGAGCGAAGCATGCCCCATTACCCAGTCATACAACAATTTACTGATACATCTTTCTATATCCTCGTCATTGTTTTAAAGTTCAATGACAGAGATTTTTTCAAATTAGCATTTATCAACTTCAAATATTTAACATTTATCATACATAATAAATAGAAATACTTTAGTCACGAAGATAGTTTATAAAAGTAAACTCACAAAATGACGTGATTTAATATGATACATCAAATTATAAAGTTATTTTTATCACAAAATAGATCTAATTTATCAAATGAAGTTACGATTTTGTGCAAAAAACCAAAAACAAAAAATAACGGAGAAGTTTTACTTTTGCTATTTTTTTTTTGGGTTTATAAAAAATATATAATATGATATGGTTAATTTACGTTTAATGACTGACAACGTTTGCTGCTTTACTCGACTTATTTTAATCCCTTTCTTTTAAAGCTATTAAATGAAAAACAATTAGCATTAGCATTAAATTACTCTAATTTTAAGTTGCCCACAAAATTGTCCCATATATATATATATATTCTTTGTGTAGGTAGGCCAGGAGCTGGAAGCCAAATAATTAACTATATAAGAAGCTTAATTGTGAGATGGAAAAATCATCAACAATTCAACAAAAAGTGGCAACTACTGCTTCAGTACTCACCAATGCAAATCAAAATTCTGAAGAAATTCATCAAATATTGGATCAGGAAGCTGCAGACACTTTGAGTCGTGGAAATGGTGGAAATCAACATAGAGAGTTCATAATTAGCATCAAAGAAATGGCCGTTGAAAGCGGCTTGGAGCTGCCTCCCTCATCACACAAGTCATCAAACGAGTGTTGTATCTACAGGATTCCAACTCGTCTTCGCAAATTGAAGGAGGAAGCCTACACTCCTCAGGTTATATCGGTAGGGCCTTTCCACCATGGCAGTAAAAGTTTAGAAACCATGGAAAAGTTGAAACTGAAATATTTTCAGAAATTCCTACAGCGGATTGAGGACCTCAACATACTGGAAATTTTAGTAAACGACATAAAGGGGCATGAAGAAAGAGTGCGTGGTTGTTATGCAGAAACCATCAAGCTTAGCAGTGACGATTTTGTGAAACTAATTTTGGTGGATGGTTGCTTTCTTATTGAGTTTTTCTACGGCCTATGCTCCGCAGGAATCAATAGTGTTATTCGTGAGAACCATACACTGTTAAACCCAATATCGTGGCCGGAATTGAAGTTGGACTTGCAGTTACTTGAAAATCAACTTCCTTTCTTTGTTCTTGAGATATTATTCGACCATGCACGTTTAGGAAATGATAATTTTCCCTCCTTCACTTCATTAGCCATTTATTTCTTTGAGCAGACTCACAATCAGAAATTGCCTCAAAATCTTGTAGCGGATGCAAGACACATAGTTGATTTGGTCAGAGCACTTTTTCTTCCATCACCTAGAAAGCTAGTGCCACCACATGAAAGTAATTCTTTTCCTAGCGCTGATCATTTATATTCTGCAAGCCAGTTGGACGAGGCTGGAGTGAAGTTTAAGGTGAGCTCTGCACTTGACCTGAAATTCACCGACGGAACTTTAGAAATTCCATGCATCAAACTATATAATTCGACGGAGACTATTTATCGAAACATCATTGCATTTGAGCAATGCCACTATCAACATGATTCACATTTTTCAGACTACATTGTGCTATTGTGTTTCCTTGTCAATGCTCCCAAAGACGCGGATTTACTTATTAGAAAAGGAATCATCATTAATTGGCTTCCCAACAGTAATGTAGTGGCATCTTTTCTCACTGATCTGGGCATGTATATCGTATATGATGCCTGGAAATCTGCTTATCGTGATTTGTTTCGAGAATTGAATGCATTCTATAAGAACACTACGAATACTTGGATGGTTACCTTGAAACGTGATTATTTTGACACTCCTTGGAAAATAGCTTCTACTGCAGCTGCTGTTACCTTATTGCTGCTGACTCTCGTACAAACTATATGCTCCATCCTCCAAGTTTGAAGATATGAAGAAGCTTTGTGCATGAAATTCTGGTACGACATAACATGTTATTTTACTCCTCACGTTTAGAAATTAATTTGTTAGAACCACGCATGAGGTCTTGGATTCTATGGTGATTTCTTTGTTGTTAAGTTGTGTTTTCCTCATTTCTTACTCAAGACAAGTTCTATGGCTACCTAATAATAATTTCTTTCTTTTTTTTGCAGGAACACTTAATGGGCTGGGGGCTGAGAGTGGAAAAATCAATAGGAGATTAAGCGAATGATAGATCATGATATGAATTTCATGCAACAAGGGTGAAGGTCGACATACTATCAACCTGATGGATTCGAATGAAGTGATTTGTGTCTGTTTCTTATTAACATAAAATTTTATAGCTTTGTTATTATTGATACTGTTGGGATAATGGGCTTTTGTCTTCATGAGAATTTATTTATAATTTCTCTCATAATTAATTATCTTGTTGTATTTCTATATAATAAATTCTTTTTTATTGTTAATGATGGAAAGGACACTACAACAGAATCCATTTTTTGCGGCGCCTTATTGTCGCTGCAATAAGTGAAAAAAAGGTGGCAAAATAACTTAAGCCACGATTTTTCCATCGTAGGCCAAACGCAGCAAAATAGGCTTGACATATGCTCTGTTCCTCACTGAATTGGTACCGCCGCATGCAACATGCGATTTCCGTCGATTTGCACGCCGAGAAAGTCAAGGGTCATTGCTGCCGCTATTGCCTTCCACCGAATCCATTTGTGCGCCACAAAATATCATGAGGTATTCTCTGCACTGGGTTGTTCGCCAACCTCTATATCTTTATCTCGGCAATTCGAGATTCGCCAGTAATGCTTGCGGCAGTGCAATCGACGGAACAGATGGATCGAAGTCTCCGATGCAAATGCCCATTTGCGGCATTTGCCCAAATCGCAGATTTGAGAATTCCTAGGTACGGATTTTTAGGGTTTTTTGTGGGTAGATTAGAAGTGAATTTACCGGCGTTTTTATTTTCCCTCGTGACGATTGTTGTGACTATGGACAGGTTTGGGGGCTTAAATTTAGCTGGGGTTAATTAGCCGATAAATTAGGCATATTGGTGTTTGATCAGTATGTAATTTTTGAGAGTACTCTCAGAAATTGCACTGCAGATCAATTTTTGGTCCAATATTTGAGAGTGCACTCTCAACTGGGCCTAAAATTTCACTTCGTGAGTCTGGAGAAATTGGATCTCCCAACTGATGAGATTCAGTGTAATCACATGAATACCTCATGATCATCAGATTGTGAATGCATATTGGTTTCAGATCATGATCATAATTTGCACTGCATGGAACTAAGTTGATCAAGAGTTTTTCCTGACACTTACATGAGGAACTCATTTCTCTGTTTTGAAAATCCAATGGGTTTGCACATGATGGGGTTTTCAAACACACAGATCACACACATGATATGGCGATGCCAATCATACATATTGGAATAACGTTGACCCCTGCATCTGGTTTTTTGCACATGATAGAGCTTTCACATCGTGTATATGAAACCAGTGAAATGCATAACATTATAGCACTAAATTGCCTACAAAACCATTAGACTACCATTCATTTAAGACAAGATGCAAATAAGACTTCAAATTAATCTATATATAAACTGTCTACAATCTATATATATCTCAGCTAGAAGTTACTCTTTAAAATTGCATAGATTATAACTTAGTTTAGCAAACATCCCACAATGCATCCATACTTGCTATTTCAGCCCTTCTATCTCAACATATACATATACATACTCCACGTAGGTATTTTTACACTAACAATTTGTTGAAGGGTATCGGCCAGCACATCCAAAAAAACTCTTGGCCCTTGGAAGGTGAACTGACCTGTTGCAATACAAATGGTTGAATGAAATCAGACCATAGAATGCATTTCTGCATAACCACCAACCTAGTCTAAGTTATTAAAACCCGTTATATATTAGCAGTTTGGTTAATGTTAAATCATGCATCTTGCAGTACTTGCATAGGCCAAACTCCCTGAGAAAAATGTGTCATTTACACTTCAACTTAAAATAGGCTACAAAAGTCCCTCCATGCATCACCTTCAATATATGTCTCATTTTTCCTTCATTTAAACTTAGTGTTTTAAATGGGATATATTTGTGGTTCAAATGTCAAAATTCAAGTTGATGGTTTACATACAAGCTTAAAAAGCTAGGCATTTTCCTAATCCATATTATGATGACATTTGATCCTCAAGGTTTTTGTGTACCTTACGTTGACAGGGCCATGAACAACCTCTTCAATTCCCATCTTGCCAGGAATTCCAATCAGTTCCATATCTACCACTGTAGCTCAATAACCCTGTTGGACAAACAAGCTAAGTTCTTTTAAACTTTGGCTTTACACAATTTCAGAAAGAATATATTTCTCTAAGTCACTAGAGCACTATAACAATTGTTCTATGAGGAAATACTTGTCTACAGATGAAAGCATTAAAGCAAATACACAGTGCAGTAGATTATAATTTAAATTGGATATTGGCCAATTTAGCTGGAACCTATATTTTTTAATAGCATGCTTTCAATATTAGATAAATAATTTGTATTCATGCATTAGGTCAAACATGGCATATTCTGAAACTCACTGCAATACTGATTTAACACAGAAACTTCTTCCATGTTATATATGGAAAGTGTATCTTGAACAAACAACGAAAAACAGAAAAATGCATGACTTGATAGGAAAGCACTTTGTTTCTAATAAAATTGGAAAACACTGAATGTAACATATATGACCTGTCATGATTGGTTAACCAAAATTAGGAGATTAAAATATATTTCATCCCTCCCTCCCTTTTACACTTTATAAAATATGATGTACTACTTTTGAGATGAACACAAATTCAAACAAACAATTGACCAGCAGCAACATTCCTGCTACTGCATTTATAATAGAGCAAGAAACTACATTACCTCCCATGCTATCCTTCACCCTTTCCAACTTACAGTAGAATGCAACACTGTACTAATGGACAAAAGTATTACTGCTTGAACTTCATCTTCCCCATGAAGACTTCATCAAAAAGGTAAGCAAAAGATGTGGGTCAAAATACAATAGTAGGTACTACTAGCAAAAAACAGGATGCTTAAGGAATTGCAATTTTAGTCTCTCTCATAGACTCTAATTCTGTCTCCACTTCTGACATTCTCATATTTACACGTGTCTCATAATCTCGCATATGCTCCCTCATAGCCATGAAACCATCTTTAATCTCTTCAAGCCGGTTCATGTAATACTCTGCATTTTTCCTATTTCTTCATTTTCAGCGGCAAGCCGTTCATACTCCTCATTAGGTACTCTAGGTACTTTAAGCGATTCAGGCATAACAGAGTGGCCCAGCCCTCTAGAACACCTTGGTCTATGTCCCAAAACCTCCCTAAATATGTGTGCTACTGCTTCATTTGTGTGAGCCTCTGGATCTTTCGCATTCATCTTTTCAACCATCTGATTCTGTGGGATGGAAAAACTCAAGTTAAACTAATAGTAGACAGCTAGTTACAAAACTCTAAACAAATACATGCTCACATAGTTGTCTTCTATAGTTGGTGTGATAAATCTCCCCTTTTTGTTTGACCAATGCACGTCTTTGTAAAAGTCAATCAAATTCTTGTCCTTCTACATGAATGCAACCATACCAATCAACCTTTTTCAGAGGAGAGCCACTTCTAAGCGGTCCGTCCACTGTTCAAAGAAAAACAGCCCTCCAATAGGAGGGCGCCACCTCAGAAAATTACACTATAATGAAGCTACACTCATGAGCAGGGGATTGTTTTGCCGAAACACTGCAAAACTAAAACACTTCATCTACGGCGATTCTACGCACGACTTGAAGTCTCCATCCTAAGCCCGCATTCATCACCATCGTCTTCTCCATTTCCATTTTCTTTAGATTTGATTTCACAGTGGGTTTATTTTTATTGCTCTTTCTCAAGGTTTCTAGAACTCAATTTCATGATTTTGTTTTCATCGTCATTTTTTCTTACTCAGGAGAAATTGAGACAAACCCAAATCACCTATACAACCGTTTTGAATAAACCCATATCAACTGGAGGAGGGGATGCCATTTCTAATATCATTGTTCACTCTCTTCACAAATCAAAACACAAAAACCCAGCCACCCAATAATAAATACCAAGCAATTGGCCACAACAAATCCATAAATTTCATTTCTTCAGGCTTAATTTCTCACAAAGTGAGAAGAGAGAGAGAGAGATCGACGGGGGGTCGAGTTGCCGAGGTGCCAACTAGATGAGTACAGCTTTTGAGTTCCGTCGTGGTGGGTTCAAGTTCCGTCGTGGGGTCGAGTTCCGTTTGGGAATGGGATGGATGGGATGGAGGGGGGAGGAAGTGAGGGATGGCTTCTTTTGGTCTCTCATCGGTGTAGGCAAAATCAAAGTAAGTAAAATAAATCCCATACGTGGCGCCATCCTATTGGAGGGCTGTTTATTAAAGAATATCAGTCTGACCGGTTACCAGATATTCTCTTTTCAGAGTATTCCAATTATTGACCAATTAGCTTTGGCCACAACCATCAGGTTTACATATTTAATCAAACATACCTTTCTTTCCATTAGTACAACAAAGGATGTCCTTCCACTTGTGTGGTTAACCCTTTGTTTATGCCGATTTTCTCTATTTTGGGTGGACATTTTCTGCAATATCACAGAAAATTATAGGTGTTTTTTTCAGTTCTCATCAATTGCCAATAGTATTAGTTCTAACTTAAAATATACATGTTGGGCAAGGGAATGTATTACAAGGGACTCCCTGTCTTGATATTATAGATTGGTTTTTCCATGTAAATAGTCCTATAGAACTATCTTTTGTTGTTGAAATACTGTTAATGTTGAAGCTACAAAAATCATTGGGCTGTTCTTTCACATTTAGAACAACACCATCAGGTTCACATGCTCATGATATGCTTACAACCTATCATGAAACCTTATGAAATGATATGATTCCTACATACAAATGTGATCATCATACCTTGAATGATTCACTCCCCCACCGAGTGCATAACCACTCCCAAACCAGCTTCTCTACCAACCCACCTCCATTAGCTAGTGTCTCCGAATGTGTTGCATAACTCAAATATTTCTTGTGTAGCTTGTAATGAAACACATTATATGCACGAGATAGCTAACTTGTGACTGTCCAACGATGATTTGTCTTTGTCCAATCCAAGACAAAGTCAGCCTATCAATTGCATTATGTTAAAACCCATGTACCATATTGTAAACTTTTTAAAGCAATATTTATAATAAAGCATTACAACTAAACAATTATTATCACAACCCCGCCCTAGATGAGCAAGGCGAGGCAGGACACATACTTTCTTCTTTCATTTTCCCTCTTTAATATTATTACTATTAAATTACGGGATGGTTTTTTTTTTTTATTATACACGGCGGTGTTAACATGGAAAACGCACGAACATGACATGCTTGCACTATGGACTTCTAGTCAAGGGAGGAAACACCTGATAGGCATTTAATTCAACATTTCAAAAGGAAAGGACTCTCAGAGTCCATCATTTAAACGTAATCGTAATTAGTTTTCAAAATAAAAAGGGACTCAATCCCTTCAATATAACCAAAAAGGGTGGCAAGCCATCATATGAGGGGTTACCATCACCCCTCCATAGAGGTCACACTATTACCATCACGCCACCATAGAGTTTATAACATAACCAAAGGTACCACATTGTTTAAAGTAAATGACGTAAAACGTCCTCAACATGGGACCCATCCTAAGTCCATAACTACAGGCATTAACATCAACGAACCAGGGAGACACTAAATATCAGGCCCTCCCCCTTCAGCAGTACCCGGCTCCGCAGCTCTTTCATCATTACCTGGATGTTTAAAACATAAACACAAGAGTGAGTCTAATACTCAGTAAGTAGTACACCAAGTCTTTAACTTATTATTCACATAGACTTTCTTTGAAAACATGCATACATAACATTTACAAAATTCTTGACAATGCTGTCATGCATAATATCCATAAGAATATAAATCATACATTTCATGCAAAAACCTGCTTTTTAAACTTTTTAGCTTTTCATTTGCTTATGCCATTGCACACCATTACGTCCCGTGTGCTAGGGCTAGCGGTCTTTTGGACCAATGGATTCGCCCGTGGCCGCGGGTTGGAATCTCATTCCGTTAGAGCGCAGTATTGGGTGCACTACCAGATACTACTACCCGGCATTGCCATCTACCCATTCGTTCATTGGATACCTCATTTTCACTTAAGTGGCCATTACGTATTTTCAAACATTAGACATTCATTTCATTCTTTCCTTTCTTTGCATTCTTTCATTTTCATTATCTTTTCTTAGTCCGATGCATATGCCTTCATTAAAAGGTTTCATGTCATGCTATATAAATAAATAAGACATTAGCTAATTAAACAAGAGTATGCATAAAAATCTCATGATGCATTACCTTATACAATACACACAATTATAAGTATTATGGTGCTTAACAGGGCTATCAAGAAGGGCTTATACTTAATATATTTTCATACTTTACCTTTAGAAGAAAATTTGAAGAGAAAGAAATATCATTTCATAAGAGAATTTGTGTAAGGAGCATGGTCATAGCTACTTACCTGCGAGCTTTACTTAGTAGGTTCCTTTGAATCTTGAAAATAGATTTTTATTCAATAAAATGAGATAGACACATCAACATTTACCTTACTTGGAACTTAGCTAATCGATACTCCTACATACTAACTTAAATTCCAAATCTTGGAATTAAGCGTTTCCTTAACCCATTAATCTACCCAACGTACATAGCGTTAGCTCACCATTTTAAAACCCTTATCCTATACCATTTTAAAGAGACTCATGAAAGCATGTTACCCATTGGTTATCCCTTCTAAAGAGATTATTGTTTACCACATAAGGATGACCTAAAATCATAGGTTAAAACACACAATTAATAGGAATTTAAATAAAAAGGGAAAGGCACCAAGAAGTATTTCAAATTTGGAAATTTTTTCAATGAAAGGGCATTGGACAGTTTTTTTTTTTTTTTGCACTACTATTTTAGAAGATAATTCCATCCAAAGGCCAATGTTTGCAAATAAGATTTTGTCACTTCATTTCAAAGGTGTCTCATGCTATCATCCATCTTTAATTGAACCAAGGTAAGTTTAAACAAGAATTAGTGGGCTGATTAGGCTTCAATAGAAGGGTAGAAGGAAATTTCTGAAACTTTGGACAGCCCATAAGCTTAATGCTTTCATGCTTATGAAACATCCTTTACTTAACCCAACTTCATTTACATAAATAAATCATATTAAGGATATAAAAAGCTTAGAAAAATCATTTCTTTTCTTCTAAAAAGAGATTATAAAGCATAGATATAGCACTTGGCAGATCAAGTTTCCAAGGTAACTTACTAGTTTAAACTAAAATCTCTAGAAGTTTACTTAGGCCACAAGTTCAATAGGAAAGACATGCTTAGAAATCATAGCTTTAACCCCATCTAAGTAACACATAAAAGACATGGCTTAACTAGAATTAAATCATGGTTTAGCTCGATTAAAATGCAAGAAATAACTATCACTAAGTGTCTTGCAACACACGGCTAGAAATCCAGAAAAGAACACACACACACTGCTGGAAATCCAAAACAGAGCATCATACATACATGGCTGAAAATCCCAGAAAGTCATAGCTTAATTCCTTCCTTTTGATCATCAATTAGCTAGAACATAATTAGAAGAACAAAAAGGAGATCAACTCGAAATCACTGCACAGCAAATTTCGGTTTGCACCTAAAACCCGAAACCCCTAAATACCAGACATAACCCTCTTAGCATCGTTCCAGATTTCTCAAGAAATCAAGAGAAAAAACATAGTATTACCTAGCTCTACGGGTTGCGAACTGAAGGAGGAGAAGGGATCCAAGGATTCGAGCCACAAATTTTCGTCCTCCTTGAAGGAGATTCAACTGAACCCAAGCTAGAGAGAGAGAAGAGAATCGGCTTGGAAGGAGAGGGAGTATGGTCGATCGGCTAGAGGAAACCGAGAGGGTCCCTTTTTTTTTTCTTTTTTCTTTTTTCGTGGGGTTAAGAGTAACCGAGGTTAGAGCTTGAAGATGATCTCCCTTAGCTTGCTCTGGAACCGAAATGGCGTGTAGGAGAAGAAGGAGGAAAAGCATTCAAAGGCTTAAGGAAGAAGGGGCCGGTCAGCTCATGTATCTAGTCAAAGCTTCCTTTGGAAGCTAAAGAACGGACGGTGTAGATCAAAACTTAGGAGATATTTTTTCTTAGATGCTCATCCTATGGAGGAGATGGTTTGGGCCACTTCTTCAATTAAATAAAAAGGTAGGGGATTAAGGGAAATATATTATAAGATCTAAAAATATTCCCTTAAATTATTTTAATGACCCCACATAGAATAATATGAGAGCACACACCTTAAAATAAAATAATAAATATTTAAATCATAAAAATCTTAACCTCAAAATATTTAAATTAAAAAATATTAAATTTAAGAAATGACGTAAGAACCTACGTTGTAGGATGCGGGTATTACAGTTATAATAAAGCATTCAATTATAACTTGGAATAACAGCTCAAACATACAGAATGCTCAAGAAATCTCTCTACCAGCATGCATATCTATATTGAATAGAATCTAAAGTTATTACTCAGCATAGCATACATATCAATCATTTAACATGTAAGCCATACTTGAACACGAAGAATAAGCTCCTCTTTCTCCTTCTCGTTGACAACACTCTAGCTAACATGCCTCATTTCACTATAGTGCTTCACGATCCACGTCACTCTTATTGTGTAGACTGTTCTATTGTTGCAAGATGGACCTATCTTACCATCTTTGATCTCAAGTGGTATCTTGCCATACTTTCGAATCCTCTCAAACTCCGTTCCTTTGGCTACACCCCTACCACGTTTAGAGCAGTTTGGTAGTATTCCAACACATTTAAAAAAACACATCATTAATGATAGTGGTCCAAAACAATATAATACAAATTGACTACTATTCCAAAACACCCACAAAACGAGGCTCCTCAAAAAGTGCAAATCACTAGTTTTCATCTATACCAGCAACACCGTATAGAGGATTTTGGTACAAAACAGTGTCTTTATGTGTTTATAAGGTGAAGACCACTAGTTTATACAATACCAGAATAAGGTGCAAAACATTATAATACTGGTACTTTCTCCTATACCAGCAACACCTAATTTCACATTTACGTTGTTACACATTATAATACATGAGACTGAGGTGCAAGGAAATCTTCTAAAATACTTTATAAGGGATTCCTAACAAACTACAATGACCTGTATAAGGTGCAAAACATAGAAAAACACACATGCAAATCCTACAAGAAACACATTATATTGCAGATTTTGGTTCAAAATCTTGTCTTTATGTGTTTCTAAGGTGTAACACACTACTTTTTACTATACCAGTTTTCCATGTTCAAAACACCTTATACATGGATAGAATCTCTCTAGCTCTTTTGTTTATGAAATACCATAACTCATCCTCCCCATAAAAATTTTACTTACCCTCTTGAGTTGTATTCACATCTGCAGGAGTATTGGGAGGCAAACACGATGGATGTATATCATCTGTGGGTTGAGTGGAGTCATCAGAGTCCACAGCAGTTTGCTAATCTCTCAAAGTCCAACCCAATGGTTCTGGCAGTGGGTTTCGTTGAGTAGGAGGCAACACCCCTCAACCTGGTCCAACTGCTCCTCGGCCCCTCCCTCTTTTTGACTGAATCATCTGCTGCACCATGATCAAAGTATAGTATAAACACAACCCAATGTTGTAAAGCAAGTATATATAATGATGTATAAAATAGTTTGAAAATTAGTTTAGACTGTGTCGTGCAATATGTACTCCATGTTGGGCAAAATGGGTGTTTAAAGAAATGTCATGTAGAAGTTGGCCAGAGTCTAGAGAAGGTATTTAACCTTTTCAGATATGCAGCCCAAGTGCTAAGTTATGGTCTTCTAAGGGTATATTTCTATCAACGTACTTCTAGCCAACATAAATGGTTTGCCAATACTGGTTAGCTTGTAAATGTATTTGATGAAAACTGATATAAGGAGCTGAAGGTAGATTTCATTCTGTTTGATAGAAAATCTCTTTATCCTGCTTAAAGTATTTCGTTCTCCAGCGCATTGTGTACCGGAAAGTATGGGGATTGCGTGTACAATGTGATCTGACAACAGTAGACCCAAATCTGTAGAAGCCATCATATCTTTCAACAGTTGTTTTCACTTACGCCAATTGCTTCCCACGTCATGTATTCACAGACAAGTGTTATTATAACATGCATGCCTTCATAATATAATAATATATGATTGAAGAGAAATGCAGGGAAAGATTAATTTATCCCAACATTCTATTTGCGTAGAAATAGCTTTAATCTTTATGTGGAAATATTTCAAAATTAATAACAGTTTTACATTAACTTGGATTTCTTTTGACAACGCCTATATATTTAGGTTTAATGGGCTTATAATACAAATTTTATATAAGTCCTCAAGTGGATTTGATCCATCAGTAGTTAGAACTCGAAACGACTACATTGAAAATAATTTTATTGTTATAATATTGTCATTAAAATTGTATTTTCAAGACATGAAAATCCGACATGTATTTATTTGTATGGTAGGACTTCTTGAATTCATTATGCGTTTAAGATATTAGATTTATATACTTTATAAATTCTAAAATAATTTATTACGTTATAATCTCATTTTAAATCATCTTCTTCATTTAAAACAAGGCTGTGGGGGAATAATTTCTCTACTGGAATGCATAATGTATATTTAACATTAATATCCACAATAAGTGAGTTAGAGCATTACCACTAGCTTCCCCATCAAATTTCCTATAATTTAGCTAAAATTATACTTTCCCTAAAACAAAATACCAGCCAATTTAAATCAACTTTCTAAAACCTTGTACATCACATTCCCTATCCATTCTCAATTTTCAACTTTGATCTCAATTAATCTCTTCTCATCTTATCTTAAGAAAACAAAAGAGTCCACAATGGGTGATGACAGCTTGTGAAGATGCTCTTTTAGGAGATACGTGGGCGTGGGGCTGAGTCAGTGTGGTAGAAGTTCTTCTTTAGGCACTTGCATGTGATCATCGTCAGTCACTACAATCACATGAACATGACTCTAGTGCTCTATGCATTTGCAAGCAACTCAATCATGCTCTTTTTTATTTTCTAACATTTTTCACATGCATAATTTTCAACATTTAGATAAGTCCAACAGGTTTTATGCATTGAGAGGAGTAATATTATGCGTGATGCTTTTGATCAATATAATTAGTGTTATAGTCATAATCAGATTTTATCAATATTTTCAAAATATATATTGACGTAACTTCACAGGAATATATATAATATATACTTTATATTAAAATATATTTTCCCCCTATTTTCAAGGTCTCGGTTTTGGATTTTTTTGTAACACTAAGTATAGTATTCTTCTAAAATAAGTGAGGAAATAGCCTTCAAATTGGAGTACAAAATTTCTCTACTGGAGAAAGATACTTGATTTTTCATGAATTTTTCTCAAACGAGGCTTAGGATGCATAATTTCTCTACTGGAATGCATAATGTATAATCAACATTAATATCCACAATGGGTTAGTTACCCCATTCCCATTGGTTCCCCATAAAAGTCCGTACAATTTAGCTAAAAAGTACATTTCTTAAAATTTCTTCAATATGGAACTCATCTTTCAAAAACTTTGTACATCACAAATCCCACTATTTGCTCAATATATAGGAAATGGATAGGTTATGGGGAACCAAATGTGAATCTCTTAGGAACATCCACAACTTCTCTATTCATATAAACAAAAAATAAAACAATAGTGCAAATCACTACTAGTCTCGATCAGAACATAGGCACATAATGAAGTACACATGACATGAATTCTCAGAAAACAGATCCATCATATAGGGAATATTACAAGCCGTACAACACCATAAAAACAAGTGGCGGTTACTAACTAGAAAATGTCAATAAAATCCCACCATTGCAAGGCCTACTACAATAAATAAACAAACATAAAAATTATGATGGCACCAATCCAAGACAAGTCATGCCAACGAGTAACTAGCTAGATAAAAGTTAATTCAGGTAGACCTTCCGAGCCTCATCTACATTTGGCTATAGCGTAGTCAATAAATCAACACCTGCATGCCAAAATTACATAATTTCAACCACCAAGAGGCACTTGGAAATATTTTTAGTCTAAAAGCATTCACATATCCAAAATAAAATCAACAGAACGCTGGGAATAATTAGACCAACAATACTGTGCTTCTACTGTTACTTGTACACAACAAAATAACGAAGAAGTTCAATAAAATGATATAACCAATGGTATAATTCCAAATTTCTTTCAATATATATTACAATAATTTTGCTAATGTATAGGAAACACTATAGAAACTTGAAATTACAAGACCTACCTTAAAATTACTGAAACATAATCTTACCATAATCTTGCTACCCTCAATCACCTATAAAGTACACAAACTTGAAAGATTAAGTAAGAGTATGAAATTAATAATTTCAATATGAAAAATCACAGTACTATGTTAGACAAATGTGTCACAGTCTAATTGGGGGGGGGGGGTAAACTTATTTCATTAATGTGCACCTTCATCAGACGATGTCCTGCAACGAGACTCAAGATCTTCACTGCTACCAGTAAGGGCATCGTTGTATTCAAGGTGCAAATCATCATCAATGAAGTCTTCATCATCTAGAAGGGTAATTGCATCCTCCAATGTTGTATCACCAGCAACATGAATTGGTTCTACGCCAGACCTATGCAAGGGATTCCTCGTGTCATTATCATCATATTCAGGTTCCACATGGACATATGAGGGTTCGTTCTCTTGGAAAGCAACATCATTAAGATTATGCTCTTCATCGTCATCATCATTATTGGCTAATGGTATAGTTGGAACATCATACGTGTTCCTATTGGTCACCCTTTACACAACGGATCAATTACCACGTTTACTATTGTTTAAGGTAAAACACTTGGCCTGCTTGACAGACAAGGGCAAATGGCTCATCCCTATACCATTTATCAGAGGTGTTCACACTAGTTATGTGATCCCCAACTTGTATATCTCTCTTTATATCACCAATATCAAACCAGTCACATTTAAACAAGTATACATAACGCTAACCCATATAGTGTAGTTGCAATATATCAATCAAAACACCGTAAAAATCAATAGGCTTTGATTTGTGTTCCCCTTTAACAACAACCCCACTATTCTAGGTCCAACAATGTTCGCCATGAGACAATGTGTGGAATCTGGTGCCCTTCATGATGCATGCAAAAAATGATGCAACCTATGGGTCTGGTCCACAAGCGATAGCATATATGTCATCAGATACGTCATCAGGATTTGTTGAATGCAGTTCTTAAATCTATCCATATTGGGGTGCAAAAGGTTAGATATTCCATTTCAAAACCAAGTTTGAAGTTAGAGGTGAATCTTAAAAAATGGAAGAAACAAACTCATTCTCGAAACCAAGTTGGGAATTCCTTTTGATGTCTCCGCTCTACATTTGCTCGGGAAATTTCTTTCATCTTCGTATAGTACTCACTAGAAAAATCCACAAAAAAAAAAAAATATTAGTTTGGTCCATACATAAAACATTTCAACTATATTTATATGGTTTATGTGATGGGAAAATCTGAGTACTTACTCTAGGTACTGACTAATCTCTACACAATTATTGAGCACATACCACGTTGCCTTTGCAAGTACAGTCTGATCCAATCGATTGGAGGTCGAGGAGCCCAAAGGACATACCTTCTATGAGAAAATAGGGAAGTCATGGGATATAGTATCTTTATCTATATCCTTGTTTCGTTCCTCTTGATTTTACATGGTCTCGACATCATGGATATACAAGGAGCAGAAGGTCAAGCAATTCAAGATGAACATAGGCTTCAACAATTGAGCCTTCCGGACGGGCCTTATTTCTAACATAACGCTTGAATTTTTTCAAATATCTCTCAAAATGATACATCTACCTATATGAACTGGCCCCCCCAGGAAAGCCTCTCTGGGTAAATGAATGGCAATGTGTACCATTACATCAAAGAAGCTAGGTGGAAAAATTATCTCAAGCTTGCAGAGGACGACAGCAATGTCATATGGTAGTTGCTTCAATACTTCCATCGTCAATGTTTGTGCACACAAAACCTTGAAGAAGGAACTTAACTCGGTCAATGCAAGTAGTATATATCAGGTTGGAAATACCCACCAATTATAACTGGAAGTAATCTTTGCATAAACACGTGACAGTCATGACTTTTCATTTCTGATATCTTTCCATCACCAACTGAAACACATCTAGAAATATTCTAGACAAAGCCATTTGGAAATTTAATAACTGCAAGCCATTCACAGAAACGTCTCCTCTAATCTAAATCCAACGTGTAGGTGCCAAGCAACATGTAGTACCCACTAGCTGAAGGTTTTAGATGTAATTCCTTTCTTAACCCAAGCTCTTCCAAGTCCTTACATGCATTAATAGTGTCCTTATTTTTTCCCTCAATATCCATCAACGTTCCTAAAATATTGTCGCAAATGTTTTTTTCAATGTGCATGACATCAAGATTGTGTCGTAGAGGCAACATTGACCAGTATGGTAATTCAAAGAATATACTTTGTTTAGTCCAATTCAATTCATCTGGCATGTGTTTTCTCTTTCGAGAACATTTGTCAAATTGTACATTACCTAGTTCACTTAGTTGCTGGAGGATAGAAGAAGCCATGAGCTTTGGAGGAGCCAACTGATGATACTCCTTTCCATTGAATGGAGCCTTTTTCTTTCTCCAAGGGTGAGCGGATGGCAAGAAACGACGATGGCCCATATAACAGTGTTTTCTCCCATGTTTTAACCACATTGAATCGGTATCCTTGTTGCATAACAGACACGCCATCTATCCCTTTGTGCTCCACCCAGAAAGATTGGCATATGCAAGAAAATTATTGATAGTCCACAGTAGTGCAACATGTAAGCGAAAGTGTTCAGACTTTGATGCATCGTAGATATCTACACCGTCCTCCCATAACTCTTTTAGTTCATTGACTAAAAGTTGCAAGAAAACATCGATGTCGTTTCCTGGTGCTTTTGGGCCAGGAATGAGAAGGGATAATATTAAGTACGGTTCTTTCATGCATAACCAAGGGGGCAAATTGTATGGCACGAGTATCACTGGCCATATGCTATAAGGTTTGCTCTTATTATTGAACGAGTTGAACCCATCACTTGCTAGCCCCGTCTGACATTGTGAGCATCTCGGGAAAACTAACTGTGGTCTTGATCAAATTGTCGCCACATCTTAGAATTAGTAGGATGCCTTAAAGTGCTATGGTCTTCAACTCGTTGTTCTCTATGTCATTGCATGGACTTTGCTATATTTCTCGACATAAATAGTCTTTGTAACCTTGGCCTCAGAGGAAAGTATCGCAATACCTTTGGGGAATCTTTCTTTTTTCCCCTCTGGTTGACACCCACCTTGGCTCCTCACATTCAGAACAAACTTCTTTGTTCATACCGTGTTTCCAAAATAGCATGTAGTCATTTGGGCAAGCGTCTATCTTCACATAACTAAAACCCAAACCACGCTCTAAGTGTCGGGTCTCATGGTATGAATTAGGTATCTCAATATTTGGAAAAGATGTCTTTAACAATTGTAAAACCATGTTAAATGATTTTATAGTCCACCCACCAACTGTTTTTATATGAAGTAGCTTGACTATAAACGAGAGTTTAGAAAACTTCTCACAAGCTGGACAAAGAGGACATCTCGCATCCTCGAACAATTGGTAAAATGTTTTAGACTGTCAATCACTCATTATGGGCTGTGAAGTATAACCATATTCACCAAATGTATTTTCAATGTTTAAACCAGCCCGAGTGTCCTCTATCATCTCATCCATATCATCAACAAAATTATGACATTCATTAAATGTATCATCATCACCATCTGACGAATTCACACTCCAACTTTCATCCTCCCCATGAAATATCCAATGTGTATAACTTGGATCAATACCTATCGTGAATAGAGGATCTTCAACTTCATGAATTGGTAGGACTAGGTTATTACGGCATCTCCGACATGGACACCTAAAGGTAGTTCTCCCAGGAGCATGGGCTTTTGCCATTGTGAGTAGATTATTAATCCTTTCACGTATTCACATGAGGTAAACTTGTTTGGGACGTGCATCCAAGTCTTGTCCATTTGAACCTCAATCGATTAAAGTGGCAGAATGAAACCTTAAGCAGAACAATGAAATAATTAAGCTAGTTTGTTATTTCCTTATTTATTAACCAACATCAGAATAAGGAAATTAATACTTTCAAACACCCTAATGAAGTATAATTATTTCACCTTATATAAAGCATGCATAACTTCAATTAGAATTTGTTTATAATTGAAGTTGTTTGTGCACCCAAAGGGAAACTGATATGCCAGCAACATATCATCAAGAAACACATGTAAAAACTTGATGACATTAGTCATTAATGAAAATACACACACACACACACACACACACACACACACATATATATATGTACATGCTGATAACATAAGTTATTATGATTTATATATGATTTAGATGTGTCATGAAAGATCTATAGAATTTGTGATCTATGTTGCACAATTCGAAATATCTTATTCTCTTTTCATCCTTAAGGTAGCTGATGAACTTGTATGTATGTTTGATCAATTCACTTGCATAAATTTAACAAGGAGAGGGTGAGATCGGGGAATAAATAGCCCATGGAAGAATTCTCTCTTTGTAAACATTAAAATGTATAAGGAGCTGCAAGGGTTGATATATTCATCAGTACTACCTTATAATTAAGGATATATAGTGCTGGAGATAAGAGGAATACACGTCTTTAATATAGACAATTAGGAAAAAAAGCTAAAGCATAATTCAAAATGTCTTCCAGCCCTCTCCTCCTAGTCCTACGTATCTCAGTTTTATGTTTTTTTAAAACATAATTAATATGATATCTTACCAAGATAAAATTCTGTTAATTGTCGAGGCTACTAATTATTCTGTTAATTTCGCATTCCCTGCTTATATATAGACAATATTGATGAATAAAGGCTGATTTCACCATGATATAGTAGATTCACACTGCAAAGTTCTTAAGGAAATAATTATCATTCAATTATTATGATTCCATCTTCAGTGTCTGCCTATATATGTTCAACATGGGCTAAATAATCTCAAGATTACAACCTATAGCTGGATAGGATACTTCAAAGAAATTGGCCTCTTTCAATCGTGTGGGTAGATATTGGAAAACAATACTAGAAGAAATTGGGTCCATCTATGTATAGACCCATTTCCGTTGAAGGAGATCGTTCG
Source organism: Cyclocarya paliurus (assembly GCA_029856935.1). NCBI lineage: Eukaryota > Viridiplantae > Streptophyta > Magnoliopsida > Fagales > Juglandaceae > Cyclocarya > Cyclocarya paliurus. The sequence goes on from CM056953.1 coordinate 30,590,853, forward strand.
CTTACCATACTAGCTAGAGAAAGCAGGATGAGCATGGGCTAGTATGGCAAGAGGGCAGGGCTGTCGAATCAAAGTTGGCCAGTCGAATCAGTAGAAAAATCCTAGAGAGAGAAAGAGTTGGAGTGAGAGTGAGAGTATTGAATATAGAGAGAGATCAGAGTTGATCAAGATCAGATCAGATCAAACGGAGGAGAGAGAGGCTGAAGGAATTTTACTGGTTAGGAGGCAACAACGCATCAGTAGCCTCACGGTGGCAGGAGCGGCCCAACCAATTTCAGACCAAAGTGACCAAAACCATCATGGAAGCTCACGAAAAATTAGGCAAGAAATTACCCGCGTAGAATGGAGGGGTTCCATTGATTTCGGTTATATACCATGGTTTGTTGCAGCGATCATGGAATCGCCACAATAAGCCATTTACAATGGTGCTCTGTTTTCGTTGGGAACAAAAGATTACTGTAGTCTTGTTGCGAAGATTAAAATCAACATAATAGAAAATACTTTCACCACTATAGATATACCTTTTGCGTCGGTAGTGTTTGCCACACATATTTTTGCCGCTATATAATTTGCTACGATTATACTTGCATTGAAAATATAAACACCAATTTGTGGCGCACAGTTTTCGCCACAATACATTTATCATACGACAAGCCAACAAAGCGTCGAATATAGCTCCTCTGTTTTCTGTGATTTTAATTCGGGCATTAACATTTCGCCGCAAAAAGTTGAAGTTTGCGGCGCAGACAAAAATCGACTGCAAATATATGCTTGAACTGTAAATGAAGGTTTGTTGTGACCAAATGTGTTCGCCAGAAATTAAAAATGCAGCAAAAAGCATTGATTGTTGTAGTGGGAGAAAATTACATTTGAGCATAAAAAGTGAGGTCATTCAAATATTGGCTAAAAAACCATTCGGTTGTTATTAGAATTTTTCTAAGTTTTAAAAATATAATGTTTAGTTGTAAAAATAATCAAAAAATTACAATATCTATTTGCATAAAGATTTGGGGATCCAATTATTATTATTTATTTTAAATGGAATTAGTGGTGTTCAAAGATGAAGAAATTTCATCCCAAAAAATTGTGTTTGAATGGTATTATTGGCGTTTGAGCACATATTAGCTAGGGACGAAAAACATTTTGTCAAAAAAATCCATTCGAAAGCTTCTGGAATAGGTTGTAAAAATTTCATCTCAGAGAAAATCTTTTGAGATGAAATTTTGAATTTTGACCCAAAACGATTTTTGGCATGGAACTTTTGGGACAAATTGTGGATGGAATTTTTTTCATCCCAAATTGATTTCAAGGACAAAATGGAAAGTTTTTGGAACAAAAATACTCATCTTTAAAAGGAAATTTTTTTGTAGTGATTTTCATTATTCCACAATATGGTATGAAATGATTGATAGATAAGTAAAAAATAATAAATAACTTTTCAATCATGAAATGTTACATTAGAGATGATGAAAAAAATATAATAGATGACATTTTTTTCTTTAAAATTATAAATTTACTATAATAGCAATATATAAACACAAGTATAAGTATTCATAATTTTCATTCATAATTGTTCAAAGTCAAGACGTTGTTGATAAAGTGAAATAAGGGAAACAAACATTTTGAGACTTCCTTTAATTTTCCCTTTTTACTGAACAACCAAATAAAGGGTGTAGACTGGACCAAGCCGGGTCAGAACCCAAGGCCATGAAGAAAGTTGACAGATGAGGTTGTATCAACTTTTTACTTTCAGTTCTTCTATACACAGTCGTCCCATATAGATGTCGTGCAGTCGGCTGACATGGCATCATGCCATGTCAGCTGCTATTTTATATATATATATATATATATGAAAATGAAAACAAAAGCAGAAAAACCCATTTCCCTTTCTATTTCCCACTTCTAAGGGTGCAAGATAGTGATCTTCAAGCGTTGAAGCTCGAACAAAAACAAATGTTCATCTCATCCCTTAGACTGTTCATCTCTCAGTCTAAAATAGGCAACTTCCTTTATGAGTTTCTAGCACCTACGAGACAGGATAATTTTGTTTCACATATTCTATTTTGTATTTCCAGATTGAAAAAAGTTTTTTCTTCCAAAAAATGGTCTTGTAAGTTTCTACACCATTTTTCTACAAAGTTTTAAGTCTCTTCCTTTGTTAATATTTCTCCTTCTTTCCAAAAATTCAGTTTTTGTTCTTGAAATAGTGAGAATTTGCGTATTTTTCATTTTAGAGTATCAGGTTGTAATGAGGCTGACTAGTTTTGGTAGGGAGCTGCAATTCCGATGAGCTTTGATTGCCATTTTCATATTAGGCGAGCACGGGGGGACTTTTGTATGATTTTTCTAACTTGTCACTGTAGCAGCTGATAAATGGTCTGGTCTCGGGATAGAGGATAGGGAAAGGTCTTGCCGTCTTGTAGCATGGGTCTAAGGAGAGAGAGGGAACGTCTTGCAGTGTGATTTGAGATGGAGGAGATGGAAGGGTCTTGCAGTGGGACAAATGAAAACTCAAAATAAATAAAACGCAGCGTGCTTTTTGCTAACTCAGCAGCAGTTTACAAGGCGCTTGAGGCAGACAACTGTCTTAAGCATTTTTTTTTTGCTTTTGTAACTTTTGTAAGAGAAAAATGCATCTTTTATTTTGGGTTTGAATTTATTTTTCTTTTTTTTACTCACTTATTTTTTTAATAATGATATTTGTACAACTATTATACAATATATTTTAGAATTATCTAATATAACAGTACAACTTCCTAAAATTAGTTGAATTTTAAAACATAAATAAAATTTAATTGTAAAATAGTTGTATAATAGATCATGTGTATCAATACTCTTTTATTTTTATTAGTTCAATCGTGTTGCTAAAAAAATTACAATTGAAGAAGCTCCCTTTTTACACCTGCCAATTGAAAACTAACACCTAATATTTTCATTGATTTTTATATATATATATATATATATATATATATATATATAAGATGTGCCCAATCTTATCTTCATGTTGTCTTCTTCACCATGGATATATATGGTGAGGGATGCTATTTATCATCCCATATCACAAATTTTACATATTTTAATATTATTTTTTAAATTATCCTAGTACCCCTGTATGGTTATGTAGCGGAAATATCTACCAATTCACTAAACAAATTGGTTATCTTCAAGTATGCAATTAATAACATAAAATAAATAAACTTGCTTGAAACAAAAATTGGTTATGAAGGGAAATCTTTTAAATAACTCTTGAAAGGTAAACCCTACGGGGTAGCCAAATTCAGGAAAGTCAATCATATTATTTGAAAATCAATAACAAATACTCATCAATTACAAAACCTTTACAACTTGACTTTTACTTGCCCAGACAAATGACCCGTTTGTCTTCTACTGTGGTAGCAGCCAGAACTTCTGGCAATTTTCAAATAATTCCTTTCCTCTTGGAACTCTAGTGGCTAAAATTCAATCAACGATCCTCCACGCTTGAAAGACGATCACACTCAAAAAGAGATTACAAATAAGAAAATTCACTAAGGAATTTTCTCACCAAAATATGCATTAGAAAGTGCTCTAAAAAATATGTAAATTTAAATCTCTATAGATCTTAACTAGTAAGATCCTTTAAATAAACAATCTGAAAAGAGTCACAGTTGAAGTAGAATTCTACTGATAGGCAGAGACAGTCGCGAGAATGTTTCTTGACTGATTGCTGACATGTTGCGATAACTCTTCTCTACAGTAACTAATTTCTGTTCAGCTTCTATTCTGGATAAGTTCAGATCCTTATGGACTGAAATTTCATATGATTGACTTATCTAAACAACCTTAAGGTCTTCTAGATAAACTCAATGTTGTTAAAGATAAAGTCAACAATTATTTTACATTCATCCAAATTCAAACTTATAATGATAGGATAAACCTTATAATTTTAGTCACCTAGTCCTATCCAACTTATCAACTAAGTCACCTAGTCCTAGTCAAAGTTTTGCATCTACAATCTCCCCCTTTGGCAAATCAGTGACAAACTCTTACATCTACAATCTCCCCCTTTGGTGGATTGGTGACAAAATCAATTTTGATGAATATAATATAGACCTGTCAAAATAAAACCAGCAGACCAAGAAACTGAGTAGAAATTCCAAAAGAGTAATCAAGAATAAAAAATACTGACATAGAACAGTGACTAAGATTAGTACTCTCATTATTTACAAGATATAAAATCTAAGTCAAAATCTAATAATGTTCTAGTCCAACGTCAAATTATGTCCAGCAACAATAAACTTTCTCCCCCTTAACATCATTCAACTCCCCCTCAACAAATTTATTTCAGCAGCAAATTTTTCAACTCCCCCTCAAAAACACACTACTCAAACTCCCCCTAAAATTAACAATAGCAAAATATTTTAATTTGCTCTAATACTCCTCCTTTTTGTCACTAATCTGACAATATTTATAAGAGAAACTCCCATGTGTATGCCTAGATGAAAATACTAAGAAAGGCATCATCAAAAACTCTCATGGGTCTCAACTTCTCATGGATTAAATGCACTCGATGTATGAGCATGAATGTATGTCAAACAATGAGCAAATGATTGAGACAACTTGGTTGAGACAAAAAATCAAACACTTGGTATGCACTGAGATAAAACTGAAATGTATAATCACATATCTCACAAAAAATCATCCTCAATACATGAATAAAATACTCTTATATGATCAACTATGTCCATGCCCACTATGCCCAAACAAAATTGTAGCCTCAACATCACAAATCAACAATCAAAATTCCAACTTTTAGGTATAGATATGCCGAAATCTAGAACTGGAAAGAGAGAGTCATTGGAATAAACTCAAAATCTTACTGTAAATCCATGATGGAAGGCCTTTAGTCAAGAAACTCATACTCGAGTATTTCTCCCAAGCAAATCGAAGGAGATATGGAAGAGATGAGGAGGGCTACGGCTTGCGTATAGAGTGTCATGAGCCGTGTATCAAGGGACTTAGAGAAATCAACTCGGGGCTGGGTGTATGACTTAAGTCACATAAGTGACTAAGGACCGTGCACGTGCTTTGTGCCTTAGAGTCCTACTAGGACTTAGAAACAAAACAGAGACCCAACACTGGGACTTATGCCAATAAAACAAAAATCGAATCTTTGACTTCAACCAACATCCAATACTTGCCCAACCAAAAATTATATTTTATATTTTTATCATTTTGTTTATTTTACATCAAAATAATAAGTAACAAAAAAATAATAAAAATGGAAAAAATAATCTTTTTCTTTTATATATAAACGTGAAGCAAGTAACATACCTAGATGCATCTTAGTTCAAACATAATGTTACTCACGAAATAAATTCAATCGAGTACACGCTCTTATTTGCAACAATCACTATGTATGTTCACACCTTATAAGATCATCAATATCAAAGTTCATGTGAGTGTGTGAGTGAGCAAACTTATATTAAAAAATAATTTTTTATTTCTTTTTCTCTTCAACATATTTTTGATAATATTAATCACGAGAATTTTCTTCTTATAGATGCTCCCAAGAGTTTTTCACTTACCTCAAAAGTCAAACTTTATGCTAGAGTCTAGATACATGAGTATCTCCTCCAAACACTTGTTTGCACAACCCCTTTCATATCCATTTTTGTTACTCATCTTTTTCCACAATGATTTAAGCCACGATTCTTTCTATAAAGACTTAAGGGATAGATCTATGTATGGTGTGTCTTTTTCCGCAATGATATAACACCGACTTTTTCTATATGGATCAACTATTTGTATTTGGCAAGGGAAGAACTCTTTATTATTATAATAGATTCAACTAGTATTAGTCAATTCAAAGAATGGACTCCCTCTATGGTGAGCATCTCAATAATAAATATAGAACTTAATTATAATATAAGTTTCTCACAATGTTTTGTAAATGAATTTTGTCAAGATGACCCAAAGGGTTAGTATGCACAAAGTAGAGAGATGCATAAGTTCAAAATTTTTATTTTATGAGAACATATGTGTTCAAAACTTTGACATATCAAGCATGAATTTCTCAAAAAAAAAAAATTAGAACCAAACCAAAAAACACATTTTTTATATTATTTATTAAAAACTAAAATAAAAAACATAACTTAAAAATAGAAAAATAAAATGCATGTTCTAGACTAATAGAATGAAATGCAAGGAATGTAAGAACATGCAAGTGGTCCTATCAATTAATGTGACATGTCATCTTTTTTGACCACCCACTTTGTTTTAAATTTTGGCCTATTATTTTCTTTAATACCACTTTGTATGATCTTTTCTTTATTGTGAAATCAAAGTTCTGCTAATTCACCAAGTTTTAGAGTTATGAAAGTAATTTGTTGACTTATCTCATCAACTTGATTTTCTTGAGTATTTTCCTCCCTTTTTAACTTTCTTTCACCTTCATTTTTCTTTACTTTATTCAAGTTAAAGCAATATGGCTTTATATGACCCAGAATACCACAATAATAAAAAGTAGGAATAAACTTACCTTGGTTGGGCTTCTTTGTCATTGATCTATCATATGAGGCCCTCGGAGCATGAGTGGAGTTTCCTCATCTTAACTTCCTTTAACAAATATAATACTTTTTAATGAAATGACAGTGAATGATGAGCCTTTAAGTTCCATACCTTGGGAAGTCATATACCCCAAACCCGTACGATCACAACTAGATTTTTGAAAACTCAACATCTCTTCTGATTTTTGTGTTGCTATTTTTTGCTTGCACTCCTGAAACTTTTCTAATTCTTTTTCAAGTGCAGTATTTTGATATTAATACTTCAACACCAGAAATTGTTAATGCCTCAAAGAGATTGTTGTTCTCATTGATTGAGTTGTATTATTGCATATTTTATACACTTAAGACCAATATATTTTTAATTGTTTTATTATTTTATCATTGGTTTTAGATGGATAAATAATTAAAAGGCATAAATTCAAGTTGTGAATTAAATTGATTAAATAGCATAATTTATGCTTGAGTTTATAACTTGTGATTTAATTGAACAATAATTTCTCACATGCACAACAAACTTTTAATATTTTAGTCTAGTTTTATTTTATCTTTATTTATTTATTTTCTTCTTCTAGTTTTATTCTACTTTTTTTTTTTTTTTTTTTTTGTTTTTCAGGCTCCTCCAAAACGACATGTAGTTTATCCATAACTACATGCCGTTTGGGCCTTCGTCAACCTCAGCGCAGCACTGAGCTGCCTTGCGCGTAGTGACTCCACCGCAGCACCAAGCTTCTCCGCCGGCCACCAGCAACACCAGACGACGCCGGCGATCAGTTCTCCACCACCATGCACGGCCCAGCCACCCTCGGCTCAGCACCACTTCATGCATGCACCATGCACGGCCTGCACGTCAACCCGCTGCACGTCCATCGCCATGAGCAGCTACACCTGTGCTTCCACCTTCACGTTCGGCAGCACCACTTCATGCATGCACCATGCACGGCCTGCACCGAAGGCACCCAGCCTCCACGCTGCACTGCATCCGTAGGATCGGCAACAACGCTTCACGGCCAAAAACCCAGCAAGCACCACCTTCCGAAGCCAGCACCACCTCCGCCAGCCTCCATGCATGTGTTCGGAGCATGCACAGCCGCAGCCCACATGCACAGCTCAACCGAAACCAATCCCCTGTTTTGACACCGAAAAAACAGAGCAAGTTTCCAGCTCTTCCACCCGCTGCCTCCTTAGCCACACACGTCGCCAGCCTCACCCGAAGCCACCACACTGCCTAGCCATGCCAGACGCACGAAAGAGAAAGAAAAAAAGAGGTGAAAAGCTTCGGTTTTCATCGGACGCTGCACAGGAACGACGCACGGAAAAAGAAAGAAATAAATAAATAAATAGACAAGTCGGTTGGAGTTCGGTGCAGCAAGAACAAGAGTTGGAAGAGATAGAATGAAAGAAAGAAAAATAAACCGAAACAAAGAAGAATAGGTTCGGTGCAGTGCATATGTTCGGTGATAGCAGTTCGGTGCAAAAGAAAATAATGCACATGCATTTCGGCTAGACTCAGTGGAAGGAAGGAAAGAAAAAGAAAATATCATTCGGTGCATGCATGTCGTTCGGTGTAGCAGAAAGTAAGGAAAGAAAAGAGAAAAAAAAAAAAAAAAAAGATAGGCAACGGACGAAATGCATGCATGCGGGGCCAGTAAAATGCAGTGATGCATATAGAAAGAATCACGGACGAAACATTGAAAATAAAATAAATGAAGAGCAACAAATAAAGACAGATGCACATGCAGCGACAAATGGAATAATTTTGAGTGGGGAACATGGCAGCTAAGTGATGTTCACTTATGTCCTTCTTTGATGCCTATATAAGGGGGTGTTAGTCTGCAGTTGGGGTGTGTGGGAAGTGAGTTAGAAATTAGAGAGTCTGAAGTTAGAGTTAGAGAGTTAGTCAGTCGTGGTGTTAGAGAGTGTCAGTGAGTAGTGAGTGAGTTAGAATGTTTTCAGTGTGATTTTAGAGTTAAAAATTCAGAAAAAAATAGTAAGTGAATTTTTATAGTCAATTTTTATTTTTCTGAGTTCAATTTTTAATGTCATGTAATTTATTCATCAGTCAGTTTCAATGTATGGCTCAGTGAATTTTATTTTTGTAAGTCTTTATTTTCAGTTTTGAGTTTGTTTAGTGAGTAAATTTTCAATCCTTTTTGATAAATGTTGAGAGTCCATTTTATTTTTGAGAGTTTACATTAATTGGTAGTTCAGATTTTTGGGTTGGAGAACACAGTCTCCATTTCCAAATATCGAGTTTATTCCGTACAATTTTTGTTTTTATTTAATTTCGAATTACTGTCATTTAATTTTCTCGCACTTTTAATTTCCTGCAATTTAAATTTATGTCATTTAATTTCCTCGCACTTTTAATTTCCTGCAATTTAAATTTATGTCATTTAATTTTCTTGCATTTTTAATTTCCTGCAATATAAATTTATGTCATTTAATTTCCTCGCACTTTTAATTTCCTGTAATTTAAATTTATGTCATTTAATTTTCTCGCACTTTTAATTTCCTGCAATTTAAATTACTGTCATTTAATTTTCTCGCAATTTCAATTTCTTGCAATTTAAATTACAGCCATTTAATTTCCTTGCACTTTTAATTTCCAGCAATTTTAAGGTATTGTCTTGTATTTTAATTTCTTTTACTTTCCATCATCCACGCAAAACTAACAAACATGAATCTAGTCCATGACTAGTAAATTTTTATTTCCATTGTATTCTCACATTCATTGCACATATCATCATTTTTATTTTTATTTTCTCTCATTGTAACTATTTCCACAATTTTACACGAGTTTGATTTTTAAGCACTTTCCCTGTGGAGACGATCTAGGAATTTATTCCTAATTACTACGCGACACGCTCCTGCACTTGGGATAGCCTTTGGGCTGCTCATTTTCGAACGAGTCACTCATTCTCCACAATAGTAAATTTATTATACAGCTTCTTGTTGAGTTTCTTTAATTTGATCACTTCTTCACACATATCATTGTATGCTTCCTGTAAACTTAGTTTTTGGTCAGCATCAACAAGTGATACATCCGAATCACTATAATTACATCCACTTTTAAATTTTGTTAGTGCAATCTCAGGAAAATCATTCACAATAGTAGAAAAAATCATAAAATATTTTTCTTCAGCAGATGATGAGCTTAAATTTTCAGAATCTGAACTATCACCAAGTATGACATTCAACGCTTTTCCTTTACTTTCTTGAAATTTGGACATTCAATTCTTATGTGGTCATAACTAGAACATTCATAGCACTTTATTTTATCATTATTATCAAATTTTTTATAATAATTTTTCTTTGCAAAAAATTATTTACCTTGCTTTGTTTTCCATTAGTTTTCTTGTTAAACAAAAATTTTCTGAATTTTTTTGCAATAAGATCTATATTCTCATTGTTAAAATTTTCTTCATTAGAAAAATTATCTTGATCCTCTTTTACTATTTTTAAAGCAATGGATTTACCTTTTCTTGTTTGTAAGGAACCGACCAGCTCTTCAACCCTTATTGCATCCAAATCCTTACTTTCCTCAATGGCAGTAACCTTAGGCCAAAATCTTTCAGGTGGAGACCTCAAAATCTTTTTCACGACCTTTGAATCTTCCATCTTCTTACCGAGATTAAATCTGGAATTAGCAAAATCGTTAAGCTTAGCATAAAAATCATTAAAATTTTTATCTTCCAGCATCATAATCTCTTTAAATTTTGAAGTAAGCAATGTCAACATGATCTACAAATGCACGGATCACACTCGAATGAGTGAACTATGCTCTAATGCCAATTGAAATTACCCAAATACCCTTGTATGATAATGCAGTGGAAATATCTACTAATTCACTAAACAAATTGGTTATTCTTCAAGTATGCAATTAATAACATAAAATAAATAAACTTGCATGAAACAACGATTGGTTACTAAGGGAAACCCTTTAAAAAATTCTTTAAAGGTAAAATCTACGGGACAACCAAACCCAGGAAAGTCGATCTTGTTATTTGAAAATCAATTTCAAGTACTTATCAATTACAGAACCTTTGCAACTTGACTCTTGCTTGCCTAGACAAACGATCCGTTTGTCTTCAACCACGGTAGCAACCAGAACCTCTGGCAATCTTCAAATATTGTCTTTCCTCTTGGAACTCCAGTGGCTGAAACTCCAGTGGCTGAAATCCAATCAACAATCATCCACACTTGAAACACGATCACACTCAAAGAGAGATTACAAATATGAAAATTCACTAAGGAATTTTCTCACCAAAATATGCACTAGAAAGTGCTCTAGAAAATATGTAGGTCTAAATCTCTATAGATCCTAACCAGTAGGATCCTTTAAATAAACAATCTGAAAAGAGTCTCAGTTGACATAAAATTTTACTGACAGGCAGAGACAGTTGCGAGAATATTTATTGACGGATTGCTAACATGTCGCGATAACTCTTCTCTACAGTAACTGATTTCTGTTCAGCTTCTGTTCTGGATAAGTATAGATCTTTATGGACTCGAAATTTAGGTGACTGACTTATCTAAACAATCTTAAGGACTTCTAGATAAACTCAATGTTGATAAAGATAAAGTCAATAATTATTTTATATTTATCCAAATTCAAACTTATAATGATAGGATAAACCTTATCATTTTAGTTACCTAGTCCTATCCAACTTATCAACTAAGTCACCTAATCCTAGCCAAACTTTTGTATCTACAATTTTTTATTTTTTTATTTTTATTTTTTATTTTTGTTAAACTAATTGAGTTGTTCTACTGATCATTCATGCACTACATATTTGTTATAGAAAAAATGAAAAATAAAATAAAATAATTGTGGTGTGTAGGAATGATAAGTAGAATTGTTTATTTTGGATTGGATATTTGGTTGAACTCATTACTCTTATTCATGAAGATCATGGGGTATGAAGAAATCGGCCGTAGTAGGATTCTAGAGATGCAATTTTGATGAAGACTACGAGGAGTGTAAACATCGCGATGAACCAACATGGAACCAGATTCTGAACCAAGCATCGTAGACAAATCAATTTATTGTGGAGGAAATGAACCGATTAGAGAAGAAATTTTAGATACTATTTGGATAGTGAGTTGAGATTAAAGTTGAATAAAATATTATTATAATATTATTATTATTTTGAAATTTGAAAAAATTAAATTTTAATTTATTATATTTTGTATGAAAATTTAAAAAAATTATAATAATGATATAAAATGAAATGAAACGAAACATTTCTTATATCAAACGGGGCTTAATCTTGGTTAAATAATACTTTTCTCCTTTTTCCTGAAAGCCAAACGGAGGGAAAAAAAAAAAAGTAAAAACAGTGTTACGGAAAGCTTTAAGGTAGAAAAGAAAAGACGTCGTTTTATAAAGAATTGAAAAGCAATATTAAAAGAGGATTGAAAAGTGGCCCATGCAGGTCTCGAACCTGCGACCTTCGTATTATTAGCACGACGCTCTAATCATTACTGGTTCGAATCTTAACAGCTTCCAATTTGCATTTCACGAGTCTCTTTCCTTTCATCCTCGTAATTTCTCGTTTCTTCAGTATTTTGTTTCTCCAGATTCCCCTCGAAATGGCAGCAATTTACAACTTCTACATTATCAATAAGTCTGGTGTCTTGATCTTCCGCAAGGTCGGTTCCTTTTTGTTTCTCTCTTTGTCACAGGCTAGACTTGGATATTGTTTTCTATTTGTTTCCCGACAAAATATTTCTTTTTTGAAAAAGAAATTCTCTTGAAGAAACTGGGTAGTAGTGAGAAAGACTAGCCTTTAAGTTTTGAGTTCGAATCAAACTGTTTTGGATTCTTAGATTAAGGAATAATTGATTTTCTCTCTTCTTCAATTTTTTTCCAGCTACCAACACAGATGGGTATTCTGTGTTTGTGTGTCTATGCGTGTGTCGAAGAAAACTTCCAATTTTCTTTGGAATCTTTGTCTAGTGAAAGAGTGGTCGCTTCTAGCCATTACCAAGTCTAAAATTTGGCTAGAATTTTAACTTTTGGCTATAATATCAATTTTTGATTAGATGAGTCCACATTAGATTAGCTATTTTAAAGTCGAAATAATAATATAATATTATATATTTTAATATTATTTGACAATTTTTTTTTTTTATAAATTTTGCAAATACACTTCATATATTTTAATAATATTTGAAAAAAAAGTTTTTAGAGATAATTCAAAGGTTTTTAGAGATAATTCAAAGAAGTAGATCATCAACTTAATTAGCATGTTCAAGAACCTATGAAAAAAGAGCACTTCATGTTTAATTTTTTTTGAAAAAAAAAGAAGAAAAAACTGCATTCTTTTAGTCCATATTCACTTCATGTTTAATGCTCATACTCTGAATTCATATAAAAGAATTCACAAGATTCCAGCACATTCAAGTCCAAATTCACAAGATTCCAAATTCACAAGACATAGTCCACACAATCCACAAAGCACTCGGTAAATCATTCAACACTTGATTTTCTAGGATATAAAAGAGCACCTGCACTTGAAAATGTTCTACAAATCCTCTCTTAGTTTTTCAATAGAGGTCTTTCTTGAGTAACCGTTTGAAACCACTTGTGTAAGAGGGATGCGAAAGATTTATTTACAAAAGAATCTCCCTACTTTATGCTGTGAAGAATGGACCTGGATTCATCCTCAGATAATTGAGCTGAAAACCACATGATTACGCACTTAAGCAATCCAAGTGGCATTATTATATTAAGGCTCATATACAAAAGTCTCTGCTGCAATTCATGGCAGTAGTTCTTGCTAATAATGGGAATACCTGTTAGAAACTGGACAAAGGGTCAAATGATGGCAATATGAAAAACATTCCTAAATAACATATTGATGCAAGTATTGAGAAGGAACTTTTGGAATTCATTACCTCCATTTCTTGAAAGGCAAACTGTTTGTTCACTTCCAACAAGAAAGACTCAAGTTCCCTGCAAAGATTCTCCATAAACATGCACAACGATATACCATTTTGAGAAAGGAATTTTACCCGGATAACTATTGAATCTAAATTTGAAAAAAAGCGAATCTGAATCTGAAGGAGAAACTGAGGGAATGAGAAAATGAAAACAGCCAATGTGGGTGTTTTTTCTCACATTTCCTTTCGATTTGAACTTGCATTGGCAAATGGCTAGGCCATTGCCAATGCTCTTAGGTTCTTTCCAGGAAAATTTTCAATTTTCCATGAAACTATTTCAATTATGTACTTTCAAGCCTTGCGTTTGTTTAATATTACGTATAAAAAATAATGAATTTTTTTTTTTATTGGGAATGCGGCTTGTTTCATGAAATTTGTTTGTGTACACCTGCACACTTGACAATTAGGACTATGGATCTGCTGGACGGATGGACACTAATGATAGCTTAAGGGTGGCGAGTATATGGCACTCGATGCATGCGATCTCTCAGCAGTTATCACCAGTAGTAGGTTGTTTAGGGTTTGAGCTCCTTGAAGCGGATACATTTGATCTCCATTGCTTCCAATCACTTATCGGAAAATTTTGATTTAACAACATACAATGGATCAAAAACAGCAATTTTTAAGGCTGTTTTATAGTAGGCGTTAATTATATACAAGAAACTCGACAATTAGTCACGCAATAACGTGTTGGTAATCTCTCAAGCCTCATCCGATTACCAACGTTTGTTAGTTACTGTGTTAAGTTTTTGTTAATAGTGTTGTGTCATCTCAAGCTTTGTTGAGGTTGTGATCTAGGAGATTTCAAGATGAAAAATTTATGCATGCTTGATGCTGGAGATATTACATCCCCCTTCATTCTTGGTACAAATTACAACCCCCTTCATCTTCCTCGCCCTCTAGTTGGCAGTTGGCATGCCTTTTATGCTTTTGTGCTTCTTGGTTGCAATGCATCTAGTGATGGTTCTCGTCCCTTCAATCAAATGGATTACAGTTTTGGTATTACTGGCCTTCTTTAGGAAGCCCAGAAGAACTTTGGTTGTGGAAGTGAGGAAGAGATTTTTATTTTGGTGCAATAATTCACCTAAATTTTGCTTATTTTCATTATGGTGCTGGCTACTACCATTCCTTTCATCCAAATTTGATCATCAAGAAATCTGTTGGCAATAACTCATCCAAGGTCTACCATGCTTTTCTTTGGGGTGGAATTGGGGAAGAAGCCAAGTTCCACCTTGTTAGTTGGGCCAAGGTTTGCTTCACAATCTCTTTTGGAGGATTTGGGTGTACGAGGACCTATAATAAGGTCTTTCTTGAGCAGTGGTTTGCGTGATATCGTCAAGAGGAGGAGGTTTTGTGGAGGGATTTTGTTGATTCTAAGTATGGGAGCGTTTGGTGGGGGGTACTTCAAATTTGAGGTAGGACTGGGCTCTTTCAGATTGCAAATGATAAGAAGGCTATGGTGGCAGATTTGATGGACAGCCCCAATGGCTCATCATAGTGGAACATCTGTTTTATTTGGGCTTGTTTGAACACTTGGAATATTTCAAAATATCTATAAATGGTAGATAATTGGTTTATGAATAGTAGTGAAGTGCTTTGAATTTACATTCTTTATTGAGTTTTGGCAAAGGAGGGTGGAGGACCTATATTGGTAACAAGCCCATTCTAAATAAGAGAGCCCAAAGATGAAGGGAGCCCAATGTAAAAGGCCCTTAGTTGAATAAAAGAAGTTAGAGGGCCCAAGGTCCAACAGAGTCGTACATTCGCCTACCACCTCTTTTGTAAAGGTAAGGATCTCATGAAAATATGTGATTGGTTCAGTTATAAGACGTACCAAAAAGGTCGGCATCACAAACTAAAAAACTCTGCATCAGATAAACATCACGTCGGAGCCTATATATATATCCCATGTAACCTTCAATAAAAGGGGCATCTTATTTGGAGTTTTCCTCGGCGAACCACACCGACCATATTTTGATTCTTGTGCAGATTAACAGTTGCAATTAGGAAGTGGGACACGTCCTTTACATTGGCGCCGTCTGTGGGATCTGTAGTTTTCTTGCATGGTTCTCACATGCCAACTGTAACCCGATTTGTAGCAAGCCAAGCAATGGAACCATCTATAGAAACACGGCTGGCAGTGGTTGAGGAAAAATTGAAACAAGCACTTGAAGTAATGGAGGCCCTGAAGAAGGAAAACAATGACCTGCAGCAGAGGAATGCTGAATCCAGCAATACCGCCATACCCGCCCATAGTGGGCAGGGTGAAGGAGAAGAGCTGTCTAACATGGAGTCAAATCTGGGGCCAACGGAAAAAGAGAATATGCATGACGAGCTAAAAGAACTGGCAAAAAAATATGATGAAATGACGAAAAAAAATAGGAGGATCTTCTTCAGTGGAATGCTTGCTCAACCAAACGGACCTGCTATATAGCGAGCGAATTATGGCCGTGCCCCTCCTACCAAAATTCAAAGTACCCCAGGTAGACATGTATGATGGATCCAAAGATTCGGTGGACCATCTGCGAACTTCAAATCTCATATTATGCTCCACAGATTTCTAGGAGAAATAGCGTGTCAGGCTTTTCCTTTGACCTTAAAAAGAACAACGAGAGGGTGGTTCGGGACCCTCAGGCCACGGTCAATAGATAGTTTTGAAGAACTGGCTAAACAGTTCTTAACACATATATGCCCAGCAGAAGGCGCCGGCGCCCAGCCGCCTACCTCCCCATAGTTAAGCAGGGAGAAGATGAAGACCTGAAGACCTATCTTACCCATGTCAACAAAGAACGTTTAACAACGGATGACCAAAATGAAAATATCACCCTTGCCGCCTTCCTAGGCGGAATATGGCCCTGGAGTCCCTTTATGGCAGAATTAGCCAGGAAGACCCCATCCACTCTCAGGGAATTCATGGACAAAACGGATGACTTTGTCAATGCCGAAGATACACTACAAGCCTTGGTGAACCCATGGAAGGAGGGTGGCAAGCCAGAGCGAAGAGGTGGGCAGATTGAAAGGAAAGCCGGTAATAGTCGTCAAGAGAAAAGGCAGGAGAAGAGGCCGGATTACAATCCTAGGCTTATACATAATAATTTAAAAGTTCAAGAAGACGAAAAGGAAAGAGAGGAACAACGTCTACCCAAAACGGGAGCAGTTGTTACTGCAAGTACTATCAAACTGCATCTCACTGGATGGAAGACTGCACGACCATGAAGAAAAGAGTGGCAGAACTGGCAGGGATGGGGGTGTTAGAACAAATAATTGCAGAACGTTCAAAATCAAGAAGATGCTAGGAAACTAGGCAAGAAACCAAAAGGAGTAAAAGTCCTGAGCAATGGCACCAATTGCGTAGCTGCCATGATGATGGGAACAGGGCGCCCATAAGAGGTGAGAGGGGTGTGCCACCCATTGGAGAAATTCAGACCATAGCAAAAGGGTTTGCAGGAGGTGGCGTGTCCACATCCAGCAGGAAGGCGTACACACTGAAGGCCAGATATAAAGAGATCTATATGGTGGACAGGGCTCCCAAACAACAAAAGCTAGGCATCGACAGAAAGATGATCTCTTTCAAAGAGACAGATTGCGAAGGGGTGTTATACCCACATGATGACATTTTAGTGATCACACTTGTAATAGCCGACTACACAACCAGGCAGGTGCTAATCAATAACAAAAGCTCAGTGGATATACTATTCTGGAAAGCATTCGTAAAAATGGGTATTAACACCAGTAGGCTGAGGCCTTCTCCGACGCCATTGAAAGGTTTCTCTGGAGATACAATCCTACCTGTAGGAACCATAACTCTTCCAGTGACCGCCGGATCTGGGGCACGAACAGCAACCACCATGACTGACTTCTTGATAGTAAAAGCTCCATTTTCTTATAACATAATACTAGGAAGGCCAACTTTTAACCAGCTCAAGGTGGTCACTTCCACATACCACCTCAAGATGAAGTTTCCAACTGATAAGGGGATAGGAGAGTCACAGGGCGGACAAGCTTTAATACAAGAATGCTATGTACAGGAACTAAGGAAATGTCACGGCGAAGTTTGTATTATAACGGAGCAGGGCGAGGCACTGACGCCCCATTCTCCTCCCTCACCGGCGGAAACCTTACAAGAAAGTGTGGAAGTGAGGGATGAAAAGGATCAGCAGCATGCTGAGGTCAACGAGCCATTAGAGCTTGTAACATTAAACCCAGACCTCCCTGGATTCACTACACATATCGGGACCCATGTACCACCGACGGACAGGGAAGCATTGAAACAATTGTTGATCGAGCATGTGGACGTCTTCGTATGGAGTTACGAGGAAATGTCGAGCATAGATAACGAGGTCATTGAACACTGCTTGGGCATGGACCCTACCCACAAAACAGTACGCCACAAAAGAATGTCGTTTAGGGTGGAAAAATATGCTGCCATTAAGGAAGAGGTAGAGAATTGGCTTGCCGCCGGTTTCATCAAAGAAGCTTACTACCCAGAATAGTTGTCCAATGTAATCATGGTGAAGAAGGCGACAGGGAAGTGGAGAATGTGTGTAGATTTCATTGATTTAAATAAATCTTGCTCGAAGGACAGTTTCCCCTTACCACGCATCAATGTAATTGTGGATGCAACAGCAGGACACCATTTGTTGAGTTTCATGGATTCTTACTTAGGTTACAACCAAATATGGATGTACCCAACAGACAAAGAGAAAACTTCATTTATTACTAATCGAGGGTTGTATTACTACCAGGTCATGCCGTTTGGATTGAAGAATGCCGGAGCAACATATCAAAGGCTAGTAAATTGGATGTTTAAATATCAGATTGGGAAATCCATGGAGGTTTATGTGGACGCCCTTTTAATCAAAAGTAAAGAGCCCGCCCAGCACCTTAACGACCTAAGGGTGGCATTCGGGATCTTACGCCATTATAAAATGAGACTCAACTCTGCAAAATGTGCTTTTAAAGTGGAGTCGGGGAAGTTTTTGGGCTACATTGTATCTGAAAGAGGAATTGAGGTCTCTCCAGAGAAGATATCTGCCATATTCAACATGAAACTGCCAAAGAACCAGAACGAAATCCAGCAATTGGCAGGCTGGGTAGCCGCCCTGGGGAGGTTTATTGCCTGGTCAACAAACAAATGTCTCCCTTTTCTCCAGGTACTGCGCAAGGTGCATCCATGGAATGAAAAATGCGATGAGACATTCGAGAAGTTGAAACAGTAACTGGCCAGCCTGCCACTCCTAAAACAACCACAAAAGGGCAATGTGCTTCACACTTATTTTGCGGTTTTCCCAAACGCTGTGTCCACAGTCCTAATAAAAGAGGAGGGGATAATCCAACATCCCATATACTATGCAAGTCGGGCTCTTAGGGGAGCTGAAATAATATACCCAAAGATTGAGATGCTAACCTTTGTCTTGATAACGACAGCTAGAAAACTCCGCCCATATTTCCAAGCCCACACAATAAGAGTATCTACAGAGGCCCCTTTAGCAAAAATTTTGAAGAAGCCAGACCGCTCGGGAAGGTTGATTGGGTGGTCGATAGAACTAAGCGAATTTGACTTAGAATACGAACCAAAGAGGGGGATTAAAGGACAAACTCTGGCAGACTTTATAGCAGAATTCTCAGGTTTCTCTCAAGAAGACACGACGATCCTAGTAGGAAAATCCTGGCTACTTTTCATTGATGGCTCATCCTGCAAGGAGGGCGGAGGCCTGGGGACACATTTGATAGATCCCGATGGAAAAAAACAGTACTATATGGCAACGCTCGTTTTCAAAGCAACAAACAATGAAACAGAATGTGAAGCACTCGTGGCAAGATTTTCCATAGCTGCCAAGATGGGGGCAACCGAGGTAGAGGCCAAATCAGATTCACAAATAGTTGTAAACCAGGTTTTAGGCCTATATGCAACAAAAGGGGAAAAATTGAGGAAGTATCTGGAGTGTGTTTGGGAAGCACGTGATCTCCTCTCATATTTCTACATAACCCAAATCCCAAGGGTGGACAACAAGGTGGCGGACAGGTTGGCCCGGACGGCATCAGGTATGGAAGAAGCACCTCTCCCATGGCCAGTAGAACAAAGAGTTATCGAAGTCCCAGCTATTGGGGCGGAAGGAGGCATCCTGGGTGCCAGCATCCATGAGTGGGCAAGCGAAGTGGTTAAATACCTGGATGAGGGAAAGCTACGAAAAGCAAAGGAGGAGGCAAGAAGAGTAAGGAGGAAGGCGATAATGTTCCTACTCATTGACTGAGTCCTTTATAAAAGGGGCTTCTCCACCCCACTACTGCAATGTATTTTCACGCAAGAAGCTCAATATGTCTTGGTAGAAATATATGAAGGGATATGTGGAAAAACTTTGGCAAGAAAGGCGGTGAGAGTAGGTTACTACTGGCTCAACGCGTTAAGGGATGCTCAAAAATTTAGAAAAAAGTGTGTCAAATGTTAGGCGTATGCGCACATACAGCACGTCCCTCCAGAAGAGCTAACATCCACGACCGCACCCTGGCCTTTTGCCCAGTGGGGCGTAGACCTGGTTGGACCTTTCCCGCCAGGAAGAGGCTGGATAAAATTCATAATTGTAGCTGTGGATTACTTTACAAAATGGATCGAGGCAGAACCACTGACATCTATAACAAGCAAGACCGTGACGAAGTTCCTATGGAAAAATGTTGTTTACAGGTTTGGGATCGCCCAAAGCATAGTAAAGGACAGCGGGCTCTAGTTCGACTACCACCATTTCAGAGAGTGGTGTGCGGAGTTGAAGATTAAAGTAAAGTACTCTTCGCTGGGCCACTCCCAAGCAAACAGTCAAGCAGAAGCTACAAACAAAGTATTTCTCTCAATCCTAAAGAAAATGGTCGCGAAGAAAAAGGGAGAATGGGTGGAGGAGCTACCCAGAGTGCTCTGGGAGTATGGAACATCGACAAAAACTCCGATAAGGGAATCCCCAATCACATTGATGTATGGTTGCGAGACAATAGCTCCAGTCGAAGTGGGGCTCCCGACTTACAGAACAAGTTATTTCTTAGCTGCCTAAAATGATAAGAAGATAGATGAATACCTCAACTTGGTTGAGGAAGAAAGGGAAATGGCGGAAACAAAGGTATTGCAAGAAAAGGCCAGAACCAGGCAGTATCTCAACAAGAGGGTAAGGCCCATGACTTTCAAAGTAGGAGACTTGGTTCTGAAGAAGAAAGGAATAACCATCCAGAGCAAAGGAAAAATGGGGGCCCAATGGGAAAGACCCTACCTGGTAGTAGCCAACAACAGGCCTGGATCATACCGACTGAAGGACAACCAAGGCAGAGAGTTACCCCATCCATGGAATGGAGAACATTTGAAGAAATTTTATCAGTAGATTTTACATTATGTCCATTTACAGTATTTCTTATCTCTGTTAAGACTCATTTTGTCCATGTTTGGATTATTACGTTTCATGCTCATAAACGCAGTAGTATTTGTGCTAACTTATTGTTTCTTATAATTTATGGCGTTTCTCTTTTGCCAAGAAAAAAAAGGGCGCAGAGATCCTCAAACCACGCCACCCCTTAAACACCAAAAACAAGCCTTAGTAGTTTGTGGTGCCAAGAAAAGGGCGCGGAGCTCCATAGACCATGCCACCTCTTAAACACCAAAAACAAGCCTTAGCAGCTTGTGGTGCCAAGAAAATGGCACAGAGGTCCTCAAACCACGCCACCCCTTAAACACAAAAAACAAGCCTTAGCAGCTTGTGGTGCCAAGAAAATGGCGCAGAGGTCCTTAGACCACGCCACCCCTTAAACACCAAAAACAAGTTTTAGTAGTTTGTGGTGCCAAGAAAGAAAATGGGACGAAGGTCCTCAGACCACGTCACCCAAACATCCAAAATTCCAACACCCAAAAGCTAAAAAGTAAGCAACTCAACAAGCACAAGCCATTACAAGCTTCGAAACAAACATAAAGTCCATTGTCAAAAGTTTAAAAAAAAATGAGGGAGGTACATCAAAGTAGAAACCCAAGAAAAAACTAAAAAAGGCCGGGAGACTACGAAGCATCATCAGGCGGCGGTAGTGGGGGAATTCCTACAAAAGCATCAGGCATATCTTTCGACCCAAAAGTGTCAGCCCGACGGAGATTATTTTCCTTTGGACGAAATAACTCCCGGTCCAAATTTACAAGATCTGTAGTAGGATTAATCAAGAGGTGGGACCTGAGCCTTAAGATGCCAGCACGATAACCGTAATCAAAGGTGCGGTTCCTAGTGTTGGGAACACAAGCCAATTGATCTCATAGGCGATCGATTTTAGCCTGGGAGCAACAAGCTCGCTTCTTTTCTTGACCAAATGCTCATCCTTGGCCACTGCAAGTAGCGTCGCCTTCCTAAGATCCTCATTCAAATCTTTGCGATCTTCCTTATATTTACGATTGTGTTCTTCAAGCTCCTGTATATTTTCTCGAACCTCTGAAAGATTGAGGCTGGTAAGGCGAGCTTTCTCCGTGGCAGCCGCCAACTCATGAGTTAGCTCCTAAATACAATCCTGTGAGCAAGCCAACTCTCGATCCTCATTGCGGGTGAGGAGCTTAAACTTGAGGGAGGACACCTTAGCCTCAAAACTTTGCTGAGCTTCAGAAAGCTGAGACCTCGTCAAATCTCTCTTAGATTGAAGGAGTCGCAAGGCGTGGTCATCTTTGTCTTTCGCCACTTGAGCAAGGTGGGCAGATTCGCGAAGTGGAAGAATTTCTTTCTCATGAATCACCAAGTCTCCTTGGAGAGAATGAGAGTAACCATCTAATTGCTCTAGCAATACTTCGAGCTCTTTCGTCCTCTCAACCAGGGCAGCCTTGTCTGCCTGCAACCTTTCGGAAGTTTCACACATCTTTCGCAGTTTGAGAACTTCGTTTTCTAGGCGAGCTCAATCCACTACTATCCACACTGCCAAGTCATTAATACTTTGCAAAAGGGAATAAGACCACCGGAGTAAAAACTACTAGATAGTACAAAAAAAGAGGAAGGAAAAAAGAAGAGAAATACACCATGTTATACCTTGGAAAACCAATCCTTCAAATAGTTGGCCATCTGAATGACAGCCTCAATTCGATCATTAGCAGAGGAAGAGGAGGAGGCGTCGTCGCTAGCATCGCCCCCAGGCCCAGGCAAGGGGGCCAAAGCGAGCCCCAAGTTTGAGTCTGCCCCCTTTTCGGTGAACTCTCAAGGCAAGTAAAGGGAAGCAGAGACTTGGTGTGAGTTGGGACGCCCTCAATCGGGTGAACTCGCCCTATGAAATATTGCACACTTCCTCTTCGTGAAAAGAGCCTATCCCCTCCCCAAGAGAAAGGGAACAATGGGAAGGGATAGATGGCCCCTCGCCGCTCCCAACCAATGCAGGGGTACTTCCCCCAGAGACAATGGCAGGCAGGGTCTCTAGGGGAGTATGTGCACCTCCCATCTCAACGCCAGCGACCTCATGGCGGGAAGGCGTATGCTCAACGGCACTAACCCGTTCTGCCTCACGGGCACCCAAATCTTCATGACCTCTTAAACCCATGATACCATCCAAATTTAAGGCGGTTGCAACTTCGGCATCTAACTCACCCCCCTAACTCGACCTTCCACAACAAGGAATTCAAAAGTGGGGATGGCTATCACTAGATGTGTAGGCGAGGAGGGCTCGACCTGAAAAGTGGTAGGCAGATAAAAAACGGCCATACTAGCCAAACTTTCAGCGTCTAACAGACTAAAAGACCGCAGCTTCAAAGAGGAGTCACGGGGTGACGGAAGGGCAGTAGTAATTGGCGAGGTAGGCAGTTGAACTTGGTCGCCCCCCGATGGGACAGTAGTTTCCTCCTGCTGTCGAAAAGGCATGCACCTCTGGGCGCCCTCCAATGGCACCATAGTTTCTAAGGGCATAGGTGCTCGGGCCCTGGTGCCCTCCAAAGCCGCCATGCTTTTCTTTCGAAGAGGCGACGAGTGAAGGGAACCTTTAGTATGAGCCATTTTCCTTTGGCTCGCTTCATCATTCTTTTTCTTGCTCCTGACCTCCTTTCTCTCCCTGCCTCCTTTCTTTTCAAACTTTCTCTTTGTCTTCTCGACCCTTTCCTTCTCAGGATGACTATCCCCCTTGCTTCCCTCGGAAGGTTTAGTCTTCTCAGAAGGTTTCCATATGGGAGCAGGAATCAAATCTAAAACCATAAATTGACGCCATTGAACATGGAAAAGGCTGGGGGACATCAGAAAACGGTCAATGTTATCAGGCATCAACAAGAGGTCAGTTTTCAAGTCATCAAAATCGGTCTCGGCCCAGGAATAGACGATCTCAATTCAAGACAGCTCCCAACACGATAGGGCGGCATGGTTGACCACACAGTTTTCTCATCAGGAACAGGGCGCCAAACCGCCCTGACAAGAAAATCTTGAATAATGGCCTCATCAGCGGGAAACTCCCAGCCCAAATAGGAAATAAAGAAAATTTAGTATTCCAAGTCTTAGCATTGGAATGATGACTCTCGAAAGAGCCAAAGTTGGCTCCCTATCCTTCTTACAGATGTTAACAGTATTACCTTTGGTCAGCTGCAAATAATAACAAGCTAGAAACTCCCGAGCGGTCAAATCAGGGTAAAAATCTCCAAGAGGCTCTAAGACCATACGAAAGACAATGCAGGCTCAGAGATAAGTCCTCAAAGAGTGATGATGGAGCTGGGCAGGTGCCAACTCAAGAAAGTCCAAGATATCGCGAATAGGACAGCAGAAGGGAAGCCTTAATCCGTGGTTAAACAAGGCAGTGGTCAGAGTGGTTTTACCTGCAAAGTCCTTATCATCACAACACCCCGAAGGGGGGGACCTCTATCACTGCTCTAGCAGGGATGCCGAGCTCTTTCGAAGAGCGGGAAGGTGTTTCTCCCGAAGAATGGAACGCCACCTGTATCCTTTGAAGACCGTGCCTTCCGAGATGAAGAAAGGCGGGGTAGAGGTATTACCTTGGTCAACCATTAAAACTAGAGAGAAGAAAATGCAAGAAAATGAAGGAACGAGATGGAAAAATAACAAGAACAAGATAGGGAACACAGACACCAAAAGGAGGACAAGCAAAGAAGAGAATAAAGAAATAAAAGAAGGGGTGCTTAAAAGGAAAGAAAGCAGAACGTCAACAGCCGTGGATACCATGGTCTAACACTAAATGCAAAGAGCAACCGTCACATGAAAACTTTCTCTCCTTTCGCCACGTCAGTTAGAGCCATAGGGGTAACCAAAAAAAAAAAAGGTGGGGGGGAAGGTGAAATGACGCAGAAGGAAGAATGTGAAAGGTTTGCGGGAACCCAACGACACATAAACGGGCTGGGCCAATCAAATAGGCTGGGCCTATACCAACAGCCATTAGCTGTCTCGCGCAACAAGCGCACCACACGAGCCCACAATTTAGGACCCACAGCAAGGTTTACAAACATATATAAAGACACAAGATTGGTCAACATTTAATTCCCTACGCCATGAGACGAAGAGAATTAGCAGGGTAGCTGGAAGAGCTATATTGATAACAAACTCATTCTAAATAAGAGAGCCAAAAGATGAAGGGAGCCCAATGTAAAAGGCCCTTAGTTGAATAAAAGAAGCTAGAGGGCCCAGGGTCCAACAGATTCGTACATCCACCTACCACCTCTTACGTAAAGGTAGGGATCTTATGAAGATACGTGATTGGTTCAATTATAAGACGTATCAAAAAGCTTGGCATCACGTACCAAAAAACTCTGCATCAAATAAACATCACGTCAGAGCCTATATATATACCAAGTAACTCTCAATAAAAGGGGCATCTTATTTTGGGAGCTTTCTGTTTCCTAAATTCTCTTGAGCCTCTTACTGATTTAAGCATTGGAGTTTTTCCCGACGAACCACACAGACCATATTTTGATCATTGTGTAGGTTAATGGTTGCAGTCAGGAAGTGGGACACATCCTTTACAGAGGGAGAAAAAGTTTAATAAAAATATTAAAAAATTAAAAAATTGATGAATATTATTTTTGTTTTGAAATTTGAAAATTTTGTATTGTTTAGAAGTTTGGAAAATTTGTAATGACTGGGTAATGATTAGTTGAAAAAGTTAAAAATTTGAAATTGAAAAGTGTTTTGTGTTTGAGTGATATTTAGGAAGGACATATTTGAGAATATCTGCGGATACCTTGTTATCCAAAAAAGGCCTTCAAGTGGCTCAGGATTGGGAATTAAGAACCATTGCTGATTTTTTTCAGCTTGTTGTATGCTACGAATATTGGTAATGTCACGGAGGATAGGATGTTCTGGACTCAGGCTAGGACTAGGAGATTCATGGTTTGATCTTTATAAGGCTCAATCGGCTCAACATAGCAACCATTTTCCTTGGAAGATCATTTGGAGATGTAAGGTACCTCCCAAAATAGCTTTTTTTGGTTAGAATGCTTCTCTTGGAAAAATTCTCACCATTGATAACCTGAGGAAATATGATCTTATTGTTGTGGGTTGGTGTTCTTTGCGTAAGAAAAATAGGGAAACTGTGGATCATTTACTATTACTTTGTGAGGTGGCAAAGTTATTGTGGGATGACATCTTCAACGGGCCTGAAGTGGTATGGATAATGCCCTGGTGGATATTTTGAAGTGTTGGAGAGGCCTTCTGGGTAACGTCCATATTGTTGATGTGTGTAAAACGATTCCCCTTTGTCTTATGTGGTGCCTTTGGACGGAGAGAAATGGCCAGTGTTTTAAGGATTAGGAGCAGTCCTTGGACAAGCTTAAGAGATTTTTCTTCAACACTATTTTCTCGAGCTACTGTCATTAATTTAATGGGGCTAGTTTACATAATTTCCTTGAATCTTGATAAAATGTCAAAATTGCATAATTAAGTTGATAAAGTGATTAAATTGTTTATTCAAAAACTGAATTAAGCACTTAATTATGCAGTAATTTTTAGTATTTGATTCATTGATAAATTCTGATATTTTACACTTAAAATGATCTACAACTTGTAAAATCACATCAGAATTTATATCTCAATTTTATCACTCATTGTGAATACTTAAATCTTAATTTTTGTAGAGGCATCTTTAAAAAAAAAATTGATGTAGGACATTTTTAAAATGAAAAATAAAGAGCTCGGCCCATAGCAGTTCACGTATAGCAGTACACGCACAGGAGGAGTCGGCCTCAACACTCACGCACGATCACGTTCGTGGCCTCGAGGAGCAGTTGGCGCAGGAGAGAGGCGGCAGAAAAAAAAAAAAAAAAAAAAAAAAAAAAAAAAAAAGGGGGCTGACAGTTAAAAAAATTTCTTTTTGGGTTTTTATACTTTTTCATTCGGCAGTTTACTTTCTCTTGGCATTTGTTTTACTTTTTCATTTGGATTCTCTTACGCACTATAGTAGTTTCTTTTGGGAGTTTTATTTTTATCCTTCCGTTGATTTACGTTGGTTTTCATTATTCATCCAGACGAAAATTCCATTTCCATTGTTTGTATTTTCTTATACTTAACTCTTTCATTCTTCTTAATTCTCGTTTCGCCTATCACTTTATTTACATTGCAATTTTATTATTTTTAGTTTTCTTTTCAGCATTTATTATCGTTGAGCATCATTATCTTTCTTCTGCAATTTTATTTACACAGTAATTATAGATGTTAGGGTTCATCAATTTTGAGCATTTTACTAATTTAGAAATGATAGGCTAGATTTTTAGATTGGGATTCAATGAGTAACTCATGACTGTTTGGGATTGGATTTACTTCAAGGTTATGGAATTTTGAGTGATTAAATTGATAGATTGTATTTCATCTTGCCTATGGAAAGGATTAAAATGCTATGTACTTGAACTTGATCAGTCGTAGAAGTAAAGACACGATTGATGCTTGAACTCGTAACAAGATTTTGATAGCTTTCTTTCACTTTACATTTGTTATACAATCTGTCAATTACCTTGATTATATTGAAAAGTGTGCTTATTGTTTAATTAACCGATCATAATCTCTTGGAATGAGAAAATGATTGAGAGAAAATGAAATTATAGGTAAATCCAACTTCAAATCAGAAATGGGCGAAAATTGCATCTCATGTGTTTGTTTTATTATTTTTTACAAGTTTAATTCAATTTTTGCACATTGCATTTTTTTTACTTTTCATCTCTTTTAGTTAGGATAATCTTTAAACTAAAATCTCACAAATGCTTTTATAGTTCTTTGTCCCTGTGGAATACAATCCTGGACTCATCCTTGATACAACTTGACACTTCTACACTTGGAAGCACATTTGAGACCGATTCAAATCCATTACTAGTTCTTAATTTGTAGTTAGGTGTTCTCTTTGTAGAACTTATAAAAAAAAAAAGGTGTTCTCTTTGTATAACTCCTGTGTACTTGGCCTATGCCTTCTTTTCTATCAATGAAATATTATCTTACCTATTGAAAGAAAAGAATCATCCAAAACTGGCTGTCGTTATCTGGTAGTGGATTTCTTACCACCCTCAAGAACGTTTGGCACTTAGAATCCCATGCTTCCAAAGCACAAAAATACGAAGCTCTGACTCGCTGTTTTATGTAGCAGATTTTGAATTGAGGGAATATGAGAGTTTTGCGAATATTCAGAACAAGGGAAATTTGAGTTTTTTTTTTTTTTTTGAGTTGACTGATAAGAACATTTAATTTGTTGAAGATTCATCTGCTTCTATGTTAGAATTTGCTGCTCTAGCTTTTACCCGGGGCGCACGTCTTTGCTTTATGGATTTCACAATATTGCCACTGGGTGGAAATGCTCTTTTTATGAACGATTACCTGGGGTTTAGGAGTGTCTAATACCATTTAGAAGTAATAGTTAACAAGAGTTTCTTTTAGATAGTATTTGATCTTTACTTTTCTGCAAAATGTTGACTGAAAGAAAAATTACCTTCTTGGCAGGGACAAAGTTCTTTGTGGTCTCTGAGCCGGGGACACAGCACATGGAAAGTCTCCTCAAAGTCATTTATGAATTGTACAAGGATTATGTCTTGAAGAATCCCTTCTATGAGATTGAGATGCCCATAAGGTGTGAGCTTTTTGATATTCACTTGACACAGGCAATACAGAAGGATCGTGTTGCCTTGTCAGGCAGATGATCCGCTTCGGAACTTGAGTGTTGTTTGCAGTTATACTCCGATGTACATTTCTAGAGCAGTATTATCTTCTTGTTTCATGTAATAAGATGTTTTTATACTTCAAAGCAATCATAATTTCGGGATGATTTTGTATCTGATAAAACCAAAGGGGAATAAGGCCTCCTATCTGAATTGCCGATATAGCAACAAGACAATAGAATATTTGTATATGATAAAACAGAAAATATGAAGAAACCCAAACAATTGCCAAGGAATGGCAAGCAGGACCCAAAAGTCCTTAACAATCCTAATGAAAAAATAATAGGTAGGTCTTCTACTTAAAAATAAAGAAGACCAAAACCAAGCGATACAACATTACTTACATGTATAGGAAGGTCTTCCACTTAAAAAAAAGAAAAACCAAAACCAACCCTTCAACTAAATAAAACCTACACAAGCACTAAGCGGCGGATGGGGCTGAAACGTAGTTAACGACACCAGCCTTGGAAAGCGCTGCCAAAAATGCTTGCAGGTTCCTCTGTTCATCCCCTGCTCCAGCCTCTACTGCAGGTACAGTATTATTGTAGTCCAATGACTCATCGTTGTATATGTCCCACCATTTCTTCACCAGCATCTTGATGTCTTCCCTGTCCATGTTCTGTTCCTTCCCAGTATGCCTCCATGGCTTTGACTCCTAAACAACCAACCAAATTCACCATTAGAAGACTATCATTCGTAGAAACAACAGTAGTTTATACATAACTCTGGGGTTGTTCTCATAAAAATAAGTGGATACTCACAGCAGCACAGTAGTGAACAACTTTGACCTTGTCAAGCTCAATGCTCTCTGGGTGGTGCCACATCAATGTCAGGACAAGGTTGTAAACTGGAGGGATCGGCTTGTAAAAATCCCTAAAGTACATGTTCAGAAAGTCCTGAAAGAATCATAAATATATATTTGCGTCAGAGAATTGATTTGACTGACTAAAAACTACTACTGAGTCCTGAAGTTTAGAGAATTACCTGCTCAGCAAAAGGGGTAGGAGGGGTAGTTTTGAGTGTCCTGAGGAGGTCATGGTATGTGGTCATGTTGGGTTCATACACAAACATGCCGGCATTGAAGTAGAGGGGAGGCTTGTCTGGGCACTGCTGGCAGTAGCCAACCTCATATTGTGGACCGTGGTTCCATGTTTTCTCACAAAAGCAATCCATCACTGCATAGAAATAGTTGTCTGGGAGATCAAAGAGGTGATCTATATTCTCAAAAACTTGGATGTCTCCGTCTAGGTATATCATCTTGCTATACTCCACAAACTGCAATTTCCATCGTAGTAAAACTTCAAATTAAACTCCACTCAAGAAGATATTGAAACTCATGTGGGTAGGAAAGAAAAACAAGAAATTTCGTTTCTTTTACAAAAAATTATGTCACCGTCAAGAATATTTTAGTGGTGGCAGACAATATTCTCTGTCAATTTCGTATACACTTCCACAGGAACAGTAAATATATATAACAAGAGGTTAAAAGGCTGTCAAAGCAGAAGTATAAAGGATTGTTTGGTTGCACAAGCTGACAAAAGACAAGCTTGGCTTCCTTTCCAAATGAGGAGAAAGATTCAAATGGATATGTTTCTCGAAAACACTTTTTCCTCAATATCTGGATGAGGAACCGAACTGACTAATTTACTTTTATTTGAGAGAAAACTAAGCCGTATATGGAACAGGGAACAGGACCTTCATACCCCGGAGCACGTGTCAATACCCCACACACAAACTGACTAACTAGCAGTAACAGAAAGCAGTAAATAAGTGTATACCATGAAAATTAGAAAATGGGTTACTAACAAAGCATGTATACCTCCCAAAAGCTTGGAGTAATTGATAACGTAATATGCCATGGCAAACTGGGTTTGGCTCTCAGGTGGGTAAACCGGCTCAATCTCCTTCACTATGCAACCCTAAGACACTAGAATGTCACGGTGCTCCTCGGGCATGTCCGGCAAGATTGCCACCACCAGTGGGTACTTGCTCTTTGCCTTTCTCAAGCCCTTTGCCAACCCGACCACACCTTTCACGTAGTCCCCGTTGCCGGCCAAGAACATAACGTATACCCTGGTGGGCATGATGGCGGCCTTGGTTAGCCCGGTGGTGGTGATGTCAGGAGCCATTTGAAGTTGGTTTTTTGGAGAAATCAAGGATGATATGAACAAAGACCGAGTGAACGGATTTGATCAGAAGGCTAGCTTTTAGAGTGTTTGGTGAGGAAGAAAAACAGTGTATTTTTCTAGGGAAAGGAAGAAAAAGGGTAATGAGGATGACGTTTTGGAGTTGATAAAAGAAAATGGTTTTGATTGTTTGTTTGGATGATGAGAAAATGTGTTTGAGAAGATCAAAAGGTTTGTAGCCAGAGTGAGATGGATGCCTTGTGTGGAGGACTTGGAGCTTGGGGGTGGTGGGGTTTATATAGGATTTTGGGTTGATTTGATTAGGTGTAATGTTGAAGATTATGGTAATTAAATAATAAATAATAAATATATTTGTTCTCGTGCCTTGTCGGTAAGCTAGAGCTCGTGCTACCAATTAAACGGCATCGCTTAGACTAATGTTGATTACTCACGACGTTACTTTATAATTGCAGTAAATTAATTACTTATCTGAAGACGGAAACGAAAGAGAGCTTTGAGAGAGAGAGTGCAAATATTGATCCGGGATCTGATCCGACGGTGAGAGAGAAATTTAAGGAATTGGGCGGTGCCCGAAAGGGCAGGATATAATAAATGGACAGAATAAAGTATGAAATTTGCTAAATGAGTCAACTTTGATCTTCTCATAATTGCCGAAACG
Source organism: Cyclocarya paliurus (assembly GCA_029856935.1). NCBI lineage: Eukaryota > Viridiplantae > Streptophyta > Magnoliopsida > Fagales > Juglandaceae > Cyclocarya > Cyclocarya paliurus. The sequence goes on from CM056953.1 coordinate 30,622,260, forward strand.
GTTATCAATGAATTTATTTTGGTTTTGAATTTATTTTTCTTTCTTATTTTTCACTCACCTATTTTTGTAATAACAATATTTTACAACTAACTAATGTGACAATACAACTTCCTAAAAATAGTTGAATTTAAGATGTTACATGTGTATTACTCGATTAAAATTGAGTTGTAACTGGTATTTGTGTTTGGTAGAGATCTTTTTCTCCTGATATTGCTCAGGTTATCTGGGTTGATAATCAATTGTAAACCTTTCCTTTGCAATAAGGTTCTACTTTGAAATAATAATAATAATAATAATAATAATTGCGTTTTGAAAATAATTGTATAATAAATTATATGTATATCATTACTATGTTATTTTTATCACTTTAATGGTATCCCTAAAACATTACAATTGAAGAAGTTATTTCCTATCTAAAATATGCGACCCCTTAAAATTATAATCTTGGCATTGTCCCAAATTGGGGGTTCAAGAAGATCCATTACAAATTGGGGAGTGACTTTAGTCCAAATGGGATAAAGCCCTCCTTTTACACTTGCCAATTGAAAATTGACACATAATATTTTCACTGACTTTCTCTTTACAATGTGTCTTGGCCCCGTTTGATTTCACAGATGGTCTCAACCTATCTCATCTCATCTCAACATCTAAACATCATTTAAACACAAATATTTTTCAATTTCAAATTTTCAACATTTTCATTTAATCATTATAATTTTCTCAAACTTTTAAATTAAATATAAAATTCAAAATTTTCAAATCCAAACACAAAAATTATATTTTAACAATATTTTAACTTTAGAATATTTTTTATTCAATTTTTTCTCTCTCCTTTTCCAAAACTCCATAAAATATTTTAACTCAAATCATTTCATTACTATTCACGAACTATCTCACTATTATTCACATATTTCTCATCTTAACTCATCTTATCTATGTAACCAAACGAGGTTATAGTTTTTATCCGATCTTTGTTAGTTGTTGTATTACATCGATCCTCAAGATCATGCCCTCAAATTCATGTGTAAAGATTGTTTGGAATGTTTGGAATGCTTGGATTCAGAGTTCTCAACTCAACTCATCTCATCTCATCATTATAATTTTTTCAAATTTCAACAAAATATAATAAACAATTTAACTTTTTTAAATTTAAAAACAAAAATAATATTAAAAAAATATTCTAACAATATTTTATTCAACTTTCAAATCTCAATTCAACTTATTATCAAAAGAGTCCTACTATACAATCGCCCCCTTTCCGCAACCTCCGCACACCGAATTTATTTATTTATTTTTAATAAAACAAAAAATGGGTTTTTAATTTTTACATTTTCCCATCGTTTCCCCCCTTTCCCCCACCATTGTCCCCAAAACAAAAAAAACGTACAAGAAAACTTGAGAAAAATTCAAACTAGTGAATTATGACTATTCTCTACATTACCCAATTTTTCGTTTTTTCTTTTTTTAATTTTAATCAGTTACAATATCTTATAAAACATCTAAAGCACACAACAATTCAACACCATCCAAGCATTTAGTTCCAAAACAGTAGCAGGCGAAATGCAGAGTTACAAAGTTTGCAAGGGATACAATTTTGACTACGTAATCAATTCTTAATGTGAAGGAAATTTCCCACATGAAAGATACTAGAGTTGGTATAGAATACCACACAGGACCTCTACCTGTCTATCTATAGTTTCTCTGAAATTATGCAAACTTTGACATTCTTCAAGAAATTCTCCCCTCCAAAAAATCAGTGTTGTGCACTAAAGAGAGATTTGCTAACAATGCTAGTGGACTCAATGTAGCGATCCACACACCTAGATATGCAGCTACTCTCACTCCCACCGAGGCTTGACCCTAGTTTTGTAATACACTTATCAAAGCACTTCACCCTTATGGTCTCGAGGAACTCCACGGCATAAGCCTAGGCAAACTTGGTCTTGAGCTGGTCCTTGAAATCCAAGGAGAGAACTGCTGCGATGGCAACCCAATTGACGGCGATGATGAAAACGCATCCATTGCCCTTCTCTCTGCAACTCTTCTTCCACCGTTTTCTTCACCTTACAACACTGCACTGCAACTATTAGAATTGCATTTCAAAGAAAAAGTGTGCAGGTAGAGCCAGTCAAACCGCTGAGGTCGATATTGGCTCCCAGTTTAGGCTGAGTTGTTCCTTTTAGAAGGGTAAAAGTGGCTGGATGAGGGAATGGACTCATTTTTTAGATGACGGAGAAGGAGAGAAGAGTAGGGAGAAGTTTGAGAATGAGAAGAAATCAGCAAACCGTGACATGGGAAAGGAACCCGGTTCAATATGTGGTGTGCAACCGTAGACCGGAGGTTGAGTAAAGTTTTTGTTATCAAAATCTCCCCTTTTGAATCTACTACAACGGGAATCAATTTTCCCAGCGATTAATTATTTGCACTATTGATGGTTTGGAGACTGTCACAATTTCTCAACCATCACTAAAAAGTAATTGTGTTGTAGTCTTTTGTGATTTCATTTTTATTTTTTGTATTGATATTAGCATCTATTTATTGTTTGTGCTTATGATTTTCTAATATATTTGGTTTATCCAACGGATTTTACCTATTTGGTTTAAGGTTTGCATTTGTGCACTTTGTAAATTTTGTATAAATCTATAGTTATATCATAATACATTTAATATTAAACATGTATATTGCTTTCTTTTGTACACTTATATCAAATTTCTTTAGCATGTATACTACTATAGTTGATGCACATTTTTTTTTTATATATAAAGAAGGACAGTATTCCAATTTAGTGATAGGCCTCATTTGTGGTAGAGAAAAACCGTAGTTACAAAATTTTAGACGCCTAGATGTACAAATAAAAATAAAAAACCAAATCCCAAACATCCAAAAAACACCAAACAAAAAAACTACAAACCTAAACATTCAAAAAAGAATAAGATCAATACAAAACTAAACCTTAACCAAAACCTGCAACGAGAAAAAACCACACATGCAAATAATGTTAGAAAAAACCAAATGCACTAAAACCAAAAACCGTACCTAGGGAAGAATCTACGAAATGCGTAGATAAGGAAGACTAATTCTATCCATTCTGAGAAGACCCCGTAACTGGCTAGGTAGATGATTATTATTATTATACCAATCCATATCAGAACCCCTTGCACCTTTCTTGGCAAGAAAATCAACCACAATATTTCTTTCATGATAAATATGACTCACACGATAGTCCATGCACTCTAAATAAGCAAGTAAATCATCCCAATAATCCTCTAGATACCAAATACGACAAACACCTTTAGTAAGCCAATTAACAAGAAACCGAGAAACCATCTCAATCTCTACCCGAAAGAAACCAAACTGATAGCACCTCTTAACCCCCTCCCACAAACTTCTCAATTCAGCAAAATTGTTAGATCCTTGGCCCAAAAAAATAGAATAAGCCACTTTAAACCGACTAAAGCTATCATAAATAACACCTCCAGCACTGGCCGGACTAGGATTACCCAAACTACTACTATCAGTATTCAACTTCACCCAGCCTTGAGGATGTCTAGAACAGCTCACCACACAGATCATCTTAGGCTTTGGAAAAGCCACAGGGATATCCATTCTATTCAATATAGCGACATTCTAATTAGAAACACGAGAAATTTTCATTATCATTTGCATGATCTTTTGAATCCAAATATTATGCTATGATTGATGTGTATATTATTTTATTGTTTTGCTATATATATAATTCATCTATATATATATATGAATATACTAGTAGTGGAAGTGGGTCCAAGGGTCTTAGTTCGCCCAGTTGAGAGGAAATAGAAAAACTCTACATGCAACCGCGATGCGTCACCGCCGCGGCATCATCGCCCATGTGGCAAAATGGTAATGACGTCGTTTTGAATTGAAATTATAAACGGTTTGCTTTTTTTCCCCCTACCCTTCCAAGTTCTCTCCCTTCTTTTCTTCTTTCGCATTTCCCTCCCTTTCCTTCTCCTAAACCCACCTGCACATCCAGACCTTCACCCATTCGATTCGGTGCCCACAAAACCACCGTTTGCTTTCTTTTTCTTTTCCCCTTCCCTTCTAGGTTATCCCCCTTCTTTTCTTCTTTCGTATTTTTCTCCCTTTCCTTCTCCGAAACCCACCTACATATCCAGACCTTCACCCCTTCGATTTAGCGCCCACAAAACCACCGTTCGTCTTCCTCAAGCACCTATTTGCAAGTTCCACCGTTTGTCTTCCTCAATCACGGCAACCAGGTTCCACCATTCGTCTTCCTCAAGCATGGTGACCAGGTTCCACAAACCACTCAAACGTAGCCCATTATTCCCAAGCTTGCTGCTGCCCATCCCTTGTTCCTCCACTAAGGTAAGTCTATCCTCTTCACTCATTGCTTTTCCATTTTGCACATTGTTAGAAATTAGGGATTAGTGTTGATTTTGTTCTAGTTTTTGGTTGAAATTCATCAACTGATTTGTTAAGTTTTTATTTTCCAGAAATTGGTGTACTTCTCAGTCTTTAAGAGCTATTTAAGTTGGGAATTCAGAGGTTTCTTTTTTATTGATCGGAAACGTTTGGTTTTGGACTGAATCTCTTTTTAATGTTTCATCGGCCGTTTCCCTCTAAAATTTTGAGTTTACTTGGATTTTTTTTAGAAACATTTTCTACCTTGTTTGTCATTAAATTTGTCTGCTGTAACCGATACCAGGTTCCCTTGATCACCACATACGAGTTGCATGTGGATTACTTGAGCAAGTAGATGGTGAAATGTTAAAAAAAAAAAGCTTTTTTGTAAATGTGTAATTTCTTAGGTTTTGAATGTAATTATGAAAATCTACTCTCTGTGGATTATGTCTCTACCAATCTCTCATGGTGATGACACATGGGTTTGTGTTGGTTTTCCTATTTTGTTAACATGTCAATTTGTTCCACGTTTTTGCTTTTGAAACGTGGGGAAGTTTGGGTATTTCGATTTGAAAAATTCTTCGGTCATTGTAAATTTTCGGGACTAAAATTTATGTTCTTGCATGTGTACATTGTCCTTGTACACGGGCTACAAGCTAACCTGGTTTCATTGATTCGTTAGAACTGTGTTAGAGTGAGAAAGAGTTTTGCAAGGAATGTGGATTTAGAAGACTATAATCTACTGCAAAATTATCTTTGATAGTGTTTTGTCTCTATGAATATGAAATAATCTTCTTTATTAATTTATCTCAATGTCTAATTTGCTTTATTATGCCTACAGACAAACACCATGCGACATGTACAATGCCGGCCAACTCCTTCTGCTCCCACCCAATCAATGTTCCATAATGCTTGGGCCCAACAACTATACATTGAGAATTTTTCCGAGCACACAGTCATTATTGAGCGTGAGGTCAATTTAGGTGAGCTTCAAGAGACTATACTACCACATATCTTTGAGTCTCGCCAATGGGTGTCATTAACCACTGGTCTCCCCCCTCCATCTATGGACTTGGTCCAGGAGTTTTACTCCAACATTCATGCCATGTCACCCGATGGTTCCTTTGATGTCAATCCTCAAAACATCCAAATCTGAGTCAGTCCGGGAATGTTAGCTGACTTGCTTAACGCCCCTCATGTTACCGAGGCCCCATATCCGTATGGCAGCACCTCTGGTCCTAGCAACCCTACTATCTACGCTCACTTGTGTGGAGATGAGAACGATTGGGATGGTCGGACACCCATTCCTACCAGAAACTTCTCCCCTGACTATCTCCTTCTTAGTAGGGTCGTCCTTACTAACATTTACCCAACCAACCATTACAGTGATATCGGCTATGACAGAGCCACCTTGCTTTATGCATTAATCAATGACATTCCCATCGATTTGGGAACTCATCTTTGCAAGGTCATCTTAGAGGCTCATCAATCCAACAAAATACGGATGGGATTTCCTTTTGCGAGTCTTGTCACTCGCATTGCTTTGTTTCACAATGTTTCTATTCAAGAGACAAAGCCTAGAACCCCTCTGAAGGCTCCAATTGGACGTCAGACCATTCAACTCAGTGGTGCACACATTTGCCCATTCCTTTTTGATGATGAGGATCCTGCACCTAGTTCGCAGCCGTCCCGTGCAACGCCATCAGGTTCTCAACCATCTACCTAAAGACCAGCCACCCTTGCACCAGATACGAATCAGCCGGGAATACAAATGGTGCTTGATTGTTTGAGCTGCATCCAAACTCGTCTTGACCACATCGATAGTTGCATCAATGGTCGTCTTGATCACATTGTTGCTGGTCTTGAGCACATTGATCATCGGCTCGATAATTAGAAAGGCCATCTACATTGCATTGAGGATCATCTGGATACTTGCATTGATAGTGTGAATACTCATGTAGATGGCTTACATACTCATCTTGAGCGCATGGATACTCGATGTGAGAGTCTAGCATATCGTTCCGATATCATGGCTGGTCGGTTTGATATGCTCCAAAACACGATCCTACGACGCTTGAACGAAATGGAGGAAGTTTTACTAATAGACTATTCTGATGATGATGATGATGGCCATGTGAGTAGCATTGGGCACTCTGCGCAACCTCCTCCAAATGCAAGTCATTGATCCTTTTTTTTTTTAATCTATCTATCATAGGATACAGGTGGGTGGGATATATTGTAAAGGAAAAACATGGGGGCACACATGATTCTCTTGATTAGTTGTATCAAGATATATTTTGTTCAGGTCGTGAAAAATTATGCCATGTCTTTTGCTGCTCAGATGGTCATCTTGATTTTGTCATATCCTTCTCATGTCTATTTTGGTTAATCACTGCAATGGTATTATGCAACAGTTTTTTTATCATGTGAGAGTGAGCTCCTTTTGCTCTAAATTATTGTACTTCTTCAAGTAGTCAAAATTAGATTTCTGATATTGCATATGATAGTAGCAAGAAAAAACACATATCCTAAATGACAATAAACAACATATATTTGGGAGGGAGACAGTGATCTTAACCACAAAAATACCTGATCCATGTCCTCTAAAGGAGCTGAATATGGAGAAATCAAGTCAAATACTCACGCTCGACCTTCGCTCGAGCTAAAACTCTGTTTAGCTCGAGCTAAGATCGAGTGAGAGTTGAGCGTACCTCTCGAACTTTGTTGCTCTATCTTTGGTTTCTCCAGGGGACATGGAGAACACCTACGCTTGACCTTGGCTCGAGCTAAAGTCGAGCATACCTCTCGGATTTGGTTGCTACATCTTTGGTTTCTCCAAGGGACATGGAGAACACCTACGCTCGACCTTCGCTCGAGCTTGGCTTGAGCTAAAACTCTGTTAACTCGAGCTAGAGTCGAGCGTACCTCTCGGACTTGTTGCTCTATCTTTGGTTTCTCCAGGGGACATAGAGAACACCTACGCTCGGCTCTAGCTCGATCTTGGCTCGAGCTAAAACTCTGTTTAGCTCGAGCTAGAGTCGAGCGTACCTCTCGGACTTGGTTGCTCCATCTTTAGTTTCTCCAGGGGACAAGGAGAACACCTACCCTAGATCTTTGCTTGATCTTGGCTCGAGCTAAAACTCTGTTTAGCTCGAGCTAGAGTCGAGCTTAGCTGTTCTCTATGTCTCCTGGAGAAACAAAGATGGAGCAACCAAGTCTGAGAGGTACGCTCGACTCTAGCTCGAGCTAAACAGAGTTTTAGCTCGAGCAAAGGTCGAGCGTAGGTGTTCTCCATGTCCCCTGGAGAAACCAAAGATGGAGTAACCAAGTCTGAGTGGTACGCTCGACTCTAGCTCGATCTTGACTCGAGCTAAAAAGAGTTTTAGCTGTAGCCAAGATCGAGCTAAAGTCGAGCATAGGTGTTCTCCATGTCCCCTAGAGAAACCAAAGATGGAGCAATCAAGTCTGAGAGGTACGCTCGACTCTCGCTCGATCTTAGCTCGAGTTAAACAGAGTTTTAGCTCCAGCCAAGATCAAGCAAAGGTCGAGCTTGCCTCTCGTATCTCAGAACAAAACTCCTACCTGCTAAAAAAAGACTCAATCAATTACATAAAAAAGTCTCATAAGCATTCCCATTTGCAGCGAATAACAACCATAATTCTATATACACCAGAATACAGGTGATATACATTGCCTTACATACCAAAACTGTTTTGATACATCAGAATACAGGGCATATCTATTAGCCAAGAAACCAAATTTGAAGGTCATATACATAGCCAAGAAACCAAGAGAAAGACCAAGACCATGCAGACTCAAAAATCAATCAGCTTATGTCTCAGGAACCACTTTTCATTTTCTTGTCCTTCAATATATGAGCTTCGGTAATAACATCTTCTTAAAAGTCCTTCTAAAATGGCATATACTGTACCATCAGAAAGTGATTCCTCAAACATTATCTTGATGTGGCTGTGATCCATCCAACCCAAATTGCATCTGTAAAGAACATTAATTCATATATTAATGTGATGTCAACATAGGTCATTAAAAAACCATAAGTTGGTTTGGATCCACTTACGCTTTCTTGACTTTGAAGTACAGTTTTCCAGGTCTGGATTCCACTAATGTCAGCAGTTGGTATGCTTTCTGTAATATCCTGATGATAAAATACTTGTAAAAAATACAGCAAAAAAGGATAACTGAAATATAAATATATACTTATAATATTACTTTGGAGACGTCCAAATCTGAAGGGCCAAATAGCCTCCTGCAAGTGTCCACGACTGGTGTATCTTCTCTATCTCGCTAATAAAATAGTAACCAATTTGTTAGATACCATTTAAAAACTTATTATAAAGAAGGTTATATTACAATAACCGCATATGTTTGCGTTTTCCCTTTCCCTGTACTTTCTTCATCTTCTCCTTAACTTTCTGCAAGTCTTTCTCCATCCTGGATGCTCTCCTCAGAGATAGGGGTTTGCCTTTCCCTTGCACAATACGTAGACTAAGTATTTAGGTTGAACTACCAATTTTAGTGGTGTCCTTTGTCTTGCCACCAACATTTAAATAATTTTGAGTCATAGATGGGGATTCTTGGTCCGCATTATAAAGGTCAATCATTGCATGCAACTTAGTCGTTGCATCCTCAGTATGCTTTTTCGAAGCCGCTGCACAAGTAATTATTTTATAACAGATATTCAACAGACTTGAATATCTATTAACATCTTCTCGCTGATCCCCTGCATCATATCTGCTGTGGATTAATGTATATCTTCTTTTGATATCTTTCCTCCATCGATCCAAGATGTACTTATCTGGCATTGTCTTAATCTCATTACATTTGAAGATAGCGAAGATGTGCTAGCACACTATCCCTCTCATTTCAAATAAACCACAAGAACACTTGACGACTGTATCTCCCTCACTAAAATCCACTGAATGTGCAACCAGCTTAGTGAAATCTTCGACACGGACTTCATCATCTACCAAATAGGTTTTTAATGCACCATCCGCCTTAAGTAAAATTGGGTCCAAGTCGATAATGTCAGTAAGCTGGTGCTGAACTTCCCTGAATTTAGCATTTGTGTACAAATCTTGATATCTCTTTTCAATTGGAGATCTAGAGATATAGGGAATTGTGACATTAAATGAGTGAAGTCAGCGCAATTTTCATTCTCGATTTTTATTTTAAAGGCATTATCATATTGATCGACAAACTCTTTCAAATTTGTCTTAACATGAACATAACCATTGAAAAAGGCATTGATGGACTCGCTCCGCTGCGTTGTACTCATTCCAGCCCAAAAAACCTCGTTCAAGAAAGCCAGTACCCAATGCGCACGCTTAGTGTATAAACTCTACAACTAGACATTCTCATGCAACTTGTATGTGCTGATCAACTGATCCCAACATTTTTCAAACTCTTCCGGCATTTAGTTGTCATACACAGATTTCATCAGTGTAGTTTTCATTCCACTTTTGTAGGAACTATAACAGCCAAGCTTTTCAGGGACTTTCTTCAGAATATGCCATAGGCAAAATCTATGTCGGCTTTCTAAGAAAATAATTGCAATTGCATTTTTCATGACTCTATCTTGGTCAGTGATAATAGCCTTCGGCGCTATACCATCCATACACTACAACCAGGTTTGGAATAATCAAATAAAAGTTTTGGTATTCTCAGAGGAAATCAAGTCAGCTCCCAACAAAATTGACTACCCATGGTGGTTTACACCAACAAATGGCGCAAAGGGCATCCCACATCGGTTCGTCAAGTATGTGGTGTCAAAGGTTACCCCATCTCCAAAATATTGGTAGGCTGCTCTACTACGGGGGTCTGCCCAAAATACATTCTTCAACCTCCCGTCATCATCCAAGTCTATTAGTGCAAAAAATCCCTTAATTTTGTGCTGCATCAGCAAAAAATAGTTTCGAAGCGCTCCAGCACTACTTGCGCCTAATCATAGATGTCGTGCCTTGTCAATATAGTTACGGTAATCCTTTTCTAAAAACGAAAGGTTCTCAAAACCCCCCGCACCAACAACAAGAGAGCTGAAAATTTTATTCATTCGAATGCCAGCCAAATCATTAGTATCCAGAAGTCTTTTAACTGATTCACTCACTTCTCTATTATATCGAAAGAAGTAATATTTCTTTGGACTGAGGCCGTGGTTGTGGATATTTTGAACTGTAGTTAGCCGAAACTTTCCATTAGCAGCTTTTAAGGTATTAATTTTTGCCTTGCATTCTGTCTTTCCTGTCAGACGTGGGTTAGCTACATTCAAAATCCTATTCTGTGCCTTTCCACCACGGGCACAGGTAAGGGTGACATATCTAATAGTCTCATTCTCTCCCCTCTCAGTCCTTTTTGTCATCACTCCAAATCCACATTTCTTACCATATTCCTTATAATAACTAAATCTTCTAGGGAATTAAACTCCATCCCCGACTTTGGCTCATCATCACCATCCATTTGCACTTTCTCAAATGTTCAGGCACTGCCAAACTCGGTTTCCTGTGAATCTAGTCTATCAGGATTAATATCTTCAACTCTAGAAGATGTAACTGGCGATTCAGTTTCCCCAACACCAGGTATATTATCCTCTGTACCAAGAAATCTACTTGTAACAGAGATATTACTGAGAGACAACTGGTCTTCCATGCCATGTTGAGATGGGTAACTAGCATTCTGACAAAAAGAAAAATAAATGCAATTAAACTCTTTAAAGAAAACCAACTTATTAAAATTAAACCGAAAACATGACATCACCACTTGTAGGTAGCTTGGATATTGATTGATAGCGGGAAATGGCAGAAAACCCGGTGACCACACAAGCAATGGTCCATAGTAACCGGGCATTGGGATGTTTGGAGAAGTTAATGGTATGTCCTGACATGTTATTGAAAAAATTATTGATGTGTTGAGAAAATAAATATCAATTAATCTCGAATATAATGTTATTGATATATTGAATAAAATAACATACCGCGGATGAGAGATTTGAGCTAGATGGTCTTAGGATAGATGAATGTTATTTTCCTTTTTCCATGCTAAGAGAGAGACAAATGCATCTTGTCAATAGCAATATTGTATAACTCAAACCACGTTAAAATCTAAGGACTTGGGGTACAATGGATCTCATTTAATATAAATGTTTAATATTTATTTCAGTCATGAGCATGTGGCAATGCAAATATGGTTGCCAAATGGGGGGCCAAGTAGCAATATTACCCAAATCATAATATTTTTTTTCCTGTTTGCTGTTAGTTTAGGACAACTTTACATCTTATCATGATATTTCTTTAAGATGATCACCACTTTTATTTTGGATGTGAGAGTAACTCTCATGTCATGCACCTAAAATCACAATACTTATTCTGTGTTTCCCCATTGAGATATGACTGGGTTAGGTAAAAAGGGATGAAATCTGATATTTAGAGCAATTAGACTCATTAATAGGCTATTTTTGGAGCCAACAGGATTGGCTCAGCTGATTCAACCCCACACACTGTGATGCGGGGTAATTAATTACCCAAACCCTTTTGATATGCATGTTGGGTACTTTGTTTATGAAATGAGGTAATTTTCTCTAAATAGTATATATGGACATTAGGGGCTTTCATATGGGCAAAATGGATGACATCTTGATTGATTGAGTGAACAAAAACAGAGTGTGTTTTAACTTCAACTTAAAATGCATAAATACCCATTTTTTAGTTGAACAATTGAGCTACCTATTTCCATTCATGACTGCTGCTACTATTGCCTCCCAGATCTTTGAGAACCATAACATCAGCAGCAGCAGCAGCAACGCCAACTGCTGCTACTATTGCTGTGTTCTCCTATATTCAACACTATATATATATAATTAATTAGATGATCGAAAATGGGTTAACTTTTCTTCGTATATGATAAAAATAGATTGTAATTAGACTTTTTGTAGACAAAAATAGTGCTTTCTAGCTCTGATATTTGCCAAAAAGACATCGCATTTCGCCATTTCAACTCGCTTTGCAACTAGAATAAAAATAAGAACAACTTCCAAAGAAGAGAATGTGTGAAGAACAACAGAAAATTAAGTCCAAAAGAAGTTCAAGAAATACTGAACCGTGGCTGAAAGAACCTGTTTGTAACTACTCAGATCTGGAAAGTCCAAACATGTCGACGGCGGCTCAGCTCTGAAATGTGTGACGAACGGCGACGGCACAGCCAGTTCGGTCCAAGGTGCGATTTGGTAGGCTTCTTGGTTGAGAGAAAAAGAATCGGAGTTTCAGATTCTTATATTTTACTTTTCCTCCATTTTCCCTGACTATTTCCAATTTCAATCGTCTTTCTTCCCCTTTTTTTTTTAATGTCAGCTGACGTGGCAGTGTCACATCAATCGGTTCCGTGCTGGTTTCGCACCGACGGTTGCATATAGAAGAATTGGAGGAAATATATTCATATATATGAATATGAATAAAAAAGCCTATGCAACAATCTACAGTGTTTTTTCTCCAAATTTTATTTTTCCATTTTGTCCCTCTTTATTTTTACTTTTTCCTTTTTGTCCTCATCATTGCTTTTCTTCTATTTGAAAATTTACATTTTTGTCCTTTTAATTTATTTTTATTCTTTCTTTTACATATTTGATCATATTTAGTTGCCTCTAGTTGCTTTGTAACTGTATATGAACAGTAATTTTATCCAAATTTTGTTTTCAATTTTATCCCTATGCATTTATCATTTTTCCCTTTTGTCCTTATTATTGCTTTTGTTTTTTTTTTGAAAAATTATGTCTTTGCTCCTATTTAATTACTTTCTGACCAAGTTTATCTTTTGAAATTGAAATTGTAGTTCCTTTTTTATACTATAATATGTTGGTGTAATGGATAAAATATTCATTTAAATATTTTTAAAAATATTTTTATGCCATCATCTGCTTTCTACAGGAAACCTTTCTATTCTGGTAATTGTCTTCCCTTCAAACTAGGTAAATGTGCCTCGCACGTTGAGTCTCTGCTAGTGTGTATATATATATTAATTAGAAAACGTGGCCATCCAATTCTTCTCACAGCAGACCTAGGCCAACATGTTTGTTTTTGGGATGACCAGATTAATGTTAAGACATTTTCATAATGATAAGTCACCCCATGTGTGATGCCGTGATAGGTGTTGAATATTACATTTTCCATATTATTAGTTTTGTTTTTTTTTTTTTTAAATTAATGTTTAATTATTTTGACCGAATTTATTTTTTAAAGAAGAAATTGTGGTTCCTTTTTTATGCTACAGTATGTTGGTGTGATAGATAAAATGTTTATTCAAATATTTTTAAAAATATCTTTAAATATTTAAAAATATAATATTTTTAAATATTTTATAATAATTTTTAAAATATTATTTAAATATTTTTAAAAATATTTTTATGCAATCATTTGCTTTCTACAGGAAAATTTTATATTTTGATAATTTTTTTCCCTTCAAACAAGATAAATGTGCCTAGCACGTTGAATCTCTGCTAGTGTGGTGTGTGTGTATATATATAAATATATATATATATATATATAGATATATAAATATATTTATATTAACTAGAAAGCGTTGCCATCCAATTCTTCCCACAGGAGACCTAGGTCAACATGTTTGTTTTTGGGACAACCAGATTAATGTTAAGATATTTTCATAATGACAAGTCACCACACGTGTGATGCCATGATAGGTCTTGAGTTTAGTTTAGGTGTTGAATATTAATGCTTGGTCCCGCATCCAGCTACCATGAGTAATGGCTGTGATAGGTGAAATCAACGAAACGTCAAATAATGAATGTGAAAACTCTGTTCTTGATCGTTGACGCAGTCCGGTACTCTAAATTACGAGTCAACGACTTTTGGGGAAACAAAACAGGACAGAGACGAGCTTCATTGCGATCTCCTCGCTTCATCTTACTGAGAAGTTAGAGACGGTGCGCGGCGACCAAAACCGAAAGCGTTTGTTTGTTCGGGTAAGCAAAACATCCATCATCGCCTTCTTTTTCTCTCTTTTTTATTTTGTTCCATAGTTCTTCTATTTTTGTAGCTTATAATACTCTGCTTCATTGCCTTTTTTTTTTTTTAATGTTATCACGTTTGTAGCTTATATTTTAATTTTAATTCCTTTCTTTTAATTTTTAAAGCCGTCAAATGAAAAAAATTAGCATTAGCATTAGCATTAAAGTACTCTAATTAAGTTGCCCACAAAATTGGTCCATATTTTTATAATATAATTGTATTGTAGTCAGTACCGACTGTTAATTTGTGTACGCTGCAGGCCGGGGATCTGGAAGCCAATTAATTAATTAAGAAGATTAATTGTGAGATGGAAAAATCAACTAGTGATCAAGAAATTCAACAAAAAGTGGAAACTGCTTCAGTCACAAATGCAAATCAAAATCATGCTGAAATTCATCAATTGGATCAGGAAGCTACGAGCACTTTGAGTAGTGGAAATGGAAATCAACATAGAGATCAGTTGCTGAATAGCATCAAAGAAATGGCTGAAAGCTTGGAGCCACCCTTATCATCAAATAAGTGTTGTATCTACAGGATTCCAACTTGTCTTCGCAAACTGAATGAGGAAGGAAGCCTACACTCCTCAGGTTATATCGATAGGGCCTTTCCACCATGGCACCAAAAGATTAGAACCCATGGAAAAGTTGAAACTGAAATATTTTCAGAGATTCCTGCGGCGGATTGAATTCAACGTGGAGATTTTGGTAAACGCCATAAAGTTGAATGAAGAAAGTGTGCGTAGTTGTTATGCAGAAACCATCAAGTTTAGCAGTGACGATTTCGTGAAATTAATTTTGGTGGATGGGATCTTTATTATTGAATTATTCTACGAAATATGGTTCAAACGATCAAATATGATTGTTCGTGAGAACCATATACTGTTAAACCCAATATCGTGGTGGGCAATTATGTTGGACTTGCGGTTACTTGAAAATCAACTTCCTTTCTTTGCTCTTGAGATATTATTCAGCCGTGCATATGCACCAGATGGCAAGCATCCTTCCTTCACTTCGCTTGCAATTAAGGTCTTTGAGCACCATAACGAACAAACATTTCCTGGAAATCTTGGAGAGCAACCAATTAGACACTTTGTTGATTTGACCAAAGCATTTTTTCTTCCATCATCCAGAAAGCTGCCAGTGCTACCGCTTGAAAGTAATGATCTTCCTAATGCTAATCATTTATATTCTGCAAGCCAATTGTACGAGGCTGGAGTGAAGTTTAAGGTGAGCTCAAGCAAATCATGCTTACTTGACCTGAAATTCACCAACGGAACGTTGGAAATTCCATGCATTCATCTTGATAATGAGACGGAGACTATTTATCGAAACGTCATAGCATTTGAGCAATGCCATTATCAATGTGATTCACATCTTACAGACTACATTGTGCTATTGAATTTACTAATCAACACTCCCAAAGATGCGGAATTACTTACAAGAAAAGGAATCATCATAAATGGGCTTAGCAACAGCAATGCAGTGGCATCTCTTCTCAATAACCTGAACACTAATATAGTATATTTTGGTTGGAAATCTGCTTATCGTGGTTTGTTTCGAGATTTGAATGCATTCTTTAAGAACACTAAGCATAGTTGGAACGCTACCTTGAAACGTGATTATTTCGGCACTCCTTGGAAAATAGCTTCTACTGTAGCTGCTATTACATTATTGCTGCTCACTCTTGTACAAGCCATATGCTCCATCATCCAAGTTGTGAAGATGTGAAGAAGCTTTGTGCATGAAATTCTGGTAGGACATAACATTTTATTTTACTCGTCACGTTTAGAAATTAATTTGTTAGATTGCTAGCTACAGCTTGAAAAATTTGAACATAACATGCACAAAGATAAGTTCTGTTTGAAATAATATGCCTTATCTTCACTTTGTTCGTCCATTAGTACAGAGCCTCAGCTCTGAAGGCTGTATAAATACACCCTCTTATGTACATGTATAAATATACCCTTTAGCACATTTCCATTCTTTGCACTTTTCATCATTTGCTGAGTTACCGATTGCTTTGTGATTTTCTAAACCCCTTCCATTTGATAGCAACACACGTGAGGTCTTAGATTCTATGGTGATTTCGTTGTTCTGATGTGTTTTCTTCATTGGTTACTCAGACAAGTTCTATGGTTGCGAATGTATACAAACGGTTCGATGAAAGGCCTGAACCCAAGGCCGTGTACAACATTCGCTCAGAATAAACATGCTCATAGCTTGATGTTATCCCATCCGTGATTCACATGATGTCCAGTGAATTGTGTGACATCAATGTTCTCTTTGCATTCAACATTTGGTTGCTTCATTTGGAAAAATTTGTGATTTACTATATGAAAACAAGTTTGTCAAAGAGGATTTTTTTTATTGTTAAATTGTTAATTATGATTTTTTTTTATTGCAGGAACACTTAGGCTGAGAATGGAGCAAAGCAAGAGTGATAGATGAGATGAATTTCATGCAACAATAGTGGTGGTCATGCTATCAACCCAAGGGATTTGAATGAAGTGATTTTTGTATCTTTGTTTCTTATTAACATACAGTTTATAGCTTTGTTGTTATTAGTACTATTGGGATAATGGGCTTGTATTCACGAGAATTTATTTATATTTTCTCTCATAATTAATTATCTTGTTGTATTTCTATATAATAACTTCTTTTTTGTTGTCTATTATATTTGAACATAAAAAGTGAGGCCATTCAACTATTGGTTAAAAAACCATTGTGTTTATTATCTATCTAAATTTTAACAACAAAATTTTCAAATGTAAAAATAATTGTACAATTAAAATATTTATTGGAATAAAGCTTTGGGGATCAAATTTCCTAGAATTTATTTATTTTTCTACAGACTCTCTATCACAGTTGAGTTGAAGATTCCCAAGGCCTTCTTGTTTCGAGATTTGAATGTATTCTATAATAACTCTACGAATACTTGGAAGGCTACCTTCAAACGTGATTATTTAGGCACTCCTTGGAAAATAGCTTCTACTGCAGCTGCTGTTACATTATTGCTGCTCACTCTCGTACAAGCCACATGCTCCATCATCCAAGTTGTGAAGATGTGAAGAAGCTTTGTGCATGAAATTCTGGTAAAACATAACATTTTATTCTACTCCTCATGCTTAGAAACTAATTTGTTACATTGCTAGCTATAGCTTGGAAATTTTGAACATAAAATGCACAAAGATAAGTACTACTTGAAATAATATATGTATTATCTACGCTTTCTTCATCTAATGGTACAAAGCCTCAGCTCTGAATGTTGTATATATATACCCATTTTTACAGAACATATGCTACACTAATATCTTCTAACTTCAGCACATCTTCAGTCTTTAATCTGTTCTTCATTTGCTGAGTCACCGATTGCCTTGTGATTTTCCAAACCCGACCTTGCATTTGCTAGAACCATGCACGAGGTCTTGGATTCTATGGTCGTTTCTTTGTTGTTAAGTTGTGTTTTCCTCATTGCTTACTCAAGATAAGTTCCATGCCTGCCAGTTTATACAAACCGTTCGATGAAATGCCTGAACCCAAGGTCGTGTACAACATAAGCACTGAATCAAGTTCGGTCAAAGAGGATATAGACTTAGTTCAATTGTTAAATTATTGACTTTTTTTTTTCTTTTTTGCAGGAACACTTGTATGGGCTGGGAATGGAGAAAAGCAATAGGAGTTTAAGTTAGTGATAGATCATGATATGAATTTCATGCAACAAGAGTACTGAAGGTCATGCTATCAACCCGATGGATTCGAATGAAGTGATTTTGTGTGTCTTTGTTTCTTATTAACATACAATTTTATAGCTTCGATATTATTGATACTGTTGGGATAATGGGCTTGCATGTCTTCATGAGAATTTATTTATATTTGCTCTCATAATTAATTATCTTGTTATCTTGTTATATTTCTATATAATAAATTCTTTTTTATTTTCAATTACAGAACGGAAAAAATTACACTTAAACATAAAATGTGAGGCAAAAAAAAAAAACCATTCGATTGTTTATTGTTATAATTTGTCAAAGTTTTAAGAATAGAATGTTCAGTTGCCAAAATAATCAGAAAATTAAAATATCTATTTGCATAAAGATTTGGGGATCAAATTATTATTATTTTTTATATTTTAAATGGAATTAGTGGTGTTCAAAGATGAAGAGATTTCGTCCCAAAAAATTATATTTAAACGGTATTATTGGCATTTGAACACATATTGTCAAGAAAACATTTTGTCAAAAACATTTTACAATTAACTAATATATATAAGAGTACAACTTCCTAAAATAGTTGAATTTTAAAACATACATAAAATTTAATTGTAGAATAGTTGTATAATAAATAATATATATCACTACTCGATCTTTTATTTTTATCACTTTAATGGTGTTGCTAAAAAGAAAATTACAATTGAAGAAGTTAATCCTATTTAAAATATGCGGGCCCCCTCAAAATTATAATCTTGGTTTGTGGTTCAATTTTTGTTCATCTCATTGCCAAGTAAAACCATTACAAAATTCAAATTAGGGAGTGACTTTAGTCCCGTGCAAAACCCTTTTTACACCTCCCAATTGAAAACTGACACGTAATATTTTCATTTATTTTAATAAGATATATATATATATATATAAATAAAATATGTGAAGAAGCCCGTATTGCTGCTCACTCTCGTACAAACTATATGCTCTATCATCCAAGTTGAGAAGATGTGAAGAAGCTTTGTGCATGAAATTCTGGTAGGACATCACATTTTATTTTATTCCTCACGTTTAGAAATTAATTTGTTAGATTGCTAGCAACAAATTCGAAAATTTGAACATAACGTGCACACTACTTGAAATAATATACTTATCATCACTTTCTTCATCTAATAGTACAAGAATAATTCTACTCTTAAGCCCTTACTTCTCCAACACCACACACCCGGATGAGGTGGACTTATTTTTATTTATTCTTGTCAAAACGTTCGTTTCACTTTTCCTTCCCATCTGCATTTTATCCAGGCCTCCTCCCAAAATCCCGAATCATCCCCTCCCCTCTGCATCAGACCCCCCACACCCAAAATTCAATCCCCTCTCTCTCTGGAATTGGATAACTGCCTCGAAGAACTTGTTTCAGTTGGTATTTTCTTGTTTTGTTTCGTACAGTTCTTCAAAGTGCATAGCATTGCTTACTCCGGTTGTGTTCGAGGTGTACAAGGTGGTTGTTGAGTTGTTTGGAAAGGACTTGGCTTTGAAGAGAGAGAGAGGAAAGCAATGAGGGAGATTATGTCATTGGTGGAAGGCATTATTGGGTATATCAATGTGTGTTGTAGTAAGGATTCTAGTGACGAATGTGGTTCACTTGGTTCAAATTCGACAACGCCTTTTGCAGAATTAGTTTGCATTTGGATCGGTTCTAATGATGGCATAGAGGCTTTCTTGTCGCTTCTAAGTGGTGAAACTATTGAATGGCTTAGTGACAGAAAATTTTGTGTCGGATAGTTGGCTTGGGTTTTTATGTTGGGTTTTCCTCAAATACAAAATCTAGCTTTTTATAAAAGGATATAATTTTTTTTCTCTGCAATGTGGAAGCTATAAGTGGATTAAAATGGAATGTTGATGCTTGAGATTAGAAGGATTTGATTTTTTTTTTCCCTTTACAGTACTCAGATTTTGAATATTTAACCTAGATTTTTCTCTACAAGGAGTAATACGGATGTCTAACCTAGATTTTGAATATTTGACATTTCACTCTGTTGTGTTTAACGTTTGAGATAGAATTATGTGTTTTGAAAACTCTGATGTTTTGATGTGCATTGTTGGGCTCCTCAACTCGGTCATCCAAACATTCTGATGTTTAGAGAGAGAGAGAGAAAGAGAAAGAGAGAGGGGATTGGATTTTAGGTGTGGGGGGCCTGACACAAAGGGGAGGGGATGATTCGGGATTTGAGTGGGGAGGTAAAATGCAAATGGGAGGGGAGAAGTGAAATGAACGTTTTGAAAAAAAAATTAAAAAGAAGTCCACCTCACCCAAGTGTGTGGTGTTGGAGAAATAAGGGGCTTAAGAGTAGAATTACTTAGTACAAAGCCTCAACTCTGAATGATTATACACACCCATTTTTACAGAACATATGTTGCACTAATATCTTCTAACTTTAGCACATCTTCATTCTTTACTCTGTTCTTTTTTTGCTGAGTCACAAATTGCTCTGTGATTTTCCAAACCCCCCCCCCCCCCCCCCCCCCCAAAACACGGGAGGCCTTGGATTCTATGGTGATTATTTTGTTGCTAAGTTGTGTTACAGATTGCCTTGGAACCACACGATGTTCTCCCATCCGTGATTTACATGATATCCAGTGAATTGTGTACTGATGTCAATGTTCTCTTTGCAATCAAGTTTGGTCAATGAGGAATATAGACTTAGTTCAATTGTTAAATTATGATTTTTTTTTTTTTTTTTTTTTGTTGCAGGAGTTTAAGTTAGTGATAGATCGTGATA
This sequence comes from Cyclocarya paliurus, assembly GCA_029856935.1. Taxonomy (NCBI): domain Eukaryota; kingdom Viridiplantae; phylum Streptophyta; class Magnoliopsida; order Fagales; family Juglandaceae; genus Cyclocarya; species Cyclocarya paliurus. The sequence continues at coordinate 30,643,172 of CM056953.1, forward strand.
TGACTTTCATGCAACAAGAGTGAAGGTCATGCCATCAACCCAATGGATTCGAATGAAGTGATTTTGTGTCTTTATTTCTTATTAACATACTGTATAAGTGACATGTCCCTTGGGGATCAAATTATTATTATTTTTTTGTTTTAAAATAGAATTATTGGTGTTCGAACAATTATTAGGGCTAAAGAAATTTCATCTCAAAAAATTATTTTTGAATGTTATTGTTGGCGTTTGAACACATATTAGGGACAGGTTGGAAAATTTTCATCCCAAAAAAAAAAATATTTTGAGATGAAATTTTGAATTTTGACCCAAAAAGATTTCTGGTAGGGAACTTTTGGGACAAATTGGGGATGGAATTGCTTTTGTTCCAAATTAATTTCAAAGTTGAAATGGAAAGATTTTGGAACAAAAATACTCATCCTTAAAAAGAAATTTTGTTGTAGAGATTTTCATTATTCTACGATATGGTGTGAAAGGATGAATAGATAAGTAAAAATGTTACATTATAGATGATGAAAAAAAGATAATAAATGACATTTTTTTTCTTTAAAATTATAATATTACTGCAATATATAGCAATATATAAACACACCTATAAGTCTTCATAATTTTCATTCATAATTGTTCAAAATCAGGACGTTGTTGATAAAATGAAATAAGGGAAACAAATATTTTGAGACTTCCTTTAATTTTCCGTTTTCACTGAACAACCAAATGGAGGGTGTAGACCGGACCTGCAAGCCGGCTGAGAACCCCAAGGGAATGAAGAAAGTTGACAGATGAGGTTGTATAAACTTTTTGCTTGAAAATGAATAAATAAACGTCATTTTTCACGACACATTACATAATTATATTTTAAAATGAATGATAATTTTGTAAAATACTTTATAAAAATACTTTAAAATATATATTGTAAAATATGTTGCAAAATGTATTGTATGGATATAATTGCTCTTTACTTTTTTTAATATAACAGTACAACTTCCTAAAATAGTTGAATTTTAAAACATAAATAAAATTTAATTGTAAAATAGTTGTATAATAAACCATGGGTATCATTACCCTTTTATTAATGAAAATTATTGGGGTTCAATTATAATCTTGGCTTTCTCCATCCAATCGGGACTTAAAGTTATTTGTGCTGATTTACTGAACTCCACTCAGATTGTTGGTCCCGCATCCACTTACGGCTTACCATGAGTAATGCTATTTGTGCTGATCTTACCAGTACTCTAAACTACGAGTCTACGACTTTTGTGGAAACAAAAAAGAACAGAGACGAGCTTTGCATTGTGATCTCCTCGCTTCATCAGCTGATCTTACTGAGAAGTTAGAGACGGAGCGCGGTGGCCAAAACCGAAAGCGTTTGTTTTTTGGGTAAGCAAGATATTCACCATCACCTTCTTTTTCTCTCTTTTTTATTTTGTTCCATAGTTCTCCTATTTTCATAGCTAATAATATATTGAGAATCAATTATTTTTTATATCAAGGAACAAGAAAAAAAAAACTTGTTTAGAATTATTAATAATAATAATTATTTTTTAGAGTTTCTTTGTTTTTCTTATCTAGGCCTGTTTAGAATTCTCTTATTATCTGGTAAAAAAAAAAAAAACTTGCACGTCAATTATCTTTATGATCTTAGTCACTTAATTTGATTTTGTAATCATCATCAGGCTGCTCATCTAATTCATCATGATCACTAAAGTTAGTCTTGAGCCACGCAGTCTATATGGATAATCTATATATATATATATGGGCTAATTATTCCAGGGACTTTTCTGACCGTAATCTAATTCCATATATATATGTTATTATCTGGGCCTCTTTGTTTTGAGTAAATAGATATTAATTTATTAGGATATAGACATTATAAATTTTTATGTGTAGTTAGTTTTTATCAGCTAATGCAGTACTCAACTTGTTGATTAATTTGGGTATTATTTTTCTTGGTAGGTCTATAAATAATATATAATATGAAATAGTTAATTCTATTCATGTAGTCAGTACGTACGTACTCTTTTAGTACTCTTCTAATTTGTGTAAGCAGGCCGGGAGCTGGAAGCCAATTAATTAATTGTATTATAAGAAGCTTAATTGTGAGATGGAAAATTCAACAATTCAACAAAAAGTGGCAACTACTACTGCTTCAGTACTGATCACAAATGCAAATCAAAATGCTGAAGAAACTCATCAAATATTGGATCAGGAAGCTGCAAACACTTTGTATTGTGGAAATCAATATAGAGAGTTGGTAATTAGCATCAAAGAAATGGTTCAAAGCTGCTTGGACAGGCCTCCCTTATCATCAAATGAGTGTTGTATCTACAGGATTCCAGTTGACCTTCGCAAATTGAATGAGGAAGCCTACACTCCTCAGGTTATATCGATAGGGCCTTTCCACCATGGCTGCAAAAGATTAGAACCCATGGAAAAGTTGAAACTGATATATTTTCAGAGATTCCTACAGCGGACTGGCTTCAACGTGGAGATTTTAGTAAACGCCATAAAGCTGAATGAAGAAAGAGTTCGTGGTTGTTATGCAGAAACCATCAAGTTCAGCAGTGACGATTTCGTGAAACTAATTTTGATGGATGGGATCTTTATTCTTGAATATTTCTACAGAAAAAGGTTCCAAGAATTAAGTAGTGTTATTCGTGAGAACCACATACTGGTAAACCCAATATCGTGGCAGGCAATCAAAACGGACTTGAGGTTACTTGAAAATCAACTTCCTTTCTTTGTTCTTGACATATTATTCAGCCTTGCGTATGCACCGGATGATGAGTCAATGCATCCTTCCCTCACTTCGCTTGCAATTAAGGTCTTTGACACCTTTCAAGACCAAGAATTTCCTGGAAATTATCTTGAAGTGCAACCCATTAGACACTTTGCTGATTTGGCCAAAGCATTTTTAGTTCCATCATCTAGAAAGCTATTAATGTCACCACAGGAAAGTAATGATCTTGGTAGATCAACTGATCATTTATATACTGTAAGCCAGTTGTACGAGGCTGGAGTAAAGTTTAAGCTTATAAGATTATGCAAATGCTTACGTGACCTGACAAGACACTTAAGAAACTTGGCTGGTTTGGCTAGAGCATTTTTCCTTCCATCATCCAGAAAGCCAGTGCTATCAGATGAAAGTAATGATCTTCCTAATGCTTATCATTTACATACTGCAAGCCAGTTGTACAAGGCTGGAGTAAAGTTTAAGGTGAGCTCAAGCAAATGGTTAGTTGACCTGACATTCACCAACGGAACTTTGGAAATTCCACGCATTGATCTTGATAATGATACGGAAACTATTTATCGAAACGTCATAGCATTTGAACAATGCCATTATCCACGTGATTCACATCTTACAGACTACATTGTGCTATTAAAGTTACTAATCAACACTCCCAAAGATGCGGAATTACTCATTAGAAAAGGAATCATAATTAATTGCCTTGCCAACAGCGGTGCAGTGGCATCTCTTTTCCATAATCTGGACACGAATATAATATATCATCCTAGTACCTCTGCTTATCGTGGTTTGTTTCGAGATTTGAATGCATTTTATAATAACACTAAGCATACTTGGAAGGCTACCTTGAAACGTGATTATTTCGGCACTCCTTGGAAAATAGCTTCTACTGCAGCTGCTGTTACCTTATTGCTGCTCACTCTCGGACAATTTATATGCTCCATCATCCAACTTGTGAAGATGTGAAGAAGCTTTGTGCATGAAATTCTGGTACGTAGGACATAACATTTTATTTTACTCCTCACGTTTAGAAATTAAGTTGTTAGATTGCTAGCTACAGCTTGGAAAATTTGAACATAACATGCACAAAGATAAGTACTACTTGAAATAATATGCCTTATCTTCACTTTCTTCATCTAATAGTATAGAGCCTCAACTCTGAATGCTGTATATATATATATACCCATTTTTACAGAACATATGCTGCACTAATATCTTCTAACTTCAGCACATCTTCATTCTTTACTCTGTTCTTCATTTGCTGAGTTACTGATTGCTTTGTGATTTTCCAAGCCCACCCTTGCAATTTCTAGAACCACGCATGAGGTCTTGGATTCTATGGTGATTTCTTTGTTGCTAAGTTGTGTTTTCCTCATTGCTTACTCAAGACAGGTTCTACGGCTGCCAAATTATGATTTTTTTTTTTCTGCAGGAACACTTACATGGGCTGGGGCTGAGAATGGAGAAAAGTAATAGGAGATTAAGCTAGTGATAGATCACGATATGAATTTCATGCAACAAGAGTGAAGGTCATGCTATCAACCCGATGGATTCGAATGAAGTGATTTTCTGTGTCTTTGTTTCTTATTAACATACAATTTTAAAGCTTTGTTATTATCGATACTGTTGGGATACTGGGCTTGTCTTCATGAGAATTTATTTATATTTGCACCCATAATTAATTATCTTGTTGTATTTCTATATAATAACTTCTTTTTTATTGTCAATTATGGAACGGAGAATATTACATTTGAACATAAAAAGGGATGCCATTAAAATATTGGCTAAAAACCATTCGATTGTTTATTATAATATGTCCAAGTTTTAACAATAGAATGTTCAGTTGTAAAAATAATCAGAAAATTACAATATCTATTTGCATAAAGATTTGGGGATCACATTATTATTATTTTTATATTTTAAATAGAATTATTGGTGTTCAAACAACTATTAAGGATGAAGAAATTTTGTCCTAACTATTCACTTGATATAATTTGATTTATAAGATTTAAATTTTAAAATTTATTTTTTAAATTAAGTTATGTCATATGGATGGTAGGTAGCCTAAAAACTTTCAAATATAGAAAAATAATGTTTCATGAGTAATATTATTTATATAAATAATATATATATATTAATTAGAAAACGTGGCCATCCAATTCTTCTCACAGGAGACCTAGGTCAACATGTTTGTTTGTGGGACAACCAGATTGATGTTAAGATATTTTCATAATGATAAGTCACCACACGTGTGATGCCATGATAGGTCTTGAGTTTAGATAAGGTGTCGAATATTAATGCTTGGTCATCCCGCATCCACCAGCTACCATTAGTGAACCCTACACTGCTTTGTCGGGGTATGGGACTTGGTGAACCCTACCCTACTTTATCGGGATATAGAGTTTTGTAACTTTTGTCGTGTACAGAAGTAATATTTCTTTAAAATTTAAGTGTTTAGAGATTTGCCGTCTGGACTAGATCTTGTTAAACACATATGTATTCTGAAGTGCTATTAAACATCTGTTTTCAAGTCAGAGTTATAAATCTTTTTTAATGAAGGGTGATCTACTTCTTTAAAAAAAAAAAAAACCAACTACCATGAGTGATGCTGTGATATGTGAAATCATGAACGAAACGTCAAATAATAATAAAACTCTGTTCTTGATCATTGACTCAGTCCAGTACTATAAACTACGAGTCTACGACTTTTGTGGAAACAAAAAAGAACAGAGACTAGCTTCATTGTGATCTCCGTTCATTAATCACTCGCTTCATCAGTTGATCTTACTGACAAGTTAGAGACGGTGCGCGGCCACCAAAAACGAAATGTGTTTGTTTGTTTGGGTAAGCAAAACATTCACCATCACCTTCTTTTTCTCTCTTTTTTATTTTGTTCCATAATTCTCCTATTTTTGTAGCTTATAATATTCTGCTTCATTTATTTTTTTACTCAATTGTTCACCCAAGTTAGTCTTTGAACAATATTTTGAATTTCATACTGTATTGGTGCAGTCGAAATATTTCATTTCTGTGATGTTGTCAGTACAAAAAAATTGCTACAACCACAAATTAACAAGTTCTATAAAAATTAATTCACAAACTGACATGACATTATGTAATATATTGGATTTACTTTATAATAAAAATAATTTTATAATCTGATATACGAACCAAATCACGTCAATTTGTGAGTTTATTTTTATATGATTTATTTGTAGCCAAAGTATTTTTGTTCCATATATTCAATTTGGACCTCTTTGTTTTGAATATTCAGATATTAATTAATTAGGATATAGATATTAACTTTTAAGAAAATACTTTAACCATAAAAAGATTATATAAAAATAAATTCACAAACTGGCATGGCTTAATGTGATATGTCAATTTTTAAAATTACTTTTATGTGAAGTACTAGATCTAACGAATTTCGTGAAATCATGTCAATTTCTAAATCTATTTTGAATAATATCTTTGTGTATGTAGATGTTCTATAATTTTTATGTGTAGTTCATTAGCTAATGCACTCAACTCGTTACATACAAAATTATTGATCATGCATGCCTTGCTGATTTGGGTATTATTTTTCTATGTCTATATGTAATATATATGATATGGTTAACTTACTTTGAATGACTAATATTGAGGTTTTTGGTCATGGTGGGTAGGTAATTTTTTTTTCCTAAGCAAGCTTTCATTAAAAGGAAAAGATATTACAAATAATTAAGGAGGGTCATTCCCTCTATCAATATACAGAATAATAAAAAGAATAGTCTCAATGGAATGCTACGAAATAAAGAGTTTGTAGGTGTTCATTTCGCAATCGATTTTGTAGGTGCCCAATACCCTGCAACTTTACTCCAGCCAGAGTGAAGTTGCAGAGTATTCGCAATATCATCCGTGATTGATTCTAATGGTGGGTAGGTAATTATCTATCATACTACTGATCCAATCTAATCATCATGATCAGACCACCCAATTCAAGTTAGTCTTAATTAGCCCCGTCTATATAGATCTAATTCCATATATGTTAAAAAAAAAATCCTAGATGATTAAGCATGTGATTCTGTGAAAGGATGTTTGCATCCTGAAGAATCCCACTTACACAAAAGTCTCTTTCTTTTCTTTTCTTTCTACGTGATATGCTCATATTTTCTCATCTCTACCATAGTTGTCACAAAATTGTCATCAAATCTGTAATTAACGCGCGTACAGAAGAACAAATAACGATGAATTGAATACATGTGTATATAATTATATAAGCTTGCCAACAAAACCAAAGGGGAAAAGCCAATCTGAATTGCCGATAAACTAATAAGACGATAAATTGAGAGAGAGAGAGAGAGAGAGAGAGAGAACAACATCACATATAATTCAATATTTGTATTTGATAAAACAGAAGATATGAAGAAACCCAAACAATGGCCAATATTGGAATGGCAAGCAGGACCCAAAACTCTTTAACAACCCTAATGAAAAAATAATAGGAAGGCCTTCTACTTAAAAATACAGAAGACCAAAACCAACCGATAAAATAATATCACTTACACGTATAGGAAGGTCTTCCACTTGAAAAACAGAAAGACCAAAACCAACCCTTCAACTAAATAAAACCCACCCTGTAAAGGCTGTACTGAGTACTACTCCGTATCCACATTTATTTTCATAAACAAAACCTACAGGAGCACTAAGCGGCGGATGGGGCTGAAATATAGTGAACGACATCAGCCTCCGAAAGCGCCGCCAAAAATGCTTGCAGTTTCTTCCGCTCCTCCCCTGCTTCAGCCTCTCCTGCAGGCACAGTATTCTTGTAGTCCAATGACTCATCGTTGTATATGTGTAACATACCAGTTTTTGTTTTAGGGTATATAAGTAAATTTTTTCTAGTAAACTTTTATTTTAAAATTTATATTATTATGATTATAGTTTTATCAAAATTTATATCTACTTTATCTCTATATTTTCGACTATAGTTGTTATTTAAAATTTTGTTAGAGTTTCATTTTGTTAAGGATTTCTAAAGTGTATCGGATTATATTTACTAGAGTTTTTGTTTGAAATTTAAAGTTTTATTTTCCCTCTAATCAGTCGAACCCATCTCAATGTTAGCCTCTGTTTGCCTCTCAGTGTTTTCCGCTAACATCCTAGGGGAGAAATTCAACCCAGTTGCCGAGTATAATTCTACATATGCACGTCTCTACTTTTTGCACGTGCACATCTTTACTCTTCTAGGGTTTCCCTTATTTTTTCTCTATCATTCTACCACTATAAAATTGTGCTTACCCGTACACGAGAGGAAAACCTTGAGCCGAAAATCCTCTGTTTCGAAAGCACCCTGTGTGTTGAACAGTAGCTTCTGCCCGTCGCCCTCCTCCTCGATAGCCAACCCTTGAAGCGCCGAACCCCTCTCCAATCACCACAGAAGCCGCCGACCTACAGCTCCCGTCGAGCCTCTCTCTTTTTCCAGTAAGGCCTCGAGAGCCCAGCCTTCTTTCTCTCTCTCTTTTGTTTCGGTTAACAGTTTCTCTCTCTCTCTCTATCTCTAACTCTCTCTTTCTCTCTCGCTCGGTGCTGCACCACCGTAGATAAACCTCCAGTCGCGCCGCTCCCAGCCACCCAGAACCGCCATCTCCATCTCAGTCGAGCACCTCCCTCTCGGTGAGCTCTCTCTTCTCTCGCACACGGCATGCCTTGATCTGCCTGTGTGTTGTAAATCCTCAGATTATTTGTTCCACAAACGGGCCCTTGGGCTTATGTATGTTGGGCTTAGTTCAAGTGGGCTTGTGTTTTAATAGTGTTTCGGGCCTTGTTTTAATCCGATGAGCATTTCCTTTATGGGCTAGATTGCAGATTGTAGTGATATTTTTATGAACTTGTAATTTTAAATTGGGCCGATTTTATGATATTTCAAGCATATTTTTAGTGATTTATTAGACTTAATATTTCAAAGATGAGTTATATTTTATTAAATAAATATATTAGTCAGATGCTTATTTTATAAAAAAATGTTTAAAGAATTTTAAATTATATTTTAAAGTAGATTATTGAGCCTAATAATTTAGTTAAGATTTCTTTTATCTATTTAATAGAGTTTTAATAAAAATTGTTATAGATACTTTAAATAGGAAAGTTAAGAAATATGTTGAGAATATTTAAACGATATTAATATTTATTAGATTTCTTATAAGATTTAATAATTATGTTAAGAAATGAAACTTAGTTTAAGAATTTAAGTTTTATGAATTATTTTAAAATAGCTCGAATATTTTCACTAAATTATAAACTAGTATTTTTAAGTAATTTTAAATACTAAGAATTATTGATTTTAGTGTTAAACAAAATATTTTTTTGATTACCTTTTAGAATTCCAAATTTAGTTAAGTAAGATATTAGTATTTATTTAATTTCCAAACAATTTAGTGATAGTTATTTATTGTATATAGGTCTCAAGTTACGAAGTTTTATTCAAGAAAAAACGCAGCGAGGTAAGTAATTTGATTATAAATTAGGATCATCACAGTTAGTCTATATGTATTATTCAAGCCAGTTTATTGTCAGCCATTATTTATGAACCGCTCATGTCATGTGCAACCATGTCATCCAGCATAGCACACGATCATGTCATTCGGCATCATGTTTAGATTCAAAAGTTATAATTATATAAGTATTATGTCATGCATCTCATGTGCATAAGACACGTAAGCCATCTTAAATTCAAATGTAAGATAAGTTCAGATCAGTTAATAAGATGGTCATTCAGATGCATGGTACCAATGCAGTTCAGTTCAGGGTGGTGTGCAAGCCACGAACTCAGTCGTGGTCCACCATAGTACGCTAGAGTACTATCAGCAGTTCCCCTTGCTGCAGCGGGATGTGGGACTGGTGCACAATCTTGCACACAGGGTTAAGTGTGTTGGCCAGTCAGATAAGTCAGATAAATCAGTCAGTTAGTTCAGATGAATCAGTCATACATAGCATAAGCATTAGCATGATCAGTCATAAATTTTTTAGTTCTCAGCATGAAAGTTCTTATGAAAATCTTATGTTTATTACGTTTACATTGTGATGGATTTCTTACTGAGTCATCAACTTATTTTAGTTTATTTTCATGTTTTTAACTACCCAGGTGAAGATGATGATTACGAGCAGGCAGGCCAGGAGTAAAAGGAGCATTTTATTTTTAGTTCAGACATTTCTAAATTAAAACATGTCTTTTATGACATGAATTTATTCAATTTTTTCATTTAATATTTTTGGGATGAAAATTTTTATGAGACCTTTTATTTTATGATAAATTTCAGTATCTTTTTAATTATGAACTTAGAGAATCTCTTGCCGGATTTATTTTCATGAAAATTACGTGACACACCTAGCCTACGGGAAGGGGGTGTTACAATATGTCCCACCATTTCTTCACCAGCATCTTGATGTCTTCCCTGTCCATGTTCTGTTCCTCCCCAGTATACCTCCATGGCTTTGACCCCTAAAGAACCAACTCCGTTAGAACACTATCATTCCTAGAAACAACAGTAGTGTATAGGAAACTCTGGGATTGTTCTCATAAACAAAAAAAAAAAAAAAAAGAGAGAAAAGGGATACTCACAGCAGCACAGTAGTGAACAACCTTGACCTTGTCAAGCTCGATGTTCTCTGGGTGGCGCCACATCAAAGCCAGGACAAGGTTGTAAACTGGAGGGATCGGCTTGTAAACATCCCTAAAGAACATGTTCAGAAAGTCCCGCAAGAATCATAAATATATATTTGGGTCAAATAAGTGATTTGATTGACTAAAAATTACTTCTGCAGTTTCAAGAATTACCTGCTCAGCAAAAGGGGTAGGAGGGGTAGTTTTGAGTGTCCTGAGGAGGTCATGGTATGTGGTCATGTTGGGTTCATACACAAACATGCCAGCATTGAAGTAGAGGGGAGGCTTGAGACCTAACTCAGCAGGCCACTTGACCTTGTCTGGGCACTGCTGCCAGTAGCCAACCTTGTATTGTGGACTGTGGCTCCATGTTTTCTCACAGAAGCGATCCATCACAGCTAAGAAGTAGTTGTCTGGGAGATCAAAGAGGTGATCTATATTCTCAAAAACTTGGATGTCTCCATCTAGGTAGATCATCTTGCTGTACTCCACAAACTGCAATTTCCATCGAAGCAAAACATCAAATTAAGCAAGCACCACTTACAAAGATATTGAAAATCATGCAAGTAGGACAAAAAATAACAAGAAATTTCGGTTCTTATTCAAAAACGTAGGTCACCGTCATGAATATTTTAGTGCTGGCAGACAATATTCTCTGTCAATTTCGTAAACACTTTCACAGGAACAGGATGTATAAGGAAAGGTTAAAAGGTGGTCAAAGCAGAAGTATGTTTGGTTGCACAAGCTGACGAAAGACAAGCTTGGTTCACTTTCCAATGAAGAGACAGATTCAGAAGATTCAAATGGATATGTTTGTAGAAAAAACTTTTTCCACAATATCTGGATGAGGAACCCAGCCGACTAATCTACTTTTATTTTTTATCTAGAACAGAGCACAGGCCCTTGAAAGCCCGGAGCATGTGTCACAACCCCACACGCAAACTAACTAGCAGTGACATGAAGCAGAAAATACGCGTAAACCATGAAAAATTAGAAAATGAATTACTACTAACAAAGCATGCATACCTCCCAAATACGAAGCTTAGAGTAATTGATCATAACGTAATATGCCATGGCAAACTGGGTTTGGTTCTCAGGTGGGTAAACCGGCTCAATCTCATTCACTATGCAACCCTGAGACACCAGAATGTCACGGTGCTCCTCGGGCACGTCCGGCAAGATTGCCACCACCAGTGAGTACTTGCTCTTTGCCTTTCTCAGGCCCTTTGCCAACCCGACCACACCTTTCACGTAGTCCCCGTTGCCGGCCAAGAACGTAAGGTATGCCCTGGTGGGCATGCTGGCGGCCTTGGTTAGCCCGGTGGTGGTGATGTCAGGAGCCATTTGAAGTTGGGTTTTTGGAGAAATTAAGGATGATATGAACAAAGACCGGGTGAACAGATTTGATAAGAAGGGTAGCTTTTAGAGTGTTTGTTCAGGAAGAAAACAGTTTATTTTTCTAGGGAAAGGAAGAAAAAGGATAATGAGGATGAGGTTTTGGAGTTGAGAAAAGAAAATGGTTTTGTTTGTTTGGATGATGAGAAAATGTGTTTGAGAAGAAAAGGTTTGTAGTCTGAGTGAGATGGATGTTTTGTGTGGATGACATGGAGCTTGGGGTGGTGGGGGTTTATATAGGATTTTGGGTTGATTTGATTAGGTGTAATGTTGAAGGTTATGGTAATTAAATAATAAATATTAAATATATCTGTTCTTGTGACCTGTCGGTAAGGTATAGCTGGTGCTACCAATTAAACGGCATCGCTTAGACTAATGTGGTTCAAAATTTATAATTCTACCCATGATGACTCACCACGTTACTTCACAAATTGCAGTAAATTAATTACTTATCTGAAACGAAAGAGAGCTCTGAGAGAGGGAGAGAGGGAGAGAGGGAGAGTCAAAATATTGATCCGGGATCTGATCCAACGGTGAGAGAGAAATTTAAGGAATTGGGCGGTGCCCGAAAGGGCAGGATAATAAATGAAGAGAATAAAGTATGAAATTTGCTAAATGAGTCAACATTGATCTTCTCACAATTGCCGAAACGGTTATCAATGAAATCGGCAAAATTGGGAATGAAATCGGCAAAATTGTAAAATCCACCAATTGGTTTATTTAACCGTATTTATGTTGAGAATTTAATGGCATCAAGTATTGTAAAATCCACCAATTGGTCCTAATAGTTTGACTACACTTCTCAATTTTAAGAATAATTTTTTGGTTAGTAAAAATATCATAAAATAAAGTTAATGACAAAAAACCCCTAAGTCAGGATAATTTGTATGATTTTTTGTTTCACAGTAAATATTGTAAAATTTGTACTCGGTCTTTCTCAATTTTAATCTAAAATTTATGTAGAAGTATTTGGTGATCATACTATTTTTGGTAATGGTATGAATTGATTAACTTGTGGATTTACGATATGACTTATGATACCGAATCCAGGTAAAAATAGAATTATATGCTTCTATATGATCGAAGAATCGAAATATTAAAAAAAACAATTCAAAGAAATGTTGGTATAAGTGAAGTGTCAAAGATATAAAAGGAATATATAAAAATAAGGATACAAATTGATATGATTTCATGTAATCTATCATATCTACTTACGAATAAACTAATTTTATAACCTAATGTACTACATCAAAATATGTCATTTTATAGATTTATTTTTATATAATTCTTTTATGACTATAATATTTCTAGAGGCCGGTTTGGATTGAGAGATGAGATAAGATGGTTAGTAAATAGTAATAAAATTTATGAGTTGAAATTTATAAATAATAATAAGATAAATTGAGATGATCTCAATCAAAACCGGCTTAAAACTAAGAAAAACAGTTCTAAGAATTCATGTATTTAGTTTAGGGCAAGTATAGTTTTTTTTTTTTTTTTTTTTTTGAGGAAAAGTATAGTATCCTATTATTGGATTAGTATCTCTTTTATTTTCAAAATATAGGACCTAGAGTACTGAATTATTAAATAGCATAAAACAATTTCAGCGACATTGTTGTTGTCTATATGAATTTATCTAACAACATTAAATATTTTATAAATTTTATAAAAAAAAATTACTTTATAATGTATATATTATTCACTCTGATAAAACCTCAATTAAACAAACAAATAGCGAAGAAGATTGTAGGCACCAAGATTTTATTTATTTATTGAAGATATTTTATGTAATTAAGACAGATAAACAGTTTATAAATATCGTAATATATAAAAATATAAATATTGACAGATAGACAGTCTTATATATGAATCTCATAATTTTTAGAAATAAATTTTTTTTTCTTAAATACATATTTTACCGCTGCACGCGAAAGTCGAAGACTCGAAACTCCCACGAACTTGAGGCACGTACACCGAAACTTCGGCACGTGGCGTTCTTGTAGGTTGTCTTTTTGTTTAAATTATATACAATACAGGACAATACTACAGCCCCGCTGGGATAGCATTATTTTTACATGTATTTTTTTTAAGATATTTATTATATAGATTTTTTTAATATTTTTAAATATTTTATAAAAAATAATAAATTTAAAACATCATTAAAAAATATTTTCTTAATTAGAAAGTAAAAAAAAAAAATCATTAAAAAATACTTCCTTAATCACAAAATAAAATTATAAAAATTATAAAAAATATTTTTTTATAATTTTTTATTTTATTTTGTGATTAAAAAAATATTTAAAATAATTAAAAAATTATATAAAAATTAAAAATTAAAAAAAAATACATAAAAACACACTTTCTATGCCCAGCGGAAGCCCAGCGGGAGATATAGCATTTTCTACAATATAATCCTGCTTCTGGTAAGCGAAATGAGCCGTAAAGTCAAAACGGTCAAGTAGGGTCCACAAATACATTTTTGCCACTTGTATTATGGACGTAACGTGTCGGCTTATGATTCCATGGACGGTGTCTCGCCACGTGGCTGAAACTTTTTTCTCTAGTTTTGTTAGTTTTTTATTTTTGAAGGAAATGGTCTAAAAGGGGTAACTTATTTAATAAAATAACTAAAAAAACTACATTTGTGGGGACAACGCAATACATAAATTCGTTACATAAAAGGGATCACGTTGCATGAGTATTTTTTGACTTGGACTGAACCGACCGATTCACTTTGGATAATATTTTAGACTTTTTTTAAAAAAAATTAAAAACCTCCAAAATAGCTGTAATATGACTAGGGACTGTGTTTTTTAGAATATTCCATCATAATTCTTGGAGTTATTTTTTAATAAGCCTAGCATTGTATTTTATTTAAAATAAATTAATATTTCTTTTATTAACTTTTTTTTCTTTGATAGTATTTTTTACAATATTTCTTTCTTTTTCACTCCTTAATTTGAGTCATTAATTTATGCCCCCAAATGGCGAAAAATTCAACATCGAAAGGTCAGATATTAACAAATGTTTGATGCAGAAGAGGAAAGAAATCCCACTAACGGGGTATATTTTAAATGTAAATATATTTATTGTGGTGTGTAAGTATCGTCTATTCCTTTTAAGATCCACATAAAAAAAAGTGAGTAAATATAAGATTTATATAAAAAAAATTATTTTTTTAACGGTGAACCCTACCCTTTTCAAAATGGATGTACGAGTATTGCATACTTTAAGACTGTATCTAATATTACAATTGAGGAAGAGAAATTTTATTTATCATTCATACACCACACATCTGCTTTTATTTTTTTTCATTTATCTTGATGTATAGTGTAAAAATGATGAGTAGAAATAACTCGAGAAAGAAAGTGAGAGGCTGGTATTGAAAAGCATGGGGCCATGAATAGCTCGTCACTACAACACAAATAGTCTTTTATGATAGAAGAAACCGTCACAAAAAAAAAAAACCAAAACGTCACTAAAGACATTTGGTGACGGTTGCAAACCGTCACCTAATGTGCATCACATAATACATTTGGTGACGCTTTACTGTTGAACCATCACTAAAAATATTTTTAATGACTGTTTGAGGTGTTTCGTTCGGAGAAACGTTCGAACGTTACATTTTTGTGACGGTTGAAAAATGTCACAGAAAATAACATTCGGACGTAAATTTATACATCCGAACATCAACCCGAGCAGTTGACATTCGAATGACAGAAGTTGACGTTCGTTGAATATTGTTCGAACATATCATATTCACGTTCGGACGTTTATACGTCCAGACGTTGACTGCATTAAACGTTCAAATTTACGTTCGAACGTTAAAAGAACAATGCTCAAACATAACGAGTATAACGTTCGGATGTTTGTTCAAATGTTAAAGATGATGTGTCTGAACGTTCGGACGCTTTGTTCTTTTGTTTGTTTGGGGTGAGTACGTTCGAACGTTCACAAATACGTTCCAATGTTTAAACGTTTGAACGTGAAGTAATGTTTGAACGTTTTTGGTTTACATTCAAACGTAAAGATCAGAAATACTAATTTCATAAAAAAAAACATACCTATTGTATCATATTACATGCCATAAATATTCTACAACTAACAATGTCTTAGAAACTTTTAAAATTAGATAATAAAAGTTATAGAAAAGAATAAAATTGAGAGAATTCATTTCTTTTTTCCTTGCCCACCCCATTGTTGTTACAATAACATAACATGCTCCATCTGCACCATAATCTCCCACTACATTTGCTCTTGGACTTCACTATAAATTCTTTCCTCCTGGTCTCTCTGTTGGTCCTGCAAACGCATCTCTAAATGAGATTGTCGCTCTAAGAGGGACTCTAACTCTTGCTATCTCGACCTCATATACTCATTCTCACGCCGTGCAGCTTCTAAATCTTTGGTAAGATTATTAATTTATGAAGCCGAAGAGGATGAGGAGGATGAACCAAAATGCTTGAAAGCTCGTCCCAAACCTCTTGTCATACTAGAGTTGGGCCTGAGCACTTGCGTGAATATGTCTATATCCCTCGGAAAGGATCCCCTAAAAGCTGACTGCATCTCCATTATTTTTTTCTGCAATGTCAAAAAAAATACACAATAAATAACGTATTAAAAGAAATATAAATAAAAAATAAATTATTCATATGTTGTATAATTTATTTAACAAAAATAACAACACCTACATAATTATCTGCAACAGTAGGATCCATCCACTCACTACTCTCATTAGTGTGAGTAGCAGCATAGACATGAATAAGGGAAAAAATTTCAGGATAATCATGTTTCTAATAAAGCGACATTAATAATTTTAAAAAGATAATGTTAGTACTTAAATAAAAGAATATCAAAAAAAATAAATGAATTATATAATTTATTAATTATCATTTTTTCAACAAGATGGTGGAATGATCTTGAACCAGCACGATGGTGGACAGTTAAAGCAGATCTCTTATATGCATTCGTAGAACTTAAGTGCTACAAAATTAATTAAGAATGTTAATTGTAATATATATGCATATAATATATAGCCCAAATATAAATATAAATAATCATTAGATATAAATCTAAAATACCTGATAATCTGGACTTGCGAAAAGATCACAATACTTTCTCCAATTGTTTAACTTCATTTGTTGGAAAGGGGATTGCGCAACTTCTTCCAACGTCTCAAATTTCTTGAAGTGGTTATGACATCGTCCTTTGTGATGTTGGAATAGTATAGCCATCAACCCATTCACAATTCTCAAATTCTCGCTACGGCCAAAGTCGAGGTCGAATTCATCCTAATAAGTGAATTATGTCAAAAATATAATATACTAATGTAGTATACAAAAAATGTATTCTCAACGTAAACTCACCAACACACGACTCCAAATGTGCTCCTTAATCTCGAGCGGAACATCCCGCCATGATCGCACATAAAATGGAGTATAAGCTTGGACTACTGTAACAATATAGGATAAAAGCGCTGCTACATTATCATTCACTCCTCCAGTGGAATTGTCATGAATTGTGATCTTGAGTTTTCCGTGCCTTCGGCATTTCTCAAGAGAAATGCCACGTGTATAACTACGACTCCGACGAGCAAATGCATCAACTATTAGATAATAATATAATTATAGTTATATATTTATTGAGATGAAAGTATTGATATTCTTTCAACTATCAGCAACATTTTCTTACTGGAAGGTGTTGACTAGCTATCATTCTCTTGCGTTTGCACTTGATTTTCAGGAGGGAAATACTCGAGTGGGGAGTCCTCAACAGGTTTGGGACTTGGAGTTGGTGGAGGAGGCAAATTTCTTCATTGTCGTTTTGGCGGCATCCTTGAGACATGATTAATATGATAAAGAAAATTAATTAGGAGAAATTATGAAAAGTTTAAAATTCTATATTCACTTATACGATTTCTATATTTAGTACTTTTATTATTCGTCTTTGGATGTATTTTTCATGCTTGTTTCAGAATCTTTCTCAATAACATCTTCGTCTTCATCATCAACCTCTTCTTCGTCCTCCTTATCCACTTCATCACCGGATTCTTCTTAGTCTTCTTCTTCTTCTTCTTCTTCTTCCTCACTTACTTAAATTGAATAATCATTTAATACAGACGGGTCGAGAAGGATGGGTGGGATGTCATCTCTACATAAGGGGAGCAACTCGAGTGCACTGAGGTCAATAAACAAGTTAATACCCTCTCCATCTTTTTGGTAGGCATCTACTATCAGAGTGTCATCTTCATCTCCACTATTTTCGTAATCCACACTCATTCCTACTTCATATATATTTCGAGGGAATGTTTTGTACAACCTGGATAAATCTCACACTTTGCATCTTTTCACATAAAGGCAAAATTTTCACAATCAGTCCCCCGACTACTTGAGGCATTGTCGTCTACGTCATCCATAAACATCTCAGCTCCAATGTCACCCAACATCTCCTCCATCTCATCCCGCTCATAATCATCATCTATGTCTCGCATATTATAATTTTGACCGAATGTTACATCTGCTGACTGTGCGTACGGCTCACCATGCAATACCCATCGAGTATACCCCAGATCCATACCGTTCACAAATATATGACTTTCAATTTCAGCTAATGATATCGCACAAAAATTTTTACACCCTCGACATGGATACTTAATGTAACCACGACTATCAGCAGATAGTCGAGCAAAAATAATGAAAGTTCTTACTCCATGCACATAGAATGCGTAATCCTTTCTAAGTCTATCGCCTAACCGCATCTAACTTTTATCAATTTCTAAAAGGTTCTATCTATTAGTAATACTAAATATACATAGAAAATTCACATGCATGCCATACTCCAATTCTCACTGCTATTTTTATAAGATAGTAGGTCCTATCTCATTCAAGATTATATTATCCATATTGCACATATCTCGTCACTCTACTACTTTCCACGTCAGTAGAAATTTTGGTAGCACCTCCCCATAGTTCTCCAAGTATATATATTCACTCAAAGAGATTGTGACCCTCCGAGTGAACAGTAAACCCGAAGAACAGTAGAGCAAGACACCGAAATTTCATACTAAACGTGTTCAGTAGGAGTAATAAGAATGTGCAATACAGATGATATAATCCCAAACTATCCACACTGGACAATTCAAGAATTAGTGGACACCAAAATGTACACTAATTCCTGAACGAGTTTAAGGTTAGATATGCAATGTCATACAATATCTATCAAAAAACACATGAAATAATATAAGCCTAAAATGTCTTGAATTAACAATGATCAATACTATGGTGTTATATTTTTGAACTAGAGAGAGATCGAATAATATGTTTACAACTTTCCTATCACTATATAACTGGGGGAAATGATCTCGAAGAAATATCTAAATTTTAGTCAAATTACTTAACTGTCAAAGTCCCTCTAGCCTTTACAACTCACAAGGCCAGAGAGATTATGATAGTCAAGCAATTTTATAGATATTTCTTCGAGACCATTCTCCCTAATTATATAATTTAATTTGTTATTATACTTAAAATTATCATTTTAAATTTTTATTACACAATTTATTCCAAGTAATTGATACTTATTTATTTATTAATCTTAATTTATTATAATTTGTTATTATAATTAAAATTATCATTTTAAGTTGTTATTAGACAATTTATTCCAAGTAATTAATACTTATTTATTTATTAATTTCAATTTATTATAATTTGTTATTATACTTAAAATTATCATTTTAAGTTGTTATTATACAATTTATTCCAACTAATTGATACTTATTTATTTATTAATAAATATTTATTATAATTTTTTATTATACTTAAAATTATCATTTTAAGTTGTTAAGTACCAATTAATTTATTCTAAGTAATTGATACTTATTTATTTATTAATTTTAATTTATTTTAATTCGTTATTATACTTAAAATTATCATTTTAAGTTGTTAACTATCAATTAATTTATTCAAACTAATTGATACTTATTTATTTATTAAGTATTATTTATTTTAATTTTCTATTATAGAGAAAATTATCATTTTAAGTTGTTATTATACAATTTATTCCAACTAATTGATTATTTTCAATAAACACCATAAACTCATCATTAAACATATCAATTCATCATTAATTCACAAAATATAAATATATTTAATAAACAATAAATTTAGTTACTTCAATAACATATCACAACACTTTTACAATATTTTCACAACAAAATTATTTAAATATAACAATATTCTTATAACAATGTTTCTAAACATATTAATTCATTATTAATTCACAAAATATAAATATATTTAATAAACAATAAACTTAGTTACTTCAACAACATATCACAATATTTTCACAATATTTTCACAACAATATCATTAAACATAACAATATTCCTATAACAATATTTTTAAACATATTAATTCATTATTAATTCACAAAATATAAATATATTTAATAAACAATAAACTTAGTTACTTCAACAATATATCACAACATTTTCACAATATTTCCACAACAACATTATTAAACATAATAAT
The DNA here is from genome assembly GCA_029856935.1 of Cyclocarya paliurus. Classification (NCBI taxonomy): domain Eukaryota; kingdom Viridiplantae; phylum Streptophyta; class Magnoliopsida; order Fagales; family Juglandaceae; genus Cyclocarya; species Cyclocarya paliurus. The sequence continues at coordinate 30,663,480 of CM056953.1, forward strand.
ATTCCTATAACAATGTTTCTAAACATATTAATTCATCATTAATTCACAAAATATAAATATATTTAATAAATAATAAACTTATTTACTTCAATAACATATCACAACATTTTCATAATATTCTCACAACAATATCATTAAATGTAACAATAACTAAAGTTTAGAAATATACCTAACACTTTTTAATTTCCTCTTACAAATGATAAGCTTCCAATTTGTAAAAACAACCACCTCCTTAAAAAAAACAACAATACTAACAAGTTATAAACATATATATATATATATATATATATATATATATATATATATATATATAAATACACAAGAGAAATATCACGAAATTGAAAATAATGAAGAAATAATTTTTCCTTACCAAAATAGTTACAAAATTCTAACCCTCAATACTCACTCTCTTTAACAAATAATACTCTCTCTCACTCTAACCCTCTCTAACAATACTCTCTCTCACTCTAACCCCCCCAATAACACTCTCTCTCACTCGATCTCTCTCTCTCCTAGTTCACAATCGCTCACCCCCTCTCTCTCTCTCTATTTCGTGCACGGAAGGAAGCAAAAATGATTCTGCTTCCCCTATGCGTGTTTTCATGTTAAAATATTTCAATTCAATTTACGTTCGAATATTTAAGTGTTACGTTCGGATGCTACTTTTGGCCTGTCAATTTTCATCATTAACGTTCAAACGTTTAAGTTTTATGTTCGGACTCTACTTTTAATCGATCAATTTTCATCATTAACGTTTAAACGTTTAAGTTTTACGTTCAGACGTTAATGCTCAACACAGAAGACGATAATCGAGCGGAAAATTTTTCACCAACAATTTATGTACGTACAAAAGTAAATGATTTAATGTTTGAACTATACAATTGAGTGCAAAATTTTCCACCCACATTTCACAAACGTTCGAACATATATGATTTAACGTCCGAACGGTAAAATTGAGAGGGAAATTTCCCGCCCACATTCTTCTACATTCGAATGTAAATAATTCACGTTAGAACGTAAATATAACTAGATTATTAATAGTTAGAAATTATTTATTTACTAATATATATATAATGTCAATTATATAACATATTCATAATTACTATTATATATTATAGTTGCATAATATATCATATGCATTGAATATCAGTATATATAATATATCACTACAATAAGAGGTTCGTTGGTATTAAAGTCTCACTTATATAATATATATATATTAGAGCATACACTATATATATTAGACAACAACCTATATATATATAGTATATATATAGCATAATACTTTAAATGATAATAAGTTAATAGTCATAGATATTTGGCTATAATTAATCAAACTAGCAACAACCTATATATATATATATAGTATATATATAAGTACATACACTCTCTATATATATATATACTATGATCACATAATACTTTAAATAGAAAAATAATATATAGTGATAGACATTTGGCTATAATTAATAAAACTAACAACATATATATATATATATAGTGTATATTATATAAATATAAGTATATACACTACATATATATATATATATATATATATATATATATATATATATATATATATATACTATGGTAGTATAATACTTTAAATGAAAACAAGTTAATAGTCATAGACATTTGGCTATAATTAATCAAACTAGCAACAACCTATATATATATAGTATATAATATATATATATATATATATTTAAGTATATACACTACATATATATACTATTATCACATAATACTTTAAATAGAAACATAATATATAGTGATAGACATTTGGCTATAAATAATAAAACTAACAACAACCTATATATATAGTATATAATATATATATAAGTACATACACTAACATATATATACTATGATAGCATTATACTTTAAATGAAAACAAGTTAATAGTCATAGACATTTGGCTATAATTAATCAAACTAACAACAACCAAATTTTTAACTCTATTTTCCGGCTACCATGGATTGTCATTGGTCAGAAAGTCACCGTCGAAAAGTTCTTTGATGTGTATACTTCATTTCTACGGTAGCATTTCGGCATTTAGTTGGTTTTCATGAAGATTTTGGAGCTTTCGAGAATGGCTTAGTCAACTCAGCCATTCTGTGTCGTTATGTTCGAACGTTACACCAATATGTTCGAACTTACAACGTTTCAAGTTCATAACCATTTGTCAACCACGTCCAGACGTATATTTTATACGTTCCGACATTACAACTGTTATGTCCAAACGTATACTTTAACGTTTGAACATAATTTGTTTAATTTATTTGGTGTTTATCCTTTAAGTTTGCACGTAAATATATACGTTCGAAAGTATATCTAGAAGTCGAACATGTACCTATTACTTTTGAATGTATACCAATTAAATTAATTATATGTTATACATTCGGACATTTCGTTTTACATTATCACGAATTGTGTTTACGAGAGAACATAAAATGTATATGTACGAATGTTTTACTTAACGTTCGAACGTATGTTTCTCTATGTTGTAACGTTTATTCAAAACAGTTTAAAATTATAACAAAAAATGCATTAATAGTAATTTTTTTTTTTATAAATATTCTATTTTTAGGATGAAAAAAGCTACTTGCACCCAGGGTTGGGGAACCCGGCGTACACGGCCATCCACGTGTACAAAATGAAACAGGGCGTTTCATTTTTTTTCCTTGTTCCTGCAGCCTCATATATCACTCATGTGCTTTTTGTTTTTCTATCTCTTCTCTTTCACTCTTTGAGAGTTCAGTCGTTTTCTCCATATCAACATTTACAGCCTTCACATTCTTTGCTTTCACCAAATTGGGATTTTCAATTAGACCTTGGGTGCCTTTCCGCTTCTCAGGTTCTTCATCTTCTTCTTCTTCTTTTACTTCCTCTTCAAACTCTTCTACCTCTTCTTTGACTTCTTCCTTCTTAAAAGTTCGTGGGCGAGAAGAGCTACCAGCAATCATTTCTTCGTGAGTCAAGAAGTTGCGATGACCGGTGGGCTTACCCTTGGACTTTCCTCTGCCCATCTTTGAAGTAGAAAATGGAGAGCGACAGAGGACGAGGCGATTTAGTTTGCACTGTGTTTGGGTGAAACTCTTCGACTTGTCCATGGCTTTGATATGTGGTTTCAAATAGTAGGCCATAAAAGATAATAAAACATAAAAAAAAAAAAAAAAACGCAGCCACTTTGCAGAATTGTGAGTTGGAGGATTTGCTTTTGAGACTTTACCCAAATAATACGACCTGGGATGGAGGATTTGCTTGTCAGACAGTCACACTGAGACCAATTTTGGCGCTGGCTAGGATGGGGGGTTTCCTTTGCTTCTGAAATTGTTTTTTTATTTTTTTATTTTAATAATATGAGCTGATGTGGTCAACCGATTCCCCTACAGGTACCCAATGCCGGGTACCTATAGCAGAATTGTTTCAGGATATGGCTCATCCTTTGCATACCAGAAAACGAGGGAGGGAAGGAGCCACTCAAGACACTGCTCGGATCGGGGCTCGTACTATTATGGTGGAGCGAGAGACCCTAATCAACGAGTTCGACGAGCTCAGATGAGAGCAGACGAACTTGAGAGATGTATTCCTCAATAGAGGCTAGGGAAATATCTGCATATTGAGGGGGAAGGTATACCCTTCTATGGTTCAGGAGTTCTATATGGGGATGTGTGACATGCCTCAGGACGCATCCTCTCACACTGTGACCGTACGCAGTGTGACGTTTGATATTTCACCCGATGTCATCGCCGAGCACCTCGGGATTCATCGAAGAGCTCAGACATTGATTGAGGCTGACTCTTTAGCCTCGCTTCGCACATCTACATCTGCTCACGGCAGACTAAAGGTAGATGTAGGCACTTTTGTATCATCTACTGGCCCATTTGATCCATCATCAGCCAGAGATGCGGACCGGTTAGAGGCCGAGGGTGCTAGCCCTCCGGCTAGAGATGATGACTGAGATGAGGATTTGTACATCCTCACTAGAAGAGGACGCATGCAGATCGAGAGGCCAAACTCCTTCCACCAAAACTATCTGCTACCGTTCTTCCGCATGTTGCATCTTATTGTTCCAACAAACGTAGATTCTATGGCACATAAGACCACATTCAGTAGGTTTCGGGCACAATTTTTTATACAAGTGGCACGTGAAGACCCCATAGATTTGCCACAGCACATATTTGAGAGAATCCGTTACGAGGCGAGTATTGTCTCCACGGACAACCTCCCATACGGTGCCCTAATCAGCCGGCTATTACTTGCTTGGGGAGTGCCAACCCAGCCAGAGGAGGGGCTCAAAGATCAGATGGGCGCCCTCGACATGACTACGCATCGACGTAGCATTAGACAGGCGAGGGGACGTCAGCCACCCCCTGTACAAGATCTAGTTCCTCCGACGCAGCCCGAGCACGGTGTGTGGAGTAGTGGTCAGCAACTAGCGAGTACATCTACGGGAGATGTGCGGCCTGCTTGGGTTGGTGCAGTTATCTCACAGCTGACTGCGCATATCGATCGTAAGATCGATCAATCGCTCAAGACTGTAGAGGCGTCTATCGCTGAGATAGCCTACCGTATAGGTATCCTCAACAACAAGGTTGATACCTTGACTGAGGAGATATGGGCTACGAATTTCCCTGACAACGCTATCATCTGAGTGTTGTTTACGTACTTTTATCATATTTTGTATTTTACTTTTAATATTTGTAGGAAACAATATTATTTAATATATCTATAGTTTTTTTATTTCAATTCTCAATCTTCTTTAATGTTATATTTTTCAACTTTAATACTAAATCACTATACTTCAAGTATATATAAATATATTTATAATTATATTTTACAAATTGTGTATATATAAATATATACAAGTCAATTTTTTAGACTTGTATACAAATTATGCATTATAAAAACTACAGAAATTTTAAATTAGAGTCATAATTAATTTAAATTTACAGTTAAAGTTCGAACATTAATTACTAATGTTCAAACATTAATTACTAATGTTCAAACATTAATTACTAATGTTCGAACGTTGGCGCCATAACTTTTAACATTTGAACTTAAGTAGCGACATGTTCGAACGTAAATGTGACGTTCAGACGAGTTTTTCCAATACGTTCGAACAAAAAAAAAATCTCTCCCACCTTTAGTGATGCTTTCCAGAAACTGTCACAAAAAAGACTTTTTAGTAATAGTTTAGAAACTGTTATAAATTCACAACCGTCACTAAAAAAACAATTGTGTTGTAGTGCATGAAATTGCCACCTTGGACCAACTACATGGATTGGTGCAACAAATGCTCCTAAAATCAAACGTTTCTTGAGATAATAATTAAAAATAAATGTAACATCTCGGATTTTAGTGTATTTTTAAAGAAGGTTTATTTTAATTATTTATTGTGTAATTCTCTTGTTTTAATATTTTAGAGGTTTTATTTTATTATTTTATTGGACTTTCCTATTTTTATTAATTATTATTTTTGGAGTTTTAGAATATTATATTAGAATATTTTAAATTGTAAAAATTATTTTATTGGGCTTTCTTATTTATAATTATTGTTTTAGATTTAAATTGATCTTTAATTTAAATTGGTTTGTTTGTAGGTTTTAAAATTTCTATTGTTTTATTAAAGCATTTCACTGCGTTTGATTAATTTTAATTAGTGATCTGCAATTTAATTCTTCTTTATTTTAAAGGATGTTTTTGTCTAAGTTTAATATTTTACTTTAGTTAATTTTGAGTTAAATTGATTTATTTATTTTAACTGTTTTAAAAATAGTTATTGTTTTATTTGAATATTTCACTGCGTTTGGATTATTTTATTTATTTAGTGGTTTTAAAATCTTCTTCGTTGGATCACTTTCAAAACCCACGTTGAAAGGTCTGGATCTCCTTTTTCTTCTTCCTCTTTTTCTTTTTCCCTTTTTCTTTTCTTCTTTTTCTTCTTTTTCCCCCAGCCCCGATCGGATCTCTCTCTCTCTCTCCTCACCCACGCGTGCTACGGACTTACCGCCGCAACGCCGCCGTCGACCGGCGGTGGTCGACACCGCCGGTGCCGTTCGACTCCCCGTCGACCGGCGACCCTACCGTACCATTTTCAAGCCGGCTAACGCTGCCGTTAGCCGTCAGTAGCCGTGCGAAGCCGCGGTGATTTTTGCACCGTTCCGCAGCCGTCCGGCCACCAGCTCCTAGTCATATCACCACCGGCCCATTTCCGTCCTAACCGACCCAACCCCGGCCCCGATCCGTCGCCGGAGCCGCCCCAACGAGCATCAAACCCCAACCAACTTTTCCAGCCTTCCACTGCCATTTCGGCTGCCACCCACGGCCAACCATCACCACCATTAGATTCCCCACCTCCTATAGGCCCTACCCTATCAATTTCAAGTCTTCGTTTGACCCTGTGTATTTTTGGGTTCACTGTGAATTTCGGCCACAGTGTTTTTGCACTGTGACAGTTGCTGTTTTGGTGCTTCCAGTTCCTCCGTGATCCTCCATAAATTATTTTAAAGCGCTGTAAGTATTTCCTAAACAATTCTTTGAGATTTAATTATATTTTTACAATTAACTGCTATATTTTATATATATGTATCCTGGTTGGTTCCGGACTGAGTCCGAGGAGTTCGGGGGTGGATGGATTGATTGCAGTATTTGTTGTGTGTGATTATTGTGATCTGGTTGATTGTTGGAGATTGGATTATTTGTGGTTTGATTATTGTTGGAGATTTGTTATGTTTTGGTTTGGTTTTGGATATTGGATATTTTGGTTATATTGTGATTTTGGGAGTTGATCATTGGTTGTGAGGATTGATCTGGTTCATTGCATTTTTGCACACATGGCATGTTTGTAAATTGAAAATTGAATTTTCGTGTATTGCATTCATGTTCATGTGATTATTTTGAAAACTAGGTTTTCATGAGAATTAGATTTATGGGTGTGACGTCCCCTGGGTTGTCGTCGGGCGACAACGGGATCGGATGTTGGACGTGCCGACTCCGTGGCCCTTTTGCTGGCGGGGACTAGAGGATGACCTGGCCACGAACGCACCGGGTGTGGAACTGGGCATCTCTCGTAAAGTAGCCAGGACGTGCGGATGGTCCATAGGGGAGGCCATGGTGCATATGGTTAATTTGAATAATTGGAAATTAGCTGTTTTCTGGAAAAATAGCGTGAGTATGTTTTTGTGTATCATTTTCTGGGAAAATGATGAATAATGATTTTTGTGTGCCATTTTCTGAGAAAATGGTAGAATTGATTTTATTGGAAATGATTTTGTGCCAAAGAGATTTTTGGCGTACATTGCATTATTGCATATTGCATCATTGGCATGCATGGTTAGTTGTGTAGATATTGATTTTATCTCTGGACTTGGTTAGGTTATAACTTACCTGCGGTACCATTTCATGGTACTGCAGACTTTGTTGATGATGCAGATGCCGAGCCTGAGGATCTGGCTCCGCCGGAGGAGTGATCTGGGATCACTCATGCTGTAGCTTTTATTTTCAGACTTGTATTTATTTTTGAGACTTGGCTTTGATTTTAAGGTATTTATATTTTGGATATCTGTATTAACTAAAATTCTGGTATTAGTTGACTTTATTACCTTCCGCTGTGTTTTTAATTGTGCACTGTGCACTGTTTATTTATTGCACACACTTGACATTTGTTGTTGGGATGCGTGACCGGGTTGTTATCATCCTGACGTCACGATTCCCGAGACTTTTTAGTACGTGGGAGTCGGGGCGTCACAATAAATAAAAAGATAATCATGCTGTCATAAGTTCATAACTATTGGGCCACGTTTTATTGCCAGCAAAAGAAAGAAAAATCAAGACGTGTAGATAGAGTAAGATTAGGTAGCAGATAGGATTCAGATTCATGAATTTGAATATTGGTAAGGATGTTAGAGCGCCACTTGTCTTGGATCATTCTTTTGGGCTTTCTCACCATGTCTTGAACAAGTTTTTTTTTTTACAATTCTAATTTTACTATAATAGCAATTAATAAATACAAGTATAATACTTCATAATTTTCATTCATATAAATTGTTCAAAGTCAAGACATTGCTGATAAAATGAAATGAAATAAGGGAAACAGATAGAGGGTGTAGGCCGGACCAAGCCGGGTGAGGCCCCTCAAGGCTATGAAGAAAATTCACAGATACGATTGTATGACATTTTTGGTCTTGTAACTTTTGTAAAATTCATCTTTATTTCGGTTTTGAATTTATTTTTATTTCTTAATTTTCACTCACCTATTTTTGTAATAATAATATTTTACAACTATTTTACAACTAACTAATGTGATGATAAAACTTACTAAAAGTAGTTGAATTTAAGATGTTACACAAGTATTACTCGATTAAAATTGAGTTATAACTGATATTTATGTTTGGTGGGGATTTTTTCTTCCTTATATTGCTCGGTTTATCTGGGTTGATAATAGGTTGTAAACCTTTATTTTGCAATAAAGTTCTACTTTGATATAAAAAATAAAAGAATGACTTGTGAAAATAATTGTACAATAAATTTTATGTATATCGTTATTTTTATCACTTTAATGGTATTCCTAAAAAAATTACAATTGAAGAAGTTATTTCCTATCTAAAATATGCCCCCTCAAGATTATAATAATCTTGGCATTGTCCCTAATCGGGGGTTCAACTTTTGCACGTCTCATTTCCAAAAAGACCCATTACAAATTAGGGACTTACTTTAGTCTAGATGGGATGCAAAGGCCCCATTTTACACTTGGCAATTGAAAATTGACACATAATATTTTCATTAATTTTCACTAACTTTCTCTTACAGTGTGTTTTAGGCTCTGTTAGGTTTCATAAATGGTCTCAATTCATAGCATCTCAACATCTAATATCATTCAAATATAAATACTTTTCCATTTCAAATTTTAAAATTTTTCATTTAACCATTACCTAATTATTATAATTTTCACAAATTTTTAAATAAAATATAAAAAATAATTCAAAATTTTCAAATCTCAAAACAAGAATTATATTCTAAAAATATTATTTTAACTTTATAATATTTTTATTCAACTTTTTCTCTCTCCTTTCCCAAAATCTCATAAAACATCTTCACTCAAATCATTTCACTACTATTTACAAAATATCTCATTATTATTCACATATTTTCTATCCCATCTTATCTTATATGTGTAACCAAACGAGAACTTATAATTTTTTTCCGGTCTCTGTTAGTTGTTGTGTTACATCGATCCTCAAATTCGTGTGTACGCTTAAGTGTCTCTTCAAGTGAGGGAGAGATAGATATGAGTTTGTAAGATTGTTTGGATTTAGTGTTAATCTCAACTTAACTTATCTCATCTCATTTAATTATTACAACTTTTCTAAACTTTAAAAAATATATAATAAAAAATTCAACTTTTTTAAATTTGAAAACAAAAATTATATTAAAAAATTATATTATAAGAATATTTTATTCAACTTTCAAATCTCAACTCAACTTGCTATCCAAACCTTCTCTCATGAATCTAATAATATCAACTCAACTCACTATTCTAATAGTATTGTTGCGTTCATGAATCTTCGGACAATATTAAATACTCAATACGTGTATGTAATATCCACTTTATGCTTATATCTCTATTATGCTAGGCTCTCAAGTTTGGATAAAAATTCGAGATTAATCTTGTTTATAATTTATTAATATTCATTAAATGTTGTTAGGCCCGTATCTGTTATTTAAAATATGAAAATAAATATAATGTAAAAATCAATTCCAGATTTTCAGCATCAAAGAAGGAACCATCAGCCAAATATTTTTAATTCTACAGGAAGCTATACAAGAGCTTGACAGATGGAAAAACGAACAAGAGATAATCAGGATATTCAACAAAAAGCAGCAAAAACTGCATCAATGATCACAAACGGAAATCAAAATATTGAAATTGAATATTATCAAAGGGATCAAGCAAACACATGGACTAGGATTGGGAATGACAATCAACATAGAGAGTTGGTAAAAAAAACATCAAAGAAATGTTAGGAAGCATGGAGCCTCCCTTATCAAACGAGTGTTGTATCTACAGGATTAGCTTATATCAATGAGCGGTGCTAATTAGGCGGTCGGTGCTACTCTGCCGCCTGAGTAGCACCACTCCAAGTGACCGCTAGGTCAAATTGGCTTTTTTATTTTTTTTATTCATATTTTTTATCATTTTAAAATATTTTAAAAAAATATATAAAAAAAAAATCAAAACACTAATAGTCATTTTCTTAACTATTAAGTAAAGAAAATAATTAAAAAAATTAAAATATATGAGATGTCAAAATGAGGGGGTAAATTGAGTAGACAAAATAGTATTTTTCTATATCAATTTGGCCTTTCCACCGTGGCAGCAAAAGTAAAAACCATGGAAAAGTTGAAAGTGAAATACTTTAAGAAATTCTTACAGTGCATTGACTCCAAAGTTGAGATTTTAGTAAACACTGTAAAGAAGCATGAAGAAAGTGTACGTTTTTGTTATACAGAATGTAAGAGTTTTATTAAAACTTTATGTCCCACACACTCATATTCTAATGGGTTTAGACTAGCTTAAATATTATCACTTGATTAATGAGTCACAGTGAGACAAGAATACCTCTAGATTTAGTTACAGTGGGACACAAATATCTTTAGACTTTTTAATCGCCAGAAATCTACAAATAGCACTGAGAGGTTAATGATTCTCACCTACAACTTCATTGTGCCTCTAGCCATTGGGAGACATTCGGATGTCAAGTTGCTAAGATGATCCATCTCTCATAATCAAGTTAGATTCTTTATCAAACTGTAATGGAGGGAAGTACGTTTTCTAACTGTTATTATATATATTTATCATTGTGGATCATAGAAAATCGTATATCCTTATATTTAATGTTTTATGTTAAAATATTTAACATGTGTTATCAGAACCAGGTTATAGATATTTTATGATCTCGATAAAATATGTTACATAGATATAATAATGAGTTTTGATTTTATATGACCTCTACATGCTTCTCTCGGATTAATGTTGTGACTGAAAATCCAATATTATTCTTGTTTCAGTTAGGGAGAAAATTGATGTTGTTGTTGGGGAATTCAAAATTATTGCTTTAGTTCTCACATATAAAATTTGCATAGCAATATTATGTGGAATTGCTTCGATATTACTTGTTGAATTCAAACATTGATGCATGTTGAAAATTCATAAAGTTGTGCTTTCTAATTCCACATGGAGAATTATGGAGAAAAGTCTTCGTATGGGTTGATAGAGTGCGGCGTAAGGTGGCTGGAGTCCCCTTGCCGATAACGCAACACGTATAGTAAGGCGGTGTAAAGTGGCAGCGTAAGGGGCTATAAAGCCTTGATTAGATGCCGCCCGATAGCATCTTTTGTGGGATTTTTGTTGATACAAAGAAAAAAAATTAAAGGGAATGGTGTTTGGCATCACAAGGAGGCTGAGAACCTCCTTGCCAGAGCCTTTGTGACGGCAGCGCAAACGGCTATAAAGCCCAATGACCGCGACAATGTTATTTATATATATATATAAATATATATATATATATATATATAATAAACAAAAAAACTAAGAGATGGAAGAAAGGAGGTGGACGTTGGCGGTGGGAGAGGCTAGAGATGCCTTGTAGGCTTCACCTCGCCAAAAATACCCACAGTTGTGCTAGAACAAAGCAAGAATGCTCTCTAGAGCGGTTGCTGCTCAATATTGAAGAAGAAGAAAAAAAAGGCGGGTAGGGTTTTCTTCAACTCATTAAAGGCTTTAGGCCCATATTGGGCAGTGGCTTTGGCCAAATTCGAGAAGAATGAAAGGGGCAATAATATATACAGGTTAGCACAGTGGGCCAAAATTCTTGCTTAGCCCAATAAAAAAAATATATTTTTTGAAATTTGATTTTCTCTTATGTGCATGTTTTTTTTGTTCAATAAATGCATGAATTATTTAATGTTAGTTTTTGGCTCTAAATTATTGATATGCCATATATAATGTTTATCCCATATAGAACAAATGGTTTGCACCAAAATTTAGGAAAAAATTAGTTGCCTAAAGGTACAAGATTTTTCTTAATTTTGATGGAAAAACCATTAAACTCCATTGTAAAGATGGGTATAATGAAGTGAACAATTTGTGTGTCAAAGATCTATTCCCAAATGAGAATTTTGATGACACTACTAGTTCATCCTTCAATGTAATGTTGGAGTAAACAATTTGTGTGTCAAGACCTACTCCCAAATGAGGATTTTGATAACACTACTAATTCATCCATCATAGTAAAGTTTGAACAATTTGTATGTCAATATCTACTCTCAAATGAGGATTTTGATGACATTACTAGCTCAACTATCAAAGTAAAGTTGGAGTGAACAATTTGTATGCCAGAATTTACTCCCAAATGAGAATTATGTTGATACAAATAGTTCATCCACATAATTTAAGGTTGGAGGGAGCACTTTGGTTATTTAGAAACTCCCAAATGAGGCACTACAACACAATTGCTTTTTAGTAATGGTTGAAAATTTGTGACAATCCTCAAACCATCACTAAAAAGCATTTTCTGTGACGATTTCTAGAAACTGTCACTAAAGACAGATGAGATTTTTTTTACGTTCTAACATATGAAAAATTTACATTCGAACGTCACATATACGTTCGAACATTGTGGCTACTTACGTGCGAACGTGAAATATTTTAGCACCAACATTCGAACGTTAATTGTAAATTTAAATTAAGTATGACTCTAATTTAAAAATTATGTGATTTTTATAGTGCATAATTTGTGAACAAGTCTAAAAAATTGACTTGTATATATTTATATATACACAATTTGTAAAATATAATTATATATATAAATATATTTATGTTTATATATACAAATATACATTTGTATATATAAAAATATTTATGTTCACAAAATTCGTACTTCATATATCCTCAATCAAGGTATCAATCTTATCATTGAGGATACTTACACGATGAGTTATCTCGGCGACAGATACCTCTACAGTCCCAAGCGATCGATCAATATTATGATCGATATGCGCAGTTAGCTATGAGATCACCACATCAACCCAAGCAGGCCGCACATCTCTTGCAAATGTACTCGTTGGTTGCTGACTACCACTCCCCACATCGGGGTCGGGCTACGTTGGAGGAACTAGATCCTCTACAGGGGTGGTTGACGTCCCCTTGCCTGTCCAATGCCATGTCGATGCGTGGTGGCTCATCTGATCTTTGACTCGCCCCTATGGCTAGGTTGGTACTCTCCGAACAAGTAATAATTGGCTGATCAGGACACCGTATGGGAGGTTGTTCGTGGAGACGATGCTCGCCTTGTAACGAATTCTCTCAAAGATGTGTATTGGCAAATCTATAGGATCTTCACGTGCCACTCAAATAAAAAACTGTGCCTGAAGCCGACTAAATGTGGTCTTATGTGCTAGAGGATCCACGTTTATTGCAACAATAAGGTGCAACATGCGGAAGAAAGGTAGCAGATGGTTTTGGTTGAAGGCGTTCTTCCTTTCGATCTGCGTGTGGTGTCTCCTGGTGAGAATGTAGAAATCCTCGTCTCAGTCATCTTGAGCCTCATGGCCAGTATCCTCGGCCTCTAACCAGTTTGCATCTCTGGCTGATGCTGGCTCAAATAGGCCAGTAGATGATGCAGAAGTGCCTAAAACCTCACCGGGTGTGCCGTGTGCAGATGTAGATGTGTGAACCATGCCTAGAGAGTCAGCCGTAGTTGATCTCTCAACTCTTCGATGAATCTCGAGGTGCTTAGCAATGACATCTGGTGAAATCTTAATGGAAACACCGCGTATAGTCACGGTGTGAGAGGATGTGTTTTAAAGCATGTCACACATCCCCATATAGAACTCTTGAACCATTTAGGGATATACCTTCCCCTCAATGTGCAGATATTTCCCCAGCCTCTATTGATGAAGACATCTCTGAGGTTCGTCTACTCCCATTTGAGGTTGTTAAACTCATTGTTCGGGACCTCTCGCTCCACCATAATAATACGAGCCCCAATATGAGCAGTGTCCTAAGTGGCTCATTCCCTCCCTCGTTTCCTGGTATGCAAAGGATGAGCCATATCCTGAAAATAGAAAAAGAAAAAAAATTATTTACATTGATGCATCTTTCGTGTTAATTTTAAGCTGCTCTGCATTAACGTTCGAACATAGTAAGATAAATGTTCAAACGTTCAGATAAGACGTTTGGACATGTATCCTTTACCTTCGCACGTAACACACATACATGTGAACGTATAACATACATGTTCAAACGTGAGGAGTAAATAAATTTAAAGACGTAAGATCGGACGTTTATGTTATACATTCGAACATATGTGTTTTACGTGTGGACGTAAAGGATACAAGTCCGAACGTTGAAGCATAAATAAATTTAAAAAGTAGTACATTCGAATGTTAGAATTAAACATGCGGACGTAAATGCTACGAAAAGTAACTTCTGAATGTAAAAAAATATATGTTCGAACATAGAAGACATAACGGCTATACAATTGAAACATCATATGTTCAAACGTCTTCGTGAAACATTCAAACGTTACGATACAGAATGGCTGAGTCAACTCAGCCATTATCAAAATCTCGAAATGCAAGTTACAAGGTTCTAAATGCTGAAATGTCACTATAGAAATGAAGTATACACTTTAAGAAATTTTTCTACGGTGACTATTTGGCCAATGGCGACCCGTTGTGGCTGAAAAATGGAGTTGAAAATCCAACCACCACTTGGCCGTTTTAAACAAAACCGAAACCAAATCTCAAATAAAATACATGTTAGAGGTTAAAATAAGGATGTCTACCTCTTAGTGATGGTTGTGGCGGGGTTTGACTGCGGCAGCGACGGAGGAGTGGCGGCATGCAAACGAGAATAAGTACAAAACGGTGAAAATGACATTTCGCTGTTCGATTTTGGGCTTATATATATAAAACATTTGAACGTAATTCATAGTAACATTTGAACGTGGAAGGAAACGTTAGATCATGAGAAAATAGAACGTTCAAACGTTTGTCGATTGATTTTCCAAAATATTGACTATAATATATTATATTATTAATATATGTTATATATTATATTGTATACTATAACATATAGCATACTATATATATTATAATTATAATATATATAGTATATTATAGTGTATATATATATACTATATAGTATATATAGTGTATTATATAGATATATTATATATATACTATACTATATATATAGTATATACTATATCTAATATTATATTATATATTATAATATAATATATAATATATACTATATATAAGATCCATTATAAACTAATGAAAACAACATTAAAACCACAAGCTCTTATTATTACAATCTAGTACACAAAATTCTAGTGTACAAATTCCTAAACAGATTAATTGGAATCAAATTACTTTCCCTAATAAATAGCAATTAGAAAATATTACTCAATTACCTAAGATAGAAAATAATTCTAAAGATGATCTTAAATACATAGATAAAAAAATAGACGTAACAGTCCAAATTGCCTTTCAACCTTTTAGAAGATCTTTATCACATTATTCTTCTCAAGAACCTTCTCGTTATCATACACCCAGATATGGTATTACATCAATTTTTTGAAATAAATTTTAAAATTTTAACAACAGATCCCAGAATCTAGACACACAGATTCGGGAAATTATTCCTGAAAATATTATTGGTACACTAATATATATTGTTAATCATCCAGATAAGGTATCCACCTCTCATAATTCTGAAAATGAACTTTCTTCTCCAACATATTCACAAGTGATTGGAGATGATGCACAAATATATACCTTGAGTAAAGAAGAATTTAATATTAACAAAGAATACGGTAAACAAGATTATATGAAAGAAGAAAATAGTCACAAAAGATTAATATTTTTCTCTACTTTTACAAAAATAGAAAGAGATTATATTCAAGAAAAATATTACGAGTACTTAGAAGGAATATAAATTAATATACCTTTCTTTACATGGTTTGAAATTTATAAATCAAACCAATTATCAACTATAAACAAGACTACTAATAAATGAATTAAAGAGGAAAATAATCAAATTGTTTATGAAGAATATCTTCCTTTTGAAGCCATTAAATTCAATCAAAGAAATACTCAAATATTGGCCTCACCAATAAAAAAATATATACAATTTAGTAGAAGTTAAAAACCATGAGTAAATAATTAGAAAGAATTGAAACCTAAGTATCTCCTATTAATCCTACTATTAAAGAAACATAAGAAACTCTTGTATTTATTCTCCATGAAATCCCATCTCATCTAAAAACTATTTTTTCTAAAAATAAAATGATTTATTAGAACAAATCTCTAATAAATTAGAAAAATTAAGTCCTCACCCTACCATCCAATACCTCTAATGAATTCTCAAGACCCGTTCGATTTGGAATTAACAAATTATGACACTCAGATGATGTGATTCTAGAAAATTATTACTTTCTCAATTAGTTAGCATGACAGATGGAAGTTATCAAAAATATTATCTCTTCAGAAGAATAAGGACAAAGAACTTCATCCATATTATATTGTATATTATATATATACTATACTATATATATAGTGTATTATATATATAATTTTTGTCGTTAGTTTTATTAATTATATATTATTCATTTATATCTATAGTATACTATATATACCATATTATTATGTTTTCATTTAAAGTATTATGCTATCATAGTATACATATATATATAATATAGTACATACATATATATTATACTATATATAATCTACTATAATAGTATATATATTATACTAAATTATAGCATTATAAATTTCATTTATAACATATACTAATTATAATATAATATAATATTAATTATTAATAAATTTATTAAAATACCATTCGATCGTTAAAAATCACCAACCGTTGGAAACCGAGAGAAAACGTTTGAACGCCCAAATCACTAGCCACGTCGAACACTCATCCTCCTAAGTGAAGGTATGGACGTTCGAATGCTTTGACCCAAACAAGATGTTGACCGTTCGACCAATTTTTTACCGGTCAAATGTTCTACTATTCGTTCAACCACTAAATATACCGTTCGAACAGATAATAACTGTATTAACTAATATATAGTGTTTCCATGGTTTTATTAATTTGTTCTATAAATTAATTATTGATTTATAGTATGTAATAGTATGGCTGATAATATTTATTTAACTAAATATTTTATTTAACATAAAATAAATCATTAAAATATTTCTAAATTAATTACATAAAATTAATTTATGATATATATACATTTTTTATATTTTGAGTTATGTATAATTTTTGAAAATTAATTTATGTTGTGTTATAATATATATATAGTGTATATATATAACTAGAATATTAATAAATACCAAAGTTAGAATAATGTCCTCTCTGAACATTTGAATGTACATTATTTATGTTTGAACATGGAAAATTTTGGGAGGGAGATTTCTCGCTTGATTTCCATTGTGAAGAGCATTCAGGTCTGAACGTTAAAATGTTACGTTCAAATGTTAATAAATGAAATTTGACAGAAAAATTTACGTTCGAATGTTAAATTGTGACGTTCGGACATGCAAAAAATTGTGTGAGAAATTTCCTACTCCTGCTCCATCTTTTAGCTATGTGAGGAGTAGTCACATCTCAACGTTCAAATATTAATGGATGATCTTTGAGCAGGTTGTTTATAAACGTTCTAACGTGAAATTATATACGTTCGAACGCCAGAATATTTGGGTGGCAAATTTCCCATTCATGCAAATGTTTGAATGTTCTCTGTGAAAATTGATCGGGATCAAATGATCGTCCAAACTTTCAACTTAAACTTTCGAATGTATCATCAAATGAAATTTTTTGGAATGAAAACACAAACAGGAGGGAAGCAGAGTCATTTTTGCTTCCTCCGTGCTCGAAAGAGAGAGAGAGAGAGTGTTAGAGAGGGTATTGGGATAGAGAGAGAAAGTTAGAGTGCGAGAGGGTTAGACTGAGAGAAAGTAGAGTGAGAGAGTGGGTGAGAGGGGTCGTGGGTTAGATTCCATACGAGAGAGAGAGAGAGAGAGAGAGAGAGAGAGAGAGAGTTAGAGTGAGAGAGAGTGGGTGAGAGAGGGTCGTGAGTTAGAGAAAGAGAGTTAGAGTGAGAGGAAGTAAAGTGAGAGACGGTTAATATTTTCCAAGTATTTGGGTAAGGAATAAAAACCCTTGTTTCTTTTTTAATTTTTTACAATTTTATGATATTTGTCTTGTGTTTTTTTTATATATATGTCTCGAGCAAACTAGTGTTGAATTTTTTTTGAAGGATTTGAAATTTTAGCAAGTTGAAAGCTTTTGATTTGTAAGAGGATATTGTGAGTACTAGGTATATTTCTAAACTTTAGTAATAAGTTTATACTTTTTGTTGTGATTTTATTGTGGATAATGATGAATATGGGATGTGTATAATGTGGTATTTATTGATGGATTTTGATGAATTGGATATGGGCAGAATATTGTGAGTTGAGTAGTGAATTTGAGATGATATATATAGTGAATATGTATCATTTGGGTATCGATGAATTAGAAGGAATTCAATTGTTTATATTGATGAATATTGTTGTTTATTGTTTGTGAATATGGGTAGAATATTGTGCTTGCCATGTGAATTTTGATCGTATATATACATATCTAGTGAATATGTATCAATTGGGTATTGATGAATTAGAAGGAATTAAATTTTTTATATTGATGAATATTGTCGTTTATTATTTGTGAATATGGGTAGAATTTTGTGAGGTTATGGTGTTTATTGATGAATTAATATTTTTAGAAATATTGCTGTGAAAATATTGTAAATATGTTGTGATATGGATTTGAAATATTGTGATTATTGTTTATGAATTTTGTGAATATTTTGTTTGTTTATGGTATTTATGGATGAATTAATATGTCTTGAAATATTGTTGTGAGAATATTGTGAATATGTTTTGATATGGATTTGAAATATTTTGATTATTGTTTGTGAATTTTTATCGAATATATTTATATGGTTAGAAATATATTGTATAATGCTTGTGGGTTTATGTGAATTTTTTTATATAATATATCGAGGTTGTTGTTTGAAGTTATTCTTTCTTAAGAAAATTATAAGTTTAGGAGCTTAATTTAAGTTAAAATTAAAAACATTTAATATACATTTAATATGGGAATAAATATTTTGTGAGAGATAAGTATATATAGATATACTTATCTAAAGTAAATTAGAGAGTAAATAAATAAGGATCAAATAAATGCTTAATTAGAAATTATATACTTATTGTCTATATATATAAATAACTCACTTATAGTAAGTAATAATATAAATATTAAGAAATAAATAAGTATCAATTATAATAACAATTAAAATTAAATAGGTATCAATATATAAGTGCATAAACTTGGATAATAATGATTAAAATTAAACATTTAATAATAGTAATAACCTATGCGCGTGGAGTAAGAATCTTTATTGATTTTGCTCGGGCCTTTGCTGATAGTCGTGGTTACATTAAGTGTCCATGTCGAGGGTGTAAAAATTTGTGTGCGATAGGATTGGCTGAAGTCGAAAGTCATATATTTGTGAACGGCATGAATCTAGGATATACCTGATGGGTATTGTATGGTGAGCCATATGCATAATCAGCGGATGCATTGTTCGGTCATTTGAATTTTTTTCGACACATGGATGATGATTATAAGCGGGATGAGATGGAGGAGATGTTGGGTGACATTGGAGTTGGGATGTTTATGGATGACATAGACGACAATGCCTCAAGTGGTCAAGGGACTGATTGTGAAAATTTCACTGCAATGTGGGAAGATGCAAAGCGCGAACTTTATCCAAGATATACAAAACATTCCAAAATGTCATTTATTGTACGGTTGCTTCACGTTCAGTCATTGTGTGGAATGTCGATGAAAGGCATACACATGGTATTGGACTTATTTAATGATGTGTTTTCTAAAGGGTCTGCATTGCCAAAGAACTTTTATGAAGCAAAACAGTTGAAAAATGGATTACGGTTTGAGTACAAGTCTATACATACATGTAAGAATGATTGTGTTTTGGAAGGAGAACGAGGAGCAACAAGCATGTCCTGTATGTGGAGAGTCGAGGTGGAAGGCTAAGAAAAATGTGCCGGTTAAGGTGTTGCAATATTTTCTCTTGACACCTAGGTTGCAAAGACTATATATGTGTAAGAAAACGGCTGTTGATATAAGATGGCACAAGGAGAAAAGAGTCAAGGATGACGCATACATGAGGCACCCAACTGACTCACTTGGGTGGCAATTTTCGATAATCAATACCCAGAGTTTGAGATAGAAGCTCAAAACATGCGCCTGGAACTCACAACCGATAGATTCAACATTTTTGAGAATATGAGTACAAGTTAGAGCACTTGACCCATAGTGTTGATTTTGTACAATCTTCCACCATGGAGGTGCATGAAGGCGTCTAACTGCTCGAGATCACCTAGGAATGACATTGACGTATTCATGCAACCGTTGATTGAAAAGCTGAAAGAGTTATGGGAAATATGCGTCAGAACTTATGATGCATCCACGTCGACATCTTTTTAGAAGCATGCTGCAGTAATATGGATGATAAATGACTTTCCAGCATATGAGAATCTTTTCGGTTGGAGTACTAAAGGGAAGTTAGAGTGTCCGACGTGTAATAAAAAAACTGCTAGTGAATGGTTAAAATATTCTTAGAAGTTGTGTTTCATGGGTCATCGATATTATCTACCATTAAATCATGCATGGAGAAGAGAATGCACGAAGTTTAATGGGAGAGTAGAGGACAGAATTGCACTAAATGAATTGTTTGGAGAAGAGATAGTGGAAAAACTGGTACATGTTAGAGCAAACAATTTTGGCAAAGGTTGGGGTAAGAATAAGAGAAAACGAGGCGTTACAGAATTGAATTGGACAAAATGTAGTATTTTTTTTTACTTGTCATATTGGTCGTCCTGCATGTTGCGACATAGTTTGGATGTAATGCATATAGAGAAGAATATCTGTGATAATATACTAGATACATTGATGAGCAAGAATAAAAAGACAACGGACACGATCAAGATGATGAAACATCTTGAGAGAATATGAATTAAACATAATTTACATTTGCGGATGGAAGGCAACAGGGTAGCCATGTCGCATGCATGTTTTACGATGACGAGAGAGGAAAGGATGGAATTCTGCAAATGGTTGCAAGGTGTGAAGTTGCCAGATGATTATGCTTCAAATATTGGTAGATACATGAACCCTAATGACTGAAAAATTAGTGGATTGAAAAGTCATGACGGTCACGTATTTTTACAGAAGTTATTACCTGTGGGAATTTGTGGGAGTCTGACATCTAATGTACGTGTTGTCATAACCAAACTCTGTATGTTTTTTAAAGATTTGTGCGCTCAAGTAGTAAATCAAGATATATTGCGGAAGATGGAAGAAGACATTGTTACTATACTCTATAAATTCGAGCAGATCTTTTCATCATTATTTTGTGATGTCATGGCCCATTTAGCAATATATATACCCCAGGAGGTATTGTTAGGTGGACCAATGCAGTTCTTTTGGATGTATTTAGTTGAAAAATATTTGGGTTGACTAAACCCAGAGCTGAGAGTTCAATAGCAGAGGCCTATATACACGATGAATGGTTAATGTTTTGCTCTCTATATCTTCATGGTGTTGAGACAAGATTTAATCGTCAAGAGTGAAATGCTGATCTTGCTGCTCCGCCTCCTCGTGAGCTATCAGTGTTTTCCAGAATGTACGACCCTTAAGTGCACAAACGGGTTAGGATTTAATTAATGGAGAGTTGGGTAAAGTTCGTTGGTATGTGCTAAATAATTGATGGGAGATCGATGACTATCTTAGGTACGTTGTTGCATGCTTCGAAAAATTCTAGTTAAAAAAATTTAATTATAACTTTTGTGGTCAAAATAATATTCTTTTGCACTTATATATAGTGAGCACATGGACAAAATTAGGACGGAAGGCGTAGAGAATATAGAGGCAAGACACGAGGAAGAATTTTCCGAATGGTTTGAACGTGTATGACCTAAAATTACATATATGTCAGATTTTTAAACTTTTAACTCTAGGTAACTTTTAATACGTGTATACTATTTCAATTGATAGATTTTGGAACAACGTGCTCGTGATCTCGGGTCAATTTATCTCGAATTGTATGCATTAGCCCGTGGTCCCTCAAATAGAGCACTTCGATACACTGCCTGCGTGATTAGATGTTACAGATTCCATACTCTGGACCATGAACGTAATAGAAAGACTCAAAACTGTGGTGTGTTGGTCAAGGGGAGTCATGGAACATATGATATTGACTATTATGATATCAAACATGATATTATCAGATTGAAATATTTGGGTGGGTCTGTAACATGTCTTTAAATGTGATTGGTGGGATCTAGGCGGTGGTCGGGTTTCAATACATAGGGATAATCACTTTACAAGTGTCAATACTGCATCTGAATGGTACGAAAATGATCCATTCATATTGGCTTGTCAAACTACCCAAGTCTATTATTTGATTGATCTAATGAAAAGCTAATGAAGATAGTGGAGAGATAATTTGACGAGTCGTACAAAAATTTATCCCTCTAAATATATATGAAGTAGGAACGAGTGCGGATTACGAGAATAGTGAAGATGAAGATAACACTCGGATTGTAGAGGCCTACCAAGAAGATGGAGAGGGTATTAACTTGTTTGTTGACCTCGGTGCACTCGTGTTGCTCCCCTTGTGTAGAGATCACGTCCCATCCGTCATTCTCAACCCATCTATATTAAATGATCATTTAATTCAAGTAAGTGAGGAAGAAGAAGACGAAGAAAAATCCAGGGAGGAAGTGGATGAAGAGGACGAAGAAGAGATTGATGACGACGACAAAGATGTTATTGAGGGAGATTCTGAAACAAGCATGGAAAATACATCCGAAGATTAAGAATAAAAGCACTAAATATTTTATTCATATAGGTGACTATAGAATATTATACTTTTTTTAATTTCTTCTAAATAATTTTCTTTATCATATTAATCAAGCCTCAAGGATGCCGCCAACACGACAATGAAAAAATTTGTCCCTCCGCCAAGTCCAAGTCCCGAACCTGTTGTGGACTCTCCACCCAAGTGTTTCACTTTTGAAGATCAAGTGCAAACGTAAGAGAATGACAGCCAGTTGACACCTACCAATAAGAAAATGTTGTTGATAGTTAATTATATATTAATACTTTTATCTTAATAACTATATAACTGAGACTCCTAACTTTTTCAAATTACCAGACCCTTCTCTCTCTCAAAAACTCTCTCGCCGAACATAGCTGGGGGGAGGGGAAGCTTCAGCTTCCTCTTCCCCTTCCCTCTCCTCCCTCTCTACCGTCGTCTCCGACGTTTCTCTGTGTTTTTTCTTTTTTTGCGTTATCGTGTTTTACAGGTTTCGGCCGAATAAAGGGGAGGTAGCTGATCCGAGCTCCTCCTATGGACTTTTTCTACACGTGTACCACTGGGAGAACCCTTGCCCGCCGATCTTGCAGTCGTCCGCTTTGGGTACGATTTGGAGCTGCGCGTTGCCCACACGTGCGGATTACAGAGAACGCGTGGCATATGCAAGCCACCGCATATCACACCGCGTCGGTGCCATGTGCGGCAACTTAGGGCCCAGTACATCGGTACTGCCTCGACCGGCCGTTTGGTTCCTTCTTAGCGTGGCGCGTGACTTTCACGCGCCATCACCGAATCCTGTTGTGTTTCATTTTCTAATTCTGTTGTTGTGCTTGGTGTTTGGTTGTAGTGTTTTGTTTTGGTGGGTTTTGGTGTAGGAATTTGTAGTTCCGACTCTATGTCGGTATGATTTATGTTGGTGTGTTGTTTAGTTGTTTTATTTTTAAGAAAATAAGGTGAAATAAGCTATTGGACTTTTGTCCATAGCTTTCTTGGTTACTTCTCCTCTTTTGGAGGATGGAGTTTGGTTGATGGGTGGAGGTTGGAGCAGGGTACTCTCTTATGAGAGCTACCTTTGAAGTTTAGACAATGCCGTCGCTTAGCGTATGGGAAGCTTACAACAGTATTTAGTTTGACTTGTAATTTTGAGTCACAGATGTAACTTCCTTATGAAATGAATGAAACGAGGTCTATTTCCTATAAAAAAAAAACTATATAACTATAATTATATTATTATCTAATAGTTGATGCATCCGTTGGTCGCGGTTGTGGCTATATATGTGACATTTCTCTTGAGAAATATAGAAGGCATGAAAAACTCAAGGTCACCATTCCTAATAATTTCACTGGAGGAGTGGATGATAGTGCAGCAATGCTTTCCTACTATATTGGTACAGTAGTTCGAGCTTATGCTCCATTTTATGTCCAATCATGGTGAGATATTCCGCTCGAGATTAAAGAGCACATTCAGAGTCGTATGCTAGTGAGTTTACCTTGAGAGTACATTTTTTGTATACTAGATTAGTATATTATATTTTTGACGTAATTCACTTATTAGAATGAATTCGACCTCGACTTTGGCCGTTGCGAAGATTTGAGAACTGTGAATGGGTTGATGGCTACAGTATTCCAACGTCACAAGTGACGATGTCATGACCACTTCAAGAATTTTAAGACATTGGAAGAGGCTGGGCAATCCCTTTTTCCAGCAAATGAAGTTAGACAATTAGATAAGTGTTGTGATCTTTTCGTAACTCCAGATTATCAGGTATTCTAGATTTATATCTAATGATTATTTACATTTATATTTGGGCTATATATTATATGTATATATATTACAATTAACATTCTTATTTAATTTAGTAGCACTTAAGTTCTACGAATGCATAGAATAGATCCGCTTTGACTGTCCACCATCGTGCCGGTTCAAGATCATTCCACCGTCTTGTTGATAAAATGATAATTAATAAATTATAGAATTCATTTATTTTTCTATTTTTCTTTTATTTAAGTACTAACATTATCTTTTTAAAATTACTAATATTGCTTTGTTAGAAACGTGATGATCCTGAAAACTTTTCTCTTATTCATGTCTATGTTGTTGCTCACACTAATGAGTGTAGTGAGTGAATGGATTCTGCCGCTGCAGATAATTATGTAAGTGGTGTTAATTTTGTTAAATAAATTATGCAACATGTGAATAATTTATTTTTTATTTGTATTTCTTTTAATATGTTACTTATTGTGTGTTTTCTTTCAAATTGCAGAAAAAATGATACAGATGCAATTAGCTTCTGGGGAATCCTCTCCGAGTGAGATAGACATATTCGCGCAAGTGCTCGGGCCCAAGTCTAGTATGGCAAGAGGTTTAGGACGAGCTTTCAAGCATTCTGGTTAATCCTCCTCATCCTCTTCGGCTTCACAAATTAATAATCTTACTAAAGATTTAGAAATGGCACGGTGCGAGAATGAGTAAATGAGGTTGAGACAGCAAGAGTTGGAGTCCCTCATAGAGCGACAGTCTCATTTAGAGACACAAACCTCATAGAGAGACCAGGAGGAAATAATACGTACTGAAATCAAAGAGCAAGTACAGCGGGAGATGATGGTGCAAATGGAGCCTGTTATGTCATTGCAACAGAATCGCGATGGGCGAGGAAAGAATAAATGAATTTTCTCAATTTTATTAGTGTATATAACTTTTAGTATCTAATTTTAAATCTTTATAAGACATTGTTAGTTATTGAATATTTATGGTGTATAATATGTTACAATTGGTATGTTTTTTAATTTTATGAAATTTGTATTTCTGATCTGTATGTTTGAATGTAAATGAAAAACGTTCAAAAATTAGTTCACATTCGAACAAATCTTCAAACGTAATTACACAAAAGTATTACATAACGTTGGAACGTACTTGTCAACATTCGAATGTACGCACCCTTAAACGAACAAAGCGTCCGAACGTTTAAATAATTAACGTTCGAAGAAACCTCTGAATGTACCAAGTGTGTTTGAACACTCCTTCTTTAACATTCGAACAAATGTTCGAATGTTATACTTGTTACGTTCGAGCATTGATCTGTTAACGTTCGAACATTAATGCAGTTAACGTCCGGATGTATAAACGTCTGAAAATAAATTTGTTACGTTCAAACTATAATCAATGAAGGTCAACTTCTGTCATTCGAATGTCAATTGGTCGGGTTGACATTCGGACATAAAAAATTACGTCCAAACGTTACTTTTTGTGATAGATCTCAACCGTCATAAAAAACTGAACGTTTGAACGTTATTCTAAATGGATCACCTCCAACCATCACTAACAATACTTTTGGTGACGGTCGTGGTGACGGTTTCAAACTGTCACCAAATATCTTTAGTGATATTTTGATTATTTTTTGTGACGGTTTCCTCCGTCACAAAAGATAAATTGTGTTGTAGTGAGGGATCTCAATGACACTATTAGTTCATCCATAATGGTTTAAATTCTGTTATTATTTATGAGTGTCAAACTCAAAACATTAATGTGATTAAAATATTTTTCTTACAATAAGTATATGAATATCTTTATAAGGTTTTTTGTATAGAATGGACTCTAGTGTAGAAAAACATGAGCATGTCAAATTTACAATAAGAGTTTTAGACCATGGTTTATTTATTTTAAGTCTAACATCAATTATTACTGAAAATAGTGATAAGGGTTAGAAAAGTACAATATTTAAGAAGATTGATATAATTACTATATATCAAACTATAAGAATTTCTTAGTTTTGTATAGAATGGTTTACTCCAGAGGCATTATTATTTAATTAAAGTAATGAGATATGAACAAGTTAGTAGCATGGTTGTTAGCTAAATACAAATTGAGTTTGCTAATTTGTATGAAAAATCAACTGTATCTTTTGGGAAAGGAAGGAAATGATGGTCACGAAAGTGTAAGAGCTATGTCAATCGAATTTTGAAATAAACAAGGACACATTAAGGTTTAGGTGTCCTAAACATAGGATTCGATTCGAAGGGAATGGTAAACTTTTCTTTCTGTATAAGTTTCGAATCAGATCTTCTACATGTTTATACATTTTTTGAGATTAAACTCGAGTGCAAATATTCATATTTATTTTGTCTGTATAGGTTTCAAATCAAATTTTATAAATGTTGATACTTATTTTGATGATTGAACTAGCACAAATATTCAAATTAATTTGTTTCAAAATATCATTTATGTTGGTTTCATTTTTCCTTCCAATAAAATTTTTATTTGTCATGCCTTCATAATAATGGTTTTGTTAGAAGTTTTTCACTCATGAGACATGTACTAGACCCAAAAGAAAAATAATTTATAAAAAAAACTTTTGCAATTTGTGGCATAGAACTTGAAACATAATTTGTGACATAAAAGTTTGGAGAATATCTCTAAAAAAAAGTTGTAGAGATTAGTAAATAAAATATTTTCAGCATTTAGATTTTCTAATATCAACATGTGTTTATTTATATTAAATGAAAGCAAATCAAACATATCAAGAAAAGATGCCACAAAAAATAAAATGTTTTTTGAGATAATGCATATAGACACATGTAAACCTTTTTCTCTATAATTTTTGATAGATAGAAGTATCTCATTACCTTTATAAATGATTTTCAGGGTATGGAAGTATCTATCTGCTATATGAGAAGTCTCAAGCATTTTGCAATTCTTGAGGTACTTCTCATGGGGAGGAAATGCAGCTAGATAGAAAAGTGAAAATCATCAAATAGGACTAAAGTAGGGAGTGCCAGGAAAATTATTATGAGTCAAGCCATAACCACGACCTATTCTGTTAACTTCTTGAAAATATGTGCAGTAAAATTATTAAAGACAATGACATATATTTTAAATTGTGTTCCTAGTAGGTAGTCTCAAAGACTTGTTTTGAATTGTGAAGTGATAGGATACTTGATTTAAGGCATATACATGTATAAATAGTTAATCTAATAACTGATGAGAAAATTGAAATGTCAAATTCCTTAAGATTGGCAATAGAGGTGGAAAAAAAAAAACCTGTGAACCAGTAAACTGGATGGAATCGGTGGGTTTGGTCTGGTACCGGTCTCATTTTTCTCAAAATCGGTCAAAATTGGTCTTGTTTCGATTTTCTTTTTTCTAACACCAGACCGGACCGGTATATATATTTTTTAATTTTTTATATCGTATAAAATATTTTTATATGATTTTTAATTTTTTATAATTTTTATATATAATATATATAATTATATATAAAATAATTTTGTATTATATGATAAATTACTAATTAATATAATATTAAATTTTAAAATCATTTATAAATAATTATATATTATTACTGTATTAGTAGTTATACTAATATTGTATCATTATATATTATAATATACTATAATATATCACTATATTATATATTGTAATATATCACTATAGTCTATAATATAATTATAATATATATTAGAATATACTACAATATATTATCACTATATTATTATATACTATAATATATATACTACATAATATACCGAAAAAATCAAATCGAAACTGGTAAAATCGAAAATACCGATTTAGGGATGTAGCCGGTGTGGTATCGGTTCTTCAAATCTCAAAACCGATATACACAAATTCGGTTTTAAAATATGTCCAAAAACCAGACTCGTTACACCCCTAGTTGGCAAAATCAATGGGAGCTTAAAAACTAGCGATGTAATTGTCATGAAGTGCATTCTTGTGCTTAAAAAATGCTTGTGGTTTTTTTATTTTTTATTATCTCAATGATAATATGAAACAACAAACAAATGATCATTCACCTCATTAGAGAAACACCGCTGAAGAATTGGCTATGGAGACATTAGAACAGGTAATCTCATGTAATCTTCTTAATTTGCTATTTGGTTAGGCTACATGGTGTATTTTCAAATTTTGAATTTGGCATAGAAACAAATAAAGGTTTATGTATGTTTTCACAAGTTATAGAAAGAAGTGAAAGATCGATGCATAAAAGAGATTGAAATCCATGAATCAATTTAAAATCTGTAATTTTGTCTAAATTTTTTAAAATGTATAAAAAGTCGAATGTAAATGGGTCTTGGAGACAAAATCCTGACTTTAAAGACAATTTTGAACGATATAGAGTTTGACTTGTAATCATAGATTTCACTAAGAAATGAGTATTGATGATTAGAAAATGAGATTTTCTAATAAACCTGAAAGGACTCATCTTGTTTTGTTGAATGTGACTTTGTGTTTGTGCACAGGGAGGGCAATATGGCTGCTCATAGGTTAGCTGGAAATGCAAAAAATGTAGAAACATTGATATGTGGTGGGATAGTATTCCAAACTTTCTTTCTCAAGCTATATGGCTTGACAAATGTCTGTAATTTTTTTAATGAAATGTTATGTTCTTATCAAAAAAAAAAAAAAAAAAAGGATCAATATAGTATTAGTAACTCATTATAATTTAAAGTTATATCAACTGGATGTGAAAATAATTGTAAAGTAAAAGTTTGAAGTCTACAAGAAACGAATAAATGATTACTTAGGAAAGGTAAAAGATTTTTTGAAAAATTGTATCTGATATTTGATAATACCAATACTGTTTTTGGATTTAATGTTAATTTGTGTACCTGAAAGTTAGTGAGAGTATATTTGCATTTATAGTCATGCATGTATATGACTTTTTAGTAAATATAAATCATGGTTTTTAGTATGACATTAAAGTTATGTTTCTAAAGAACTTTAAAAATAAAATTTATGAATGAGACATCCTTCGTAACTTGGATTGAATTTTAATACCAA
Source organism: Cyclocarya paliurus (assembly GCA_029856935.1). Classification (NCBI taxonomy): domain Eukaryota; kingdom Viridiplantae; phylum Streptophyta; class Magnoliopsida; order Fagales; family Juglandaceae; genus Cyclocarya; species Cyclocarya paliurus. The sequence continues at coordinate 30,693,309 of CM056953.1, forward strand.
GACAAAGGCTTTTAGGATTGTGTCATTATATTTGCATAGAGTTTGAAAGACTTTGCATGTAGAATTATTGGTTAATAGATGATTTAAAAACAAAATGTGACAAGTTCAGTATTTTACAATATCCTCAAATTGATTAGGTTGTTAAAGAAATTTTGTATATGATGGTTATAAGGAATTTGATGGTTGCACAAACTTATATAGGGTCGAACGTCAGTTTTACAGTTGGCATCCTTGATTGTTGCAAAGTAACCCAAAAATGTTTGACCTAAAAGCTGTGAAAAGAGTGCAAGGTTATTTGCAAGATATTAAAAACTAAATTGTTAACTTTAGAAGAATTGATACTTTTAAAGTAATTGGATATTTAGACCCTATTTTGTGTGATTACTTTAATGATGGAAAATACAGTTATGGTTATGTATTTTACTATCTAGTAGAGTTATTTTATGGAAAAGTATGAGGCAAATATCTTACTGCTTCGTGTGCATTAGGAATTGAGTTTGTGGTATGTTTTGAGACAACAGTGTATGGTATTTGACTAAGAAAATTTATATTAGGACTTGGAATTGTCAACTTATAGCCAAGCTGTTAGGAATGTATGGCAAGAATTTCTCAGAGTATATTTCTCCGAATGATGAGTATTTAATAGAATTTTAAATACCTAAGTGTTAAGGAGAAAATACAAAAACAAATATGTCCATATTAATAGTGTGTTAATGATTATATTTTTAAGAACATGTTGAAAAGATGGGTCATATGCTTATACCCATGATGTGAACATGTTAAAAAGATTATTGATATGCTGAGTATTTTGTTACTGGGCATTGAAAGATATTTATTATGGTTATTTCTGATTTCTTTTTTTTTTTCACTTTATATGTACATTAAATGATGTGGATGAATAATAACAAGATAATGTCTAGACATGAAATGGAACCCAATGTATCACAGTATCAGCCTTAATTGTCTCAATTAAAGATCGTGTTAAATTAAGTTATTGGTATTTGTGGTACATAGAAAGAAATTTATTGGTTATAGAATAGAAGACTACCATGACTCACATTGATAACTGATTTGACATTGATATTATGGAACTCATGTTATGTATTTTGAACTATGAAAGTTTTCTGGAAATAAACGTGCATAGTATAGTTAATTTCCTATAATAAATCTATGAATGAAAAATATTATTTTATGAGTGTATGGGCCAAGTGGGGGAATTTAAGAGTTTTATTAAAACTCTATGTCCCACACACTCATATCCTAATGGGTTTAGATTGCTCAAATATTATCATATAATTAATGAGTCATAGTGGGACAGGAATGCCTTTAGATTTAGTCACAGTGGGATACAAAATGTCTCTAGATTCTTGAGGGGCAGAAGTCTACAAATTGCACTGAGGGGTTAAGGATTCTCACCTACAACATCATTGTGCCTCTAGCCATCGGGAGACACTTGGAGGTTAAATTGCTAGATTGATCATTCTCTCATAATCAGGTTAGATTCTTTATCAAACTGTAATGGATAGAGGTACGTTTTCTACCTGTTATTATTTATCATCGTGGATCATAGAAAATCGAAAATCCTTATATTTAATGTTTTATGTTAAAATATTTAACACATAATGCATCCAGGTTACCAATGACAAGTTCATGAAACTAATTTTGGTGGATACGCGCTTTATCATTGAGTTTTTCTTAGCTACATGTTCCAAATTAGGATCACCAAATACTCTAGAAGATTGTATACTATCAACCCCAATATTGCAGCAAATGATGTTGGACTTGCTGGTACTTGGAAACAAACTTCCCTTTTCCTTCTTGAGATATTATTCAGCCTCAGATTTACATCTCATCAAATCTCTTCCTTTGCTTCACTTGCATTTCATTTCTTTGATGGGTTCAACACTCAATGATTTCTTTCCAATCCTACTTTCAAACCAAGAAACTTTGTTGATTTGGCCAAAGTGTTTTTTCTGCCATCATTTGCATGCATACGGAAAAAAAAAACTCTATTGCAGTTTATCATTTATACTCTGTAAGCTAGTTGCCCAAGGCTCGAGTAAAGTTCAAGGTGAGTTCAAGCAACTGCTTACTTGACCTAAAATTCAGTAATGGAACATTGGAAATCTCAGGCACAAAATTGTATAACACATGTTACAGACTACAATGTCATATTGGATTTTCTGATAAACACCACAAAAGGCATGGATTTACTTGTCAGAAAAGGAATCATCGTTAACAGGCTTGGAGAAAACAATGTTGTGGCATCTCTTGTAAAACATCTGGGCAAGAATATTATATATGATGTCAACAACTTTGATTACTATGGTATGTGTAGAGATTTGAATGCATTCTATGAGGACCCTAAGCATATTTGGAAGGCAACCTTCAAACATGATTATTTTAGCACTCCTTGGAGAATAGCTTCTACTTCACGCAGCTGCTGGTACCTTACTGCTATTCACTCTCAAACAAATTGTATATATGCTCCCTCATACAAGTTGTGCAGATGTAGTGAAGCTATGTGCTTGAAATTTTGATAGCACATGATCGATCTTATTATTCTTGTGGCCTTTTATTCTATTCCTCTCATGTTTTTATTGTTTTAAGATTTGGATGCTCGTTTATGGGGATTGGTGGCTCCAATACTCAAATATGCCTGATATGAACTTTAATTTTACACACTTTGAAACTATATTATGGATTATACATTGGCCTCTCCAACCAATAGTTCTGAAAAAAGAAAAATAGTTGAAAGCTAGATAGGAAAAAAATAAAGAAAAGTTTGGCCCCTATACCCAGCCTGCCTAGCACATTTGCCTACCTCCACTAAGTATTGGGTAGATAATCTGCCCCATATTTTTGGACGGACGAGCTGGTATATGAATAAAAACTAAAGGGACTAGCAAGAGACAGGTGGGGTTCCATACCAACCCCCCCCCCCCCCCCCGCGCCAATATACATAGTATAAAAGGTTAGAAAACCTAATTCTCTCCTCTCACCTCATTTTCTTTTGCAAGACTGCACCTCTTCATGAGGGTTGCCTTCTCAGCTTCTTTTCTTCTTCTTCATCATTTCCGCTCATCCTACTTTTCTTCTCCTCATCTTCTTCACCTCCACCTCTTTTTCTTACAATTGGCAATTACAAACCACAAGACTGGCACATGGAGAACCATGATGACCATGGATCTCCAAGCACAAATATATTCAAAGGTGGATTTTAAATGCTTATGGTTGTGATATGGTAATTGTCATATGTTTTTCTACTTTGTTGGTTGTGATATGGTAGTGCTAAGGGCAGGGATCCAGACAATGGATGAGCTACCATCCACCCATCGAATGGGCGAAGTTAGGGTGTATATAGGAGCGAGGGTGAGGGTGAGGGGAAAAAACTGACTTCCTGCCCAAGCAAAGGCAAGGTGCAGAAGGGGTGGCTACCCGCCAGTGTAGGGCGGGTAGCACTCCTAATAAAAATGTTTAGGCTACACGTAAATCTAGCACAAGAAAGTTTACACAACGTCGTGCTTTAATGTGATCCTTTAAATCGGAAAGCTCTTTTTATTGTAGAATAGATTTGAAAATCATGCCAGTATTTAAACATCATTTTGTAATATTTGCATATAGATCTAGCACTTCTCTTAAACACACTAACATTTAATATATTAAGCTTAATCATATTCAACACGAGAAATAGTTATCTCATCCACCTCGACCCATTTTTACAAAATCCACTCGTCCAAGTCCACGTGAATAGCCCTGAGCTAAGCGAAGTAGGTCCAATTGCCCAGTCCTACAATAATTTACTGTTAAATCTTTCTATATTATAATCGTTGTTTTAAGAGTTCTTCTATACAAAGGTATTACACTATACACCTGTAAGCATCTAAATTTTTTTTTCTTTTCTAACATAAACGCATGTATGAAATAAAAGCCCCAAATTTTCATTTTGAATTTGTCTTACCCCCAACCCCCTTAAGCAATCTGCCCTTTTCTCCCCTCCTCCAAATCTCCCCCAACGTTGACGGCATATGTGATGTAAATGTTATTTATTTTTGGCTAGGATTAGATGAGGATATACTTAAAATAGAAGTATGGATGAATGTAAGGTTAAATAGGACTCTAGGAGTGCATCCGATTAAGATAATGATTTAACTTGTAACTCTTATCAAAATCTTATTATATTATAAGATAAGAGTTTACAAGAGTCCTATAAATATATCGAGTCTAAGAGTCGGTTGAAGAGATAACGATGCAAGCTTTATTGAAGAAACAGAAACAAATTTGAACTCGATATAATCTAGAAGAAGTGATCCAGTCCGAAATGTTCGGAAATAGTTAGCAACGTAACTTACTGAGATTCTGGATAAACCTGTCAGTAGAATCCTTCTCCAAATCAATCACAACATTGCCTATTTATAGAGGAGTCGGCTGAGGGTTTTAACTGACTTGAGCAGCATATATTCACAAATATTTGAGAGCTTGAAGATCTAGGTAAAATTTCAAAAGATCGTGCAAGAGAAAATTCTTGAGAAAAAGATTTTCCAAAAAGACTTAGTCCGTGAGATTGAGTGAGAGCATACTCCAAGGGGAGTGGCTATGTTCAAGTTCAACCACTGGAGGTTTCAGTATGAAAGACAAAGATTGGAAAGTATCAAAGGTTCTGACTATCTATTGCGGTAGAAGACAAGTGGGTCGTGTGTCTAGTTACAAAGGTTTTGTAAACGTTTTACTTGTACTACAATTAATTATTAAAATTGGCTTTCTTGAGTTTGGTTGCTCCATAGGATTTTACATTTAAAGAGTTATTTAAATGGCTTTCCTTCGTAACCAAATTCTTATGTTAATGTTATTAATATCTTATATTGGTTACTAATTTTGCTAATAAAATATTGTTTAGCATTAACGCGCATAATTAGGGATACTTGGTTAATTTCATGTGACATCCTCCACCCGAAAATGGCCCTCTCCCAATCTCATGCTCTTCCCCGTTAGCTTCCATCTCACTCCACTTTCTGCTCAAGCTAGATATTGTGTTATTAGGGGATGAAAATCCCACTTCTTCTTCGCAATTGCCATCTCTGAGGAAAGGAGCCGATTCACGTCGATACCTTGGAGGAAAATAGAGTATAAGCATGGCACGTTTCGGAGTTTTGATCTACAAAATTAAATTAGAAGCGAGAACAATTGAAAAAGACTGAGTTTTGATTGAGAAGCATATCTAAAGAACACGAAATGCATGACTTGTGGAAAGGTGGCTGATTTGAGTAGGCTTTGGGTGTGAACAAGAGAAAAAGGTTGACAAAAAATAATTACTAGAAGTTAGTTATTAAAGAAATCAAACATAAAAAAGCAAAAATAGTAATATTATTTTTTACCAAGTTCCTTGAAAAGAAAGGAAAAAACAAACAAAGAAATAATGACTTCTTTGCAGCTCGTTTGTTTTCTGAGAAACAAGTGAGAGAAAAAAGGAGAATATGGTTTGCACAAAACCAGATCTAATCATGGAAACCATGAAGATTAAGAGTACAAAGAAAAACCTGTACAAAAATATTGGAGACGCACCTGATGAAGGGAAGGCCACATTGCAAGAGGGCTTTGGAAGATTGAATCCAGAAGTAGAAGATGGGAGCAACTGGAGATGAGAGAGGAGCAACGGAATGTATGAAATGGGTTTTTGAAACTGAGAGAGGAGAGAAGCATTAGTGGGAGCGAGAGAAGAACGGGAAGTTTGAAATTGAGAGAGAGCAGAGAGAAGAGAGAAGAATAGGAAAAGAAATGTGGGTTTGCCCTTCAAACCGTGACATGGCTCCAAACCGGATTTGTCATGTACGGTGTGTGGTATGCTACGGGGAATCAGCCTCCTAATAGATTATGGGTTTTGCTACACAACTTTCTACTATTTACTTACACTCCACATTCCATTTTTTTAAAAAATTTTTAAAATTTTTTTTTGAATTTATTTTTTTTAAACTATTTCAAATTTTTTATTCACTATTCATATAAAAAATATTTGATAAAAAAATTTGAAAAAAAAGATAGAGTGTGGAGTGTGGGTAAATAGTAGGAAGTTGTGAAGATTTTTTATAGATTTATTATTTCTTTAAAGCTCAACGACAAAATTATTTTTAAACTATCATTTATCAAATTTGAATATTTAAATATTTATCATATTAATAAAATTGTGATACCATAAAATCACTAACTAATGGCTAGGATTTGAAGAAACCTGTCAAGGATTAGAAATTTCTATAGAAATTAAATAAATTGATTTACTCTCCACCAAAATCACTTTAAAATGATCCCATGATTACCACAATAGTCTCATTTCTAGTAAGTTATTTTAATATTTTTACCTATACATGATTTAAGATTTGGGAAAAAAATAAAATAGTAAAATAATTATTAAAACACATACATTTTGCAATTGTGAATTCTCGTAATTCTTCTACATGCGGAGATTGTTTGATAGAAATTTTGAACTCATCCATTTACACAATTTGATATTGTGAGATGGATAATTATAAGTTTATCTATAGATAAGCTAACATCTCAAATTTTCAAGCATTACTTTTTTCCGTCTTTCATTAATATAAAAAAATAATTAATAATATAATGTTTCACGAGTAGGTAGCTTTCTTTTAAATTATTCAGAATTTAATATTATGTAATATAAATATATATATATATATATATATATATATATATATACTAGTATGTATGTATGTGTGTGTGTGTATATATATATATATATATATATATATATATATATATATATATATATATATATTTATATTTATATATAATTGCATTTCCAAAACAGAACTACGATTCACGAAAACTCATGCATGCATGGGCCACCTTTCATTTGGACCCTAATAATCGTACTATACGTACCCTTTTGGTGATATATAAATATATATATATTTATACTAGTAAAGTGCACGTGTGCCCTGTGATCAATTTTGTTATGTTTTAAATTTTTTACTATAAATAAACAGTAGAGGCAGTATAAAACTACAACGAAAAATTATGATAACTAATCATGATTTATTCTTAAAAAATTAACTTCTTTGCACGTATACAAAAAAAAAAATTAAGTTGACTTCTTTGCAAGAGTTTAATTGCAGACTATTTGTGTTTATTACAGAATGATGTTTACCCATTTCAACAAATCATGGAACCTCCAATTCTAACAAGCAATACAAGTTCCACTACAAAGAGAATAGTTGGTTCAGAGGATAATAGACTTGACGGTGGGGAAACTGAAGTGTCATGTGAATCTCCTAGAAATAAAGAATGTATTTATGATATACCAATTTCTCAGGGACCTGATGATGGTAGTGTCGAGAAATTTCAGAATATCCAAGTGGATGATGATGATACGATTGAAGAGCTAAAGTCAGGAATGGAGTTTAATTCCCTTGAAGATTTAGTAAGTTATTATAAGGAATATAGTAATGGGAGAAAACATTTTTAAATTATTAGTAAGTTATTTAGTAAGTTATTATTAGTAAGTTTTTAAACTTTCATATAAAATATAATAAACATTTCAATTTTTTTAAATTTTAAAATAATAATAGCAATAATAATAAATAATATTCTAACAATATTTTATTTAATTTTTAATTTTTTTTCTCAACTAATTTCATCTAAATTTAATATCCAACCTAAAAAAAAAAAAAAAACCTTAACTCACCTAATCGGCAAAATTGCAAAAACATAAGAGAACCGGATTTTATGACAAAAACAGGGAAAAAAAAAGAGTAATTGATGAGCAATTGTGCACTGAACGTGTGCCCAGTTACAAATATATAAAAATGAAAATTTGATAGCAAATGAGGAATGGGAAAGTGAAGAAATTTTTTTAAACAAAATTAAAACAAATCATGGGTTTACATAATTTGAGGTAAACTTAATATAAACTTAACAAAATTTGTGTTTTATTTAGTTATATAACAGAAAATTTTAATAAGAAAATTTTAATAAAAGCTTAAATTAATAATAAAAATATTAACACTAAAATTTTATTACGAATTATAAAATAGTGAAACAAAGCTGCAAGCAAACAAATAATGTTTATTACAGTTTGAAAATTAAAATTAATGTTAATGATAATTTTGTTAGATTTCTATATAAAAAAAGATGGGGTGAATTCATTTGGTTATGGGAGAAAACATTTTTAAATTACGGATTATACTGAAAGATCATTGAAAAAAAAAATCGTTTTAATTTTATCTTCTTTATGAGAAGATAATTTGTTAGTAATTATTAAAAATTTATTCATAAATATGTAAAAAAAAAATTCCAACATTATATAAATTATCAGAGAAGGAAAAAATTAAAAACGTATTCTAAACTATATTATTCTGCACTACAAATAATGTTAAATCATTGCGTTATTTCAAAGGCAGTTTAGTTTTTAGTTTAAGAATGTAAACCGAATCATCTTAATTTACTTCAAAAAAGTTTTCATAACCCTTTTTAATATTATTAAAACATAAGCAGTATAAGAATTAATAATAATGAAAAACATTAATTTATTTAACATTTTCACACTTGGCTAAATAAAATAGTAATAATGACATATTATATTTTTAAATTATTAAGAAGTTATAATTTATTTCCTTATGAAAGTTTGTAATTATACTAACCAACCTACTATTATTACTCTTAATAGTTATAGTTAGATGCGTATGTTGTATATTTGTTATTTTCAAAATAAAAATATAATGTGTTAATTTTAAAATTGAAAACTATAGTGGTAAGTATTAAATAATTTAATCATATATTTTATAAAGTCTCATCCTTTACATTTAAAAAAAAATAAACAAATTATAGTACATTAGAAACTGTAGATCTATCTCAAATAGTATAATTAATTTCAGGTTAATTAATAAACTATTCAATTTATCTGGAAATAAAAAAAAAATTAAGTTTATTTCTTAATAAATCATTAAACAAAAATCATTAATAAAAGGGAAAAATTAGATTTATACTAAAATTTAATAATTCAATTCGATATTTACATAATTCAAAATTAAAGGAAATAAAATGCTGCACAACATTAAAGTTTAATTTTCAAGATTTTGATTTTTTATTAAACTTTTGTGAAGAGTTGGCATCAATTTAGAAAAAAAAAAACTATAGTCCAATTGTAAAGCTCAAACCGATTTGTAACGTTACTCATTTTTCACATCTAAAGCCTAAGAGCAGTGCTACACCCTCCGAGATACTTTCCGATAAGCACAAAAAAATCTATTTTTTTAATTTTTTATTCAATTTTTTAGACGTTTAAACATTAAAAAAAATTCACATAAAAATATTTTTATATAATAATGAGATGAAATGAGATGAATTGGTACTGTTTCTATAAAGTCAGGGGCAAAATAGGAAAAATATTATTAGATTAATACACTGTTCATCCTGATTCGCACAGCCGGTGGTGGTTTGATTCGCTCGCGGCGGTTAACGGCGGCAGGAGAGGGGCTGAGATTGGAAGGGGAGGGGCGCCGGACGAAGGCGAAGAGAATGGCAGCGGTGGTGTTCGCCACGCCGGCATGTGGCGGCGCAATGGAGGGAACGAAGAAACCGACGAGCCGCGGCTTGCATTCCATTGTGGCGGTTAACGGCGGCACGAGAGGGGCTGAGATTGGATGGGGAGGGACACTGGACAGAGGCGAAGAGAATGGCAGCGGTGGTGTTGGCCACGCCGGCATACGGAGGCACACTGTAGGAGACGAAGAAACGGACGGTGGAAGGGGGAGGAGGGGCAAAACGGTAAATTAAGAATAGAGTCAGGGGCAAAATGGGAAGAACACCAGGGTAAAACCGAAATTTAGAAATAAAAGCAGGAGCAAAATGGGAAAAAAATTGTTAGACGAAATACTGTTACTCGATCATTCGCGTTTTATATATAAGTAGATATATTAATTAGAAAACGTGCCCATCCAACTTTCCAAGTCTTCTCACAGAGACCTAGGTCACGAGTGCTCTCCACACATGATACTTTTGCTTTTTCGAGGACAGCCAGATTCCTTCTTCAGCAATTGATGTTAGCCGTTAAGATACTTTCAAAATGATAAGTCACCACGTGTGATGGTGTGATATGTTAATTAAGAGTAATGTTATATATAGTCGTAGAGTATGTAAGTATTATCTAATTGTTTTGAAAAAAGGTAAAATTTATTATTAAAAAATTAATTTTATTTTCATATGAGTCCCGTATTTATTCATTTTTTTTAAAGTGATTGTGCGGCGTTTGCACACGACTGCAACTATAATTTTTCGTTAATTAATATGTTAAGTCGTTTATGTTTTTCTGCCTAAAATATTTTTTCATATTTTATAATTACACTAACTATAAATTACATTCCACCAATTTACAGCAGAGTGCATAACACCATCCATGTATATAAATATTCCCACCATTTAAACGCCTAGTCTTTGAAGGATGGTTCAAAACAACTAAACAAAAACAGTCCCAAGAAACAAATTAATAGATTTATTGGCAGCCAAATAGACCCCAGACATGCAAAGGACAGAGAGCACATAATTCAGGCAAGGAGAAATAGGCTACGGTCATGCAGTAAACTAGAAAACCTTCTTTGTCTACATAGGCACCAAAAGTATATCCCGAACATCTACTAAGTCTCATTTATTCATTTTACTGCATTTATCATTGCCCACCCCTCACAACAATGGAAAAGGGAATAGTTGTTGCTTTCTGAGTGATTTCTAGTTTGAAAATTGATAAAATTTATGTGTGTGGCTGACATGTGAGGTCTGATGAAGAGGAGGCCTATGAGGGTACCACCTGGTCCATGACACTACAAGAGATTAGGTTTTTTGAGACAAATAATTTTGTCTTCAAAAATCAAATTTTCGTTCCAAAATATTTTTGGAGACAAAAAAATTTCATCTCTATTTTGTCTCAAAAAAGCCTGTCTCAAAAAATGATTTTTAGGGAAGAAATTGGGAGGAACAAGTCGAAATTGTTTGAACGTGCTTTTTTTTTTTAGACGAATCAATTTCGTCTCAACAAACCGTTCGAATGGAATCCTTTTAGTTTAAACCAACACGTACCATTTGAACAATAAAAAAATTTGATTCGAACTAATAACTATATTTGATCATATTCGAACGGATAGAGTGTTTGAACAGATTTTATGCATTCGAACTAATAAATTTTTCAAATGACTTGTGTTTGAACATAAATTCTATCTGTTTGAATAGACATTTTATTTTTGAAAATTATGTCCGTTCGAACGGGATTTTGCATATTAATATTGTTCAAACAAATATTTTATTGTTCGAATTGTCGTAAGGACTGTATTTCTTGGTTGTCGTTCGAATGAGTTAGTTTTTGTTTAAATGGGTCTTCTTTTGTTCGAATGGATTTATAAATGGTAATTTACAGTTCAAATTAGTTATTTACCATTCGAAAGGTATTAATTATACATAACATAATTTAATTAAAAATACCATACTAATATTACACAAATTGTAATTCAAACATCACAATTGTTTGAATGTTTTGGAACATCATAATAGAAAGACAACTAAAGAAAAAATAAATTTTAAGATTGTGGTGGTGACATAGAGTTTTGGGACATCATTGACTGCCACTATTTAAACATTTTTTGGTTATTCAACTCTAGCATATTCTGTATGTTCTCTTCTAATCTTGCCTCTAAATTCACTGCTCGATCTAATTGGGTCTACAATTCTTTTCCTTGGACCTCAATCGTTCAATCTCAAGTGTTTCTTTCTCTAATTCCTTAGTCTTGTCGTTATTCAATCTAATTTGAGAAGAGGATGGTGATGTTGAGGATGGCTTTACGCAACATTCTAAACTCCTCAAATATCCAGAACGTGATCTAAAAACATGAGAAAGGATCTAAGCATCGTTGACAGATGATTCATCAAATGGATCCACACCAGTTTTCTTAAGAGATATCATCTTATCCTACAAAAAAAAAAAAAAAGTTAGTATAAGTAACAAAAATATTATTAGACAATGGAATTAAAGAAATTTAAACTTACATAATTTACCCCGGCTTCGGAATTGGTTCAAACACCATCACGATTTTTATATGCTTTAGCATATAATTGAGTCAGATCACAGTGAGCAGGATTTTCTCATTTCTACAAAAGGAAAATTTATATTAGAACTTAAATCAGAAAAATGTATTATATGTTAATATTTAATAGAAACTAGAATAACTTACCATTCTTTTAGACAAACGATGAAAAGATCGAGAACCCGCATGATGGTGTATCGTTAAATTTGATTTATTTGTTTTGTTCACAGTACTCCGTTGCTAAAAAAAAATATTATGCCTATCTGTTTAATACAACTATCATATACTATTAAAAAAAGATAGTAATAAAATTACCTGATAAGCAAGATCTTCAAATATATCACAAACCTTCTCCCATTCGTTTGGTGACATTGCTTGGAATGGATTTTGGCGCGCTTCTATTGTAGTACTAAACTTCTGATAGTGTGCATGACATCGATATTCGTACCTCCGGAATGCATTCGACATCATCCATTGTGTATACTCTTTATAGTCTCGCCCAAGTCTATTTCCCAACAACATCCAACTATTATCCATTATATTTCCGTTACTCGTCGGCTGTCTATCAAAAGAACCTAATTCATGGGATAAACACTATCAAGAGTATATTCATACTTGTTTACCATTTATTTTATAAAGTAGTTGGTCCTATCCCATTCGAGAGACTATTATCTATATCGCATATATACTCAGTCCAAAACTCTAATGTTAGTAAAAATTTCAACAGCATATCCTTATAATTCTCCAAGTATGCTAGTCATGATAAGCCATCGACCCTATTCATGGGCCAAGAAACTTACGGACCACATACCCGAAGAATGTAAGAAAACACTGAACTAAAATTTTAATTGAGTAATACAATATTTTAAATTGAATATATCTGGCATACAGATGATAGAATCCCTAATTGTCCACTTTGGACAATTCAAGAATTATACCCAAACATTATTTAAGAGAATATTTGGCCACAATTCTCGAATGGGTCTAACGTTCAATTGCATATAAAAATAACTCTGAAATCCAGCACCTAACTAGTAAACCAATCTACTAGTAAACCAACTCCTACAATTATTACATTTGAAATCAAATCACATTCCAAATTACAAATACATTGCAAAATCACATTACAAATCATCAATATTATTATTATTATTTTATAAGTATTAATTTTAATTTAAGTATTAATAATTCTTAAGTTTATTATATTTTAAGTATTAATTATAATTTAATCTCACTAAATTTTTATTATACACTATAGTTTTTTAATTAATTATCTTTTATGTATTATTTATAATTTAAATATAAATCATTTTTATGTTTCTTATTTATTAAGTATTAATTATCATTTAATTTCACTAAATTTTTATTATACATTATAGTTTTTAATTAATTATCTTTTAAGTATTATTTTTATATATAACTGGGAGATCATTCATATGTTTCTTATTTTTTAAGTATTAATTATAATTTAATTTTACTTATTTTTTAATTATACATTATAGTTTCTAATTAATTATCTTTTTTAAGTATTAATTTTAATTTAAGTTTTACCCACAGGAGTACAACCCCAGATTCCAGACACAAAACAGAGGTAAAATACAATCTTAGAAAACACAATTTATGAAAGCACAATCTCATAAGATGCATATTTCACAAACATTTCACATGGGATTGCACAAACACAAATATATTTTCATATTCCCACATCCAAACACAAATATACCAACTTCTAAACATAATTAATTATAAATTATAAATTATCAAAACAATAAAAATTAGAGATCTTATCTAAAATTTTTGCAATCCAATAACAAATATGAATCCACAATACCTACATATGCATAAAACACATTATGAGAAAACCCTAAATCAAATTCAATAAACCAAAATATCTAAACTCGAAATTTCCCTCCTAACACATTCTACAAGATAAATCAATTCGAACGAGACTTTATTCTGTTCGAACTAATATTAGTATTATTTTACTTATAAGTATGTATTATGAGTATATAGTTATAGGTATTATAATAATGGTATAAGTATATTATAAATTATAGTATAATTATACTTATAAGTAATACTAGGTATTATACTAAAAGAAAAAAAGGGAATCATGGGCAAAAAGGGAAAGGTGGTTGGAGGATATGATTTTGTAATAAAATAATAAGAATAGAGTATGAATAGTATGTCTTCAAATATATAGATGAAAGTAAATACACCGTAGTTCAAAGTTGGAGCTTTGATAGTTTACCAAATCCAATGCCACCATTTTAACCTCAACCCATTCAAATTTTGATGAAAACTCCATTTTGAAGAGACTAATGCTAGTGCTCTTAGTGGGAGGGAGAGAGAGAGAGAGAGAGAGAGAGAGAGAGAGAGAGAGAGAGAGAGAGAGAGAGAGAGAGAGAGAGGGAGAAGCAACAGAGGGGGAAGAGCGGGAAGCCTGAAATTGCGAGAGGAAAGAGAGAACGGGAAAAGGAATATGGGTTTGCCCTTCGAACCGTGACGTGGCTTCAAACCGGATTTGTCATGTACGTTGTGTGGTACGTTATGGGGAATCAACCTCCAAATAGATTTATTCTTATTTTAAGGTTCAATGACAAAATTATTTTTAAACTAGCATTTATCAAATTCGAATATTTAAATATTTATCATATACAATAAAATTGTGATACCATAAAATCGCTAACTAATGGCTAGGATTTGAAGAAACCCATCAAGTATTAGAAATTTCTATAGAAATTAAATAAATTGATTTACTCTCCACCAAAATCACTTTAAAATGATCCCATGACTACTACAATAGTCTCATTTCTAGTAAGTTATTTTAATAGTTTTAGCTATACATGATATAAGAATTGGGAAAAAATAAAATAGTAAAATAATTATTAAAACACATACATTTTGCAATTGTGAATTCTCGTAATTTTTCTACATGCGGGAGAGTGTTTGATTGAAGTTTTGAACTTGTCCATTTACTCACTTTGATATTGTGGGATGGATAATTATAAGTAGAGTTTTGTTAAGTACAAGCAACTTTGCGTACTAATCTGCGTATTAATGTTGTTGTTTTCATATTCTAAATTCAAATTAATACTGTTTTTAATAAAATGTATTTTTTGACCAATCATATTTAATAGGTGCACGTATTGAAAATAATGTTAATTTAAATTTAGAATATGAAGACAACAATATCAATACGCAGATTAGTACGTAAAGTTGTTTATATCTAACAAAACTCTATATAAGTTTATCTATAGATAAGTTAATATCTCAAATTTTCAAGCATTACTGTTTTCCATCTTTCATTAATATAAAAAAATAATTAATAATGTTTCACGAGTAGTTATCTTTCTTTTAAATTATTCAGAATTTAATATTATGTAATCCTTTTTTTTTTTTAAATTAGAAAACGTGCCCATCCAACTTTCCAAGTCTTCCCACAGAGACCTAGGTCACGAGTGCTCTCCACACGATACTTTTGTTTTTTCGACGTCATCCAGATTCCTTCTTCACCAATTGATGTTAACTGTTAAGATAATTTCAAACTGTGATAGGTTTTGAGTTTAGCCGAGGTGTTGAATATTGCTGCTTGTCCGGTATCCAGCCACCATGCATGAGTAATACTGTGATAGGTGAAATCAACGAAACATCCGGATAGATGTCTTTGCTTGATCGTTAACTCCACTCTAACAGTACGAGCGTCATTGTCTCCGTTTGATCACTCGACTTGCTTCATCGGTTCTTTGATCTGTAAGCCTGAGAAGTTAGCTAGATACGGCGGCGACCAAAAGCGAAAGCGTTTGTTTGGGTAAGGAAAACACTCGCCATCACCGTCTTTTTCTTTCTTTTAATTTCTTCCATTTTTTAATTTTTAATTTTTTGTTTATAACTTATTGAGAATCATTTATTATGTTTTTATAACTTATTGATAATCATTTATTATGTTTTTAGGCTTATTCATTACAATAAAAACGACTATTTCCTAAAAATAATTTGCAATGAAAACATATTCATTTTGATAAAAAATAATTATTTTTACAAAATATGACTGACCACAACTAAACAGTTTTATTTTAATGATTCATTGTCACACGACAGCAACTTGGACCTCTTTGGATCTATATATATGGATCTAGTTCCATGCATATGTGCTATCTGGACCTCTTTGTTTTGAATATTGAGATATTAATTTATTAGGATATTGACATTTTTATGTATATATAGTTAGTTCATCAGCTTATAATGCACTCAACTCGTTGCATACAAAATAAATGCAGGGCTTGCTTGTACGTTGATTTGGGTATTATTTTTCTAGCTAGGTGATCTATAAATAATATATATAATATGATATGGTTAATTTACTTTTAATGACTGATAATGGGGTTTTAATTTGTTTGCTTGTAGCTGCTTTACTACCTGGGTACTTATTTTAATTCCAGCTTTCTTTTAATTTTTAAAGCCATCAAATGAAAAAATTAGCATTAGCATTAAAGTATTCTAATTAATTAAGTTGCCCACAAAATTGGCCCATATTCTTATAATATAATTGTATTGTAGTCAGTACTGAGTCTTAATTTGTGTAAACAGGCCGGGAGCTGGAAGCCAATTAATTAATTAAGAAGATTAATTGTGAGATGGAAACTGCTTCAGTCACAAATGGAAATCAAAATCCTGCTGAAATTCAACAATGGGATCAGGAAGCTGCAAACACTTTGAGTAGTGGAAATGGAAATCAACATAGAGATCAGTTGGTAAATAGCATCAAAGAAATGGCTGAAAGCTTGGAGCCACCCTTATCATCAAACAAGTGTTGTATCTACAGGATTCCAACTTGTCTTCGCAAACTGAATGAGGAAGCCTACACTCCTCAGGTTATATCGATAGGGCCTTTCCACCATGGCAGCAAAAGATTAGAACCCATGGAAAAGTTGAAACTGAAATATTTTCAGAGATTCCTGCATCGGATTGAATTAAACGTGGAGATTTTAGTAGACGCCATAAAGCTGAATGAAGAAAGTGTGCGTAGTTGTTATGCAGAAACCATCAAGTTTAGCAGTGACGATTTCGTGAAATTAATTTTGGTGGATGGGATCTTTATTATTGAATTTTTCTACGAAATATGGTTCGAAGGATCAGATAGTGTTATTCGTGAGAACCATATACTGTTAAACCCAACATCGTGGAAGGAAATTATGTCGGACTTGCGGTTACTTGAAAATCAACTTCCTTTCTTTGCTCTTGAGATATTATTCAGCCTTGCAAATGTGCCAATGCATCTTTCCTTCACTTCGCTTGCAATTAAGCTCTTAAAGAGGATGAAGTTCAAGAAATTTCCTGGAAATCTTGAAGGGCAACCAATTAGACACTTTGTTGATTTGACCAAAGCATTTTTTCTTCCATCATCAAGCGAGCTATTGTCACCACAAGAAAGTAATGATCTTCCTAGTGCTGATCATATATATACTGCAAGCCAGTTGTACGATGCTGGAGTGAAGTTTAAGGTGAGCTCAAGCAAATGCTTACTTGATCTGAAATTCACCAACGAAACTTTCGAAATTCCATGCATGCACTTGGGTAATTGGACGGAGACTACTTATCGAAACATCTTGGCATTTGAGCAATGCCATTATCCACGTGATTCACATCTTACACACTACATTGTGCTATTGAAGTTGCTAATCAACACTCCCAAAGATGCGGATTTACTTATTAGAAAAGGAATCATCATTAATCGCCTTGCCAACAGCGGTGCTGTGGCATCTCTTTTCCATAATCTGGACACGAATATAATAAATAATCCCAGAACCTCTGCTTATCGTGGTTTGTTTCGAGATTTGAATGCATTCTATAGGAACACTAAGCATACTTGGAAGGCTACCTTGAAACGTGATTATTTCGGCACTCCTTGGAAAATAGCTTCTACTGCAGCTGCTGTTACCTTATTGCTGCTCACTCTCGTACAAACTATGTGCTCCATCCTCCAAGTTGTGAAGATGTGAAGAAGCTTTGTGCATGAAATTCAGGTACGACATATATAACATTTTACTTTACTCCTCACGTTTAGAAATTAATTTGTTAGATTGCTAGTTACAACTTGGAAAATTTGAACATAACATGCACAAAGATAAGTACTACTTGAAATAATATGCCTTATCTTCACTTTCTTCTCTAATAGTACAAAGCCTCAGCTCTGAATGCTGTATATATACACCCATTTTTAAAGAACATATGCTGCACTAATATCTTCTAACTTCAGCACATCTTCATTCTTTACTCTGTTCTTCATTTGCTAAGTTACCGATTGCTTTGTGATTTTCCAAACCCACCATTGCATTTGCTAGAACCACATGAGAGGTCTTGGATTCTATGGTGATTTCTTTGTTGTTAAGTTGTGTCTTCCTCATTGCTTACTCAAGACAAGTTCTATGGCTGCCAAATTATGTTTTTTTTTTTTTTTTTTGGCAGGACCACTTACATAGATTGGGGCTGAGAATGGAGAAAATCAATAATAGATTAAGCTAGTGATAGATCATGATATGAATTTCATGCAACAAGAGTGAAGGTCATGCTATCAACCCAATGGATTCGAATGAAGTGATTTGTGTGTCTTTGTTTCTTATTAACATACAATTTTATAGTTTTGTCATTATTGATACTATTGGGATAATGGGCTTGTCTTCATGAGAATTTATTTATATTTGCTCTCATAATCAATTATCTTGTTATATTTCTATATAATAAATTATTTTTTATTATTGATGACGGAACGGAGAAAATTACATTTGAACATAAAAAGTGAGGCCATTCAAATATTGGCTAAAAAACCATTCGATTTTTTATTATCATTTGTCCAAGTTTTAACAATAGAATGTTCAGTTGTAAAAATAATCGAAAAATTACAAGATTTGGGGATCAAATTATTATTATTTTTTATATTTTAAATGGAATTAGTGGTGTACAAAGATGAAGAACTTTTGTCCCAAAAAATTATGTTTGAACGGTATTATTGGCGTTTGAACACATATTAGCTAGGGATGAAAAACATTGTCCAAAAACTCCATTCGAACGCTTCTCGAACAGGTTGGACAAATTTCATCTAAAAAAATCTTTTGAGGCAAAATTTCAAAATTTTTTACCCAAAACGATTTTTGGCATGGAATTTTTGAGACAAATTGTGGTTGAAATTGTTTTCATCCCAAATTGATTTCAAGGACGAAATGGAAAGTTTTTGGAACAAAAATACTCATCTTTAAAAAGAAATTTTGTTGTAGTGATTTTCATTCACTACAAGAAATAGGGCCTCTCCCGGCATCAAAAATCGTCATAAATAATCTCTAAATTCGCTGCAAATACTCATTTTCGGCGATTTATACTATGCCGCACGTTCGTCACAATTGTTTACTCACTTAAGACTTAAACCAACAATTTTTTTCGCTGCTAATAATGTGAATCTACACGACAAATAACTTTCGGATTTGGCCGTTAAATAGCTAGGAAAAAAGATTTGCAGCTTTTTAAATTGCCGCTAATACGCAAAATATCACTGCAAATAGCGTCTTATTATTTCCAGCGTGTTTGAAAATTGTCATATTTACGATTATTCTCAGCAAATTGAAAGCCGCAACTAATATCAGCGGCGATTTCAATTCACCGAGAATACTCTTCTCCCTAAATTGTTTCGACTTTTGCGGCGAACAAAATTCACTACAATAGAATATTTGCACTGAATTTCGTTCGCCAGAACAACTTTCAGCGGCGTTTTTAATTCGCCAATAATAAAAACGAATGCACCTGTTCTTGTTTTTGCTGTAATAGATTATTGGCAACGATTTGGGTTCGCCGCAAAAACAAGATTTCGTATTTAATATTTTTACCCAGCAGTTAAAATCGCCGGAAAAGGCCAATTATTACTGCATCAAATCGAGTATGCAATATGAGCCATTTTCTTGGGTACCTAATTACCTAATCCAACTCACAATATTACCAAATAGTACATCATCCATCGTAGGATAAACCAAGAACTACTTAATCCAATACTTGTAACCATAATAGCATATATATAAATTCAATCATCCATCCAATACATCAGTACATCAGCCCCTTTATGGTTACTATACACTGACATATGGTGCATTATTGGAAGGCAATTAAGTACTACAAAATTGGAGTAGCTAATGTCTCTTACAAGCATAAAGTAGAAACATCCACAATACAAATGGGAGCAGTTAAAATTGCCATGAAATATTGGTGGGTGGAGTTCATCCGCAACTTCTTACATTGTTGATTTGCGATAGCCTGGTAATTGAGTGGCAAAGCACGAAGTGTCTGGAACAGGCTCCATCAATAATATATACTTTGCCTTCTACATTCACTGGGCAAAAGAAAAATCCAAGTTGGAAATCTCCAATAGATTGTTTTTCATAACATAAGTTGCACACGAACACATGCAGAAATTTACTGTATCCATATTATTTAAAATCTTTCTTTACATTAATCTTCCAGAATGTCAGCCCAAACCAAACTTGTGATATAATATTACAAGCAAGCCAGATGCTACTTCAGTGTTTTTAAAGCTATGGATAGTAGAAAAAATAAATGCAAATATCAGTACTCTAAGTAGCTTAGGATTAATAATTAGCACTTATAATGTAATTGAATTGGCTTATAAAATTCAATTACATTTTAACAGACACCAAGTTATATTCTCTCATCTTTTTTATACAAAAGAAACTTGCATGGTTATTATTCGCATGTATAGAGCATCTCTAATTATGATCAAAATCGCTGGGAACTAAAATTTCCAAGATGATTTATTCATAATGTCACTAATGAATTCTGTGGATCATTCATTGAGAACTTAATGAATTTCATCAAGTTCATCACAGGGCAACTAGCTCTTGGAACGGAATCTAAAAACCCCAGAAACAATGGAATAAAAAGAGGGTAAGCTAATTAATAAGATTGCAATTCACACCCTGGAAAACAATTTCATACACACATATAGAAAGTTGGTAACAGAAAAGCACTTGGGACATTTATCCAGTTACTGAAGTCTCTTTGAACTGTGCATATCCTCTGATCAAACTCAGTTAGATTACACTTCAAGGGAGGCTACTGCCTCTACAAAGGCCTGGAGGCATTCCTCAATTTACTAAAAATTTCCAAATTTCACTGTCAAAATCCCCAAGAAAGCAAACTCTCTTCACAATTCAAACAATTAAATGAAGAGGAATGCCATCACACTAAAAGTTCATATTTCATTACCAAAAACTGCCATTTTTCAATGAAGAAACATGATTCTTCAACTAAGATATTTTTCCACAAATATTCATAAAAGAATGTACATAACCAAGAAAATGAAAGTTCAAGGGTGTAGTCATGGTAAATAAAACTATGAAAAAGGCAGAAGGCACCAACCTTGCAATAATGTCTCTAAGAAAACTTGGATTTATGCCCCCTTTAGGAGGGTATATAGTATATGGCCTCCCTTCTGCACAATAAGATGGATCATTTTCATCTTCCAGCACATCGATATTGTACTCTCTCATTTCAAAGTGATCTTTAGTATGAATAGTCCTCACCTATATCAAAAGGCAATATTTAAGAAAAAGTCTTACATTTTATTTTATTTTATTTTATTTTATTATGCTGGGGTAGATGGGAGGGGGTAAGAACAATTCTGACATTTAGCAAAACAAAGAAGAGATTCATAATATTTGAAATAGCATCCTTGAACAGAAACTACACAAAAACTGTGCTTGATCTCATCAAGAAAAAGTCTAGCCCCTTCAGTTGCCATTGTCCAAGAACACCAACTGATTAACCAATTTATACATATAATAAAAGTTAAAAAAAAAATTATATCACTGCTACAATGTAATGTAATTCCAAGGGGAGACTTAACCAGTTGTATGGATCTTAGAAATGTCTTACATTCAATAAATCATGATATTATCATGTGCTGGCTGATGCTCTTTTGGCTATACCAACCACTACAAGAACACATAACAAATTCACGGGTAAAATGTTTAGAGCAGGAACTAGTGCTATGTTTTAGTTGTCTTGGGCAATAGGATAGGCAGTAAATCTTGGAAAGGGCGTGTGTAAAATGAAAGAGAGTAACTAGTCTCTCCTGCACAAACTTTACTATAATATGCTAGCATAACAAAAGCTCCAGAAGGGAATTATACCAAGTAAATTAATAATGAGGAAACATTTATGTTCACATATTGCTAGGAGTATTTTGTCCAACTAAAGTGGCACATCATATGGAGAAACTACAACGGGACTTCTT
Source organism: Cyclocarya paliurus (assembly GCA_029856935.1). Lineage (NCBI taxonomy): Eukaryota > Viridiplantae > Streptophyta > Magnoliopsida > Fagales > Juglandaceae > Cyclocarya > Cyclocarya paliurus. The sequence goes on from CM056953.1 coordinate 30,715,686, forward strand.
ATGGGGGGAATAGAAAATGAGTTTAAATTCCATTTAGTGGAATGGGCAATGGTATGCACCTTGAGGGACAGGAATGCAATAGTATTTGGATAGAAGTGCATACTAAAAGTAAATCGCTTAGGGGAATGAGGACATCACCTGCTTATTCTGTCTCCCGTGAATTTTTGCACTTGGGATCCATTCTGGTCAAACATAAGACAAAAACTTGTAGCTGGTTCAACAACACACAACATGCAGTCCAAGAAGATTACAAAATTCCAGGTCACATATTATATCTCTAATGTAATCCAACCCTTCTCATTCAGAACCATGTACGTACATGGTATGAATTAGCCTATACAAGAAGCAACCAAATGTTGGTAAGCATGCCACTACACCCAATCATAAGTATAAAGAAGGCGGTGGCTTAGATACTTACATGTTTGACTCATGTCCAGTGAGACCTAATATAGTCTCATAAAGTTTGTATATATTATCACAACTATTTAAGGATATATCTTGGGCCAAAACATCTGCTTTCCCAACCTAGCTTGCTCCCACAAAACGTTTAGATATAGCCTCCGATTGGATATATATATGTATATTATCTTGTCAATCCAACATCTTAGGCCAAAAATGCCCCAAAAAAGACCTTCCCATATTTTCTCAGAAAAATATCCTCTATCCTCATTGAGTCTCTCAAAGACTCACTGAGGGACAAGTTAGCAGCAAAGAAGGCCCTCAACATACGCTCAGTTTCGTTCTGTCTCTCCATCATAACCCGCATGTTTGCCTTCATTGCCTCCATCTCACTCTTGGAAGCTTCAGCCTCTTTTTTATGTTTTTCAATTAAAGCTATATACTCTCTCTCTCATGCCAATTAGCGTTACTTGTAGACTCTAGGATCACCATCTCTCCCAATCCTCTTGCATAACCCAGTCGATGCCCAAGTACCTCTCTGAAGACACCCGCTGCTGCTTCATCAGTTCATCTATCTGGTTCTATAGTATCCAGCTTTCCTACCATATCCTTCTACAATAGGACAAAATGAACCGATTATGTACATTTATGTCCTGATAATGCAATTTAAGATTCAACCTGATAAATAGAACCATCATTGCATTTAGCAGATAAGATTTATGCTAGAATATCTCACAAAATGTATTTGGTGGCAGGTGTCACAAATTTATCTTTCTTCTTGGACTAGTGGGTTTCCTTGTAGAAGTTAACCAAATTTGCATTTTCAGCACACTACATGTGTGTGGTATGTGTGCATGCAACATGTTCAATCAGATAATATGTTACATATGGTATGGATAGCTTAATCACTAATAATAGACTAACCAAGCAAATGTCATACAAGACTTATTGATCATTTATGAGAGAAACCATGCTTGGGGATATAGCATACCCCTTCGCGAAAGACATAGTCCTGGTGATAACATTATGTGAGTGTGTGGTTGCCATGATATGAGCTTACAAATGGGAAATGTACTGTGTGGGGAATAATTTACTTCAAACCTTACACCTCTTCTAGCATCCTCACAAAGGATTTGCGGCCTGTTGTGTGGTTAATTTTCAGCATCTTTCTATTCTCCCGGTTTTTGCTTGATATTTTCTCTTTTTCTTCTGCATCTTCTAATGTTATGTTATATTGTTCCACTAGAGATTTTCTATCATACACTACTGGAAAACATTACTGGAAACCCACAGGTTATATTTGGATTAGGAAATTTGAAATTCAAATCTAAGTTACATGAGTTTTAGGTGATCCATAATGTCTGATGTTATCATTGTTATTAATGAACACCAAGAGTTAAAATTATAGAAGTTCAATGGTGCAAAAACCATGTACTAGGTAATTAAAAGTGGGTGATATCAATTCGTTGTGGTTATTAGCTTGAGAATGCCAATAAGCTTGAACATCTTCTGTGAATTATAACATAAATGTACACATTTCAACAACACTTCCTTTGGTTAGTCAAAGAATGGTGGAAAGAATTTTACAATATGTATTCCGAATGATGAATATTAAGCTGAATACATGAGACAGCTTATATATAATGAGAATTTAGAGAATCTTTATCCTGAATGGATGTCTCTTACTTAACTTTGCTCACAAAGGATACTGCTACACTACAATAATTGTTACATTGCTAGTTAAAGAGAAGCAAGTTAGGAAGTAATATTTCTCCTAAGGGAAGTATGAAAATACTTCATTTATTTAGATATGAGTAATGTTATATATAGTCTCTATGTATACAAGCATTATGAAGTCTGTTTAAAAAAAAATGTAGGACTCATCATTTTCTTGATATTTTAATGTGAATCCCAAATTCGTTACATTTATTTTCAAAAAGACTATGTGAGACTATGTCTAACATACTTTAGATATTAATTCAAGAATCAAAACTTCTAAGACACATACTTCAAATCAAGATTAATAAGATTCTCTAGTACAATGATCATTGATCCCTAATATTTTCTGCAACTAGGATCATGACTAAACATAGAATTTACATTACTTAATACATACTGATGAAGTTCAATAAACTGTTCATGCCTCAACGCCAACTCTGCTTAGATAGGAAAAATCGCCAAAATCTTGCCCTATGCATATATAATATATATATATTTTTAAAAATTGGGCACAAACCACTCACACCAAAGTTGAAATTAGACATTCGACGGGCCATGAAGACTCGAAACTTTAGCACTTTATGATGCAAATCTTGAGTTTCACAAATATAGAAGTGAAACACAGTCCAAGTGACATGCCATCACAGATGACAAATCAGGACAGTAATAGAAAAGTGGACTGTTCAGAAAACGATTGTTTATGCATTAACAATCGAACAGGTAAATTCATTTGGGTGAAGATCACATCCAAATGAAGGGCATGATTTTCACTTGTAAATTTCATTCAGAGTAGAGTCGGTATGGTGTACAAATGATGGAGAAAGCTAAGATCATAGATAGATATTAGAGACATACATATAAATGGACATAAAAACAAATGCTTCATTTGATCTTTCTTTCAATCACTTTTTATAATATTTTTATTAAAACTATTTCTATCTCTGTTAAAAACAAATGCTTCATTTGATCTTTCTTTCAATCTCCTAACTTGTTGATATAAATCTAATTAACATGTAAGTTTGGATGTGATCTACTACAGATCTAAGGGAAGACAAGCAGTATTTGATTGAGAATCCTGGGGCTGTATCAATCTCAACTGCTCAGGCAGATCTCTATATGATCTATATATGTTTCTAGCCTCTTTTTCCCTTTGCTAACAAAGTTTTTCTCATCTATTTGATCACGGAATTCATGGTAATTAGAATATTAATTTTTTTGCAGGGTGAAGAGCTTAAGAAGGCAATCGGTGCTGCTGTTTACATAGAGTGCAGCTCCAAGACTCAGCAGGTAATTTGCTTAATTAATTAGCTGATGATCTTGACTTCTATGAACACGTTTTAAGCCAGTGGCAGCAATGCTTTTGGGTGTATTTGAAATCGGAAATCAAATTAATTAATTAGTTTTTAAAGATTAGATAAAGAAAAATAGCTCGCCCCACTTGTCTTAGTGCGAAAAAAGATCATGAAATAATTGTGAAGGTGGAGGAAGATAAAAAATCGGAAGGATAGATCTAACCAAGACACTGGCCAGTCGCCACAAACCAACCAGTGAAGTTTGGCCTCTTTAATTTATAGTTCCATTATGATCTACTGCAAATATCCTAGAATTTGACACAAAAACCCTCCATCTATCAACCAGAAGAAATCCCAATAGAAATAAATGGGAATCTCACCAATGCACAGCCCTGATCCTAAATAATAAGACAACTATCAACAACAAATAAACTCCATTCCTTGAAGATATTGGTAATGCGTGAAAGAAGAAAGAACCACACCAATCCAGAAGCGTGTATATTGCTGGGGAACAGTAAATTTAATGTACAGATTCCAAAAATTCTTAATAGACGTAAGCTTGGCAACAAAACCCAATACGATCTACACAAAAAAAGTGCAGGCAGACGACATTACATATCCATGCTCAGCATAGAAAATTTAGTTCTTTCATGCATTCTTGCCCACAAAACCAACCCAACAAACCCACGAAATAAAAAAGAGAGAAAAAAAGAAAATGACAAAATCCCAATAACACCAATTTCCCCAAATTTATTTTGCTAATTTCGTTTGTATGATATAAAATTTTCAATTCAGCCGCTGCATGGGTTAAGGTAATTAAACAAACCCATTAACGCAAAAACGCAAGACTGTCAAAACCATAAAAACCTTAATCCAAAAGAACAGCAATTAGCAACCCAAGTCCCCACTATAAAATACACGACTTCATTGATAAATAGCATTACAAGAAACAGAGCCAATGTGTGTGCTTCTCAAAACCTAAGCAGCAATATTATAGCAAAACACCCCTGTTTCTACTTGACCTAAATGATTTCATTAAGAATCATAAAGAAATAGAACAGAGTAATTTACCTTGGGAAATCGATTCCAACCGAGTGGAGGAGACGACGAGATGGAAAATCGAGGCGATAACCCACTACAGTTGGAAAAGGGCCGAAGATGATGAAGAACGGCAGCTTAGGGTGTTGAAAAAATCTTACTTTTTTCACTGGTATAGCCTCGGCTAATGCGAGTGAAGACGACGATGAGTGGGTTTTGCTTATGCGAAAATCACTGGGGTGGAGTAGCGCCGCTGTTAGTGGTGGATTTCGGTGGAAGGGACAGCCATGTTTTGAGTGGGTTTTGAGGTAGAGAGAAATGAAGAAGAAGAAGTTGGGAAAGAAGGTTCAATCGGGATTTGGGAGTGCACGGGAAAAAAGAATAGATGATGGGTGGAAATCTGATTTTCTTGCGTTTTGGCGTCGTTTACATTAAAAGGGCAATTACAGCGAAATTTTCCGTCGACATAAATTTTTCACATGGAGCAGCGATTGTTTGCACCGTAATTTTTGTTAAAATCAATATTTTGAATACCGTTTCGGTGATCGTTTCAGTCGAAGTATTGAAACGAGATATTTTGATATCAATATCATTTTGGATAATGTTTCGAAATAATCGATATATGAATAAATTATATATATATAAATTATATTCTAAAATAATAGTATATATATGAATAAATTATATATATATGCATATAAAATTATAAATAGCCTAGTCTGAATTGGGAGGATCCAAAAATGAGCATACAATTTGAAGAAATGAAAAAAAAAAAAAAAAATGTAAAGGCCGAAATATGTATATAGGCCGAAATCTGATGTATAGGCCGAAATCTGATATATTGGCCGGTACAGGCCGATATACTAGTCGAAACAGGCCGGTACAGGTCGATACGATCGAAATTTTGATCGATACGAAACACCCTACTTGTCTGTACTGGTTACCTGGCTGGTACGGTATATTTCGACCGTACCGGCCGATACGAAATAAAATTTAAAATTTTGGTTAAAATCGCTACAAAAGCTAGAAAATATTTGTAATGATTTTGTTGCGCCGCAAGTATTGTTAAAATCGATACAAAAGGTCAAAATAAAATGCACAGGTTGGAAGCGAACTAAGAAATTGCCGAAAATAATAACTTATTACAGTGATATTATTTCTGAGAAACAATAATTTGCCGTAATAGCCTATATTTTTTGTAGTGATTATTCCACAATATGGTGTGAAATGATTGATATATAAGTAAAAAATAATAAATAACTTTTCAATCATGGAATGTTACATTAGCGATGATGAAAAAAAAAAAGCATAATAATTGACATTTTCTTCTTTAAAATTTATAATATTACTATAATAGCAATAGATAAACACATGTATAAGTATTTATAATTATCGTTCATAATTGTTCAAAGTCACGACGTTGTTGATAAAATGAAATAAGGGAAACTAATATTTTTGAGACTTCCTTTAATTCTCCCTATTTACGGAACAACCAAATAAAGGGTCTAGACCGGACCGGTGAGAACCCAAAAGGTAGTATCAACTTTTTGCTTTTGAAACTTCTGTAAAAGAAAAATGCATCTTTTTATTTTGGTCTTGAATTTATTTTTCTTCACTCACTTATTTTTTTTAATAATGATATTTGTAAAACTATTATAAAATATATTTTAAAATTAACTAATATAACAGTACAACTTCCTAAAATTAGTTGAATTTTAAAACATAAATAAAATTTAATTGGAAAATAGTTGTATAATAAATAATGCGTATCATTATTCTTTTATTTTTATCACTTTAATGGTGTTGCTAAAAAAATTACAATTGAAGAAGTTAATCCTATTTAAAATATAAAATTATAATCTTGGCTTTGTATATTAATCTTGGTTAAATAGTACTTTTCTCCAAAAAAAAGAGTGTTACATATAGCTTTAACGTGGAAAAGAAAAGACATGTCGTATTTTTTGTTTTTAATATACAAATGTCGTATAAAGAATTGAAAAGGAATAAAAAAGGATTGAAAAGTTAAAACAACGAAAGTGGCCCATGCAGGTCTCGAACCTGCGACCTTCGCGTTATTAGCACGACGCTCTAACCAGCTGAGCTAATAGGCCACATTGCTCTTCTTTTCTTCAATACTTATTCGAATCTTAACAGCTTCCATTTTGCATTTCTGCTTCATTGACGAGTCTCTTTCTTTTCATCCTCGTAGTTTCTCGTTTCTTCAGTATTTTCTTTCTCCAGATTCCCCTCGAAATGGCAGCAATTTACAGCCTCTACATCATCAATAAGTCTGGTGGTTTGATCTTCCACAAGGTCGGTTCCTTTATGTTTCTCCCTTTGTCACACGCTAGACTTGGATATTGTTTTCTATTTGTTTCCCAACAAAATATTTCTTTTTTGAAAAAGAAGTTCTCTGAAGAAACTGGGTAGTAGTGAGAAAGACTTGCCTTTAAGTTGTTTGAGTTCGAATCAAACTGTTTTGGATTCTTAGATTAAGGAATAATTTATTTTCTCTCTTTTTCAATTTTTTTCCACCTACCAAGAGATGTTAGAAGATAAAGGTTAAGCTACAAGTCGTATTCTCTAAATGCTTATTGTACATAGTTGCAGTAGATTATTTATTCTTTTATTCATTTTTTTGTATTTTATTACAGCTGTCATTTAGGCTATGGTGATTGCAGTTAGTTAGTTAGAATCTTCTATGTATATAAGTTACGTCCTTGTATTCAAGCACAGTAAGGAAATATAGACAATTCTTTTACATCTCCATTACTAGCTCTCTGTTTTCTCCCGTTGCTCTGCTACGTTTCTTGTTACCTTACATGGTATCAAGAGCCTGTGAGAGCACATATTCATGGAGACTCCGAAACCATCAACCCCACCCATCCCACCCCCACCACCTAAAAATTACTCAGACATAAACACAAACACCTTGTCCCGATACCTGGACCTCTCAGATCCATCCAACCCCTTCCGCCTAGACCATGGCGATAGCCCCGCCATCACCCTTGTTGCTGACCTCCTCACTACCGACAACTATGCCACTTGGTCTCGCGCCATGCGTCGGGCCCTTCGAGCTAAAAACAAGCTCGGTTTCATAAGTGGTTCCCTCTCTCAACCCATTGATCCAGACAACCCATTACTTGACCTTTGGGAGCGTTGTAATGATATGATTGTTTCCTGGATCCAAAATTCCATCAGTCCCTTCCTTCAATCCAGTGTCATTTTTGTTGATAATGCTCGAGACATATGGGTGGACCTTCAAGAGCATTTTTCCCAACAAAATGGACCCAGAATTTTCCAACTGAAAATGGCTTTATCTGCCCTTTCCCAAGATCATGATTCGGTGAGTATCTATTATGGCAAACTGAAATCACTATGGGATGAACTTGCCATATACGACCCCATCCCAGTCTGTAACTGTGGCACTATGAAAATCCTTCTCGATAGATATCAACGTGATTCTGTTCTCCAATTTTTAATGGGCCTACATGATTCCTACTCCCCCATTCGTGATCAGATTATGCTCATGGATCCCATCCCACCTGTTTCCAAAGTGTTTTCTCTTGTTCAGCAGCAAGAGAGACACCATCAAATGACTTCTCATTCTCCTTCTACTGAGGCCATGGCATTGGCTATTAAGAAACCACACATCCCTTCAAAGTTCACTCCAAGAACTCACCATCCACCCAAGAAGGATCGACCCTATTGCAGCCACTGCAAAATTTCAGGCCATACTATGGAAAATTGTTTCAAACTTGGCAATGCTGAACCACCTCTTTGCTCTCATTGCAATTTAACTGGCCACACAACAGAGAAATGCTACAAATTAGTTGGTTACCCCCCAGGCCACAAGTTCCACACTAAGCAGCAGCATAGTTCTCATGCTAACCAAGCTACTTTTTCTGTTGCTATTGACTCGGAAGATATTGGTGATGACAAGGTGAGGCTGACAAAGCCTCAATATCAGCAACTGTTAGCTTTGCTTCAACCTCAGGATCCTCCCATTTCAGCCACTGTTCTGCACTCCAGTCATCCAACCTCTTCTTCCATGATGTCTGGTATAATTACTTGCCTCTCCACACACACACCAAGTCCACTTAATCCCTCAAATACAAGTTGGGTTATTGACACAGGTGCTACAGACCATATGGTCTGCAGCACCTCCTTGTTCACATCAATTACTTCTTGTGTTTCATATTCTGTCCAGCTTCCCAATGGAAGCTCAGCTTCTGTTACACATATTGGTACCATTCAATTGACCAACTCCATCATTCTCAGAGAAGTTCTCTGTGTACCTTCTTTTTCTTTCAACTTAATTTCAGTACCAAAGTTAACCAAATCACTTAACTGTTGTTTCTTTTTCTTTTCTACTTACTGTTTTATTCAGGACCTGCACTCTTGGACAACGATTGGGAAGGGTGAGCTTAAGCATGGTCTATACCACCTCCTCTGCACCGAAGTTTCTCCCACTGATCTTGTCAACTCATTGCACAAACAACCTACAGATCTTCATTTTTCTGCCTCTGCAGCACAGCATGATACCACTTCTGACTTATGGCATTATCGCCTTGGTCATTTGTCATTTACTAGACTCAAGCTCATTTCTGATCCTATTGTAATGACTCACAGATCTTCCATTAATAAAATACCTTGCACTGTTTGTCCTTTAGCAAAGTTTCATCGACTACCTTTTTCTGATAGTTGCCATCTTTCCTCTCGGATTTTTGAACTTGTCCATTGTGACATTTGGGGCCCTTGCCCCACAATTGCACATAATGGTTCAAAATACTTCTTAACAATTGTAGATGATTTTTCAAGAACTACATGGCTTTATTTACTTATGACCAAAGCTGAAACACGAAAATGCCTTGAATCTTTCTATAATCTTGTTGAAACACAATTTGGAGTGAAAATTAAAATCTTGAGAAGTGATAATGGTGCTGAATTTCAAATGAAGGAATTTTTTAATCAAAAAGGAATTATTCATCATACAAGTTGTGTGGAAACCCCTCAACAAAATGGTATTGTTGAGAGGAAACACTAACATTTGATTAATGTGGCTCGAGCTCTTTTATTTCAATCTGGTTTGCCATTAACCTACTGGAATGAAGCTGTTTTGACAGCCACATATATCATTAATAGGCTTCCCACACCAGTTTTAAACAATAAAACTCCTTATGAGCTCCTTTTCAAACAAAAACCTGCTTATGCTCATATGAGGATTTTTGGTTCCTTATGCTTTGCAGCTACCCTTTCACATGGCAGAACCAAGTTTCAACCCAAAGGTCGTAGATGTGTTTTCATTGGCTACCCTTTTGGCACTAAAGGGTACAAACTTCTGGATCTTCACAACAGCACCATTTTCATTTCAAGAGATGTTATTTTTCATGAATTTGTTTTTCCATTTCAAAATAGTCCTTCCTCCCCATCACCTTCTTCACAGAACTCTCACTTACCTTTTTTTTTTCCCTCTCTACCTTACCCACCTCAGTTTCCATCTTCTGCTCCTACTACTCCTCTTACTACAGCACCCCTCAATTTTGTTCCCTTAGTTTCCCCTCCTAATAATCACTCTTCACCTACACTTGACTGCATCTCTTCATGTCCCCCTGCTTCCCTCAATCCCATTGTCCCTTTATCCACAACACCTGCACTTAGAAGATCTACTCGACTCAGAACAGCTCCTCAATACCTCAAGGATTTTCACTGTCAACAGATTTTGCTTACTCACTCTACACAATCGGTCTCCAAGAATGCTCCTGTCTCAAATGGTAAATCCTCTTCTTTAACTAAATGTTTATCATACCATAAATTTGCACCTGCTTTTCAAGCATTCTCTTCTTCCATTTCACTTCAAACCGAGCCTAGCTCTTATAAGCAGGCCATTAAGGATCCTGCTTGGTGCAAAGCTATGGAGGCTGAACTTGAGGCTTTGGAAACCAATCACACTTGGATACTTACTGATTTACCTGCCGGGAAAACAGCAATAGACTGTAAGTATGTCTACAAAGTTAAATTCAATTCAGATGGTACTTTGGAAAGACTAAAAGCTAGGTTAGTAGCTAAAGGTTATACACAACAAGAGGGCATCGATTATGTTGAGACTTTCTCACCAGTAGCTAAGCTTGTAACTGTTCGATGCTTGCTTAGTGTTGCTGCAATTAAAGGATGGCATTTACATCACTTTGATGTAAACAATGCCTTCCTTAATGGTGATTTGATAGAAGAAATTTACATGAAGAAACCACCCGGATACACTAAGGGCAGTCCTCATCAAGTTTGTAAATTGCTCAAGAGCATTTATGGTCTTAAGCAAGCATCAAGGCAATGGAATTCTAAGTTGACAACCTCACTTCTTGAATTTGGTTTTATCCAATCCAAATCTGATTACAGCTTGTTCACTAAACAAGAAGGAGATTCTTTCCTTGTCTTATTAGTCTATGTGGATGACATTTTACTTGCTAGCAATTCTAATGCCTCTATAGCCTCTATTCGAACTTTTCTCAATTACAAGTTCAAAATAAAAGATCTTGGCTGTCTACGTTATTTTTTGGGCTTAGAAATTGCTAGGTCTTCAAAAGGAATCCATATATGTCAAAGAAAATATGTATTAGATATATTAGCAGATTCGGGCATGCTAGGATGTAAGCCACTCAAACTTCCAATGGATCAGAATTTCAAGCTTAGCAAAGATGATGGAACACCTTTACATGATCCAAGCATCTTTAGAAGGCTGATTGGTAGGCTATTGTACCTCACAATAACTCGACCAGATATTTGTTTTGCTGTCCAATTGTTAAGTCAGTTTATGCATAAGCCTAGTTCTACTCATCTAGCTGCTGCATACAGAATTTTGAGATATATTAAAACAGCTCCTGGGCAAGGCATCCTTCTCTCTTCTTCATCTCAACTTCAGCTCCAAGCATACTGTGATTCAGATTGGGCCTCCTGTCCAGACTCTCGTCGCTCAACTACAGGCTATTGCATCCTTTTAGGACATTCTTTGGTCTCTTGGAAATCCAAGAAACAAACTGTGGTATCGCGTTCCTCTACTGAAGCTGAGTATAGATCCATGGCAGCAACTTGCTCAGAATTAACTTGGCTTCGATATCTACTTACAGATCTGGGAATTCATCATCCACAAGCTGCTCTTCTCTTTTGTGACAACCAGGCCGCACTTCACATTGCTGCAAATCCGGTGTTCCATGAGAGAACCAAGCACATTGAACTCGATTGCCACTTGATTAGAGATAAAATTCAAGATGGAAGTATCACCACTGCCCATGTCTCCTCTCAAACTCAATGGGCTGACACTTTCACTAAAGCTCTACCAGCTTATCTTTTACAGTCACATTTGTCCAAGATGGGAATAGTTAACCTCTATTCTCCATCTTGCGAGGGGGTGTTAGAAGATAAAGGTTAAGCTACAAGTCGTATTCTCTAAATGCTTATTGTACATAGTTGCAGTAGATTATTTCTTCTTTTATTCATTTCTTTGTATTTTATTACAGCTGTCATTTAGGCTATGGTGATTGCAGTTAGTTAGTTAGAATCTTCTATGTATATAAGTTACGTCCTTGTATTCAAGCACAGTAAGGAAATATAGACAATTCTTTTACATCTCCATTACTAGCTCTCTGTTTTCTCCCGTTGCTCTGCTACGTTTCTTGTTACCTTACAGATGGGTATTATGTGTATGTGTGTGTATGTGTGTGTATGTGTGTGTGTGTCGAAGAAAACTTCCAATTTTCCTTGGAATCTTTGTCTAGTGAAAGAGTGGGCGCTTAGGTTCTTTCCAGGAAAATTTTCAGTTTTCCATGGAAACTATTTCATATTATGTGCTTTCAAGCCTTGCGTTTGTTTAATATTTCATATAAAAAATAAAGAAATTTTTTTATTGGGAATGCGGCTTGTTTGATGAAATTTTTTTGTGCACACCTGCACGCTTGACAATTAGGATTATGGATCTGCTGGACGGATGGACACTAATGATAGCTTGAGGGTGGCGAGTTTATGGCACTCGATGCATGCGATCTCTCAGCAGTTGTCGCCAGTAGTAGGTTGTTCAGGGATTGAGCTCCTTGAAGCGGATACATTTGATCTCCATTGCTTCCAATCACTTACCGGTAAATTTTGATTTAACAACATACAATGGATCAAACACTGCAATTTTTAAGGCTGTTTTAGAGTAGGCGATAATTATATACAAGAAACTCGATAATGCGTCACGCAATAACGTGTTGGTAATCTCTCAAGCCTCATCCGATTGCCAACGTGTTTGTTAGTTACCATGTTAAGTTTTTGTTAATAGTGTTGTGTCATCTCAAGCTTTGCTGAGGTTGTGATCTAGGAGATTTCAAGATGAAAAATTTATGCATGCATGAAGCTGGAGATATTTATTGCGGTCTAAGTCTTGCACACATATCTTGTAAGCCTCATATGAGTGTGGACTGGTACTTTCGTGTATCTTTAGTTACCCAATTATGCCAAGTATTTTATATTTTCATTGTTTTAACCTACTGAAACTTAGTTTTATGAAGAAGCATTCTAGAATCTAATGGTGCCTGTTGTTGCACGTGGTCATCTCGAATGTTTATGAAGACTAGGGATAATTTTTTGGGGAGAGGCTAGCCCCCTGTTGCAAGCCTCCAATGTATAAAGGGAGGATGCCATATGTTCGAAAAAATCATCCAATGGATAAAAGTATGCCACATAAAACAGAAAATCAGATTTGGATAAATTCTTGCCAAGGGTTTTCTTGAAAAGGACCTCAAGGTGGAAATCAATGCTTAAGGCTGTGTGTGGTGGCATATCAATGGTTGTGTGGCCTCTATATGAGCAGCAAAAGATGGGCAGGGTGGATTTAGTGAAGGAATTGGAGGGGAGATTAACAATGAACAAGTCAAAAGACAGGTTGGTGAGTGCAGCTGATTTAGAGAACATATTGAGTTAATGAACTTGAAAATATGGAAACAGGTGAAAGAGATGGTTTTTGCCTTTAGATTTGATGCTGTTAGATTAACTTCCTCATTGAATTTCGTTAAATCCATATTTTCTTTGTAATTCCCCTAATTTAGTTTAAGAGGGTGATGAATGGGATCACACATTGGTTGGGATGGAGACGTTTTTGTAATCTACAATGATTCCAAGGTACTCCAATTATAACTTTGACTAGTCCTTTTGGAGCGCAAGCTTAGATGTGGTTTGGGTTTTTCTTGGGTTGTTACATTCTTGGTACAAATTACAACCCACTTCATCTTCCTCGCCTTCTAGTTGGCAGTTGGCCTGCCTTTTATGCTTTTGTGCTTCTTGGTTGCAATGCATCTAGTGATGGTTCCTGTCCCTTCAATCAAATGGTTTACAGTTTTGGTATTACTGGCCTTCTTTAGGAAGCCTAGAAGAACTTTGGTTGCTGAAGTGAGGAAGAGGTTTTTATTTTCGTGCAATAATTTCATCCAGATTTTGCTTCTTTTCATTATGGTGCTGGCTACTACCATTCCTTTCAGCCAAATCTGATCATCAAGAAATCTGTTGGCAATAACTCATCCAAGGTCTTCCATGATTTTCTTTGGGGAGGAATTGGGGATGAAGCCAAGTTCCACCTTGTTAGTTGGGCCAAGTTTTGCTTCACAATCTCTTGTGGAGGATTTGGGTGTACGAGGACCTATAATAAGGTCTTTCTTGAGAAGTGATTGTGGCGGTATCATCAGGAGGACGAGGTTTTGTGGAGGGATTTTGTTGATTCTAAGTATGGGAACGTTTGGGAGAAGAAAAGGGGAGAGAGGGGGGGGGGTCTGGGTACTTCAAATTTGAGGTAGGACTGGGCTCTTTCGGAGTTGAATAAAAATATTATGAAGTTAAAAAATTGTTTGAATATAATTTTCTAATATAATTTTTGTTTTGGAAATTTGAAAAACTTGTATTTTTTTGTGTTTTATTTGGAAGTTTGAAAATTTTGTAATGATTAGATAAAAAGGTTGAAATTTTGAAATTGAAAAGTATTTTGTGTTTGAGTGATGTTTGGAAAGGAAATATTTGAGAATTTCTGAGAATACCTGAGAATAACTTGTTATCCAAACAAGGCCTGAAGTGGCTCAGAATTGAGAATTAGGAACCATTGCTGATTTTTTCAGCTTGTTGTATGCTACGAATATTGGTAATGTCATGGAGGATAGGATGTTCTGGACTCAGGCTAGGACTAGGAGATTCGTGGTTTGATCTTTATAAGGCTCGATCGGTTCAACATAGCAACCATTTTCCTTGGAAGATCATTTGGAGATGTAAGGTACCTCCCAAAATAGCTATCTTTGGTTGGAATGCTTCCCTTGGGAAAATCCTTACCATTGATAACCTGAGGAAACTTGGTCTTATTGTTGTGGATTGGTGTTATTTGTGTAAGAGAAATGGTGTTATTTGTGAGGTGGCCAAGTTATTGTGGGATGACATCTTCAACGGGCTTGGAGTGGCATGGATAATGCCCAGAAGGGTGGTGGATATTTTGAAGTGTTGGAGAGGTCTTCTGGGTAACGTCCATATTGCTGATGTGTGGAAAACAATTCCTCTATGTCTTATGTGGTGCCTTTGGATGGAGAGAAATGGCTGGTGTTTTGAAGATCAGGAGCATTCCTTGGACAAGCTTAAGAGATTTTTCTTCGACACTCTATTTTCTCGGGCAACTATCATTAATTTAATGGGGCTAGTTTTCATAATTTCCTTGAATCCATTACTAGTTCTTAATTTGTAGCTAGGTGTTCTCTTTGTATAACTCCTGTGTCCTTGGCCTTTGCCTTCTTTTCTATCAATGAAATATTATCTTACCTATTAAAAGAAAAGAATCATCCAAAACTGGCTGTCGTTATCTGGTAGTGGATTTCTTACCACCCTCAGGAACCTTTGGCACTTAGAATCCCATGCTTCCAAAGCTCTGACTTGCTGTTTTATGCAGCAGATTTTGAATTGAGGGAATATGAGAGTTTTGCGGATATTCAGAACATGGGAAATTTGAGTTGACTGATAAGAACATTTAATTTGTTGAAGATTCATCTGCTTCTATGTTAGAATGTGCTGCTCTTGCTTTTGACTGGGGCACACGTCTCTGCTTTATGGATTTCACAATACTGTCACTGGGTGAAAATGCTTTTTATGTGAACGATTACCTGGGTTTTAGGAGTGTCTAATACCATTTAGAAGTAATAGTTAACAAGAGTTTCTTTTAGATAGTATTTGATCTTCTTTTCTGCAAAATGTTGACTGAAAGAATAATTACCTTCTTGGCAGGGACAAAGTTCTTTGTGGTCTCCGAGCCGGGGACACAGCACATGGAAAGTCTCCTCAAAGTCATTTATGAATTGTACACGGATTATGTCTTGAAGAATCCCTTCTATGAGATTGAGATGCCCATAAGGTGTGAGCTTTTTGATATTCACTTGACACAAGCAATACAGAAGGATCGTGTTGCCTTGTCAGGCCGATGATCCGCTTTGGAACTTGCATTTGACCAGAGTGTTGTTTGACTGTTATACTCCGATGTACATTTCCAGAGCAGTATTATCTTCTAGTTTTATGTAATACGATATTTTTATACTTCAAAGCAATCATAATTTCTGGATAATTTTGTACTTAAAAAAAAAGAAATCCTAGATGATTAATCATGTGATTCTGTGAAAATGATTTAGTTGGTGATGAAGAGAGTTTCTTCCCGCTGGAGTTTCTGGAAATATTGCCTCCTAGTTGGGTTAAGGGGTCTGGACTGTTCTTTGTCATTTGGACTGACTCAGTTGAACATGGGAGTTACAAATATGCTTCAAACTTTTCTGCAGAGTCAAACATGCAGATAGGTTCTTTCTTTACACTCACTTGATGACCCTCGAAGCTATAAATTCAGATCGAATAAGAAAATTGGAAATGGTGTATACCCTTAAAGGCTTCGAAAGGATGTTTGCATCCTGAAGAATCCCACTTTCACAAAACTCTTTTTCTTTTCTTTTCTTTTCTTTTCTTTGTACGTGATATGCTCATATTTTTATCATCTCTACCATACTTGTCACAGCATTGTCATCAAATCTGTAATTAACGTACAGAAGAACAAACAACGATGAATTGAATACATGTGTATATAATTATATAAGCTTGCCAACAAAACCTGGGGAAAAGCCAATCTGAATTGCCGATAAACTAATAAGACGATAAATTGAGAGAGAGAGAGAGAGACCAACATCACATATAATTCAATATTTGTATTTGATAAAACAGAAGATATGAAGAAACCCAAACAATGGCCAATATTGGAATGGCAAGCAGGACCCAAAAGTCCTTAACAATCCTAATGAAAAAATAATAGGAAGGTCTTCTACTTAAAAATAAAGAAGACCAAAACCAACCGATAAAATAATATCACTTACACGTATAGGAAGGTCTTCCACTTAAAAAACAGAAAGACCAAAACCAACCCTTCAACTAAATAAAACCCACCCTGTGCTGAGTACTACTCCGAATCCACATTTATTTTCATAAACAAAACCTACACGAGCACTAAGCGGCGGATGGGGCTGAAACGTAGTTAACAACACCAGCCTCCGAAAGCGCCGCTAAAAATGCTTGCAGGTTCTTCTGCTCCTCCCCTGCTTCAGCCTCTCCTGCAGGCACAGTATTCTTGTAGTCCAATGACTCATCGTTGTATATGTCCCACCATTTCTTCACCAGCATCTTGATGTCTTCCCTGTCCATGTTATGTTCCTCCCCAGTATACCTCCATGGCTTTGAACCCTAAAGAACCAACCAAATTCTCCGTTAGAACACTATCATTCCTAGAAACAACAGTAGTGTATAGGAAACTCTGGGATTGTTCTCCTAAAAAAAAAAGGGGGGATACTCACAGCAGCACAGTAGTGAACAACCTTGACCTTGTCAAGCTCGATGTTCTCTGGGTGGCGCCACATCAAGGCCAGGACAAGGTTGTAAACTGGAGGGATCGGCTTGTAAACATCCCTAAAGAACATGTTCAGAAAGTCCTGCAAGAATCATAAATATATATTTGGGTCAAATAAGTGATTTGATTGACTAAAAATTACTTCTGCAGTTTCGAGAATCACCTGCTCAGCAAAAGGGGTAGGAGGGGTAGTTTTGAGTGTCCTGAGGAGGTCATGGTATGTGGTCATGTTGGGTTCATACACAAACATGCCAGCATTGAAGTAGAGGGGAGGCTTGGGACCTAACTCAGCAGGCCACTTGACCTTGTCTGGGCACTGCTGGCAGTAGCCAACCTTGTATTGTGGACTGTGGCTCCATGTTTTCTCGCAGAAGCAATCCATCACTGCATAGAAGTAGTTGTCTGGGAGATCAAAGAGGTGATCTATATTCTCAAAAACTTGGATGTCTCCATCTAGGTAGATCATCTTGCTGTACTCCACAAACTGCAATTTCCATCGTAGCAAAACATCAAATTAAGCAAGCACCACTTACAAAGATATTGAAAATCATGCGGGTAGGACAAAAAATAACAAGAAATTTCGTTTCTTTTACAAAAAAAAGTAGGTCACCGTCATGAATATTTTAGTGCTGGCAGACAATATTCTCTGTCAATTTCGTAAACACTTTCACAGGAACAGGATGCATAAGGAAAGGTTAAAAGGTGGTCAAAGCAGAAGTATGAAGGATTGTTTGGTTGCACAAGCTGACGAAAGACAAGCTTGGCTTCATTTTCAAATGAAGAGACAGATTCAGAAGATTCAAATGGATATGTTTGTAGAAAAAACTTTTTCCACAATATCTGGAAGAGGAACCCAGCCGACTAATCTACTTTTATTTTTTATCTAGAACAGAGCACAGGCCCTTGAAACCCCGGAGAACGTGTCACAACCCCACACGCAAACTAACTAGCAGTGACATAAAGCAGAAACTACGCGTAAACCATGAAAAATTAGAAAATGAATTACTACTAACAAAGCATGCATACCTCCCAAATACGAAGCTTAGAGTAATTGATAACGTAATATGCCATGGCAAACTGGGTTTGGTTCTCAGGTGGGTAAACCGGCTCAATCTCCTTCACTATGCAACCCTGAGACACCAGAATGTCACGGTGCTCCTCGGGCACGTCCGGCAAGATTGCCACCACCAGTGGGTACTTGCTCTTCGCCTTTCTCAGGCCCTTTGCCAACCCGACCACACCTTTCACGTAGTCCCCGTTGCCGGCCAAGAACGTAACGTATGCCCTGGTGGGCATGCTGGCGGCCTTGGTTAGCCCGGTGGTGGTGATGTCAGGAGCCATTTGAAGTTGGTTTTTTGGAGAAATTAAGGATGATATGAACAAAGACCGTGTGAACGGATTTGATCAGAAGGCTAGCGTTAGTGTTTGGTCAGGGAAGAAAACAGTTTATTTTTCTAGGGAAAGGAAGAAAAAGGGTAATGAGGATGAGATTTTGGAGTTGAGAAAAGAAAATGGGTTTGTTTGTTTTTTTGTTTGGATGATGAGAAAATGTGTTTGGGAAGAAAAGGTTCGTAGTCTGAGTGAGATAGATGTTTTGTGTGGAGGACTTTTGGAGCATGGGGTGGTGGGGGTTTATATAGGATTTTGGGTTGATTTGATTAGGTGTAATGTTGAAGATTATGGTAATTAAATAATAAATAATAAATATATTTATTCTCGTGACTTGTCGGTAAGGTAGAGCTCGTTCTGCCAATTAAACGGCATTGCTTAGACTAATGTGGTTCTAAATTTATAATTCTACCCACGATGACTCACAACGCTACTTATCTGAAACGAAAGAGAGCTTTGTGTGTGTGTGTGTGTGTGTGAGAGAGAGAGAGAGAGAGAGAGAGAGATCCGGGATCTGATCCAACGGTGAGAGAGAAATTTAAGGAATTGAGCGGTGCACGAAAGGGAAGGATAATAAATGTAGAGAATAAAGTATGAAATTTGTTAAATGAGTCAACTTTGATCTTCTCATAATTGCCGAAATGGGGTATCAATGAAATCGGTAAAATTGGGAATGAAATCGGCAAAATTTGGAGAGAGAGAGAGAGAGAGAGAGAGAGAGAACATGGGTTTAACCGTATTTATATTGAGAATTTTAAAAAAAAAATGGACCAATTGGTCTTAAAGTTAGACAACTCTTCTCAATTTTAAGAATAAATCTTTGGTTAATAAAAAAAATTACAAATAATGTGTATCTTTATATGAATAAGAGGTGTTTTTTTATAAACTTTCTTTTTAGGAGGTGTTTTTTAAATTTAAAAATTCTCAATTTCAAAAGATCTTAATTTCATTAGATCTCATAAGTCATTTGCATGGTGTTAATTTCAAAGTGAATGAAAAATAAAATCCCCTAATTCGTGATATTTTGTATTTTTTTGTCGGAATTCTAGAATAATACTATTCAAAAAAGAAATGCATGGTATAATATTTAATATGTTAATTCACAGTATATATTGTGAGATTTGTACACACTGTCTCTCTCAATTTTAGATTAAAAATTATGTAGAAATTATTGGTGACTCTAATCCATTATGTTTTTGTTTGAAGAAAAAATGACATTTTATTTCAGATCATTTGCTTTCTATTAGTCTAAATTTAGGTCTGTGTTATATAGATATATATATATATATATATATATATATATAATCTTATTTTTTAAAATAATTATTGTGTTTATACAATTCTATTCTTTTGTAACAGTATGAATTGATTTACTTGCGGATTTACAATATGAGTTGTGATACTGAATTCAGACAAAAATAGAATTATACTCCTCTGCATGATCAAAGAGTCAAAAGTAATGCTAGCTGGTATATATATTATTCACTCTGGTAAAACCTCAATTAAACAAACAAATAGCGAAGAAGATTCTAGGCACCAAGATTTCATTTATTTATTGAAGATATTTTATGTAATTAAGATAGATAGATAGATAGTGTTATGAATCTCATAATATTTAAAATTATAATTATTGAGAGATAGATAGTCTTATCAGAGTGTAAATTTTAATCGAAAAATTGGACCAGACCGATCTGGTCTGATAGAACCGGTCCGATTTTGGACCGATCCGGTTCATAACCGGTTTCTAAAATGCCAAAATTGGCCAGAACGGTTCGGTTCTGATTCTATGATTTTTAGGACTGGACCGGTTCATTATAATATATATTTAAATAAATTTTTTAATATTAGATATAATATTTTATATATTTTATATATTTTTTTTTATGTATAATATATAATAATATAAATTATAATTATATATAATATTATTTTTTTTCCCATTCTCTCTTCTAGCTTCTTGAATTCCGGACAAATTCTTCTTGTTGTTCTAAATACTACTCACTGCTTTTTTTCCTTAATAATCACAACCTCTTGAGATTGCATATAAAATGTCGCAAAAGTATTTCACAAAAGTTAATAAACATGTATGAAGTTGCCAATTAGACAGTGAATAATGATACTAATTGTACTATTTTTTAAGTTTCATTATTTCCGTAATATACTTACTTCAGTTTGCTTGGTTTTATTTTAGAACATCAGAGATATGCCATTCTATCCACCACCATTTTTTTAAATAAAAGAATTATTCTTATTAAAATTGCATGAAGATACTTACAGCTTTTTAATAGCAGAATTTTTTTTAGCAGATTTTTTTATAAAACAAATTTTTTATAGCAAAATTTTTTTTACATTGCAAATTTTTTTTATAAAATAAATTTTTGTAAATAATAACAAATTTTTAATAAAACAGTTTTTTTTTTATAAACAGATTTTTTATGAAAAATTTATATTTTATTAAAATTAAAAAACTGAATCAAAAATTAATAAAATTAAAAATATCGATTTAAGAAGATAACTGATACATAATTGATTTTAAAAAATATAAAATCGGTGCATGCGGATTTAATACTAAATTTTATCAAAAATAAATCCGGACTGAACCGGTTACTTCTCTAATAATACGAATCTCATAATTTTTAAAAATATAAATATTTTAAAAAAATACATATTTACCGGTTGCTACCGCTGCTGACCAAATCACTAGAGAGTACAGAGCCAGTGGCTTCTAACCGCTGCACGCGAAACTCCCACGAACTTGAGGCACGTACACCGAAACTTTGAAACGTGGCGTTCTCATAGGTCGTCTTTCTGTTTAAATTAGTAATATACAATTATAATCCTGGTTTTGGAAAGCGAAATGGGCCGTAAAGTCAAAACGGTCAAGTAGGGTCCACAAATACATTTTTTTCACGTGTACTAGGAGGCAACGTGTCGGCTTATGATTCAGTGGACGGCGTCTCGCCACGTGGCTGAAACTTTTTCCTCTAGTTTCCTTGTTAGTTGGTCTAAAAGAGGTAACTTATTTAAAAAAATAACTAAAAAACTATATTTGTGGGGACAATGCAATAAATAAATTCGTTACATAAAAGGGATCACGTTGCATGAGAATTTTTTGACTTGGACTGAACCGACCAATTCACTTTGGATAATATTTTAGTCTTTTTTTTTAATTATTATTAAAACCTCCGAAATAGCTGTCATATGACTAGGGACAGTGTTTTTTAGAATATTCCGTCATAATTCTTGGAGTTCTTTCTGAATAAGCCTAGCATTGTATTATATTTAAAATATATTAACATTTCTTTTATTAACTTTTTTATTTGAGAGTATTTTTTAAAATATTTCTTTCCTTTGTCACTCCTTAATTTGAGCCATTAATTTATACCCAAATCGCGAAAAATTGAATATCGAAAGGTCATATATTAACAAATGCTTGACATAGAAGAGGAAAGAAATCCCACTAAAAGCGTATATTTTAAAATGAAAATATATTTATTGTGTTTTACAAGTATCATTCATTCCTTTAAAAAAAAAAAGTAAATTTAAGATTCATATAAAAAATTATTTTTTTAATTATAGACTTCACCTTTTTTCAAAAGGAGTGTACGAGTATTGCATACTCTAGAACTGTATTTAATATTACTATTGACGAAGATAAATTTTAAGATGGACTCCACTTTACACCATATATCTGTTTTTATTTTTTTTATTTATTTTAATGTATAATATAAAAATGATGAGTAGAAGAACTCGTCAAAAGAAAGTGAGAGGATGGTATTGAAAAGCATGAGGTCGTGAATGGCTCATGAAATTGCCACCTCGAGTACCTACTACATGGGTTGGTGAAACAAATGCTCCTAAAATGTAACGTCTCTTGAGATAATAATTAAAAACATAAAAAGATAATCATGCTGTCATAAGTTCACAACTATAGGGCCACGTCTTATTGCCCCCAAAAGAAAGAAAAATCAGAACGTGTAGATAGAGTAAGATTAGGTAGCAGATTGATTCACATTCATGCCATTGGAATTTGAATATTGGTAAGGATGTTAGAGCGCCACTTGTCTTGGATCATTCTTCTGGGCTTTCTCACCATATCTAGAACAAGTTTTTTCGTGGATGGGCCAGGAATATTTTAGTGTTTGCATGAAGTTATTTGGAAATCCACCTACGTACACAACTTTAAGTACAGGGTTTTTTAATTGTCTGACAACATTAAGAGAATAAGAGATAAAGGGATTCTATAGTATTTAACATTGTTTGTATAGAATTTTTGGATAGTTTAGATCCCACGTCAGCAAATATTGTGTCTATCTTTATGAGTACTGAATTATGCAATTCGATCCAACAATTCAAAAGGATCTCAATTTTCATATCTCTTGAAACTTGTTATATATTTTCGAAAGACCATATTCACGTACATTTTTCTTCATATGAATACAAACACGAGTTAAAACTGGCGTGTGCAAGTTCACTTTTAGTTTTGCAAAAATAGCATTGTGTTTGCGATTGTCAAAATTACTTAACATTGGTCTTCCATGCTTTTCTTTGGGGAGGAATTGGGGATGCTTCTCTTGGGTAAATCCTTACCATTGATAACCTGAGGAAACATGGTCTTATTGTTGTAGATTGGTGTTATTTGTGTAAGAAAATTGAGGAAACTGTGGATCATTTACTATTACATTGTGAGGTGGCCAAGTTTTTGTGGGATGACATCTTCAACGGGCCTGGAGTGGCATGGATAATGCCCAGAAGGGTGGTGGATATTTTGAAATGTTGGAGAGGTCTTCTGGGTAACGTCCATATCGCTAATGTGTGGAAAACGATCCCTCTATGTCTTATGTGGTGCCTTTGGATGGAGAGAGATGGCCGGTGTTTTGAAGATTAGGAGCATTCCTTGGACAAGCTTAAGAGATTTTTCTTCGACACTCTATTTTCTCGGGCAACTATCATTAATTTAATGGGACAAGTTTTCATAATTTCCTTGAATCCATTACTAGTCCTCAATTTGTAGCTAGGTCTTCTCTTTGTATAACTCCTGTGTACTTAGCCTATGCTTCTTTTCTATCAATGAAATATTATCTTACCAATTAAAAGGAAAGAATCATCCAGAACTGGCTGTCGTTATCTGGTAGTGGATTTCTTATCACCCTCAGGAGCCTTTGGCACTTAGAAATACGAAGCTCTGACTCGTTGTTTATGCAGAAGATTTTGAATTGAGGGAATATGAGAGTTTTGCGGATATTCAGAACAAGGGAAATTTGAGTTGACTGATAAGAACATTTAATTTGGTGAAGATTCATTTGCTTCTATGTTAGAATGTGCTGCTCTTACTTTTACCTGGGGCGCACGTCTCTGCTTTATGGATTTCACAATATTGCCACTGGGTGGAAATGCTCTTTTTTGTGATAGATTACCTGGGTTTTAGGGGTGTCTAATACCATATAGAAGTAATAGTTAACAAGAGTTTCTTTTAGATAGTGTTTGATCTTCTTTTCTGCAAAATGTTGACTGAAAGAATAATTACCTTCTTGGCAGGGACAAAGTTCTTTGTGGTCTCTGAGCCGGGGACACAGCACATGGAAAGTCTCCTTAAGGTCATTTATGAATTGTACACGGATTATGTCTTGAAGAATCCCTTCTATGAGATTGAGATGCCCATAAGGTGTGAGCTTTTTGATATTCACTTGACACAGGCAATACAGAAGGATCGTGTTGCCTTGTCAGGCCGATGATCCGCTTTGGAACTTGCATTTGACCTTACTGTTGTTTGCTGTTATACTCCGATGTACATTTCCAGAGCAGTATTATCTTCTTGTTTTATGTAACATGATATTTTTATACTTCAAAGCAATCATAATTTCTGGATGATCTTATATCTGATAAAACCAAAGGGGAATAAGGCCTATCTGAATTGCCGATATAGTAACAAGACGATAGATTTCTGAGAGAGAGAGAGAGAGAGAGCAACATCACATATACTAAAAAATTTGTATCTGATAAAACAGAATATATGAAGAAACCCAAACAATGGCCAAGGAATGGCAAGCAGGACCCTAAAGTCCTTAACAATCCTAATGAAAAAATAATAGGAAGGTCTTCTACTTAAAAATAAAGAAGACCAAAACCAACCGATACAATATTACTTACATGTATAGGAAGGTCTTTCACTTAAAAAACAGAAAGACCAAAACCAACCCTTCAACTACATAAAACCTACACAAGCACTAAGCGGCGGATGGCGGGGCTGAGCTGTAGTTAACGACACCAGCCTCGGAAAGCGCCGCCAAAAATGCTTGCAGGTTCTTCTGCTCATCCCCTGCTTCAGCCTCTCCTGCAAGCACAGTATTCTTGTAGTCTAATGACTCATCGTTGTATATGTCCCACCATTTCTTCACCAGGATCTTGATGTCTTCCCTGTCCATGTTCTGTTCCTCGCCAGTATACCTCCATGGCTTGGACCCCTAAAGAACCAAACAAATTCACTGTTAGAAGACCATCATTCCTAGAAACAACAGTAGTTTATACAAAACTATGGGATTGTTCGCATAAAAGAAAAGATACTCACAGCAGCACAGTAGTGAACAACTTTGACCTTGTCAAGCTCGATGTTCTCTGGGTGGCGCCACATCAAGGCCAGGACAAGGTTGTAAACTGGAGGGATCGGCTTGTAAACATCCCTAAAGAACATGTTTAGAAAGTCCTGCAAGAATCATAAACATAATTTGGGTCAGATAATTGATTTGATCGACTAAAAACCACTCCTGAGTCCTGAAGTTTCGAGATTTACCTGCTCGGCAAAAGGGGTAGGAGGGGTAGTTTTGAGTGTCCTGAGGAGGTCATGGTATGTGGTTATGTTGGGTTCATACACAAACATGCCAGCATTGAAGTAGAGGGGAGGCTTGGGACCTAACTCAGCAGGCCACTTGACCTTGTCTGGGCACTGCTGGCAATAGCCAACCTTGTATTGTGGGCTGTGGCTCCATGTTTTCTCGCAGAAGCAATCCATCACTGCATAGAAGTAGTTGTCTGGGAGATCAAAGAGGTGATCTATATTCTCAAAAACTTGGATGTCTCCATCTAGGTAGATCATCTTGCTGTACTCCACAAACTGCAATTTCCATCGTAGCAAAACATCAAATTAAGCACCACTTACAAAGATATTGAAAATCATGCGGGTAGGAAAGAAAAACAAGAAATTTCGTTTCTTTTACAAAAAATTATGTCACCGTCAAGAATATTTTAGTGGTGGCAGACAATATTCTCTGTCAATTTCGTATACGCTTTCACAGGAACAGCAAATATATATAACAAGAGGTTAAAAGGAGGTCAAAGCAGAAGTAAAAAGATTGTTTGGTAGCACAAGCTGACAGAAGACAAGCTTGGCTTCCTTTTCAAATGAAGAGAGAGATTCGAAGGATTCAAACGGAGATGTTTCTAGAAAAAACTTTTTCCTCAATATCTGGATGAGGAACCGAACCGACTAATTTACTTTTATTCGAGAAAAAACTAAGCCTTATCTGGAACAGGGCAAACTAACTAGCTAGCAGTAACAGAAAGCAGTAAATACGTGTAAACCATGAAAAATTAGAAACTGGGTTACTAACAAAGCATGCATACCTCCCAAATGCGAAGCTTGGAGTAATTGATAACGTAATATGCCATGGCAAACTGGGTTTGGTTCTCAGGTGGGTAAACCGGCTCAATCTCCTTCACTATGCAACCCTGAGACAACAGAATGTCACGATGCTCCTCGGGCACGTCCGGCAAGATTGCCACCACCAGTGGGTACTTGCTCTTTGCCTTTCTCAGGCCCTTTGCCAACCCGACCACACCTTTCACGTAGTCCCCGTTGCCGGCCAAGAACGTAACGTATGCCCTGGTGGGCATTCTGGCGTCCTTGGTTAGCCCGGTGGTGGTGGTGTCAGTAGACATTTGAAGTTGGTTTTTTGGAGAAATTAAGGATGATATGAACGAAGACCGTGTGAACGGATTTGATCAGAAGGCTAGCTTTTAGAGTGTTTGGTCAGGAAGAAAACAGTTATTTTTCTAGGGAAAGGAAGAAAAAGGGTAATGATCAGGATGAGGTTTTGGCGTTGAGAAAAGAAAATGGTTTTGTTTGTTTGGATGATGATAAAATGTGTTTTGAGAAGAAAAGGTTTGTATATAATCCGAGTAAGATGGATGTTTTGAGTGGACGACTTGGAGCTTGGGGGTGGTGGGGGTTTATATAGGATTTTGGGTTGATTTGATTGGGTGTAATGTTGAAGATTATGGTAATTAAATAATAATTATTAAATAGATTTGTTCTTGTGACTTGTCGGAAATTTACAGACGGCGTCGCTTAGACTAATGTGGTCCTAAATTTATAATTCTACCCATGATGACTCACAACGTTACTTTATAAATTGCAGTAAATTAATTACTTATCTGAAACGAGAGAGAGTGAAGATTTACTTGCGGATTTACAATATGACTTGTGATACTGAATTCGGACAAAAATAGAATTATACTCCTCTGCATGATCAAAGAGTCAAAAGTAATGCTAGCTGGTATATATATTATTCACTCTGGTAAAACCTCAAGTAAACAAACAAATATCGAAGAAGATTCTAGGTACCAAGAATAATATTTAAAATTATAAATATTGACAGATAGACAGTATTATGAATCTCATAATTTTTAGAAATATAAATATTAAAAAAAAAATACATATTTACCAGTTAACTACCGCTGCTGACCAAATCACTAGAGAGTACAGAGCCAGTGGCTTCTTACCGCTGCACGCGAAACTCCCACGAACTTGAGGCACGTACACAAACTTTGACACGTGGCGTTCTCTTTCTGTTTAAATTAGTAATATACAATTATAATCCTGGTTTTGGAAAGCGAAATCAGTCCTAAAGTCAACACGGTCAAGTAGGGTCCAGAAATACATTTTTGCCACGTGTACTAGGAGGCAACGTGTCGGCTTATGATTCAGTGGACGGCGTCTCGCCACGTGGCTGAGACTTTTTTCTCAAGTTTTGTTAGTTGGTATTAAGTTTAAAAGAATTTACTACATAATTTCTTACTATTTATTCATATTCTATATTCTGTATTTTTTAATATTTATTTTAAATTTTGTTTTTGAATTTATTTTTTTTAAACTATTTCTAATTTTTTATTCACTATTCATATAAAAGTATATTTGATAAAAAAAAATTAAAAAAAAAGTGAAGTTGTGAAGGAGATAACTTGTTTAATAAAATAACTAAAAAAACTATATTTGTGGGGACAATGCAAAACATAAATTCGTTACATAAAAGGGGTCACGTTGCATGAGTATTTTTTGACTTGGACTGAACCGACCAATTCACTTTGGATAATATTTTAGACTCTCTTTTTTAATGATTCTTAAAACCTCCGAAATAGCTGTAATATGACTAGGGACAGTGTTTTTGAGAATATTCCATCATAATTCTTGGAGTTCTTTTTGAATAAGCCTAGCATTGTATTTTATTTAAAATATATTAATATTTCTTTTATTAACTTTTTTTCTTTGAGAGTATTTTTTAAAATACTTCTTTCCTTTGTCACTCCTTAATTTGAGCCATTAATTTATACCGAAATCGCAAAAAGAACATCGTAAGGTCAGATATTAACAAATGTTTGACGTAGAAGAGGAAAGAAATCACACTAACGGGGTATATTTTAAATGAAAACATATTTAGTGTGTTTTACAAGTATCATCCATTCTTTTAAAAAAAAAAGTGAATAAATTTATGATACAAATTAAAAATTATTTTTTTAATAGTGGATCTTACTTTTTTTTTAAATGGGTGTACAAGTATATACTCTAAGATTGTATCTAGTATTATAATTGACGAAAAGAAATTCTATTTATTATCTTTACACTACACACTTGTTTTTATTTTTTTATTTATTTTAATATATAGTATAAAAATAATGAATAGAATAACTCATCAAAAAAAGTGAGAGGATAGTATTGAAAAGCACGAGGCCGTGGATGGCTCATGAAATTACCACCTCGAGGACCTTACTACATGGATTGGTGCAACAAATGCTCCTAAAATGTAACGTCTCTTGAGGTAATAATTAAAAACATAAAAAGATAATCATGCTGTCATAAGTTCATAACTATAGGGCCACGTCTTATTGCCACCAAAAGAAAGAAAAATCAGGACGTGTAGATAGAGTAAGATTAGGTAGCAGATGGATTCAGATTCATGCCATTGGAATTTGAATATTGGTAAGGATGTTAGAGCGCCACTTGTCTTTGGATCATTCTTCTGGGCTTTCTCACCATATCTAGAACAAGTTTTTTGTGGATGGGCTGCCTAAAATTTATCCATGGGCCAGGAAGATTTAAACTTATTTGGGAAATCCACCTACACAATTTTAAGTACAGGGTTTTTTAATTGTCTGACAAAATTAAGACAATTAGAGATAAAGGCACTCTATAGTATTTAACATTGTTTCTATAGAATTTTTGGATAGTTTAATATTGTGTCTATCTTTTGAGTATTTAATTATGCAATTCGATCTAACAATTCAAAAGGATCTCAATTTCATATCGTGTGCAAGTTCAGTTTTCGTTTTGCAAAAATAGTATTGTGTTTGCGATTGTCAAAATTACTTAACATTGGTGTGGTTATTCTTTCTCAACTTGAATGGAAAAATAAGTTGGATGGAAGAAGAAAACACTAGAAAAGAATCAAAGACAGGAATGAAAGTAGGTCATCAGACAAGACTCTTGCCAAGAATCAAGTCATCTAGGTTGTCGGAATCGGCAGGGCCATCCAATAGCTTGAATTCAAGTTTCCACCCAAGCACTCTCTTTTAATTCACTACAAAAAAAAATGTTTATTTGTTGTCAGTTATTTTCTACGAAAATGAGTTTGTTTTTGTCCTAAGTGATCATTTTCATCGCAAATAATCTGTCTCAAATACTCTTTTTTTTTTTTTTTGTGTAGTGTTTCCTTTGTCAATTGAGGCATAGAAATGCTCTCAGGCTTGAGCAATTAAGACAATATAATTTAGCTTGGAGAAACATTATCTACTTCCCTCGAGTAGTTGTCAGGTTGTGGATGCTATATGGAAGATCAAAAAGCTCATAAGTCTCTGAAATCAAGAGATAAGTTGTTCTCATTTCCTCAAACCTTGAGGGTGGTGCAAGCAATTAAAGAAGGCTCATCCGTTGCTTGCACTTTAATTTAAGATTACTTTTGTCATTGGAAAGGTAGGGTTAAAGTGATGCATTCAAATGAACAAGATACTGAGCTTCTTATTTGTTTTCACAAAATTTAAACTCATCTCATCTAATTATTACAACTTTTCAAATTTTTAAACAAAATAAAATAAACAATTCAACTTTTTCAAATTTTAAAACAAAATAATATTAAAAAGATATATTCTAATAATATTTTATTCGATTTTCAATTTTTATCTCAATTCATCTCATCTCATCTACAAAAACAACGAGGCAGTGAGCAGATCATCTAATGTTCATCTTCCGGAGCTCATTCTAGGTTAAAACTGTGGCCTAGCTTGCTTTTAATAGTTTACAAAGCTGAGGACGCATGCTGGAGATAATTTAATTTTAAAAGAAGAACATCACTACGGATCATCACACAGTCATGTATTGAAAATTTCGGTTCTTATTTTACTATTAGCATAAGATAAATATTCATTTGCAAGACCATCTGAACTTTTCCAAAGACCACTAGAGAGAGAGAAGGACTTTAGCAAGGGTGATGTAAACTTTTATTAGGCTCAAATACACTAACCGGCTATCTTTTTGCTTTTTCCGAACGAGAATATAGAGACTGTGAAAGTAGAGTTCTTCTATAAAAATGCACCAGAATAATCGATTGTATTGTCACTCTGTCGGTTATGGTTTGAAGTTGTTGGTAAAATACACAATAATATAATTAAATTAAAATAAAATAATCAATTTAAATTGAAGTACGAAAATTTTGAAATCCAAAAATGGTTTCAACGCTAAACTCTCTCAATTAACTAATAAAAGCAACGGTAAAAAGAAATGTTAATAAAAAAATACCAACAGAAGCCACAGCCAATTGATCCACTTGTAGGATCAATGCAAACCGCCTTTGCCGATTCCCTCATTTGCTCGAGACATGGACCCAAACTCTTGGTATGTTATTTATTTTTTATTTTTTCCTCCTATCTCTTTGAGCATTGCAATTACTGCATGTGATGAGACTTTTGTATCTCTGTCCCATCCCTCTTGTATCTCTATTTTGATTTTAAAAAAAAAAAAAATTCAGCTTTTCTTATAGACAATGCCTTTTCTGATTTATCTATCATTTGAAAAAGATGATCATACACAAAATTTGTTTAGATCTAAACGGTTCTGTTGCCTTTATTATCCTCACAGAAACAGCCAAACGGTGAACACTAAGCTAGGCTAAACCATCAATAACTTACCTCGAAGTGGGGAAGTAATTTGTAAACCAGACCTGGGGTTCGGTAGACACCGGTTGAGAATCAAATGTAAAAGAAAAGGAACAACAGTGCTCGGTTTTCCTCAGCAATATACTCGCACAACGCGTGAACAAAATCAAAGGTATATCAACTACTACTTACTCCACCAATATAATTTGACATGTACTAAATCTTGGTCTCAAATTAAGTATGAATTCACCTTAAATTATTAGTATTAGTTGTTTAATGATCTATTAGACCTTTTAATAGAGTTTGGGGGGGTGGTTTTAAGACTGCATTTGGATACTCATATAATCTGTGATAATCTAAATTGATCTGTAAATAGTAGTGTCTCAATAAGACGTATTTGAATATATGAAGTAGGTTGAAATATATGTTTAAATGTATGAAGTAAGTTGAGATATATTTAACTTTTTATAGAAAGTTAAAAAATGTAATAAATCTCATTAATGATTGATTTGAGATATATTGAAATGGATTTGACATCAAAAGATTCCAAACATACCCTAAATAATGGTTGAAATCCAATTTGAATGAGCATCATAGATTTCTCACCATTTTATTTAAGATTAGGTTGGATAGTGAGTTGAGATGAGAGGAGTTGAAATGAAAGTTAAAAGTTGAATAAAATATTATTAGAATATTATTATTGTCTTAAAATTTAAAAAAGTTGAATTGTTTATTATATTTTATGTAAAAATTTATAAAAATATAAATATGAGATGAGATAAGATGAAATGTGTTAAGAATGTTTCTCAATCCAAACTAACGGGAAAAAGGCACTTACAATTGCTGATATGCTTTCATAAATCGAATCAAACCAACCCAACGAGACTGGTGCATGGTTGATCCAAATCTGATCTGAGAAATATTTTAGTATAAATGAATTATACAAAAATAATCTTACAAATTGATATAGTTTTAATGTGATTTTTTAAATTATAAAATTAATTTTATTGTAAAATAAATTTAACAAATTAAATAAAATTATGTCAACCTATAAGATTATTTTACATAATTCTTTTATAGTTGCAGCGGTACTCAAACAGAAAACAGACCCGCATGTGGGGGAAACTAATTAAAATTTTAATAAATTTAGGGGACTTTCTGCATATCTAATACAAACGTCGGATCTAGGAACTAAGAACCTTGAACAAAAACAAAAGAAATCCGTTCGAACTCCGAAGGACCAATTTTTCCGTCTGAAATCTCGCTCTCCGACCGAGAAAATCATTGCAAGAGAGAAAGAGATATTTTAAGACCCCCAATCTTCTGATAAATTCTTGAACCTCCCCAGCATGGATCTCAACCCGGTGAGTTTACTCACTTCTGCGACGTCACCTCTTCAGATTTTTAAGCATGGTGTTAGTGTAGCGTGCGTATTATAATTGTAAATTTTTGGCTAATATATGGTTATAGCTTTGGTTTTGGGAGGTGGTTAAATCTGGATTTCAGAACTCGATTTGGGTTGTATTTGTTGTTGCTATATGATTTGAGCTCACCATTACGTTTTGTTGTGACAACGTTTTGGAAAAGAAAGAGAGAATTAATTGCACCTTCTGATTTGAATATCTCGTACAGGTTTTGCTGTAAAATAAAACTAAGAAATGATCAAATTCACCTGATTAAGCTAAGTGCATGAATTAGTTAGTTTGCTGTGTTTGGGCGGTTGCCCGTATTGAGTATGTTGAGATTCTCATGGGTTCTTTTGGTTAATGAAAAATGAAGGAAAGGATAAAAAGTTGGGATTATGCTTATGAAAGGTCTTGGCATTGAAAGAGAGAAAAAAAAAGGGAAATATAAAAAGAAGAAAGTTTTCATTGTTGTTGGCCAAAAAAGCAATACCCCTGTAAACGTAATATAATTATTTGGGAAAACTTATTTATGAAAAATTTTTCCATTTTATTTTTGTAAAATAGAAAGAAAAACAGTAAACAGCATTAAGTCATGAAATAAACTTGCAAGCTGAATGTGACAATGGCAACTCAATTTTTGGCACAAGAAGGACTAGGCTGGAATCCCTTTATCATTAGGATGAAAAGGAGTTCTAACTTTCTTGGGTAGTGGACATGGACTACTGAGTGCATCTTTCATTGCTGATTCTTGTGAAGATTTTTAGTATTGCTATCTGGGAGTTTGTTAAGTCGAAGAAATGTCTAAATTGACATTTTTTTAAGGTTTGTCAGATATTGTCTCCATTTCAGATGATTATCCTTTTACACTCATGTGCAGCATGCAGGAGAAAATTATGCCCACCCGAAGACGTGTCTCTTTCATGTTATCTTCAAGGTCTATATACCTGGTTATTTTCTTAAAAAAAAATTCTCTGTACCCAGTTTCTGCACCTTTTGAATTAGGAAAGAAGATGTTTCAGTGCATGAATTCGTTCTTTTTGGATTTGGCAGGCTGCAGCATTGGCATTTTACATACTTTCTGCCTTATTTATTAGTAATTTTGTCATCATTTTTGTGGTGACTGTTCTTCTTGCTGCTCTTGATTTTTGGGTAGTCAAGAATGTGAGTGGCCGTATTTTGGTTGGTTTAAGGTGGTGGAATGAGATAAATGATCTTGGTGAGAGTGTATGGAAATTTGAATCCCTTGACCAAGAGGTTAGTATGCTATGCTTTTCTAGCATCAACTTATCTTTACTTCATCTGGTAAATATCTCTTAGTGGTGATGCTCAAGTTCTGTTTTCTCTTTAGTTCTAGAGTCTTATATATGTTGGGTTTGTGCTTTAGTCCTTGGCCCCCGCATGAACAAGAAAGATTCGTGGCTATTCTGGTGGACCCTGTACCTTGCGGTAAGCAACTATGATTTATTATAGCATGTGACAATCCACATACTTCCATGCAGCATGTGTCCTGGAGTATAACCTGCCGTCCCCCCTCCCAAGAAATATAAAAAAAAAAAGAGGAAGTGCATGCAGTGCAGTGGTGTAACTGGAAGTTTCCATTTGGGGTGCTGGAGGTTAGGTAGCAAAATTTTGGAGGTTGCATGGCTTCACCACACACCCCCAGCTCTGCCTCTGACATACTGTGTAATAAACTGAACTAAGAGTACACTTGTAATGCAAGAGATTTGACAGCTAGATGTTAATAGAAATAACTTTTTTTCCCGGAAGTGTCTGTGTAAGAAAAGGTACAGAGAATATATTTGTAATTGGATTTTGAGTTTAAGAATTTCAAACTGATGAGAAATTTGAACAGTTGGTCTGGACCTTTCTGCTTGTAGTTAGGCCTTTTTATGTAGTTTGTTTCAGTATCTAAACTTGCTATTCTGTATTTTTTAGGCGGCTGCATGGATTGTGCTGCAATATTCTCTCTCATAAGGCTTCAGGCTGATTATCTTCTCGTTATAGGAGTTTGTCTAACCCTCAGTATTGCAAATATTGTTGGCTTTACGAAATGCCGTAAAGGTGTGCAAGCAGTTTTTTTCATTTTCTATCATAACCTTGTAATATTAGTTGCTGGGTGTGGCCTATTAAAATGTCTCTTTCCTGAGATGAGCCAATATAGGCATTCCAATGTTACGCTCTACAATCTAAGAATAAATAACCGTATATCATTTTTAATTAATATTTTTGTGAAAGGTAATTATCATTGTGAAGATTTTTTTTTTGGGGGGGGGGTGGGGTGGGGTTGGGATTGGACTGTAAGATGTGATTTCTACAAGATAGCTTTTTTTCCTGAGAAAAGTAACATCTAGGTAGGTGTTGAATAAATCAATGGATGCACTATAAATTGGGTGCTGCTTAATGTAGCTTACACTCCACTGTTCATGGTTTCTGTTTGGGTGATTTCCAACCATGTTTTGAGCGAGTGTTCATCATAGATGTCTTCTGATCATGCTGATGAACATTAATATGGAAGGAAAGATGATTAATTGTTCTTAGTTTAATTTGGCACAACTAGTATAGGGCTTTGTTTAAACAACTCGTATAACCCAAGGAGAGTACTCCAATTGAGCTTTTATGCTGTTAATAGGCAAACTTCAATAGCGACTCATTGCGGTACCTGTATTTGCTTTGGCCTTTTGAATTCCTCTCATGCTCTGTATGTGCATTGCTTGATGCATCAACATATAGCTCTCCTTTCATTTTTCTCAAGTGATTTTGGTTTGGGCGATGTTGGAGCATGTAATTTGTTATTATAAGTTAGAAACTTCAGTATTATGAAAGATATTAAGGTGCATGGATTTGAAATGACGCACCTATGAATGCATAATCTAGAAATACCTATCTGCAACAAATGAGAAACACAAAGCAGGGATTACATATTTGCTTATATATATGAAAAAAGAACAAAGCAGTGATTTCATATTTACTTAGCATCCAAAGATGCTTTAGTGAGCACACAAATTACAGCTGCAACTTGTAGTGTTATTGCCACCTTGTACCATTTGTGCAGATGCTTAGCTATATTATGTTCAATTTTCCAAATCATTTTAATATGGACTTTCACGATGAAAAAAAACGGTGTCCTTTTCAGATGCTAAGCAGAAGATTCAACAATTTGCTTCTCAAGACCATTGCATCTCAGGTATCATCCACCATACA